>OX104024.1:14353338-14645898 GCA_944470205.2 Schistosoma margrebowiei
CATACTAATACAATGACAACTAGTTTAACATCATTATGGTGCGGTGAACATGGTCTTGTACCAGCTTTACATTTAGTTTTCACTTATGGTTTTCGTTCAAGTCGTATATTTCAACGAAAAATGTATGTATGGGATTATTTCGGTATGTAATAGAATTCATTAATTCACTTTTATTTGTGTTTATCAAGGTTTTGTTTTAAATTGATAAAGAAATGTTTTTAATATCCTAATGAGCAGAAAAATTAAATATTCTAATGTTTAATGACTCAATATAACCCACTATTTCCAGTGAATAAAGAGTTTGTTTCATTTAATTAACGTAATTAGGTCGAATCTCATTTTTACAGAGTTTACTTGGTCATATATATATTCGCTTATTTTTGGAAATGTTAATTTCACTGCGTTGTAGGTGTTTTGATTTTGAAGCTCTCACTGTCCTGAACTTAATATAATTAAAGGAAACTCTTTGAGCTACAAATTTCCATAATTGCAGAATATTCGTTTATATACTCAATACATATCAATAATTATCAGTATGGGGATTTATGGAGGTTGTAGTATTTTCACAGTTGAATTCACGAGGCAATCTAAGCTAGACCATCATTGAAAACATGGAAGCATTTGGTCGTGCAACATTATGGATCGATTGAAGTTAGACATTAACGCCGTTGGATGCTGGCTTAGTGGTCTAGAAGTTGAGCGTCCGCGCGCGAATCCGAAGGTCCTGGGTTGCAGTCACAAAGTTGCTAATAAACAGTTAATATCATTAGATATTAGCATGTCCCGTAAATGTGTTTACTCCGGCGACACTACTCTTACCTGAAAGAAATTAGATACGTTTAGTTTTGGCTGCATAAATTAAATTCTGGAAGTGATGATATTTCGAGAAGTTGGCAGTTGTTACACCTAGCCAGTGTCACTTTGAGGTACATACATGTGATTTCCAACAATTTGTTTTGAAGGAATTATCTCTCACCTCTATTCTATTAAGTTTTAAACTGCAAAAATTCATATCATTGTTTCATATACACAAAAAACGTAAATCATAGTTGTTACGAGCATATATAACATGATTGCTAAGTTATACTTGAAATAAACTGACTAGATTACCTTGAAGTTCTTTACTGTTTAAATGAATTTTTGTTTTAACATTTATAAAAATAGAAAAAGTTGCTAATGATTTCTTGGCGAAACTTCAACCTACTAATCTTGATCGACAGAACCAACAACAACAGAGTATGGATTTCCGAGTACCAGAATTGCAAACTTCCAGTAGAATTAACTATTTACCATTCTCTACTCATAGTCTACCACGTTCATTAACATCGAAACATAATTGTTATAGTCAAGGAAATAATAATAAACATGAAAAAATGTCAACATTCACATCTGTCATTAAATCACATGGATTACTACCACATTCACCATCATTTTCTGTTGTTAATGAAGTTTATTCAAATTATAATCATAGTCAACCTGAACAAAACTATGCCAATACACGTTCTAATTTATCCTCATTTTCACAACCTGCTTCACCTGCATTCTCTCGTTTAATTTCAATTAGTGATAATTTGAATACATCACAAAATGAACCTATTGATACTTTAATAAATAATAGATTAGCTTCAGTGCCCAATTCTATACAGCAGTCTGCATTACAGTTTACTATGTATGTACAAAATATCACTAATAATAGTATGAATTTTGGTAAAGAGGGTAAATTTCAGGTAGGTGTATATAAGTGTGTCTAATTTGTCCAGTTTATTGAATATTTTTTAGATGTAAATAATTTAATTTTTATATCACTTTATTTATTCACAAAAGTGTTAAACAATTTATTTATTTATTTAAACACATGAACATTGATACAAAGAGGCACCGAACATACATGCTCCACACAGATCAAATGGTTTGTGTTAGGGCTGCGACACTGCTTGGACGCCCAAACCGAGTCATGTGGTTTTCTTAGGAATCCACTCCCCAAACCTTTGACCTAGAGGTCTAATCCACAAGGTGGTGGGGAAACGTTAGTAGATGTGCTCCCATGGTAATCGGTGAGCAACAATAGGTTCATAGTCCCTCAGAATCCTGTAGCTCATGTCAACCATTGGTTTAGAACCAGGGTTTTTCAACTTCCCGAGGTGGCTCCTTCATATCCACCAACCGGGCTAAGACGTCGGACATTCACTTTCCTTCCTCTCAATTTCGTAAACAACGATCCCACTGCGAGAGGGCATTAAGTAGGACAATTTGAATAGTGGGAACCTTATGCATTTAAATCATCCATAGATTCATCATATATAATCAACCAAAGAAATAACGTAGTGAAGTTAGTTCGACTGGTGATTTTTGAATAGAAACGGTTATCTTAATGTTATAAAAAATATTTAGCTGTTCAAGGAAGAGTAACATTTTGGTTTTGTTTGGATTATTACAATAAATCGAAAACTATATTATCCAATGTTGCTACCCATTAGTTCCCAACAAATCTAGAGATTCCACTAATTGGTGGAATACGCTTTTCTCTTCATACAGTCTACATTAATCATTTCAGATTTTCGAAATGATACTATAATATGGTTTCTTCTGTTTAGAAAATTTCTTACCATACTTTTACTACAAAGAACATCAGTATACACCATTTTACAAGAAGTCTTAGCCTATGATATTACCCGAGAACAATAATCAGTCGTTGAAACTAAAGAAAAATAGTTTTTTATCTGAATTGAAAATCCCAGTAGAATACATTGAAATAACTTAATTATCTTAGGAAATACGTTGTGTTACTGAGTGTTAGACAGTTTGATCTTATTAGTGCAGAGCCGGATGAGAGATTGTTGAATTTTGTAGTTTACGTCATAAATATAACACAACTAGACAACCTTTTAAAATAGAAGGGAAGAGAACTTTTGCAACCTCCAAAAGACAAAGTGTGGTACCACAAATCTGTTTATTTTGTAGTCTGATTATCTTGGGAATTAACTTACCTGATAAAGCAACCAATCAGAGGACAACTATGGTCGCTGTACTTTCTTCATACTGAAACACGGCGACATAATTAACTAAATATCAATCTTGATTAGAAATATTATTTTAGAGATTATTTTGTATTTTCTCTCGATAGTTTCCTTCTGACTAACAATTACTCGAATATTGAAATAGATATCAATATCAGTAGAAGCGGAGCTAGGGTATTTGCCGATGTAAATTCTGCCTAGATTTTCTCAATCAGAATAAAATCTGTGGGGACTTGATTTCGATAGACATTTTATTTTTTTTAATTATATCGATAATATATTGTATCTCACTAATCTCATCTTTCACAACATACGAATGTGGTTAATAACGTATTTATCGATTCAAAGACTAATATTTTAACTGAGAATAGTGAATTTAATCCCTATGTTAGGCCTAGAATTGCTTAGTTTTTGACTGCTTTACACATCAGAACAAATGTTTTAGTTATAATTATTTGGTTATTCACTGTTTGTTTCTGCTTCATATTACTCGTTTTTTTACTTCTATCTTCCTACTTCACTTTTTATAGCGTTTTATTTGTCATGCACTTCGTGATCACCTACTCTCTGATTGGTTATCTGTATTGGCAATTAGTTCTATCACTTATCATATGTATGAACCAAGAAGTTTTTTATTAAGCCATGATTTAAGAAAAATAATACAAGATTTGTTAACTTCCCTGGATGAATTCAATTTAACGTTTGAACCTGCTCTACTTGGTAGTGATATTCAAAACTAGTTTGTACTTCTTTATATTTATTTGCTTCCGAACATCATTTTCAGGTTACATTTTATTCTTAATATTTGCCGTCCTGCAAATTCCTCTTTCATATTATCTACAGTTTTATTTACTTGAAAACACATAAACATCGGTACAAGAAGGCACCAGATATGTACGCACCACACTTTGTCTTTTGATTTACGTGTGTGCTGAAATATCGCTTGGGGTGCCTAAACCAAAGCAGCATTTTGAAAAGAAAGGAGAGGACAGTGATGATATAAAGTAGAGATGGAAACTTTTCGATCACACAACTTTGCGTTTTATCATTTTGCATATTGATGCAATTTATTTCTATTTTTTTCTCTGTATATTATCATAGTCTCATTATTGTCACGATTGACGTTTAACTATTGCATCATCACCATCTCCATAATTATCATTTATTGTTTGTTTTTATATCTTCAATTTGTTTTTTATCTACTTTTCTTTCAACAAAAAAGTAAAGATCTCTTTGAATTGTGTTAGATTATTCAAATGGAATAATTCCACAATTTCGACATTGAATATAATTTAATGAGTTGACCAATACACATAATATTAATTCTTCATAATATATATATATATATATATATATATATATATATATATATATATATATATATATATATATATATATATTAATCCCGTTAATAAACTTTTATAAGGAAGGAACAACAAAATTCATTGTTTGATGAAGGATGATAGGTGGAGCGATTTCATTCTATACGACGTGCTCTAAATCTATTCACCAAATTTGTTTTAGTTAAAAAGGGGAATATAGTATGTATTTATTTGACACATAACTCAAAATTGTCATGATTCACGTTATATTCAATAATTTTTTTTTAATTTTGTTATATTTTCTCATTACAATCTTTTATGTAGTAACCATTTTACACACACACACACATAATTTATTTAATTTCTTTATGATTTTAATACAATTATCTAGTCCATTTCTGTATTGTGTTGGAATTCTGCATTTTATTAGAAAGTTCTTTGCAATATATGAAATCTTTATTTTGATTTTATTATTATTATTATTATTATTATTATTATTATTATTATTATTATTATTATTATTGGTAGTAACGGTAACCAGTGTGAATCACTATGTGTATTTTGTAAAATTTTCTTTTGTTTCATATGTAACCGTTTTAATTCCGACCGTCAGGTTTTTATTTGTTTTTAAAAAATTTACAATAATCATTCAATTCGAAAGAAGTTCAATAAAACAAGTAACTTATTGAAAATGGAACAATTGTTTTTATTTCTATGTACAACTCTAATATTAAAAAAAAATTTTTTTCACTTACTGAATTGAATTGTTAATGAATTTGTTGTCATACTCTTTGATTGAATAATCTCAGTTTTCTGTATGTTATATGTTACTGTTTTAATACTTGGAAATATTTCATTGTTAGCCTCATAACGCTCAATACATTCAGAAGAATTCTAGTGGGGTTTTATTTACTGAGTTGAATAGTTTGATCGTATTGTTTTTATTGTCCTACCAGGCAATCCAAACTTCAAAAACAAGTGAGCTATGCGGAAATATTTTCGAAAGTGATAACCAGTTAATTAAGTTGATGACAAGGTAACTCGACCACGTAGTCTCCACATTTGAACCTTGCTCCAGATATTTTGGTTCGGGCAACTGGGTAATATCCTTGGTCATGACGAAATGGCGGCTCGAATGAACGATAAAGGATGTGGTTAGACGCTGCCACTAATTTTACTACCATTATTTATTTTGATTCACTTTTTCCTTAAACTTAGCTTTAACCATGTAATCGTTTATAATTAAGCGGCAGATTGGATTTGTTTCATTATACCTATTAACTGAAGATTACCATATTTTGCGGAAATTCTCTAGCCTTTGTTCTATGAAAATTTCAACGTTATCCTAATAGAACATGTGTGTTTGCATATGTTAGTATGGCTGAAGATATGTTATGATGTTTGCCACACTCAATTGGTATCCACGCAAACTATTGAATTGGTTACTTTGTTCGATTCAGTATTTTTCACAGTTGTGGCAGTTTATTTTGTAACTTGTGGTGTATGCTACTTATGTTTGCTGATATAAGTAGTATGTAACACCAATCGGGAGTGGAATGTCTGCGAGCAAAAGGTCGAAAAGATTGAAATGAAAAGGGAACCGAAAGCAATCAAGATAACAGGACTGAAACAACAATGAAGCTTGTAAGAGACAATTCAAAGACGATGTGTTTAATGTGTGATTTTCACGTTTTGCTAAACTACAGTTTGATTTTACATCAAACAATAAATTGGTTGTCCCTCCCCCTGAGTTCTCGTTCTCTATACTATTATAATTATTATTTTATTGTGTTATTAAGTCCTTCAATCTACATATGGTTTACTCGAACTAGTATAATTTCTTAAACAGTTCCTATTTCCTGAATTCATCGGAAATCCGTCCTTAATTCCTCGTGGAAGAGTGCACTACGAAATAGCTGGATGAAATCGTTTTTTAAACTATGAATCTGAGTTTCTATTAATGATTTTAAGTCATATCAATTAAATTATAAAGTCGTAAGCTATGGCTATATTACAGGTCTTAACTAATCCGTTTGCTCAAAATTTATGGAGATTAATTTGATTCATAGGTTTGGTTGGTTACAAATCGAACAACTGTTCCATGCCCCACAGTTTCGATTGTTATTCCAACTGAGATCAGTATGTGAGGAATGCTACCTGTAACATGTTTACTTGAAAAACCTAAAGGACTTCTATATGAATGCACTTAATCGATTGTGGAGGAAAAGTTGATATGTAATCAAAATATATTTCTCTGTCGTCGTGTAAAATAAAATGAACATAATTTATCGGCTTAATTCACTTGATATTATTTTACTTGAATCTTCCCATTGATGTTTTAGGACTGAAATTGATCAGTCTCTTACTGGTATATGTGCATACTGTGCGTATGCCTTGATATTGCCTTAATTTACAAGCATTATAAGCAAAGATGGATAATGGATAACGCGATGGCGTTTGAAGCGAACGGTACTGAGTTCGAGTCACAGAGTGAACATCAACTCTGAGATGCAGTCACATCCAGCTGACGAGTCCCAGACAGGACGAAACGCGCGTCCTGGATTCCAATGCTAGCCACTATCCATCTTTGCTTATAATTTATCGGCGTTCATTCATAAGATCCTGAGTATTGAGAAATTTTTCACATAATAAGTAGTCCTGTTAATACAAGTCCAGTTTGACCGTTAAAACTGGAGTGTCAGCTTCAAAGACCTCAAAAGTTGATTTCTCAAGCCTTACCGTCCTCTTTAACTTATATATGATCTTTTCGACCTTACTAAAGGTTGGGGGGTCTTGGGCTAATTTCTCGTTAAGGTTGTGAGAATGCTGGGTAACTTGAGACTAGCCGAACTGTTCTTCAAAATGTTCCACCCATCTGTTTATTCTCTTGAGCTGAAAATCCGTAATGGTTCCAACTGGTAAGAATGCTTGAACCAATTTTCACGCTAGTTAGCACGTTATATAGGCACGCCCACAAACTTGATGGAACTGTCGCCTCTTGTGTCTTAATTAGGAATATTGTCACTAAGCTCTTGTCACCTCAGTCGGTCATGATCCACTGTCACTGATATTCAGTTATATTACACCTTGTTCAGTGCTAAAGACTAGACATGACGTTGGTCACTACTAAGTGACCAATGTGTCTGTTATCATATTAGAATATTAAAGATTCCCATTGTGAAAATTATCATTTTCCCTGACCTTGAATTTGGTTATCATTTCCCTTACTGGTCAATAAGCCTACTTTACATCAAACGACTTGAGTGTTTACAACTTATTGTTTTTCCCTAAGTCTTTATTCATAGCAGAGCAGTAACTTAGTGCCTAAAACGCTGCTTTCAACAATTAGGTCGGAGATTTGAGTTCACCTATTGTCACGCAAACAGTATAATGGCCCAAAGCTGAGTAAATAAATCTGCTTGGTAAATAAGTTATATTATCCATAAATAATTCTATCCATTATGTTGTTCAGCTGGTCATTATTAGCTGGAGCACCGGTCAGTTTAAAAGAAAATCTTACCATTACCTTAGTGTACAGTTATGTAACTTTATAAATGCTTATCAGCTTAAAAATAAGTATAAGGATCAAATGAAATTAAAACATAGTGAAGGTATTCATACTAGTGGTGGGTTTGTGGAAATTATCGAATGTTAAGTAAACCAAAAACCGATCTAAGTTGAATAACTATTGTAAACCTGAAAGGACTGAACTGAATAACTCGGATAATGACTCAGATGTAACTGATATTCAAGGTAGAAGGGTTGTAGCGCACAAAATGTAATCACTTTATACTATTCCGAAATATTTGTCCCCAAATCCGATTGAACCACACTGGACTGCTTTAATAAGGTGATACCCCACACAACAGACTCGCGAATGGGATGAAGTTAGACATTTACACCGATAGGTGCTGACTCAATGATCGAAAGTTTAAGCATTCGCACTTGAAACTGAAGGTTCGATTGGCGCCTGGGGGTCGTGCTTCCGAGGAGTCTTATGCTAGGACGAAACATCCGTCCAGTATTTCCCTGTTTTCAATGGTGGTCTGACTTAGATCGATCCATAATTTTAAGATATTTTGGCTACATACAAAATTATTCTAAATCTTATGCTTAAAGACAAATTCCAAATATTGATTTAGTTGAAAAAAGGCAAGCTGGAAAATCCGAATACATCTTTTTCGTTTACTTTGAGGTTTGCGAGTCCTAGATTCAATTTCCAATGGGATTCGGGATATCTCTTGTTAACAAGATCGACCATTGGACGAAACACGCCTATTCTATTTCCCTAACTTACGCTGGTCCTTTGAATGATATAAGTCTGTGATTACTATTTTCCTTTTGTGAAGTAACATTCAGGTTTGCTAATCAATAGTCCGAAAAAATTACTTAGTTTCGTATTTATTTTCATATCACCTTGCAATAGTTGACAGTTCTATTAGTTTTCTTGGACGTGATGTAGAAACGTGTTTACCGGCAGCTCAATCTATCTGGAATTTAAATTTACACTATGAATTAGACTATTTCTGTCCATCATTAAAGTTTAACCTAAAAGTAAGTCGAACATTGTTAGCTCTAATTATTATGATTTTTAATTCATTAATAACTAATGTATAATAGTCATTTTCAAGACTGTTAGGTCCCGATAAACATAATGAATGGTAACTTTGGGATCCTTTTATGGACCAATACTAAACGTATATTTTTATCGTATAATTGTTAAGTAACTAATCATATTGCAGAGGCTAAGACTGGTGTTCTGGAATTAACTGGCTGGGCTAGGAGGAAAGCAGGACCAATCAGGGCTCTAGGCTTCTCGCACGTGTTCTACGCGTCCTTGGTCCGATCGATAATTCTCTGCTTCTGATTGGGCTATAACAAAGACGAACTACTGAGAAGTAGAATGTATCAAACAACTGTTTCAGTGGAGATTCTAAATAAACTCCTTCACTTTCTTACAGAATAAATAGCTTTATACATTTTAAATATTTAAATAAAACTGACGGCCCAATTGATATTTGTATCTTTCAGGTAAACGTAATTTTATCTTATAAACCAAAGTAACACTAACACTGAATCAATGACAACTTCCATTTTTTATCAGCCAACCTCTAAATAATGCGATGTCAAACTACCTCGGGGTGGATATCACTTATATAGTTGACTAATTGCCTCTCTAGTTGTTCCTGGGATATATTCTTGACTTTTCATCAAGTTGAACTTGAAGTGGTTTTCTTACTGTGGTTTTTTCGCGTTCAGTAAGACGCAGACAAATACGTGCTAGAACCAAACCATGATCCGAGTCTAAACATAGGCTCCAGAATGAGCGAGTCTTTTTCCGAGCTTTTCCATTGGTGGCTGATGCGATATGACCTATTTGGGCCCATCATTGAGTCGATTTCGAAGTCACCATGTCAGATAATGTTTTCCTTATGCTTAAAGTTAGTGCTTGCTAGAGAGAAACGATTATCTGAGCATAGCTGCAGCAGGTGATAACCATAATCTGTTCTTCGAGCCGCCATACTATACGATCCACCTGAGTGACTTTCGTTTTGGTTTATAAATTTAACGCATTGCAGGTAGCAGCTCATTTTAAGTGATTCGAGTTTAAGTAATGGATGGTACACGATCAGGGTGACTGGTCAGCTTTGTTTTTCGAAACATCAAACATATGGAGTCTCTTTTGTTTTACAGCAGTCGACTGATTTGTGGTGAACTCAATTTAGATGGACCATTTGTGCATATAATTCTAGAATAACGTTAGAAGACGAAGCCAGTCTCATATTTTTGAGTTCAAGAAAAATTTGTAATAACGGAAACGGAGATGGGGCAGCTGTATCGTTACGAATAGGAGAGAGGAGTAAATTCCCGTAAAATGAAGTTTATGCAAAAGTTCGCGTGTTTGTTTGACAGATTACGTATTCAACTTATTGAAAACGTAAGTTTATTCAGATTATATATATGGCTAACATAGAAAAACAATCGAAGCATTAAATTAAATTACAAATAAAACATTGATGAAAGGACAACAAAATAAATGCAATGACATTATCCTTTACAATGAGAAAAAGTCATGATTTATTCAACTGGAATATATAAACTTCATTCTACTTTGTGTATGTCGTTTTCTGTTTTATTGGTGTTGCTGCTATTATTATTATTATTAAAAGTGTTCATTTTCTGCAATTCCTCCTGTAGGAGAACAATTCGTCTTCTTATGTCATTCTTAAGATATTCATTATTTTCCGCCACCTCGTCATTCTTTTGAATAAGCTTAAACAGAAAATTAATAGATACGAGAAAAACAAATATACGAACAGTTGTAAAGGCACAAAAGGAACAGTAATCAGTGTTTTTTTCGAAGTTTTCAAAACCGACAAAGAATTGTTACAGTCTAACCGGTAGGGAATTAAATGCAATACACATACCATACACAATTCCATGTAGTATAGCATTATGTATTATACCTTAGTATGTGTAAAAGCTAGTAATGTCACCTAAGCTACTCAAATTGAAGTAGCGTTTCAAGCTTGTAACTTATTGATTGAAAATCAGATGTCTTGACCATTATTTGGTCGTTTCACAGGTGATTTTTTCCATAGTAGCAGTTAAGGCAACTACACAAACAAGTAAAAAGATGCAGTTAACGTACTTTTAAAATGTAACACAACCGCCTGTATCATTAATATCACATTTCTGTTCTGGTAGAATATCAACATTTGTACCGAAAATTCGTTTGGGATGCTTACAGAATGATTTAGTATAATGAAAACAACTTTAAAAAATAAACGTTTATTCAAATTTAAACTTGTTGTATCGAATACTATGTATATTCATGCGGTAATAACAGTTGGACTATCAGTGTAATCTTTGTATAGATTTAATAATTAGCAATAAGCTTAAAATATGTCATACATATGATGTATTTTCATTGATGATTTGTATCTGATTCCTAACAAATAAACCCACCACGTGTCCACAATAAACTACTGTAATTGTTTTCATTACGAGGTATAATCCAATTTGGACTTCATTAGAATGGTCGTTTTGGATTTACGAAGCAAAGTAATAATCTTTTGTTCCAAAGCTTTGGATCAGCACCTTAGTAACTTTATACCCATTACTTCAGTTATACGCTAAAATATCATTGTTAAGTAGCAACGAGAATCCTATCACGTGATATACTCTGTCACCAACAAGCAAATAAATATCTTATTTTTACTGCAAGCGGAAAAACTTGAAAAAAGTCAAGTGAACTTTTTATACTCCCTAAACTTAAGTAATCAGGAGAACAAAAATAGTCAAGTATCTTTTTAATCATAGAGTAATTCGGAGTGAAAAGTAATAATATGGATAACATTGTTGTTGGGGTAACTACTATAGTGGACTTCCTCCAAAGCTATTTCTATAGTTATCAATTGTGAAATTGAAGAGGATGACGGAACTGTGTAATCCTAACTCCAACGAATAGGGGTGATCGCATCTCCTCACTTTCCTAGTGTTTTGTAGTAAATCATTTACCAAGTGAAGGTTTATGTACTCTGCTTTAAACTGTACTGTTTGTGTGAAAATCAATTATACTACCCGAACGGCGAAACTTAAGTAGATAAAGTGGGATGTGAACCTGAGACGTAATAGCTGAAACACAAGGTTTACAGGACCTTTAGGCATTGTAAATATTCAGTGCTGAAAGTTTCACATGTTAACTAAATGGGATGGACTCGTAAATAATAAACTCTCAACTTGTACAAAGGTATGGAATAATGAATAATTCTTGATAAACCTAGTTAACGATAACTTACTTGAATCCGTATAATAAACCTGCATGTTAGCATCAAACATAAAACAATGAGATTAGAAGCTTCTTTTAGTCCATCTGCTACGCGCCATATACTAAATAGATGGAATAGCATAAGACTAAGCAGTATAACATTGCTAACATCCTGTGCAGTCCCAGAACAAGCTGCAAGTACAATACCACCGACAACTTCAGTCGTTCCATAAACTCGTCTAATTACATGAGGATTCGGATTCCAACCAGTAAACGAACTAAACGGAAACGTCTTGAACATCCTAATGAAGTTTTTTCTCTGTTAAACAGATTAAGGTTTGTTCTTGAAAAAAATTTACCACACTGCGATAAAGCTCATCAGAAAATAATGGACCAAGCTTTAACGTCCCAAAGAATACGAAAAATACTCCTACGGCCACAGAAATCGCAGTTAAAGCAGTACTGGACATTTTTCACGACAATAACGAATGCACTAAATTCTGAATAAGTAGTAAGTCTGGAATTTAGAGAAGAAACGTTTATCAGACTTGTGATTTTGATTGAGACTACGACTAACTTTTTCAACAGAAATGATTTTATGCATTAAGTTTCCATTATTAACTTGAAAAAAGAGCAATGATTTGAGCAGAATAACACAAATGTGTTTTATTTAATTTGATTCTTATCAGCTGTTCACACTATTTTCTTTTAGTTCATAATCTTACGTTCAAACGACTGACCTTGACTCGTTTAATCCTTAACTGTCGTTGACCTGTATTTTATTACTTGACTACATATCAACCCAGTTTCAGCTCTAAATCTTTTTTTAGTGCCCAGACTGACGTCCTAGGACCTTCTTTTACACTTTTTATTTTCAATATTTTTTATTCAGATCTTAGCTACACCACACTAAAGTTTCCTCGACCGTTGTTGCTACCTTGACATGGTAGTCGGGTTTGCCTATCGTGATCAACCAGTCGAGCTATGCTGGCTGGAACAATCGTTCCTCAAGGCCCTACCATGTCAGACAGGTCGACTGAAGAGCGGTAAGACTAAAAGCAAGAAACTCAAGGTCCGAAGGCGAAGTCGTACTGCTGACTGTACAGAGGTGTGGCAGTAGTAAGGTGTTTCCTTCAGACAACCGGCATAACAGTGATGCTGCCTTCCCACAAGGAGAGGTGGGGTTAGAAAAGGTCGACCCTAAAAATGCACACTTCGCCTTATCCCACGGATATCCGTCCCCGGAGGTAAGGTCTCAACAAGTACGGAGCTAACACGGAAATTACCCACAAAAAGGTCGTGCGTGACCGAACTTAGGCAGTTGTCCCTTGGGCACTGTGGTCACGCTCTCAGGTCACTAAGACCACCTCTGATCCAATTTTCTTTTCAGGTACCTCCGGAAGAGTTCCAGTGTGGGCATCTGGGAAGTGATAATCGCCCTCGTACCTCTAACAGCACTCAAGATCACTGTATTCATAATCAATCTTTCTCTTCAATTTTTTATTATATTTACACTAAATTTTCATCAGCTTCACTTCTAAAAAATATATTAACTTATTTGAAAACTAGTTTCCAAGATGATTTGGCGTAACGAAATAAAACTAATTTATGTCCATTTGCTAGAAGTGTTTTTTTTCTTCAAGGAATAATTCCAACATCAGGGAAAATCGCTTGACAAGGAACTCTACTAAAAATGAAACTAAGAATGTCTGGATTTACAAGAAATAGTTCTGTTTCCTTCACCAACACATTGGGTGTTATTTGCTGCTGCAAAACGTTTTGCTGACCGTATTACAAATTGTTATTAAAATGCAGGAAAACCACAGTAGTGTCTATTACGACTCACTTCCCAATTCATGAGTGAAGCAGTGACTTATTCTATAGAGCGCTTGGCTAGTGACTATTAATCCCCAGGTGTGAATACAACTCCACTTTTTGTGTGAGCAGTTGAGTGGTCAATCAGTTACGCGCAACGTAGAGCCTAGTATGCGTGTGTACATTGGTCCAATTAGCCATACCCCCTGATCACAATGAGATGTAACTTTTTAGGGTTAATTTCAGAATAGTACAGGTAGTAACAGTAGTGGTAATAAAAAATATTAGGCACCAGAGATATCACTCAATAAGATAAAAACTAGTGAAATTTAAAAAATTATGGGGAAATGAGAAGCTTAGACTCCAGGGGGAGACAATGAATGGATGCACCTGCGCCATCCCAAACGATTTTGACTCAACCATTCAAAGTCTCTAAAGACAATCACGAGGGCCCCAACCAGATAATCTACGACTGTTGACACGGCTCAACCTAATTGTCAGTGACTTCACAGACTGGTCCCAAGTCTTAATTTGACCCCCCTCCTAGCTTTCTTCTACTCTACTCCTACACTACACAACGCCGCCCATCGAAGTAGATGGTGGTTGAGTATTCGTAACACATATCTCAACAACCTCAGTTGATGACGATTTATTGTCTCATCAATCGGCTTGCAGCATTTACCCAATGAACTACCTCTAACTCGGTGGTTCAAAATACACGAGCGGTACCTCGAAGACATTTATGATCGGATACTAATAACCTAAGAATATCCTGTTCCATATCCAAGAAGTAAGATGGAACGAACTGCTGAACAGCAAGCTTGTTGTTAAGTTGGTAGACGAATATCTCGCCTACGTCATAAGTGACGCGTGTTGGCGAAAGCCAGTCAGGTTTTTAGCATTCATGCGGAGATTTCGGTAAACACTAGAATTGATGAAACTCTCAAGATGATTGAAGAGAGTGGATAACAGTCCTATCTTCTTCTGAGATAGACTCACTAACAGCTTGGTTTCAAATAACCATCCCCTTGCGTCTTAGAACTCAGACAACACAAGTTAGCTCTTTTAAATAGTGATCAGATTGAAACATCTTTTTAACTCTTAGTACTTGAAAACATGTTGTCCAACAACGAATACAAAATATGAACTAAAAGCAAGCGTCAAACAAACGATGAAAGCAACTTTGCTGGTTTACGCTTTATTTGCATTGGCAACTAGATTTCATGACTACAATAAGCGTAATTCAGTAGCTCATGTAAGTAATGTTTGTGGCTATCATAAATTCCTTTTAGAGACAGTGGGAACAATCAGTATAAACGTACTAAAGTTATTATTTTAGCAATCCTTAATGAACTACATATGGTAAAAAACAGGTAAAAGAATCTTTTTCCTTTTAACTCCTCTAAATTTCAAATAATTAAACTAGGGACGAATTCTACTTCCTTGAAAGTCGTGTTTACGGCTTTTGGTCGCGTTGTCATCTCCTGCTTGTTAAGTGACGGGAGCTTATTTTAGTTGTTTTAGGATCAGTCGTTTGATTTGAGTAAATTACTCGTAATAACGTCTGATGAGATCAAACTCTCTAACCACGCTAGGGTCATGTGTAGTCTTATTTTGGGGGCTTCGCAGAATACTCTGTGACTCGGAATGGAAATCTAACGGAGAGTTATCAACCAAACGGACACTGTTTGTGGCTATTTTCCTTTCTCTTCTTTATTTCCCCACTGCCGCCTATTTTCCCTCAGTCCTGACAACCAACTCGGAACTACTTAGGACGGTGATGGTTTTATATGGATCTACAGATAGCACCTTAAAACCGTAACCGCAAATAAACAGTGACATTTCACACCTTATTTGTTTTGAAATATATTTGCCTTTTGCATGTTTCGCAGTCGGGTATTTTGCTCTTTCCGTAACACCACTTACTACAAACAGATTCTTCGTTGTCAGTACTCATGTTTCCACTCCAGCCCCGATCAACATTCTTGCTGACCAACATGAGAAGGCTAATTGCCTCTCGAATCGGTAATCTCATCTTCGAACAGCAAAACATACAAAGTCGATGGGAGTTAGACATTGAATATCTTTTGTATGCATTGAGATTTAAACTGGCACACATCTTGTGGAACCACTTTTCTGAAGTCATCACGATGCATTCCTTCCTCCGCACGAGAATAGAGGCAACTACTGCGAAAGAATTTAAAGGGGAAAGTCGACAAAATACACGAGATAATCACTAGTGTGATAATCAATTAAAAAAAGTGCCACGAAAGACTTGGAGAAAATTTCAAACCTTGGCCGGAATAATCTAAGTTAAATTGAATCAAGTGTGCTTTTGATGCAATAAATACTCAAAAACAGAGTTATAACTTTGTTGTAAACTAAAGTTCACAACAAATGTGAAATCACTGACCTTTCTTAAATAAGCACCCAGCTAGCGCATACAATGCACTTACATTTATCACAGAAAGCAACTGACAACAATTAGCAATAACACTAGCTTTAAATTAAGATAACCTTGGGACCAAAATTAGTTCAGCCGCTTCCAAAACCAGCGGGTAATCTTACAATTTAAGTGTTCCGCGTCAGAATCAGTGTCACTGTAAAACGTTTCAGTTTCAGTTTCAGCTTGGGGAGGACATGAAGCTTGATGGCCTTTGTTAGTCCTGGCAATGGTGGTCTCTCAGTTGATCCAACTTTCTTTTGAAAGAGTCGACGGATGGAGCCTCAACCACGTTCTGAGGTAGTGAATTCCATTTGTTGATGATTCGATGGGAAAGTCGATAGTCAGCTGACAAGTAATTTGTTCTCGGCTTGTGAACTTTTTCGGAGTGTCCTCGTAAATTCTCTGTTTTGGAAGACAAGAAAAATGAGGGCATGTTAGGTGCAAATTTATCACTAAGCAATTTGTAGACTGTAATCAAGTCACCTCTAGTTCTGCGATATGACAACGGGAAAAGGTTCAGCTTGGCCAGTCGAACTTCATACGAAAGCTTCACTATACCGGGAATCAGCTTAGTCGCCGTTCTCTGGACCTTTTCCAGAAGCTCACTGTCTTTTTTAAGCAGCAGCTAGCCACTTGTATGCAGTACCAAAGTTTAGGACGTACGAATACTGCATACAAAGTCAAAAACGTTTTAACGTCGACATGACTTAAAGCTCTACGTATTGACCATAAGGTTCTTAAACCTTTGGCGGCTATTGCACAGCAGTGTGCAGTAGTCTTTAAGTCTTGACTAACGATAACTCTTAAGTCATTATATGTCTGAACGATAGGTAGCTCAGTGTTATTCATTGTAAATGTATCTGTGCCTTGATGACCGATATGCATCACAACACACTTGGAAGTATTTATCGGCAACTGCCATGTTTGAGACCATTCAGATAGCTTCTTCAGGTCATTTTGAAGTTCTAAGCTATCACCCTCACATCGTATCGTTCTCCATATCTTGACATCGTCAGCATATAGCAAGACTGATGGTGATACGAGACAAGGAAGGTCATTTACATACAAGAGGAATTGCACTGGCCCCAAAACTGTACCTTGGGGCACTCCACTAAGCACAGTTTCCTAGCTAGATAGCTTTGAGTATACCCTTACTCTTTGTTGACGCCCAACTAAGAAGTCTTTGATCCACATCAATAAATTGCCTCCAATCCCGACTTTTCTTAACTTATATAACAGCCGGTTGTGCGGAACTTTGTCAAAGGCTTTACTGAAATCAGTGAAGGCTACGTCTACAGGTAGCTTATGGTCCTTCAGATCGCACCAGCTGTCACGAGCCACTAATAAGTTAGTGAGACAAGAATAACCTATTCTGAAGCCGTGCTGCTTCTGCAAGAGGATCCGGTTTTTATCGAGATACTTAAACAGCTCCTTCCTAATAATCTTTTCCAAGATTTTAACAACCACACTAGTTAGGCTAACGTGGCGGTAGTTCTCAGGTTTATGTTTCATACCTGTTTTGAAGACAGGACTTACTATGGCGTTTTTCCAGTCTTTTGGTAAACGACCCTGCGTAACAGATAGGTTAAAGCATGTACTTAAAGGGCTTGCAACGAAGTTAGATAATTCCTTCAGTAGCCTAGAATGTAATTCATCAGGCCCTGTGGATTTGCCTATGTCAAGCTTATTTAGCAGACCAAAGACATCGAGTTCTTTAATGGTCACGCTATCCAGTGTATGTATGGGGGGATCTGTATACGCTGACGGGAAGGGCGCTTCTATGGTATATACGTTGCTAAAGTAGTTCGAGAACACTTGAGCCTTACCAAAGTCGTCCTCCACTAATGATGAAGCAGTACTGTCTCCCCATAGAGCAGGAATATTTCCTCTTCTCTTTGTCCTTTGGTTTATATAGGAACACAAGCGTTTAGGACATTCTATGGATTCCTTAACAAGTTTTTCTCCGTACAGTTTTCTAGACTTACGGAGGGTCGAGGCACAAGTATTCTGAGCCTTTCGATACTGAGATTTTGACTCATCAGTCCCCAGTAACCTAAATCTATCCCACATTTTTCTTCTCTTACGGAGAAGAATGAGGACCTCCCTACTGAACCATGGTGGGTAGTTTCTCGGCCCCTTTGGTATAGTCCAAGGGATGTGAGGTGTGGTAACTTTTAAGTACGAATTTCGAAATGCGTCCCAGGTCGTTTCAATTGAGGACTCTGGGTATATTAACGATGTTGAGTGCATGACGTCTGGTATGTTTGCTTTCCAGATGTTGGGTCTGGACTGGACTGACGCGTGCTCGTGACTGGCAGTTATATGGAAGACAAAAGTTATAACTGCGTGGTCACTTTTACCTAGGTGTGGCATATGATGGAGGCTCGCAACATCATCCTCATAGTGAGTCAGTATAAGATCTAATAAGGATGATACAGTGTCCGGATCGTACTTTGTCGCTACTTTCACATGTTGCACTAGAGCACATGTGACAACCCCATCAACTAGTTCCTACTCGAAAGAATTCTCCGACGATTTAGTTCGCAGATTTTCCCAGTCAACCAAAGGTGCATTGAAGTCCCCTAGGATTAGACATCGACCACTTTGGGACCAAGTATTGAGACTGCTTAACAGGATCTCATTTTCCTCACAGCTTGGACTGCGATAGATCAAACCAATCAGCAGCTCTTGTCCCTTGCATTTCAAGCAGCAACTAACTAATTCACACGTCTCACTCTCATGGGATACACTATCGATAATGGCAAATGGGATACAATTCCTAATGAATAGAGCTACTCCCCCTCCTTTGCTCTTTTGTGTTCTGTCGGCCCTTACTAACGTAAAACCCTCGAAATCAAGTTCCATGCTATCTATAGCCTGTGTCAGCCAGGTTTCTGTTACTGCGATTATGTCTGGCTTTGTAGAGTCGATCTCTACACCTAGTTCCGATCGCTTATTAAGTAAGCTTCGTGCATTGGTGTAACAGATCCGAAGCTTCTTTAAGTGCCTTCGTGCTTCACCCAGAGTGGCTTCTGCATCATTCTCTGTCGAAGTCTTACAACCCGAAAATTTACAATTTTCAGGTCCTCCCTAGTTTGTACACCTTTAGCAAGGTGACCCCGGTCACATTTTGAGGCATAAGTTGGTTAAGCAGCTGCCTAATTAGTACAATGTCATGCTCAAAACGAGCTTTAGGTCCAGAGCTCTCACTCTCCTTGATTCTATGAAAAATAGCTGATCTGTCGCTATGATCAACTTTCGATTTTTCAACTACTTTTACGGGGGCAGGATTTCCTTTTATATCACTACTTTTCTCCCTTACAACCTGTACCCATTCGTCAACGGTGCTGGTAGAAGCAATAACAGTTGCGTCTAACCTAGTGTTGAATTTTAGGGGGGTTGTCGACGACCTGAGAGGTCGGGTTATGTTTACCGCTTGAAACCGATCGAGCCTTGCGGTTGCGACTTCTAGGTGTTTCCCGTCGGACCCCATCTGGGAGACGGGGAACAGAAGACCCTACTTTTCTTGAGCTTTTGTTTAAGGCAGGCCCTTTGGAGACTGCTTTTCCTTCTTTGACGGGCGTGAGTCGTCTGTTATCGAACTAACCTTAGTTTCCTTCACGTCGATTCGCTTGTCGACAGATCGAGTGCTGTTTGACGTGTACTAACTATGCTTGCTAAAGCACTTCTTTGCAGCATCAACCAGTGAGATGGCCTCGGTTAACAGGTTGTTTGCATCCGAGCAGCACTGTTGACAAAGCCATACACAAACTTTCTTACTGAACCGTTTGAAGTAGTTTCTGATGTTTATGCGCACGTGGAACGTGTGGACGTGTGCGTTTTTGGATAGATATTTCTCATATAAACGCCGCAATTTTGTTTATTTCCGTACGTTTTAGACAGTTTTAGCTCATACTTTGTGGCAAATAACAACAGACTATTTTAGGGTTTATGCTCCATTTGTGAGATTGCCCGATATAAGAAGTTCATAATGTTGATATATGTCTTTTTCCATAGGGCTTCTTGTTTAATGATAAGTATATTAAACGTAGTTCCTCGCTTTCTTAAAACCAAAATTCATACAATGACCGATTGCTTTTCAGATCATTTATATCTGGCTTAAAAACTTTCGTATGGCATCAATGATGGATCATTTTGTCTAAAATATAATTTGTATGAGATTAACTCAGCAAAATACGACTTTGAAAGTTACTCAAATTCCTGTAATATGAACAAAACTTACACAGAAACTGCCGTATACGCAATTTGTAGCTAGATTGACACATTCTGTTTTCGGACAAGTGAAATGTGGTGCGTTTTGAGTACTGAGATGCCCGACAAGAAAGTTATGAACTTTAAGGGGTGAAATTCAAACCCCGTTTGAAATAGTTCTTTGACATATTTTTGGCTCACTAAATGAACAAAATTCTTCAAGCAATATCAGTTGTTATATAACAACGTGCTCAGTGGGTATGATACAACAATTACTGATGTACAAACAGAAAACATGTCGATAAACTTATTATCCTACATATATGTAAATATCATGTTTCTGCACAATTATCTGCATGTTTTAGACAATACAGTTCAAATGCCTCTCGGTGTGTAAACTGCTGATCAAAACGACAAACATTTGGAGTGCCTTAGTTTTTCCTACATCATTACGGCAATCCGGTGTACAGCTATCAGAGAAATCTGTCTGTATTTATACGGAGGACTCGCAAAATCAGTTGCCAGATTATGTTCTTGTGACCTGATTGAATCCATCCAACTTATCAACTGTTTTCATAATAAATGTCGCTGTGTCAGATCAAAATCATATATACAACCATAAAAAGGCGACTGATTGACTCGTTACTGTCCTATCAGTGGGAAAAAAACGTAAGGATGGGCCGCTAAAAGTTGACCAGAAACATCTTGATAATCAGAAAAATATTACAGCTCAAGTATTTAACCCCTCCTATATGCGTAAACATTATATTCCTTAGTATTTCATGCTGAAGAGAAAGAGGACGATGGCTTACACAGAGTATATAAGCCACCTAGGTTTAGGCATCGATCACGGATTCTGACCAAACGTAGCTTTTCATCTTTTCTCATGTCCGAGTAACTTAGATCCGGAGAACGTAGTGTTTGGGAGCGAGTTTCATGTACAGAAGTAACAACTTGGCACGCAATCGAACCACCTTATTCCTAGATCTAATACCAATCCAATGGACAGGTCTGTTAGTTATGATATGGCTGTATCCCTCCGCATTGGGCCTGGCAGTAATATATTCTTATTTTGATAGATTTTTAGCGATGCCTATGACTGATATTAGATGTAGTAGTAGTAGTAGTAGTAGTAGTAGTAGTAGTAGTAGTAGTAGTAGTAGTAGTAGTAGTAGTAGTAGTAGTAGTAGTAGTAATAGTAGTAGTAGTAGTAGTAGTAGTAGTAGTAGTAGTAGTAGTAGTAGTAGTAGTAGTAGTAGTAGTAGTAGTAGTAGTAGTAGTAGTAGTAGTAGTAGTAGTAGTAGTAGTAGTAGTAGTAGTAGTAGTAGTAGTAGTAGTAGTAGTAGTAGTAGTAGTAGTAGTAGTAGTAGTAGTAGTAGTAGTAGTAGTAGTAGTAGTAGTAGTAGTAGTAGTAGTAGTAGTAGTAGTAGTAGTAGTAGTAGTAGTAGTAGTAGTAGTAGTAGTAGTAGTAGTAGTAGTAGTAGTAGTAGTAGTAGTAGTAGTAGTAGTAGTAGTAGTAGTAGTAGTAGTAGTAGTAGTAGTAGTAGTAGTAGTAGTAGTAGTAGTAGTAGTAGTAGTAGTAGTAGTAGTAGTAGTAGTAGTAGTAGTAGTAGTAGTAGTAGTAGTAGTAGTAGTAGTAGTAGTAGTAGTAGTAGTAGTAGTAGTAGTAGTAGTAGTAGTAGTAGTAGTAGTAGTAGTAGTAGTAGTAGTAGTAGTAGTACAATAACCGAAATAATTTTTTGGTACCCAACACATTAAATATACTACCTAGAGACAATCTCAATTTTTCGTTAATGTAGAAACAGATTCTCTATGGCTTTTACAGGTAAATGGTCAAATAATACGCCTTGATTTTAGTGAAACTACTTTGCTTATTAATTTAAATTTAAATTTAATTGCACCTAAAAAAGAAGACTTTAATATAAAAGAATTGAAGGAAAACAACACATCTCGGTGACTGACTTCAAACTAAACACTGGTTAGACGAAAAATCGACTACAGACAAAAAGTAGATAAATTGAGAATAATAATTAATTAATTGAACACACTTACAATAAGGTTTTCTATTGGCTGGATAATTTTAATGAAATTATTGTTGCTACGAAAGTTTAAAAATATATAACTCCCATTATTTTTCTGAAGATGATCTTCATTAGTTGTTGAAAATTCATTCAAAACTGGTAAGTAGTATCCAGTTGTTTTGTCCTGAGTTGGAACTCTTCAACAAAACGTATCCGTTGCATTACACTCTGTCTGATCTAAGACTCTTAGGCTTCATAACAAAAATTAAGTTAGAATCGAACTTCAGTTAACTTTTCTTTTCAGTACAATCCCCGTTCAGCATCACTGATGAGTTACTGCGTCACTTCTCACTTGACTGTATCAGTCATGACTTTCTACTAGAACTTCAGTGACTGTATCTTGAATTTATGTGCCAATGACCGTTCCATTTCCACTAAGCTTGGTAATGTTATCAAGCCAAATATTTACTTCGCATTCACCTGTTTTTTTTAACAACCAACGAGACAAAATGTAATACTGAAGTTATCGTCTGTTATGTCTTCCCGTAATCTCAATCATGACTTATACTATTTACGTAGTCTCACATAATCAGACAATTCGTTTCCACAAAATATTTAATATAATTTCTCAGGTATTAGTGAGGATTCTTTGTGAAATTTCAACTTATTATTAGTTTACCAGATTGCAGTTTATTTGGATGAACAGTTTTTAATAAGACAAAAAATTCAAAGGTGCTAAGCTGATTTGCTATGTAAACAAGTCACATTTCTGATCGAATGTTTACCTATTCCACTATTATATCTAATATGGTTTCAGAAACTTCCTCCAGGGGCTTAAGGCCGTCTGAAATAGTAAAAATATTCTCATTTTTCTGTACTTAAATTAACCTTGGAGTGTAACGTTCTTTTCACATTTAACGTCTTTTCTCTTGCGTTCAAGTTACCGTGTAGGTTCAACCTGGGGTTATTAGAAGCGTCAAGAAAATCGGTTCGAGCTTTTAGTTAGAAGGCTTGTCACCTCGGTTTCTCACTAGAATTGTGAGAGTTATTTCTCCTAATTAGTCACCAGTGGATATTTTATAGCCGTAATATACCCGTGTAATACATGTAATATGTGACCAGATTGTTCGAAATGTATTGCGTTAATAGATCACATAGTTCTGCTAATCTTCGTCTTCTAATATCATTATCGAAATTTATCAAAGGGACTAATTGTTTTAAATACATAGTAAATTATACGAATTTTTTATTAATTCAGAGGAGAACAAAATGTATGTATATTTCCCCATCATAATTTATTATTCTCAAAATATTTGATAGAATTTTTGCGCTTTGAATTATTAATATGATAAAACTGTTGAGTTTGAATTTCTTAAAGCAATAAGAGAATGAAAGACATGTGATTAATCACAAATAAATGGGTCCAAATGTGTGTTGTGCTCGGATGAGATCAGTTCGAATTGGGGTTTATCGTTTATGCCAATGTGATCTATCAGGCTTGTTCCAGGTCGAATTCGATTGTGATTAATTATTCATTTTTCTAAAAATGTTTACATTTGGAAAGTTTTACAATGAATAGCTATTCTTTAAGTTTCACAATCCTGGGGGTTGTAACACTGCTCTCAGTTTCATGCATTTATTTACTTTGATAAACTTTCTTTACAAAATATTCACTAATTATTTCTTATATTTTTGACTTGATGTTTTTCTCATCAAATCTCCTCGCTCTGTGCTCATCAGCTTCATAGTTGAGAAAGTTGCTTATAGTGTCTAGTACTATGTTAAGCCCACGGCTTATTCTAGCTTCTTGACAGACCAGTTTATTCATTCTTCTTAAGTCACATTCTGAACATGTCAATCATTAACTTATTAACCCTGACTATTTTTATATGAGCGTGTGTGTGTGTGTATCGTTTACCCTATTCATTACATGTCCGTAACTTATTTTTTGTCTGGATATAAGTATTGAGTCACGCTTTCTCAAAGCGAATTGGTCCACTTGCCTTCACCGTTTCACTTTCCCACTTTTCATTCTAAATGTTTGTTGAATAAACGAGTTCATTAAGTAAATTCATTCAACATAACCTGTATTTGGCTTCTCGTTACTCCCGTCACAAAAACGAGCGTAGCTTAGCTGATATACAGAGTTAAATGGAAGATTTATGTTCATAGCATATTCATAGGTTCATCGAAAATGGAGTCAGATCAATGGACCACTAAACGCTCTTTTCTTATTGGTTAGTACAATACTGTCAAACCATACACAACCAGCTTTCATCACATGATGAAAATCAACATTGCTTTCATCCGCAATCTATATGTGACATTCCCTGAACATTGCAAATAACGTTATTTTGTTTTGTTAGTAATTTGTAGTATTTAAGATTCAGTCAACGCGATGTTCGGCATTTTCAATTCATAACATGGATCGACACAACTATAATATTTTGTACATTGTAACACGATAATAACTTTGGATTTGTAACTATGACACCTGATGAATAAGCCATCAAAAACGATCGTTCCCTCTAATACTCTATTCGATCCCACTTGGTGAGCGTAAAATGTATCCGAATTCTACCAATTTACTTCATTTCCAACTTTCAATGACTGATAGGCATTCATTTGGTTTTTCCAGTTCTTGATTGAGATCATGAACCAGTTGATGTTAGACCATCACAATTGAAAACCTGGAAGCACTGGACGGCCGTTTCGTCCTATTGTGGGACTACTCAGCAGTGTGCAACCACGATCTCGCGAGCGGGATTCGAACCCAGGGCCTTCGGTCTCGCGCGCGAACGCTTAACCAACTGGACCACTGAGCCGGCATCCAATGGTGATAGTTTCTAACATCAACCAATCCACGAAATTGTGCGACCAACTTCCATTGTACTGAGGAAGATAACTGTCTCTACCCGACAAGGTCTAACATCAATTGGTTCATGATCTCAATCAAAACTTAATAATCTCCACAACTCCTATACTAGTTTTCCAGTTCTCTCTGTTAATTCCAATCTTTGTAAACATACAAACTGAACAATTTGTCTAGTTTAATATCTAGTTGTATAACACTACTTCATGGGGTAGTTTAGTGATAATGAATTTTATGAATTAGTTTTATCACTTGTTATTAGATAATAATCAAATTTTTTCAGACTGCATGTTACTCTCACTAATGCTTGAGACATCTGAAGCAAACATCTATTTGGAAATATTTTTCCTCGCGTTTTTTAATCATAAATCATAAATGAATGTTAGACTATGTGAGATATGTTAGGTGGTTTGTAGCATATAGATGACTCACCCCTTATACATACGAAGCATATATATATATATACACACACATATCGTCAAACTTTTCCTCTACCCTCTTGCTATTACCAGACCAACGGAATACAACCGATTCATGATGAAAAAAATTTATCCAACTAAATAAAGGTTAAATTGTCTAGCTCCCTATTCTTTATTCTTTCCCCAATCATCGATAGTCACGCGCATTAGCACACGTACACAATCCACATACTAATCGTAGTCATAACGTCTATGTTAGGCTCTCTAAATCAGATCATATTTATCTACTGTTTTCAGGAATTTAGGCATATGCCGTGTAGATGGAAGTAACGCTCTAACCAGTGTCAATTGATAGTAAGTTTATTTTTGTTCTATTTTTTCTAAATATACAAACCATGTCACTCCAAGGTTAACGGTCTTAGCATATTCCTTTGTAAATGGGTTGATTTTCTTAAAGTTTGTTCCCAAACTATAAAAAAAATATTCCCCTAATCCGATCAGAAATTCAAAGAAATTAACGTACCTATACTTAGGAATATAGATACCTTTAAAACTTTCTCTACAAGTTGCATTCCTCCTCCATTTCCTTAAAAAAAGTGATGATTAAAGCATTAACTACCAAATATGACCTAATGAAACTGTTTGCAACTACAGTGTTTAGTAATTCGTTGAATAAATATTATTATTTGGAAAATTACAGATGTTTGTAAGTTCTCAAGTGTCCAGCATGTAGACAACTTCACTTCAATGTTTCCTACAGTTTGAATACATTTCGTTTCAGTGAAATGTCACTTTGTAATAAAATTTCAAATATTATAAAGTAATTAATTTTAATGGAGTTTTGTTCTCTGAGCTGGATGGTTTGAAGCAAAACATCATCAAAATCATCCACCTGAGCTACAAATCTTCTCCACCATCTCAAAGTAGCCAATTGAAATACCTTTAACTTTACTATGAATTAGTTGAGCTTAGATTAAGATTTCTAACGTAAAATCCAACTGTACAGCATTAGTATTTTAATATTATTAACATTATAACAGGAATGTGTTTTAGTTATATAAAACCATGTTCATTTCGAAGAGTTGAAACTTTCAACTTATCTGTATCCTTCCCTACTGTATTCTTACTATAATAACAATAGATGAGCTATTAATTTCATCAATGCCAACTTATAATTTAAATAACTTACCGTGCAACTATAAAATCATAATACCATGATTGTTAAACCTTTACTAAGTATTAGTAATGTGATTCAGTTTAATTTACACTACTCGATGTTTTAAAAAAAATTCTGTTCTGTAAAAAAAACTGTTCAACTATAGATTGTCGTTTTATTCATCCTTTCTTTAATTAATTAATTAATTAATCATATTCTTCTATGTGATACTATACTATACATAGATACAACTCTGGATCAAATTTAAATATTCTCAATTGCGCATATAGTAGCTAAGTATATCTTTTAGTTTTTTTATGTAACGTTTGACAAATTTCAATCTCTGGCTCAAGTTTATACTATAGATTAATGAAGATGACACATGAAATTCACTGCATGTTTCTCCAAATTTAATAAATCTAAGAAAATAAACATTATCGGTTCCAAAAAACTATCCTCTTATATATCTTTAACTGTATGACTAAATTATAATAGATTTCGTGTTAAGTGTTTTTCAGTATAGGGATTTGTGGAAATTGTAGTACTTTCACAGTTGAATTCACGAGCTGATTTAACCTAGACTACCAGTGAAAACGTAGAAGCACTGGACGGCCGTTTCGTCCTAGTATGGGACTCCTCAGTAATGCGCATCCAAGATCCTGCACCCCGGACTCGAACCCGGGATCCTATTGCATTGTATTGGAGTTGAGTTGTCACAAATATCTAACTGTCATACAATTTTTATCATATATAGTTTGTTACAAAGGTTGTTACATTTGATAGTAGTTCTTCAAAATCCAGTCTATTATCCAGCAAGTAGTTAAACTATCTAAAATAATACTTCAAATACGGCAATGTCAATAATTCTCTCGTTGAAATTGTGTCATTTAAGTGTTTTCAATAAGAAGTAAGACATGTTTTAGAAATGTCTTTAGAAATATCATTAGTATTCGGATTGCTCATTTGCAGTTTGACTTTTGAAAGCTAAATAGTGTTAAAATGGCTAACAAAAACCAAAATACTGGGACGAAATTAGTAAGCTACTAAGAAATTATTGAGTATAGTTATTTTCTATCGCGTTTCTTTACTTTAAACACTAGTACTAGGTAAAGATGGTAATTTATGTGATAATGTGGGGTAATCTTCATGAACAAAGGTAGTTGGGACATGTATTACGTATGTCTTATCACCGCCTACATAGGTGGGGGATGATGGCTATAATATTAGTATATTGGAAGAAGAGTAGAAATGGTCAAACCTGAATGTGACATCAGCCCATGACGTCATTGACGGTTGAACTGGTTCACGTTGGTGGGTGCAGGCTACTTGGTTGGTGTCCTCATGACTATCCTTACCAATGTTTGGAGACGTTAGGTAATAGCTCAGAATTGATCATAATGTCATAGATGCCTTCAATCTTTATCTTCCTTTAGTTTGTCAGTTTCGAAATTACACTATTTTTCATCCAGTAAATTCGTTCTTTCATCTCGAACCATATTCTTTATGTTTACTATTTTCTACTACCACTAATGTAGTTACTATTCCTATTACTCTGGTGTTTATTTTGATAACTTCATTTCCTATGCTGATATCATCGTGATAGCTTGAATCGATACACATGTATGCCAAATTCGACGTTACATATAACTGAGTGACTGAGTAGAAGTGACAGAAATTAATTTGACCCTACTTTAGATGTGAATAGAAAAAAAGCACTTACGTACTTTGAAGATAAGTCATATTTGTTGAAATATTGTATAATTCAATAAATGAAGCCATAAAACATAGTTGACTACGGTGGCTAGGCAGTGTGATATTTACCTTCCGTAATCACAATTCTAATCAGACTGAGATTTAATTATGTATGGTATGTAGAACCGTTCTATATTAATCTCAGTTGTTTAAAGTAATGCATGTTATCAGGATGGTAGTGTAGGTGAAAAGTTAAAAGTGGATAATTTTCCATATAATTGAGTTTGTGAAGAGAGCAGGATTTTCATAGTTAGAATTATGAAGTGATCTTAGACCAAACTGCTTCCATATTGTCAATGGTGTTTTAACTGGATAATTCACTGGAAAAAAATTGAATTACAGTTGAATAAGGGCTTCAGTTGTTTAACTTCACCCATATCTTGAATACTTACCATTGCGTTTCATTTAACTTTCTTCACTGCTTTACAAAACAATGATTTGAATACAAAATACATTTATATGTAAGAGGTTTTATTTTGGTTTATCTATTTGTATCTCTGAATTCTAGTAATAAAAAACAAGTTACTATTGTGACCAAGTTACGATTCAACAGTCCAGTATTTGACAACATTAGTAAACTCTCAATAAAGAGTAACAATTATTTGTTCAGATTGTCAGTGTGTAATTTTCTTCATTCTGACTTAACTAAGTTCCTGTTCAAAGTTTTCCACAAGAAATTCACTAATTGTTGTATTCCAATCCCTAGTGTGAAACCTACTAGTATTGTGCTCAATGGAAACAATTTAGGAACTAATCGAGGAGAATTTTTTTATTGTAACAAATCTATCAAGTGTTTTTTTTTTAATTCACAATAATAAAAATGTAAATGCACTCAAATTAAATAGTATGTGATAATACAAAATGTAATGTTATTAGCTGTTTATACTGGCAAATCCAAATATAGACTTACCCAACTTGATAAATGTTTTAGTTTTGTAAGTCAATGGTTTTATTTTTGTAACTTGTAAATACTTCACAAAAACGGTTCATCTTGGTTCATGAGAGGTCGGTTTATCTAAATCAGTCTGGGAGATATTTTCTATGACACAACTCTGAATGTTTCAGTTTAAATAAACAACAACGTAACAAATAATAATAATAGTCTAGTGTCTATTCATAGCTTGACTTTGTATTAGCTTTAGATTTTACATCAACGACTGATCTTTGACAACCAGGAACTACTAGATAGCTGATCTATCCTATCGTGGGATACCTCAGCAGAGCTTATCCATTACCTTATCCGGGATCAGACTCGGAACCATCGTAGCTTTTGATGAGGCCTTGACTTTCAAACTATCGAGTCGTCATCAGATGGCTTATATTTCCAACGTTAATTAATTCGCGATATTATTCAACCATCTTCCATTGTCTTAGGTGGGTGATTACCTCATACTCACGATAGTCAAACCCCGCTGGTTACGGCTTCTCATAGTGATTTCCTAAAGTTCCAGTGAAAATCTATATAATGTGGAGCTAGTGAAACCTTAAGTCAATCCGATGTATACTGATGATATTGGATGGGTATCTCAGTATAATCTTAACTATAATTCTTCAGTTTGATATTCTTTACAACTATTATTTAGTGCTAGTGATCAATCTTAGATTAACATTAAACAACTGTCCAATTCTCTTTAGGTTTTTACTAGAAGTTTTACGGAAAATGAAATGACCATAAACGAAACTGACTAATTGATCATATATTCATATTTTAATAACATATATACTACCTGTTAATATTATATTCACCATGCTTTTCAATTTCCCATGAAAGTAACTGGAAAAAATCAATCATTTGTCAATAACTACTAACCTATTGTTCAGCCTTATGTACCGAACAATCACTATGGACCAAATTTACATGTTGATATTAAGCAAATTGGTTTGATATGGTAATTCACTTCAATTGATAATGAACAAACGAAATTTACCTACAGGCAAAGCATAGTCACCAATTCTATTTTTGATTTTGATGTCAGATTAGTAAAGTATACATGGAACCCTAACAATCATTATTTTATCTTTTTTTTTTTAAAAATATTCAGTCAAATCTCTTTCAGGCTTAAAAATTTTCATCAATAAGTAAATGTAACAAATAGTATACAAAAAATGTCAGTGTAAAATGGATTTAATGTCATATATTGAACACTTTTTCCCCCATTCTTCCGGTTATATTTTTTCTTCAGCTAAATCAACATATTGGGGTTGTTCACTAGTGATTGAAATAAATAATATGATATTGATTTCCCACTAATAATACAACTAGGTTAGGTCATCTTAAGATTAAACATTATGGCTCTTCAAACATATTGGACTATACAGGATCAAATATAGAAAAAAAATGTATATATATGTGTATCGGTGTTTGTGTATGTTTGTACAAATACAAATAAGGATACAAACACATATGTTCTCCTGATAATTATTGTTATAATTAGGTCATCGTTATAATTGTAATTGTAATTATTATAAAAACTGATTATCATTAACTTACTCAAATAATTGGTCGTTTTCCTAATTTGATGAATGAATTAGTGATTATCATTATTGAACTCCATAACTTTCGATGATTTAGGTTTTATATGGTATCAGATTGTTGGATTAGAAGTTTTTAAAAAGTGGACAAGTGTAAGTATTTGTGTTTTCAAACATATGTTACTCGGATGGAAGGATTTGAGCGACAACTTACATCATAGGCCAGATTTATCGAGAGAAACATTATAAAACTAAGAAGGTTAAATGCTTTTTTCTCTGTATGGAGATTTACAGGCCAACAATCATAGTTTTTCTTGACATTAGGTCCGCTTTCAACTCGTTGGACAAGACTGTTCTCTGGGATTGTCTATTGAAGAAGGGTGTCTCTATAAAGTTTATTAAGATCTTGAAAGTAGTATATACTAACACCTCATACAAAGTGAGTACAAACAAACACCTATTTCCACTGTTCCATTCAAGCAGTGGGGTTAGACAGGGTTGCCCAATCTCACCATTCCTTTTCAGCTTTGCTATCCACGATGTTTTGGAGAAAGACTTTTCAACCTTGAATATGCGGATAACATTGTCTTACTGTGCGATAATACACAAGCCATGCAATCCACACTTAATAAGTTGACAATTAGTGTCCATAGGTAGGGTTTGTGTTTTGCATCTTCTAGTTGCAATGTACTTTTACAAGGCTGGTAGGACCCTGATCCTGCACTCACCCTGGATGGTGAGCAGACAGAAGTAGTCGAGAAGTTCGTGTATCTAGGTAGCTGCATAAGTGCTGGTGGTGACGTGAGTGGTCAGATCATTTCACGTATAGTGAAACCCAGAGAGGCTTATGACAATCTGGGCTATCTTTGGCGCCTTCGTGATGTTAGTCTGGCTGTAAAAGGTCGGATCTACAACGTGTCGGTGAGAACAGTATTGCTCTATGCTTGTGAAACCTAGTCTCTCCGAGTTGAGGATGTTAGAAGACTCTCTGTGTTTGATCATCGTTGTCTCCGACGGATTGCTGATATCTAGTGGCAAGACCATGTTAGTAATGCAGAGGTTCGGCATCGTGTGTTCGGACATAGAGACGATAATTCAATTGGTGTCACCATCTTGAAACATCGACTTCGGTGTACTGGACATGCCTTATGAATGCCGTCCCAGTAAATTTCTCACCGTGCATTATTTGCCGACGCCGGACCTGTTGCAAAGGGCGGAGAGGTGGTCAGTGTATGACATGGTATCGTAACATGAAGGAAAGCTGTACAGGACTGGTTTCTGTTGGTTCTTCATGACTCTCTGGTTGGGGTTCTAGAGATGGTACAACATAGTGGCTAGAGACGTTTCACACATGACTCAGAGTAGAAGAGAGCAGCAATCCTGGTGTAACTTTCTTTTACTTTTTTTCACAAAAGTGAAAGGATTCTTTCTGGTTGTATTTTTCCCAACTGGACTGCTTCTTCCACTATTATTATTATTATTATTATTATTATTATTATTATTATTATTTTACTCTCATACACTAGTTTCTGTTCATTGTTACTCTTTTATCATACACACCCTCTATTCTCAATCTCTTCACAACCTCATTGTTGTTAAGTGGCTCATATGTATTTGGTTTCACCTTGTACTAATGTTTATGTGTTCAAACAAACAAATAAATACTGAACCCATGACCGTTAGGTCTCTTCACAAGTGCTAAACATTTAAAAATTCCTGAGCTGGGATATTTGATAGTCCATATATTCAACTTCAGTCAATATACAATATTCTGAGAGAGTTACTCACTTGTATTATTGAAAAATTACCTCACACCCAATAAGGTTGAACTTTATCTCAGTTATGTCTTCTTACTTATGGTTTCTCGATTACTTCCATAAACTAGCTGTCATCAAGTAAAAGATTATTATTATTAATATCACTGCTGTTAGGATGGGGAAAGTTTCGAAATGTCGTATCCTAAGGTAAAATACCTGTTCACAGCTTTCCAGGTTTTTCATGAACATCTGGCTAAAGTTAGTTCATATTGTAGAATATTTTCATATTGGCGAAAGCATCAACTTTTTAAAGTGTCGATTTCAAATAACACGTGAATCAATTATTTTTGTTCATGATAAAATGATAAAGAAATCATTTTATAATTGGTTCGCTAAATAATAGACGAGTTAGTGAATTAAGAATGTAAAAACAAATAACGACTTTTTTAGTATAGGGTTGTGGAAATTGTTGAGTTTTTATTGAGTAGATCGCGCACTATCGTAGTTTGGACATTATCGGATCCGGGCTCAGTGGTCTAGAGTTTAAGTGTTCGCAAAAAATCGAAGGTCCTATGTTAGAGTCCCGTGTTTGGGATCGTGGATGTACTCTGCTGAGGATAGGACGAAACGACCATCCAGTACTTTCAGGTTCTCGATGATGGTCTAGCACTGATCGGTTAATTATCTCAGTAATAACGGCTTCTATTTATGAATTATTCTTATGAATGTGACGACAACTATTGTTCTCGCATAATGTCATCTCCGTAACTCTTCGGGGAATTTATTGACAAAAACTTTATTGGTGATAGCCAATTTGGTGTAAAACTATGTATATAGTTATGTGAAAGATTCAGAAAAAAAACCATTAATGTGAATAGATTCTCGGCTAGATTAATGATATTGTGTAGCGATAGTTCTGCAATAATGTTAAGATAGGAAATCTGACAAAAAGTAAAAAGAAAACCTTCACCTTTTATTATTTCTTAAAGAATAAGTTTTTTTCAGCATGATAAATAACAGTAAACTAATAGGTAAGAAATATATTTCTGCATATATTAAAAATTTCTACAAAAGTCAACTCCAGGTAAGTCAGGGACTATTTTCTTTATGAGATACATAATTTTCATAATGGATAGTGGATATAACTAAACTATTCTTGTCACATACATAAATTTGATTCATGCGATGAGTAAACACAATTTTTAGTATATTTCTATGCCTATATGTGTGTATGTGTATTTGTTTACCTAGGAAGTTGTGTACATAAGCGTTTTTCGTCATCACTCCACCCCTGTTCAAGCTTTATCTACATTAAAATAATTATTCCCCCCCCAACTTCTATGAGATTACTAATTTTCTGCGAATGAATAAATAAATAATTATTTTTGGTACTCAATAAGCATATGAAAAGTGAAGGAGAATTTATTCATTTTCCCGTTCTAATGAACAACAACTACTGCTGATGTCTTTCCATCATATTTATTGATTTATTTTCTGTTGTCTGTCTGTTTGTCTATCTATTTGACTGTCTGTTTATAGTTGATTTCTATTTTTCGTTGAACTTCTTTCGATATTTGTATATATGATTGGTTAAAACTGAAATTCAGATATTCGAAAAAAATTCGATAAAAGTAATAGTAAGCAACGTTTTCACAAGATTCATGTAATTCACATCTAATAGTTTTTTTATAATAAACCATTGAATGATAGGTCATCGGGCTCAGTGAAAATACTCTTGTGGAGATTGTAGTAACCTCATTAGTTAAGATCATAAGTCAATTGGAGCTAGACCACCATGGAAAACCTGGAAGCACTGGACGGCCGTTTCGTCCTATTGTGGGACTCCTCAGCAGTGCTCATCCACGACCCCGCCTCGCGGAACTTGAACCCAGAACCTATCAGTCAGTCAGTCAGTAACAACGTAGAACTTCGTACGTTTGATTTGCCATACCACATTGGCACAGAGATGCAGTGGTCGATCCAAATCCCGTAGTAGTAGAGGTAGCAAGAGTGTAAGCAGTAATCAGAAAGATTAGGGTTTGAAGATGTTATTTAAAGAGTATAATCCAGTGAAATAAATTTGGAAAGAGGATAAAAAGACAAGGAGGAGTCAGGAGATTAGAATTTGGAAGAACACATAGAGTGTATGCACCTGCGCCATCGCAAACGATTTTGAGCCATGTCATTCAGGGTCTCTAACCATCGGTTGCTATCATCTCGCGGTCCCCAACCAGGTAGTCTACACCTACCAACATGACTCAGACCACTTGTCAGTGACTTAATGGACTTGTGCCATGTTTTGGTATGGCCGCCCCTAGCTTTCTTTCAACCTATTCCTATACCACTGAAAATCTCACGTTGAGGCATTCGGTGGTTGGGCATACGTAACACGTGTCCCAGCCATCTCGACTGATGAAGTTTCATCACTTCATCAATTGATTTGCCATTCTTACCTAGTACCCGTTTCCTAACAACTGCATTACTTACTCGATGGTCCCAGGATATACGAGGACCTATCAGTCTAGCTCCCAGCGCTTAACCAACTAGACCGCTGAGCCGGCATCCAATGGTTTTAATGTATAACTTCAACTAATCCACGAAATTGAGCGACACATCCACCATTGTTATCAGGTTTTCCATGGTGGTCTAGCTTCAATCGACTCATGATCTCAACTATTGAATGAAAATACTCTTATTATGAGACTTTAATACTTGTGGATTCGATCACTCAGATAAGGTTATAGGTTGTACACTACACTGATTATAAAGTCTTAAGCTACTTGTTTAGTACTCGTCTGATTATAAATGTTTCATTAGTTATTTTAGAATTTTTTAAAATTATAAGGTGTTGTTGAGATTCAGGAATTTAAAGCTCCATGTCACGGATTGATTTAGGTTTGACTGAAGTTGGTTTATGGTGTTAAAAGGAGCTCAGCAATTTCAACAACCCTTTATGTTAAAAACTCATCGTTTACTCATTAGAGAAGAACTTCTGGAACTTAATTCCTGATTCTCAATGTAAAATCGTGACCGATGTAATTTAATCATGTTGGATTTAAAATAAATATTATCAATGAAAATGGATAATGATCCTGCTATATCTTGAATCTAGTGAGGTTATACATGTAAACCGTTGAATATCAGCTTAGCAGTCTGAAGATTAAATACCTTGAGCTGAGAATTCTATATTGTGCCAAAACATAATATTGAATAAAGCCACTATTAGTAATAATAATAATAATAATAATAATAATAATAATAATAATAATAATAAAATCTCAATACGAGGATCGAACTTCCTGATTTCAACCCCGAATGGGGTTGTGGCTGCTCACTACTGAGGAGTCACGTACTAGAACGAAACAGTTTTTCAGTGCTTCTTCAAAGACACAGGGAAATTCATTTGCTGCAAATCTCTTCAATTAACTTAAAGTATCTTAAATATTTGATAATAAATTATATAGTATTCTAGACTTAACATTATTCCACGTAAGATACATTGAGATACAAGATAAAATCTTCGTTGTTGACGATTGCATTAGTCTATAAAATGACATCAGTCATACAGATAGTATTTTCACGGAGAAATAAATATCAGTTTAATATCATGGATTCCGATAAGCATTAAAATATAAGAGAATATGTATGTAATTTTGTTAATTCTTTCGAAGAGATTTACTGTAATCTAGTTCATACTAGCAGGAGAATCTATGATACTATGTAATTTGAAAACAATTTAAAGGAAACGTATATGTAGGCTATGAAACAAGATTTCCTGAATAGGAAGTGCCGTGGAAAAAGGTAGGAAACTGATAGAACCTATGTTACTCAATAATTTAAAAGACTATCCATTCAATGTATATACATACTATCAAAGTTGCTGATATTTCTACCATTTTCGAACAATACAAATATCTAATTTTACTATTAAGGAACTATTATTCTGGATTAATTTTAATTCTCTTTTGTTATGTGTGAAACTAATTAGTTGCTAAAAGTGTTTTTAACCTCTATGATATGTTGAAACTACACCGGTAAGTTGATATCACAGACCTTATCATTTTCGTCGTAAGCTGATGAGGCTACTTTTAATTAATTCAGTAGTCAGTTATCATTTAATTAATATCATGTTGAGCTACACTTGTTTATTTGCTTAAAATTTTCAACCGGTGTTCTGAAATATATTACATTAAATGTATGTACCTCAAATTATCACACAATCTATCTTATTTGTCTCTGAACCTTACTTAATTAACGCATCACCCACCCCTTCTGTTTTTTGAATCCCAACACCAAATGACCTTCGACCTGTTCCTGCATATATATTATTGATAACCTTTGTCATCCCAATTCTTTTCATTAATCTATGTTAATTGTTTTACACTATATCTTGCCTCAATGTAAACTTTCATTACATAACTGGTTGTAAGCAGCTGATGAGAAGCCACAAAATATGATGAATTCATATGATACTACATTCATGTTTGTTCTGGTTTTATTTAAACTTACGGTGTAATTACGATTATATTGTAATTTCTTATTTATGTTCGTTCGTGGTCAAAAGTTAATTTACATTATCACACAAGTCTGTTTAGTGAACTAATCTGTACAATAGAATTTTATTTGCCCGCTGTATTGTTGTTCTGGCTATCATATAAGCAAGAGAAACTCAGCCCCGGACAAATAGGTGTTAATCACTGATATCAGTCGTTATTTCTCTGTCATTGGAGTCATAGGTCTAAGAAAGGGCATCGGTCCTATGTAGGCGATCTCGGCGAATTGATCACTAGTCGCATTAGATACCTCAACCGCTCCATTAAGAACTGCCTTATCACACGAGAGTAGAGCAGTTTCTGTCAATGGTATTGGATGTCGTCTCAGTGTATCGCAAACCGATTGAAATTGGAATGGTATCATTGAACATCGACCCAGTGGCCTTAGTTGTTAATAGTTTACTGCGGGACCAACTGGTTCTGGATTCGACCCTTAGTAGGGTCATGTGCAAGTACTGCCGAGAAGTTATATATTAAACGGAAACAGCTACCCAATATTTCCTGGTTTTTAATAGCATACCAACTGAAATCAATCTGTAACCAGTACAACATATAAATTAAACCAATCTCTGCAAAATCCCCTGTGTTTAGATCGTAATCAGGGTTCATTAAATATCTAATGAACAGATGTCTCTGGATGTGGAATTTAATTGTTGATCGTATCATATCAACACGTGCATAGGGTGTTCATCAAAAGCGATAACTATAACGAGCTATAGTTCATGTTGTCCTTGAAAGAGGTTTAAAGTAGTGGTGTTTTTTCTTCATTTCTCGGTGGTTGTTGGAGGAAATTGAAAGAAATGACTAATGATATTAAACAAATTTTAACGTAAACCCAACAGGCAAGTTGCAGTTATAGATTATACCACATAAAAAGAAATTCTTTGTCAAAACATAGATAAGTATAATAATGACTAAAGGTCATTAGGTACTGATAGAACTTAAACAACAGATCAATGTGTAATTACCACACCCAAAGTATATGACTACTATTATTTTGATTACAAGATAGAATAGTAAACATTTAATTCAATAATATAAAAAAATTGTGTTCTCCTTTACTATTATACAATATCCCCTCCACTGAACATAAAATAGATTTTCAATATTACTAGTTTAGTGAAATAATCCTTTTTTGGAAGTTATGAAATAAAATGTCCCTTTCTCATGATTGATGTCACAAAAAAGATGCACTTAGAATATGGCTGAAATGATCGGCAGCTGGTTTCTTCTCTGCCACATTAGGTTGCTGCTGACGATCTCTTGTCAGTGGATTTGGAATATCTAGTAAAGGTATCTGCTTATAAATAGTTTTCCAAGTTTCAACTTCGGACGACAGATCTGTTTTAATATTTATGTCGGGATTTTGACTTGGGTCGTGGATGACAGTCGTTTCGAGTATAAAATATTCTTCACTCGTAGGAATGATGCTCATGTTTTGCCAATTAGTTTCTTGAAATATTCACTGAATTCGCCTTGTCTATTGATCATGCCACCCAGATATGCAGAAGCTTCCAGAGTTTCATAATCACGTGTGGTTTGGTTAATGCTCATTATGTTGTATTTCAGGATCTTAATTTTTCCTCATGTGAATGTTAAGACATTTCAGGAGGAAGCCACTTTTACACTGGCTGCCTGTTTGTGCGATGTAAAAGTTGAGTCATCGGCGAAGTCTAAATTACCCATCTGCGTTTACGGTGTCCACTATATTCCGTGTTTCTCCTGAGATTCGGAGGTCTTCATAATCTACTCAGCAGTCAGGAAAAAGAGAGAAGACATCTTTGTCTGACACCAGTCATCACATAGAACACATCTGTGAACTGGCCTCCATGAACAAATTTGAGACCCAGTTCCTTAGAAGAGTTCCATATGGTGGTGTCACTCTTCTCAGGCACTCCATGGTATCACGGAAGATTCCACGTAGTTTCCTTATCCACGCTGTCTAATACTTCCGCATAACTAAGGAAGTTGATTTACAGTGGTGAATTCCATTCGATTAATTGTGCAAAAATGATCTGAGGTGTCTCGATCTACTCATTCCATGATCGATCCTTACGAAATCCAGCCCGTTAATCGCAAAGTTAGCAGTCTTCTGAATCTTTGGTTCAGTTGAATGATACTGCGTTGAAACGTTTTCCAGGTTCTGACAGTTGTATTTTGTACTTGTTGTTCTCACATTTACTAAGATCTCCCTTCTTTGTTATCTTGATAAAACATCCTTCTTCCCAGCTTGTTGGTACCTGTTATTCCTCTGAAGTCTTTCTGACTAGATTGTGTAACATCTTTTTGATTGCCTCTGTATCTGACTTTATTGTTTCGTGTGTTGTGGTGTTTGGTCCTGTTGCTTTGCCATCATTGATTTGTCTAATGACCTTGATGGTTTTTCCTATTATCGGTGTGGTAGGAAGGTTTGTATATTTTGCCTCGATACTCGGTGGGTGTGATGTATTCAGGAGCTCTTCAAAGTGTTCTACCCACCTATTCTTCCATTCTTGGACCTCAACGGCCGATTTAGCTTCCTTATTCGTTACTGGATTCTACCTATTCCGAGTATGACTATGTTGTATCTTCTCATTTTCACTGCTATTCGAATGATCCCATCTGTCTCCCAAATTTTCCGGACATTCCATGTCCCTATGTTTGTTGCTGCTCTGGTTACCAGAAGTATCGGCCTTGTGATTTCCAAAATTTCTCAACTTTCACTAGTGTGAACCATAACTCTTCTATATGAAGACCCTGCGATTCCCAGAATGATGTTTGACTAGTCTTCTCTGGTTTGCAATTTTATGGAAAGGCTTTTTCTACATCCAACTGTCTTGTTCTACTCAGGATTGGGACCGATAGTATTTTCAAAAGGGTTCCAGGAGTAGTTAATCCATTTTTTTAGAGTTAGTTAGATCTGTTTAACTGGATTTTCAGGCATGCAATAATAACTAATTGCAAATTTTTTAAAATATCATCCGGCTCCCTGCATAAAAACATAGGTAAATCTTCTGAATCTGTAGTTATGTCGTTAAAATCTGCTAATCCACCTCTTTATCGTTAGTGAGGGAATCAATATAAAACTATTCTCCATATTGAATCAGATTATCTTTGTGTAATTCACCATGACGTTTATTTCTTCTTTTTCTTACTTTTAAAGATTATATGACATTAGGCGATATCTTTACTTTGTGATCGCTTCACTACTGAACTCTAATATCATTAAATCATATACACTGGGAATCGTTTTGTGATCGTCTTTTTGCCATCAAATATATTTCGAAATTCCCCATACTTATTAAATAAACAATCATTCGTTTGATTTACAATCGTGGAGGTCACAACTGTTCAGCAAACAGAAAACGGGTCAGTTGACCATAAGAAAGTGATATATAAATTAGGTGATCAACCCCCACCCTTGGCTACTGAAGAAGTAGAACAAATAATTACCAGTCAAGATTGTGACAAAAGTGATATCGTGTTAGCAAGGTCAGGTGAAATCCTTGAGGAAGATCACACTGATCGCTCTTCGAAAGAACTAGAATTTGAGTTGGATCAAGTTACTTGTAATCAACAATTGAATATAGCTGTTGACGAAGGAGCCTTAGTATTCGACAACGACCTTCCATCACCTCCGATTTCAGTTTATGAAGAGTTACATAAAGAGAATACTGGAGAATTACCAGCATTTCCTTTGACACCTTCGGTAATTCCAGAAAATTGTATCAAATCTGAATTATTGTCAAACCACCAACCAGAAGCGATATCTGAATATTGTACAGATACTGAAATTGGACAAATTGTAGGTGAAACTCTAGATAAAATAAGTGATAATTACTTAGTTGAACCAATTAATTTTTCTTCAGATTCCATTCCATCTACAAAGAACTTTACAGAAGAAGACGCTGAAAATTCACTACAAGAGCCTACTGGAGAACAATTGAATAGTCAATCCGTTGAATACTTAGAAAAAAATATTGATATAGAGGTTCGAGTTGATGAACAGAACGACCTCACTAGTATATGCGAACTGAAAGGCAAAACAAACATTGAAGACAAATCAACAGAATTGCTTGACTTCCAAGAAGAATCAATCAGTTTATTGAATCCTGAAAACGAAGCAACCGAATCATCTCACGTAGAGAAAGAATTTTCTACATTATCTACCAGTGAGAAACAAGTTAATAAATCGTCTGATCTTGACGAAGAAATAACTAATCCGGTTTACATCGAGAAAGTAACAAACGTTCCTGGTAAATCAGAAAACCCTCAGACTTTTCTACCATACAGCAATAAATCATCTGTTGAAATTTCGAATTCCTTAACGTCTACTGAATTTTGTCCAGAAGAAGAAGTAGTAGTAGTAGAAGACGAGCACAGTAGAAATAGTAGTTCTACAATTGGCGCTGAACTACTAGACGAAACACATTCTAGCGCTTTGTTCGTAAAGTCTGTAACATCATCAGTACTAACCGATTCACCAAATCACTTGACAGATACTAATCATCGAAATTCATTTGCATCTAGTGAAGTTGTTCCATCGAAACATACTTTATCAATTGATTCTCTAAGTGAATCTGTGAATAATACTACAAATACTAGTGACAACGATAATTTAAAACAATTAACACTGAACACTTTAAATTGTGATACATCAATGAGTACTACAGTTGGTGTATCTGATATTACAGCTGATCAATCGGAAATCAATCGGGAATCATACATTTCATATCCATCGTATGACATTGGCAATACGCCAGCTCAAAGTTCTTTTGGACATTTAAATCATCTGAATCATGGTGAATATCAAAACAGATTAAATGGTGGAGAAGATGAATATTTACCAGGTGATATAAAAGAAAATATTAGTGGAAATAATAATAGTAATGAAGATATTCCAATGAACGATGATCGATCAGAGTATACTAATATGAAAACAGAAGAAAGTTATCACGATTCTACGTGTCCATCGCATTCAGAACAAGAATTGGATCAAGACATTTTGAAAAATGAACATTGCAAAAATGAACTGGTTACTGAACAAAATATGGAATGTCTAAATATTCAAAATGTTGAAAATCAACAAAAATTATCTTTTAATCAAATCAAAGAAGATTTAGAGAAAAAGAAGTGAGTCATAGTGTCGTCTCGTTTTTAATTATTCCTAAATGAATTATTCTTTTCACAAGGTTGTTTTCACGATCAAGTTAGCGATAGAATTACAGTATATGGATGATTTTGTGTGATCTATAAAGCAATCAGAAAAGAATATTTGATTATAAAATGATTCTTAGTAAAAAGTGACAAAATTATCATAATCGATAAGCAGATTTGACATGAATGATAAACCTTCATACGTGAATTATTCCGGTTTTATCCTGAACTGACATCTTTTGTAATCATATGAATGGATGAATTTTGCTCCGAAACTCAGGAGACGCTGACTAAAATCTGATTGGTTTGTCCATATACTTTACTTTTGTTAAGTTGGCTACTATAAGATTGTTTTCATTGTGTAGTAGCATACGAAAGAGAAACATCTTAGGCTACTTTTCTCACTCATTTCATTGACGTTTAGGCTGAGAAATTTACACACTGTTTACAATTTAGTTATTAAGTTTTTCTTCACATTGAAGCTTCGTCTTTGCAAAGACTCATCATCACGGAGCTACCGGGTTGAGTTGCTTATATAATTTATAAGTAGAATGACTACATCTATTACAGGCGCCTATTTATCACAATACTAAACGAAGTTGATCGGTTGATGTCAAATGATAAACTCATTCTGTTGGGATTTACAAGTATAAAGCAAATGTTAAAACATTAGTACTCAGTAATTGACAATTATAAAGTTGGTTTATATTTTATTCATTACATCACATTATCCTTCTCTGTAAGTTGGTATTTTTACTGGAAAATTTTCAGACTAATATCTACAATGAAGCTTCTTAATAGACTGGGACAATCACATTTTTTTGTGGTTACTTAAAACTAATGATTTAGCTCAACTTCAGCTTAGTTGATATTTTACGCGCCAATATGAATTAATTTCGATCGGACAATGTTTTTTGACAATTATTTTCTATATATGTGGTGAAAATTGATTACTTAGAATACATTTACTGTCTCAGGATTGGTTATTTTGTTTGAATGATCAGCTTAATGTTACTATGATTTGGCTGACTGACATCATTTGAAAGTTATTGTTTGCTGAGTGGTTAGTTTGGACGTTTTCACCCGGAAAGAGATTCTCTTGGTTTGATTAAAGCATCTTTAAAAGTGGGATAAATGAATAAAAAAAACCCACTCTAATTAATTTTTGAACTTCATATGAGCTGTATAAATGGTTTACATTACGCGAAATTTATAGAAACTACATATTCATTCTTGCTGTACATAACAATTTATAAATATTTAATTTAAATCTCAGGTTGAACAAATTCTCTAGATGTTTCTTAGTTGGTGCGTTTAGTAATTGCAAAGTTGACAGTTGTTTCATCTTAGTATGTGACTCTCTGACAAGGCTTGAGTTCAGGGTCTTAAAATTTCGTGGCCATTACTTAACCTCGTGTCTCATACTAGGTAGAACAACTGTTCAGTACTTCTTGATTTTCGATAGTATCTAACTTAAGTCATACCACATTGAGAACCACCTTCAAATTAAACATGTCTCCACAATAATTGTACATCGAAACCACGACCATTATCTCATAAGTAAATTACATGAAAATAATTCACTGAACTTATGGTCAGAAGTGGTGGCCACTAGAGTTCAGGTATTTTGAGAGTTGAACAGTTATCAACTGCAGTTCCATATTACGAATTGTTTGAAAATGGAAATATCTGCCGTTGTATACCAACTTAGTTACCTAGTGGTTAAAGTTTCAATGAGGGATCTGAGACTTACTTACTTACGTCTGTTACTCCTCGTGAAGGAGCATAGGCCGCTCACCAGCATTCTCCATCCAACCCTGTCCTAGGCAATCCTTTCCAGCTCTTTCCAGTTGTTATTCATCCTTTTCATATCTACTTCTATTTCCCGACGTAATGTAATCTTTGGTCTTCCTCTTTTTCGCTTCCCTTCAGGATTCCAAGTTAGGGCTTGTCTCGTGATGCAGTTTGATGATTTGCGTAATGTATGTCCTATCCATTTCCATCGTCTTTTCCTAATTTCTTCTTCAGCTGGAAGCTGGTTTGTTCTCTCCCATAAAAGGCTGTTGCTGATGGTATCCGGCCAATGGATGTTGAGTATCTTGCGTAGACAGCTATTTATAAATACTTGTACCTTCTTGATGGTGGTTGTTGTAGTTCTCCAAGTTTCAGCTCCGTACAGTAGAACTGTCAGGACGTTCGTATTGAAGATTCTCACGTTGATATTCGTTGAAAGTTGTTTTGAGTTCCATATGTTCTTCAACTGTAGGAATGCTGTCCTTGCTTTGCCAATCCTCGACTTTACGTCTGCATTTGAACCTCCTTGTTCATCGATGATGCTTCCCAGGTATGTGAAGGATTCTACATTTTCCAGAGTTTCGCCATCAAGAGTGATTGGATTGCTGTTCTTCGTTCTGAATTTGAGGACCTTGGTTTTCTTCTTGTGTATGTTGAGGCCTACTGATGCAGAGACTGCTGCTACACTGGCTGTCCATTCTGATTTCATCCGTCGTTGGCGGGTTGACATCTATAGGAAGATCTGTGTGTGCCGCTTCGATGTCCGGTGGATTCATTGGAGCCGGCCTATTCAGGAGTTCCTCGAAGTATTCTACCCATCTGTTCCGCTGTTGTTGAATTTCAGTGATTGGCTTGCCTTCTTTATCTTTGACCGGTCTCTCTGGTTTACTGTACTTCCCTGCTAGTTTCTTGGTTGTATCGTAAAGCTGTTTCACATTTCCTTCTCTTGCAGCTCTTTCCGCCGTCGTTGCTAGTTCTTCCACGTACTTCTTCTTGTCGGCTCTTATGCTCTTCTTTACTTGCTTGTTTATTTCTATGTATTCAGCTTGTGCTTGGACTTTCTCTGCTTATGTTCGGCTGTTGTTAATTGCTGTCTTCTTGTTCTTCCTTTCTTTGATCTTGTCTAGTCTTTCCATAGAGAACCATTCCTTATGATGGTGCTTCTTTAAACCCAGAACCTCTTGACACGTTGAATTTAATGCTTCTTTGATACCTTTCCAGTTGTCCTCCATAGTAGTTTCTTCTTCCTTCAGTAGATCTTGTAAGGCTTGGAACCTGTTATTGAGAGCTATCTTGAAGTCGTTGATTTTGTTAGTATCTTGAAGGAAGGCTGTATTGAACCTTTGTAGTGCTGTTTGTCCAGTTCTAAATTGGTCACAACTAGGTGGTGATCTGAAGCTATGTCAGCTCCTCTCCTGCTTCTCACATTTTCCATTATCCTTCGGAATTTTTTATTGATACAAATATGATCTATCTGGCTCTCTGTAGTGTGGTCCGGTGAGATCCATGTAGCTTTGTGTATACGTTTGTGTGGAAATATTGTGCCTCCTATGACCAACTCGTTGAATGCACACAGATTTGCAAATCTCATCACATCTGTTTTTCTGCGTAATTCCAAATAACCACGTTAAAGAAGAGTGAAAACATGTTTGTTTATTTGAATATAAACTGACGATAACGACATCACCAATCTCATGTGATGATGACGGTTTACTCTATCTGTATATTAGTTCATCAAGAGAATGATAAGTCCAAGAATTAGATTGATTAATAATAACTCAAGAATCGGAAATACAAGGTCGTTATTTATGTGCATATATTACATGGTTACATGTTCATTCAGATAATTTAATCATAGATATCAACATATGAAGCAACTATTGTTTCGGAGAGCACTGAATGAGACTCTCGACTGCGCTTTGTACATATATATAATCCGATAAAAGCTTAAGCCATATTTTTCCATAAATGTAGTGTTTCATTCCTTAGGAAATAGGCTGCATGTTGGGCGGTTGAGTAAACTGATCATTTGTCTGACGCCTGATCGGCCCGCTGGGGGATAGTCCAATGCTATATATCTTCAAATAGGATTAACTCCATTACACTTACTTAATGGCAGTTATGTAGAAGGTAGAACCAAAACACTTATAGTAAGATAAGATGGTGGTTGGAGGTAGTCAACAGGAAACCTAGTGCACGCAATGAGAAGTCACATAGACTAGTGGCCACATTACAACTTGGTCGATAGCACTCGATCTATGCTAAGAAGGATCTGACACACATGACATTGATCATCGCTCAGTGATCAGTCGATCGTGAACACTTATAGTGATTTATCAAATGTTTTCAGATGTTTCCGCTTGGGTTTTTTCATCATCCCGCACATAGAGCGGAAGTCACACGGATTTAAGCCATTTAAGCTATTTTTCTGTTCCTCACTTGGCCAGAGAAGACTTAATAGATGGTGTTATTAATTCTTTCTGTTCACTAATTGTTTCTCTTGTTTTCTTTACTATCTACATATTTTAAATGACTATCCAAACATCCCCCATTACTGAGCTTCATATGACTAGTTTGATGAGTTTATTCTTTCAAGTTTTGGCCTACTTCTCGTGTCAATATACTTGTTACGGTTATCATACTGTTTGTTATTCTTATCACTACCAATACACCTATTATTTCAATATCAATTTGTACTTTTACCTGTCAGAACTGGTTACGTAATACTTTTTTATTGTTATCATTCACACAGATTGATGTAGTTTTAATATTTTTCATATACTCTTATAAATATTGCTACATAATTAAAGCCTGATGAAGATCTAGCTGAAAACAATATAGTTTGCTTATATGTGTTGATCTGTTTCATAGTACAACATGATCTTTATTCACTGATATCAGTTAGAGTTGCTGCTTAACTCATAACCATACATGCATGACTTTCTGGTAGAACTAATAGAAATTCAGTTTAGTTTTCCATCGACAGCCTTATGTTTATCATTATTCTTTATTTAAGGCAGGTTTATGGAAAGTTAATTTCTTCCCATTATAACTAGTAGATAGTAGCTGAAATCATTGAAATATGTACAGCTATTTCCTTCTGATTTCAATGAAGATCACGAGAAATAACTAGTTGGCGGTAATTAAAAATCTGGATTGAATTATTGAAAGGTTGTTTATTTAATACAAAATTAGAAAGCATATTTCTGAAAATTCCGGAACGAAAGCGAAACAGTCAATCAATCTTCTTTTATTTCCTACCAGTTTTTAAATTATTTTTGATATGTACATTCCTCTATGTGTAAATTACTTCCAATTACAATTTAACAGAGGTAAAGAAAATGGAAATGAATTAGATACCTGTGATATGCTGATAAGAAAGGATAGTTGAAGAAAACAATGAGAGGGGGAATAATTGATAATAGTTGTTGAAGTATTAAGATAAAAGTTTAAAACCAAAGTAAAACTGTATCGTTGATTTCTAGTATATTTCTGGATCTGCTTAAAATTGCTAAAAAGCATTAAGGTTTATCAAATAACCGTTTAATCCTGTTCGGTAATTTTTTTTACGACGGAACAACCTTATAATTCTTGATCATTGAAATTAAGTCTGTAAATTATGGCCTTCAGAATAAACACTTAGCTCTTTCTTACAAAACAACTTTAGTTTAAAGTTTCATCTAGTGGAACCTGATCCAATGGTCATATTACAAATTCGCCATAGATTCCAGCGTCCCAAAGTATTTGAACAAAATTAAGATTAAACGTACTGATTGTTTCCAATTTTAAATGTTTGTTTGTACAACATCAATTCATGATGAAAACAGGAACAGTTCAAATACGAAGTAATAAGATTTCTCTCTGAAACGGAGAGATGAATTCGAGTTTCAATCAATGTGAAATGAAGAATAAAGTAGCCTAAGATGGGCAGACTAACCATGTGTACAATAGTGATTTATGACTTATCAATACGTAAAAACGTGTTACAGGAATCAAACATTATTTTGTGGTCTTTGCTTATTTTCATGTCTATAACTGTTTGAACTAAATTACTTAAATCCTAACAGTAAAAAGATTGAAAATTGTGAGACGGCAACCGGTCTTAAAAATGATGATTGACGACTTCAGCATAATGTGGAGCTTTGAAAGACGCTGTAACAATACATATTTCATTACTGCTACTACTATCAAATATAGATAATGTCATTCATAGTCTTTTGCAACCACTATTGAAAGTCTCATACATCAGACTCATTATTGTATTTTATTGTTGCATTTGTTATTAAGTAGTATTTGTGACATGTAAATGAAGACTTTTACCTTAATTTGGTCAGCAGTAGCCAAATAAAACATAATACAGTGGTTGTGTAGATTCATATGTGTGTAGTTTACACGCCTACTGATTTATAGTGTGCCACACAATTTGTTACTATTGGTTATAAATTAAGTCTGTCACATGACTTTTTCGTGTGTCTCGTTTTTAAATGTTCTTAATTTCACATTCTGTTATTACTTAACGTCGATTCCATATTTAAAATGGATCGTTATTGCTGTTGTGCTTGCGACTAGATCAAGATGTTTCGCGAATGACTTTTCTACAATTCATTTGAATCCGTTTTTTAGTTTAACCTGGAATTTCAAGAATACACACGTTCCTTACTCATAAAAAGGCTATTAAAATTTTTGTACCATTGTTTAGCAGATAACTATAGGGACTTTAATTATTATTTTTTTTTTAAATTAACGAAATAGCGTGATTGGTTCCCTTCAACCACTACGACCTGAACAATATATTATGCATCATCAGGCTGGTTTGATTAAACAACAAGAAATGTTAATTTTAAATCCACAAACTGGCGATGTATTAAGTGATCAATATTCATCACATAATCAAACAAATACAATAACAACAGGTGGCACACATCACTTCGCTAGAAATATAGCATCCAATAATTCTGTGGTAGTCCCTACAGGCGGAAATGTTAGTGGTCCTCCAGTTGGATCTGGAACAATAGCAGGTCAACAGAAAGGTTCTACTATTTATCCTAAAACTGGTCAAAATCCTATTGATGGAGGAACAAATGGAGGTGTTGGTGCTAACAGCAGTGGAAATGCTGGCGGTGGCCCTGGAAAAAGTGGAGCTTTAGTTGGTGGTGGTTTGGATAGATCTCGACAAGTATATAATATGTTTGAATGTCAAATGTCACAACTTACAGTATTTTTGGATCGTGCACTTATATGTAGACGTATTAGACCACGTTTCAATGCATCGGATATTACAGAAGTTGTTTTTGAGCATTTATCACCAGCTATTGATAAAGATTCTATTCGGTAAGTTTAATTTTCTTGTTTTGTATTTTACTGTTTATACTGAAACTTTGTTTTAGAAAATGTTGCTTTTTAGACGTATCATTAACAGAAGAATAAAAATCAATGTTTTAGGTTATGTAACTATTATGGGTTTATTAATTATTTATCTGGTAACGCTCTGGTATCATTTGAAAAAAGTTAGTGCAGTGACAAACATCAATATGTATATGTGTCACCATTAGTTTGGAACTTATTCATAATGGATAATCTTAACCTTTTTTACTATTTAGTATCTAATGTATGACATGTGATATTTAGGCGACTGGATTTTCAAAGTTCAGTTTGTGACTACTAGAAAAAAGTGATCCATTTATTATGATTGAGGTTAACCTCAACATTTTCATTGTTCAATAACTGTGTTGTATTCAGGACTTTCGACCATTTCCCCTGTTATTTAATGATAAGCTGCTACATATAAGAGTATAGTTTTCATTTTTAATGTTTCATTTCAAACCCTAACTTTAACTATATTTATGCTTTACATACATGATGTTACGCTGCGCTACACTGACATGTTCATTGTACATAGTTTTGTATACATTCAGAGGCTTGAAATGAAATTGTTAGTGTAAATTACACTTCAGTCAATAACATTCACTCAATGAATAGTTGAAGAAAATAACCAGAAATACTGAGTATATTAACCATCATTTATTTAGTTAGGAATTAATCTATATAAAGTCATTAAGCAATATCTTCTTCAAAGTTATCTCAGTGAATGTATATTTTAAATGAAATACATCGTTCATCTATTTCAATAATCGTTTTGTGATCTTACTTTGTACTTATTATTAATCTTGACTTTAAAAAAAAGGTTTTCTGTCTTACAAATGTACTTTAAGTAGTAATCAGTCATATATTAATAAGTTTTTATGGAAATAACACACCTTATTTGCAATAAATTCAATTCAGTTTCATAAATCAATTTTATATTTTAAGTACAAGAAAGTTCATTTAGTAAGTGGATACTCTGATAGTAACAACATTTGAATCATAACTAACGTAAATTTATTATTATGTGTATTTGAGCTTAACAGTATAGAAATTAATGATATCAGTTACTAAGTATATAAGACAGTTATCCTTCAGTGAAGGGAGTTAGTTATGCACTTAGTGTTAGAATTGCATTGTACTCTCTTTAGGTTAAAATAAATGGTAACTGTCATGATCAACTGTCACTAACACATGAATCCGAGTAGCATCTTTACTTAACAGACATATATTAAGTAATAACTCAATTTATAGTATAAAAAATTATTATAAGAAATAGATGTTGGCTAACAGTGGAATCCAGGACGGGAGTTTCATCTCATTTGGAACGCATCTTTGGCTAGATGTACCTGCATCCTAGAATTGATGTTCACTAAAATCTCATATAAGTAAGAAACAACTGTTTAGTGCTCCCTGGTTTTCAATGGCACGACCTACAAGTTAAATCAATCTACATAAAACCCCGTCAGCTAAATTTTATATTAATTGATAAATACTCACTTGAGATCGTTAGTAGTAAGTTGAACAGTATGAATATCTGAATACTTTGTTCCTGGTATTTCAATTGAGGAGTTCGTTTTTAGCTAAAAAAGGTACAAATTTAACATTTTAAAATCACTCATATTGTCTGTTGACGTTAATAATTTAACTTCTGATGTTATTCAGTTTAGCACTCTATCTGTTTACCTTAACAGTAAATGATGATTAGCAGTGTATTTCTAAAAAATCACCATTTGGAGTTGATAATAAAAAGTAAAAAAAACATAAAAATTTAATCATTTTTCAATGTCAATTCACTTTGGTGTTGTTTTACTTGTATCTTCCCATTATTATTTAGTACTGCAATTGATTAGTCTCAATTGCAGTCATAAATAACAATCGGAAGATACAAGTAAAACAACGCCAAGTGAATTTAAACGTCACCCCATTGCACAAGCAGGTGGCTATCAGGACTCAATAGCTAATTCGATATCGCGATAGCGTTTGAAGCAAACAACACTGGGTCCGAGTGCCTAAGTGAGGATCAACTCTGCGATGCAGGTACGTCCAGCTGACGAGTCCCAAATCGGACGAAACGCGCGTCCTAGATTCCACTGCTAGCCACTATCCATTTTTGTTTAAAAATCACTTCACTTCGCTTAAACTAATTAACCAGATTCCCTTCTTTTTTTTCTCTCTTGAAACTGATTTTTTTCCAAATTTAATTTTAATCGAATTGAACGGTTTTTCCATATTCATTCAGTTAAATTTATGAAATAAGGTTCGAAGTTAATTAACTAATTTTATTAAAATTAAATAATCTACATTTTAAAGAACAATTAATTTCTCTATCCCTATTATTATTCTTCTTATTATTATTTTACATTTGCTTGTCTCAGGAATTATCACATCGCCAAGTTGACTAGTTCATGTTTACTCTTCATGTAGCAATTATATATTCTTCTACAGTGTTGGTGAGTTATTCTGTTCAGTTGTAATGATTTTTATCATGAAACTGGACCGCATATTTGGATGGAATTAATTGAAATTAACTGAAATCAACTTGTATATAGATGATTGCTGAAAAACAATCAGTATGTAGTCTGAGCGTTTTTTCGCAAGGTTGTTTCCTACGTGATTGGGTTGCTGACCCCATACCCTCCCCTCCCCTTTTACCCAGGTTTGAAACCGGCAGTAACCCTAGAAGAGCTACAGGCAGAGTTATGTAATCTGGGACATGAAACTAAAATAAATTGTTCATTCTCCCCGTAAAAACTTTATTTCAATTATTTAAGAATATATATTATGCTGATCTAATTCCCCCCATCAAACTTCAATGTGGCCGATTACCTCCAACCACCTAACATCAAAAATAATGAACACTATGTAGAGTCACTTGGTCCAGTCATCACATTAATACTTTGTGGATAAGATCTAGCCAATAGTAAAAGGTTAGATAAAAAATGATATTGGTCACTACCCAGTGATCAATCGGCCGTATGTATCTCATTTCTGCACCATGTTAGTTTCTGGCCAATTAGTTGTGATAATGTTTCAGGCTGTGAAATTTAGTGGTACGAAGATGTGAATCTACCAGGTAGCATCGATCCCCTCAAGAATGCAGGTACGCCTCGCTGACGAGTGCCGAATAGCACGTAACCTAAATCGGGCAGCTTTTCTTGTCAACCAATCCCAACTATCTATTAATGTTTGATCTATTCTGGTGGTTAAAGACAGACTTTTACTTTTTTAAATTTTTAATAAGAATAATAATGACAATAATAATAGTCTGAGTTAATATTTGGACAAACATATTTCTCTTCCTATGAAGAATGAAGTACTCTCCATTCACTGTGTGAATTAAAAAAAATAATTTTTGTATTTTTAAAATGTTAGTTTCCGAACAGACTTTTGATTTTGTGGTAACTAATCGCAGTCTGGACCATATAAATCTGTACATAAAACAATGTAGTATGACTTTGACTTATCACTAAAACTTTTACTTGTCTAGTGCTTAGCTCAAAAACTTTCAGTAGTGATGATAATATAAAGAAATGAAGTATGTTGTCTAAAAAAATATAAAACACAAAGGGAGAATATAAAGCCGTATAAAAATCTTTAAAAATGAATAAATGACATATTAATTGATTGTTCTAGAACATATTAATAACCGGTCAATAACATAAGTTGTCAGTTATACCCATTTAGGTTATTTTATGAATAATCAACTCCTACTAAATGATTCCCAAGTTGATAGCATGATGATCAAATGAAGACATGATAATAATTCAACCTAGGTTATATGTAACATATTAAATGCTATTCCCTTTTTTATTTCACTCTTCCACTAGTAAGCATTCTACTTCCAATTCCTTCCACATACTACTTATATCTGTCCTCATAAGAAGTGCATACCACATGATGTATAGAATGACAAATTCTTTGTTGTTGTTGTTATTATTATTGGCCCTAATCAACTGTTACATTTGTTTAATGTTAGAAAAATATTTAGATATATCATGTGATTTTACCTTTGTTCTTTACTTTCATAAACTGCTTCATTATATTGTATTCTCGATCAGTTTAGATAGGAGGCAAGACGAAAATTACGTGTTAAGTATTTTCATGAAAATCAGTTTTGAAATCGATACATTTGTGTTGTGATAAAAATAGAATTTGGTAGTTTAATGATGCCAGAATTGTTTACATCACCTAGTATTTACGTACATTTAGTTTATTTCAGAATATATCTATGTTCTTTATACAATATTAAAAAGTACAGTTCAGAAAAAAATAACCAAATATTTTGTCAAATATGTTCACAGTAGAATAGTTGATGAAATGACATTTGATCTTTGAGGTGTTTGATCTATCCAATAAACTAAAAATTTACAATCTCAACAGTTTAGATCATGAGTCAATTGAAGCTAGACCACCATAGAAAACCTGGAAGCACTGGACTGCCATTTCGTCCCATACATTGGTCTAAATGAGTTGTATTACAGTATGGTAGAAATTAAAAGCAGCCCCTAAGTAGTATGTCGTGGAAATTTTATTGAAATCACAATGTTTATCAAACAATTGACATGAATTTGATAAAAATGAACATATTTGGTAATCCCATGAAGTAAAATCACGTCAGCCAAGCACTTATCTTATCCCTTGTGAAATTTAGATAATATTATTGGTTTGATTAATTTTAGTGATTTCAATCTTTTGTCCCATTGATATTTAATATTAATTGGCTAGAAAAATATTTATTGAACGAAATACTAACTGATTAATGATTTTAGACGGTTAGGAACGGCAGTCATCTATTTAAATTTCCTGTTTATTGGAATTTGTTAGTAAGGCCTAACTGATTGGCTGTGTAATGATTATTGGGACACAATATCTCAATAAATTTTGTACTTTAGTTAACCATTTAGGTGGTATTACAAGTTTTGATGTTATGTGATTGTAGGTAGTTTGCAGGAAATCCTTCTTGACTTAGGTTGTGTTCCACTCTGAAGTCAGTACTAAGATATACCTGCAACCTTGAGGGAACTGATGAAGTCTGGTGGATTCTAACCCGTCATCTAATTTCACTACTTAACATTAAAACAATGCATACGATGTCAAGTAATGTAGTCTAGTAACTTGACTAATGGGATTCCATCAGCTCTAATCGTTAAGCAAACATAACATTGTTCAATATTCAGTGATCAATCAATGTAGATTACAAGTCCTATTTACAGAATTCAGTCAAACGCTAGAAATAATCATTAATTCAAGTTGCTTAAACTTTAGAATTAAGTTTGATTCCCTTCATACAAGTAATCTTTTTCCATATTCACAAATGAGCTGACATAATATACAGTTGGTAATAAAGTCATTAAGGAAATACACATGAAATACTCAATACTCATATAACCATAAGATTATGCCTAAACTGTGCAAACTTGTGTTGAGGTAGTGAATCAATGAGTCACTCAACTTTCGATTGAAACATTCTAAGTGCAAATACCGTTTCATCTACCACAGTCTAAACTGTTGGATATTTTTTTATAGAAAGAAAATGTTAAGTGAAATGTAGTTAGTTTATTATAAACTAAGTTTGTATAAAGGTGCAAAGCGCGCACACACACACATATACAAACACACACTATCATACATAAAACACCAAACACAAACAAATTAAATGATTAGTGATTTTAATCAAGGGAATTTATTTTTCCCCTCCTTACTTTCATTTTGACGTAAACACAATATATTTTGATTTATTGATAATGATAGTAACAAGAAATCTCAAATATTTAATCGAAGTTGAATAAAAGAAATTAAAAATTTGGTTTTATGTTCATACTTTCTTTTGATTGTTTACTTTCAAATTGTTGCTTGAAGTAAGACTAATAATAATAATAATAATGGCGTTTACAAAGGAATCGACTATTGAATAGAAAATTAGCCTAAATGTTTACTTTTAAATTGTTGATGTAAAATTACTTGTTAAAAGAGAATAAATGTTGTATGTAGATTGCTAAAGTCCGATGAAAAGTAGACGTTTTGGTATATATTGGTTGAGACGATTCGCAAGTTGTTCATTTCGTCAGCTTACTGAATTATCAAATGTTTCGTTGGAATACAATCTTACTTGATATTATGGCATCATTCTGACATTAATAGAATCGGACGAAATCAAAAGGATAGTCTATCTACTAAATTGACCATTTGAGAATCATATAGACCGATGAGCAGGAGATTAGGTTGACTAAAATACTGATCTACTCGTTGGTTAACTTATTTGGGTGATTGAGGGTAATCGATAGAAAACATTACCTGACGTAAGCTTCGTGCTAGCGGATAACTGTCAGCAAGGTTAATTTGCATTCCTGAAGGAACTAATGCTCATTGGTGGATTCGAATCCTCGTCTCGCAGATTGACAGCCACAGATGTTGTTATTGAACTGTTCAGATAGCAAGTAAACTCCTGTAGGACTGGAAACTTTACAGTTGGTTGATCATTGAGTAATGACCAATGTTGTTAGGGTCTAGTCTTTTAGTTGTGATCGAAATATTTTCATTAGACTTGACTATTTCAGTTGTTTTTGATCAACCTAATTATACATGAAATAATAGGAGGAGAAGGAGGAGATCCAATTCAAATAATTACTCATTAACTAGGTGATCAGAGTTTCATGGCATCTGTTATGTTCTTGGAATAATGAGATCACCTCGATACAAACGAAACTAAAAACAGAGACGTAATAACAGGATAAGCCAAGCTATTCCTTTACGCCCAACCCTGCTAACTAGAGGAAGGTCAGATTCAACCGGGAAAAAATATAATCCCACATACAGCCTACAAGAACGAATGATAAGCACACAACTCATGTGTGATATAGATAATACAAAAATGTCCTTGAAAAGCGTTACAAAATAGCGTACTAAAAACGAGAATGAACCAATGATGTTTAAGGTGTTAAGGTGATAATGGGTAATTTTAGCGCGAAAATGAGAAACTCATATTTTCACAATTAAATTACAGAAATGAGAAGTTTAATCAGTGGTTTCTAGGGATCATCTAGCATGCTCAACACTATCATACTACTCAATTTAAATATCATATCGACTTATTTCTACTTTAACACCTACTTTTTGTATCTAATTATAACTCATTTAAATAACTGTTTTAATACTGCATAGATAAATGAAGGAATTTAACACAATCCATTAATGAAATACTAATTGGTATATCCAACTTAATAGTCTATATGTTTGCCCAAATAAAAATAAATGAATCGATGTTGAAACTAGTCATATTTATTGTATGAATAGTTAATACCGTCATCTCATATAAATGAAGTAGTTATTTAATAGAACAATGTAATGATTACAATCAAGAACAACATTTATAAGTAAATAATGAATAAAATCATACAGTTCCTCTTTGTTTTTTGTTTTTTTTGTTTTTCAATATTTTTATTCATATCAATTAATTTAACCATTTGAATTCATTAATATACACTTGATTATAATTATGATTTAATTGATAGTGTTAAATAGGTTTTATACATGAACACTATTTTCTAGATTTTATTGATTTAACTACTACTTTTTTTCACTATTAATTTTACTACGATAATCAATCAAAAAATTCATTGTTCTTTTTTTTGTTCTTTTTTTTTTTTGGTGTTGTTGTTGCTATAAAACATGATAATGGAATTTAATGTATGTTTGTCTATAATTTCTAATGTGTTTATGCTTTTTTTATATTTAATTAGTACAATGACATACTAAAATCATATATGTAACGTATTTAATTAATCGCTTGTTTTAGGTGTAGAAAACACTGAATACAACAGAATATATATATATGTATATATTTAAGATAGGCGCTGTAACGTTCATTTATGAAAATTTCCTATTTATAGTCTTAGAACCTAGTTCAATTAGTAATATTTGACATTGATCAGATAATCACTGAGAACCAGGTTTTAGTAGGCAAATATTTTGTTCTAGTATGAGAGTTGTCAGTAGTGCATGTCTGCAATCCTACTATGTATAGACTTTGACTGTGAGGTTATATCTCGTATGGTGAACTAATTCGAGATTGAAGATGTTTTTATCAATAAGATTCAATATTGGTCTCACTAAATTGTAAACAAACTAATGCTGAAGAATTTTAAGCAGTTGATTCTAATAATTTGATGACATCATTCACACTACGAGTCATGAAACTCTTCATTTAGATTTGTTTGTTACATTCAGACTAGACAGAATTTCAACTGAGGCTGTACGAGCTATTCATTGTTTTTTTTATTTTAAGTGAATATCCGGTTTCCAGTCGATTAAATGTAACGGCAGGAAGTTTCATGTTAGATTGTGAAACTTCGGTAAACTTCGTAGCATTTTATATCATCGTCCTGGAAAAACTAAAAATCAGAAATTAAAGAGTAGTTACTAAAATGTAATTATGGCCTGTGTTATAATCGGTAGAAAGATTATTAGGTTTCATGCCGATCACATTACTATCTCAGCTTCCAACTTGTCAGACAATCTGTCCAACTTTGGTTAATTATGTAGTACTGTTTGTTCCACAGTAGGATGATTGTTATCGGTACTTGATCAGAAAACTATAGCTTTTTCATTTTTGCCTGATACAATTATCCTCAGATTTATCTTTAATAAATGTACGGAATAACAACTAACGGTTTTAGAATAAGAATAGTTTTAACAGTTACCATGCTGAGAAATTTGTTTGATTAAAATAATAGCTATTTTTGTACGCAGTACTTATGAATAGTTTTGAGATAATATAGGACATCTGTTTAATGGAATTTAATTACTAATAGTTTCATGTCAACTCAACGTACATTAAATCTATTTCACTGAAATTTAGTTAGTTATGGTGAGTAGCATACTATGCCAAAAGTTATTCTTGTTTGTAGACAGTATTCGTCTTAAATTGATCAGATCTGAGTTATCATTGAAAAGCAAGGGTCCTAGACAGCATCTTTGTCCAAGTTAAGAACTTGCCAGCAGTGGGTACTCATGACCCTACTGCAGATTAGATCGAAGGCTTTTTAGGTCTCACGACGAACCTTTTACCACTAGAACCATTGAACGTCATTCCAGTAGTACCATTCATTTTTTTAAAACTTGTACTGTTGGTCAATCCTATCACTCAATCTTTATGTGTTTGAATGATCGTAAGAAACAAACCTATTCGGTTTTTAAAATTTTACTGATGAATTAACTTATTCAAATGGATATAGGTTGTCACGAGTGAAGCCGATAACTTTTAAAATTAGCTACGTTTAATAACTGTTATAATCGGATGCTTAAATGAAATAATTGGAGATTTTGAATAAAAAGTAAACAACAATCGAAGCAAAATATTATGAATTCATTATTTTATTTCATGGATTCACATCACCTTCTTACCAACCTCATTCATATTGAATGTACAAATTAAACTTAACCTGATGACTGACCTATATTTTAGTTTTAATCTAATTCTGTCAATATTACTGTTCATTGTAAGCTATCAAGTGATGAGATGTGACTTGGTGGTGAACTGAGTTTAATATTACATAATTGATCGTTTTCGATCGAAATTGGTGTCTTTTTTTATATCAAAACTTGTTATCTTACTCATGAAAACTAATTCTGTAATAATTTTTCTGTAATTTTTCGAAATATTTATGAGATCTGCAACAATTATACTATAGTTTTGTTCCCTAAGATTAGTGATAGTGAGTACCAACGAACTTCAAAATGACTATCTATGCCGATTAATTTAGATTTGAAAACTAATAATTGGAAATGTATAACTTCTTACATCAGGTATATATCCTTTGAATAAGAAACAGTATTCATGACTCAAACGGTCAGTCTATTATATTTTGGCTTATGACGAATTCGAGCTTCAGCGGGAATGCTCACTAGTCACTAAGATGGTAAGTAAGTTCACATGGTAAGTATTGATTGGAACAAAAGTAGTAATATAACTTAGATAGACTTTTAGTTTCATTTTACCGCTCATCAATTGATTGAATTTCCATTCCAATGGTGTTGTACACTTTCATCTTAAGCATTCTCATCATTCATTAAATAAATAGAATATAAAGGTCATTTGTATCAAAAAATATCACGTCAGGTTTGTGCATCCATGTATATATGTGCCTGGGTTTGCTTGTATGTGTTTATCTTGTTTTAGCTTTCTGTATTGTCATTCTAGAGACTAATTTAAAAATGAATGACCTATACTTTGAATGTACATTACACGTGTGATTTTCTGTTTGTAAATGTCATGTGTCAATGTTGTGTCAATTTGTAACACTTGAAGTTGGTGCTTCATCTTCTAGTACAAACTGACTAGCTGACAAACTAAATAACAGAATACATTCTATGAGTCAGTTATGTCAAAAAGAATGATCAATAAATTTTTAAAGATGTTATATATTTTTTCAAATGAATTAGTTGACATATTGATTTCTGTTATGACATTCATTAAAAGTCCAGTCGTCCATTGAAGAACCAATGAAAACTAGAGAAAACAGGGTTAATACTTGGTCACAGGTTATGTATAGGTAAACAAGAATCTAATGAAATAAAATGGATTTGTATCATTCTGTCCAAATCTTTGTTCTTTTTCTCTTCAATATTGTGAAGGGAACTAAATATGTGAAATGCCCTTTGTCAGTTTTGTACACCTTTGCAGTTCTCATAATTGGGTTATTTCAGTATCCGACCCAATATTTGTATGTTCTAGATTAGTGATGTGTTATTGTTTAACGGTTGTAATAAAACTCCGAGATCAGTATTCTCTAAATAGATCAACTTGTAATTTGGCACAACCATTATGGAGTACCTCTAATTAGTTCTACTGAAAGGTCTTGGCTTCCCACTACAACTTCGATAGCAATTCAGTGAATTACCAGTATAAACCAGTTGGGATGTTTGATGGACCGTTTCATTCTAGATCGAAAATCCTTAACTTTCTTTTGGAATTGTTTTTTAATTCGAGTATTATATTTTGAAAATTCGTCCTAGTGCAGGACTCCTCCAGTGCTTCCAGGTTTTCAATGGTGGTCTAGCTTACATCGACTAATTAATTCAACTATTAAGATTACTACAATCTCCACAAGCCCCAATTCTGATCAAAATCTTTGTTTGACAATGAAACACGTAAGAAAAAAGTAATATTTACATAGCAGACATTGTTTTATTCAAATCTGAATTCCCTAACAGATCATGTATAACATGAAAACTTCTAACTTCATATTACTTGATTCCTAAATATTTTTTATTACGGTTCAGGATTGGCTGTAGTACAACTGACACTATGACGCACAGAGCAGCTGTTTTATCCTAGAATTGAACTACTCATCAGTGCACACCCAAATTATCAACAGTTGTAAGCCTAGTACCTTTACGTCTCATGGTCAGCACCTGATCCTTAAACCAATGAGTTTGAACCTAGTAGTCCACATTTCCTACTTCACTTATTTCGTGATATAGCTAAACGATCATCCAGTGCATTGTTGTGGGTATACTAGATTGAAGAGGTGCATTTTAGGACGAAAGAACTGTTCATCACTTCCTGTTTTTCAGTATTACCTTAAATGATATAAATCAGTGATAAATACTAGGGACAAATGGAACTAATCATCGCAAAATTTTCTCATCAGAATATAACTTGTTACATTAAATTTACATTATCTTATCTTGTCAATCTATACTGGTATGATGGTAGCACTCGAGTTTGATGCATGCGTTAATCATCTAGTAGTAAAGAATCAAATTCGCGATTTCTATGTATACCAAGCTTGTGGGTTTTAACACTTTTTGTTACAACTTTTATCTCCAGTCAACCATTTTATAGGACTTAGTCGTGTAGACTAATCTAGCACTTCAACAACTGCGGTTTCTAAACATATAAGTATCTGGGAAGCTTCGGAAACTTATTGAATAATAAGTGAAAGTTATTTACCATACGTAAACACGTTTCCGAATATGGTTATAGGTTAAAGGTTTTTACTATTGTAACAATGACAACGTTTCAATACGTAAGGTAGTAAGCTCATGGGATTGTTGACATGAAGTGTTACATTTGAGGATCATGAGACACCCTGTCATATGTGATAATAATTTAAACAAGAGCATGTCGTAAGAAATTTGAACATCAGTTGATTAGGATATGGTACCAACCTATAGTACCAATGATATTTAGTCTGGATAACATGGGGATCAATTACATCCTAGTGAAGGTCTTTTCAGTCGATTCAACTGGAAGTTTTCACCAAGCACATATCATTTATTATCTGTTGACTGCGACACAACGTTTCAGACATCCTTAGTCTAAACACATAACATCTAATTAGAAGATAGTTTTTAAAATGTATACTACCTACTTACTTACACCTGTTACCCATAGTGGAGCATAGGCCACCGATCAGGGATTTCCAACCGACTCTGTCCTACGTTCTCCTTTCCAATTGTCCCCAATCGCTATCCATTCTTTCAGTGTCCGCTTCCGATTATCACAGCAATGACTTATTTGGTCTGGCTCTTTTCTTTTTACCTAGAGGATTTCGAGTTAGAGTTTACCTTGTGATACAGTTTGATGATTTCCACAATCTGTACCCTATCATAATCTTTTCCTAATTTCCTTCTCAGCTGGATGTTGGTTTGTTCTCTGGCAGAAATAATGTATATGTTTTATCAAAATGTATTCCAATAATTCAACCCAAATGTCTTTGGAGAGAATATCTAAATAATGTAGATACAAATAATAAGAGTTATCAAAACTACTACTTTAAAATTTTCAGAATTCTTTGATACTGAACGAATGTAGTTCTGTGTGCTTTTCGGTTAGTGACATTTTACATTATGAGAGTTCTTCTTGACAAAATTGTCAATAAAGTAAGTTTAATTCATGAGAAAATGGAAATGTATGATAAAAAAAAGCATCATTCTACTCACATGATTCTCACTAATTCACTTATTAAATATTTCTAATTGAGATAGTAAGATTAAAAGTTGAAGAAAGAAACATTCCTTTCCAATAAGTTTCTCATAAGGGCTCTCACACTAATGTAAACGTTTTCTAAATTAATTGTCAAATCAGTATCAAACAAATATTGGAAGATCAGTTTAACAGTGTATTTTAGTATCTTCTCTGAAGATGTTAATTAGTTGAAATTAAAATTAAGGCTGAAATTACATAGTCGGTTACTGATTGCAATTGGTTACGTAAGAGTAAGGATTGAAATCACACAATTGAATATGAATACTTGATGTTATTTGTAAAATTAATAGTAAGTAGTAATTCATGAAACGAATGTAAAGAAAATTAGATCACCAAGCTATTCGGATAGAGTAGGTAAGAATAAAATTGTAGATTAAAACTGAACAAAATTTTTCAAAAAATAATTGAGCAGTTTAAATGTATTAAGTAGAAGGTGGGAGAGTAAACTTAGAGGCTTTTCATAGAGGCTTTTTCGTATACAAATATTACATTTATTGATATGTATTTTTAGGACTTCCATTATATCTAGGAGATGAATGCTGGAAGTAGAGTATGGGTTCCAAAAAATTCTATAAATAGCTTTAATAGTTAAATTCATATCGAAGTGGTTGGAAGGTATTGACTAAATGTTCGATCCTTGCCACTACTAGTCATTAAAAAACCCTGATGAACAGTTAATCGAAAAGAAATGTTTCTTCTTTTAACTTGCAGTTTCATTCTGCTTATGTGAATACATATAGTGATAGTTCCTGACAGAACAGATGCGATAAACAAATCTATCAGTTGATTAATCTAGGGTAAACTATGACTTTTTTAGTGAAATACTGAACTATTTCTTAATTTTTTCATTCAAAACCGTTCTAGTCTTAGTTGCTTACCGAATAAAGCTTAAAATCTTTGTTTATAAAATTATTTGGGAATTTTAGACAGGCTCGTTCAATAAACGTTGTACCAAACTTGTTGCAGTAGGGATTTAGACACTCCCAATATATTCAAACTGAAGTACTTTATGTAAAAAGCAATCCACATATTTAATATTTTTTTTGTGGTTACGTGTTCAATTAGGATTTCAGGGGTAGGATCACTCATACTGAACTTATACTGTGAATTGCGTAGATAAGCATGAGTGTTTTGATTGGTTATAGCCCGTTAACAAGTGGCTAAAGGATTACACTTTTCAGATCGCTTTTGTATAGTAAAAATATTCATGTACACCCAGTTGTTAATTACTTGTATAAACTGGTATAGTCTTCCAAACTCTAGCTCAAATTATTTCCAAATTAATTTCAAAGTCCCAAAAGCACCAGATTAGATATTCATTAAATGCTTTTTTATATTTCATAGTTAACATTAAGGACTGATCTTTTTTAGACAACCACTGAAACCAGGAAACGATGCACATCTATCTCATTCAAGTATAGGATTCTTCATCTTTGTGAGTCCATGATCCTACTGAGGATCAAAACTAGGATCTTCAGGTTTCGCGGCCAACATTGAGACAAGGTCAAATGGTGAACGTATCTAACTCCAATCAATTTCTTTTAATATGATTAGGTATTAATTTAATTTGATTCTAGAATATCTTTACCATTCAGTTCATTGGTATGAATTAATTCACTTATACATGTTCATTTAAATGGATCCATACTAATATACCTGGTATAACTAGTACCTGCTAATTTTATAATTATTCAGTTCAAATAAGAATCACAAGATTATAAATGTTTCATTTCTTTTCATGTTTCACACAATCATTCAATTATTGGGTTCAGTTTTACAACATTCTCGTTCATACTTTAACCTAGTCAGTTGACTTCATATAGAATGTAGTAATATGATTATTTCTTTTTAACTAAGTGGTAACCCAAAGGTTAATACACTTATTATCTGTATACGTGCTTAGTCGAATACATCCATAGTAGTTTTTAAAAAAAATTGTTTTTCAAGTTACTTTTTTTGTTTTGGCAAAATAATTGAAAAGTTTTTATTTAAATAAACGACATTAAAATTTCAATTAATTTTACAAAATTGTTTACATATATTCTGAATTGTGTTGGCATACTATAACAAATAACAAACGAATATTGACTAATTTTAAAAATTATACAATTCATCATTACATTAGAGAAAAAAAAAACGTTTGACACATTTAAGTCAGATGTGTGCCTATTCACTGTGTGTTTGTTTATCAATAGTAACTAATATTGAGTAATTTCAATGTTACCCATCAAAAACACAGTTTCGTGGATTGGCTGAAGTTAGACCTTAATACAGTCGGATGCTGGCTTAGTAGTCTAGAGTTTAAGAGTTCGCGTACGGGATCGTGAATGTTCAGTGCTGAGGAGTTCCATACTAGGACTAAACCGCCGTTCGGTGCTTTCGAGTTTTCAATAGTGGTCTGACATTCATCGATTCATGATCCCAACCAAAACTCAACGATCCCCATAACCTCGTACTGATAATTTCAAATTGTTGTTATTACTTCACAAATTAGTTTACAAAATATATGCGTGCGTGTAGGAACACAAGGACTCACATCTGTTTAGCTAATCAATAGTTTATTTATATTTATGTTATTAGTATATCATGTTACGGAGATTGTTACATTTGTAGTTCCTTATCACAGACTGACAACTATTGAGGAAAGGGAGGGAGTGAACACCCGTTTCACCCTGGTACAGGACCCATTAGTAACACTCATCCTTGACCCGGCCAAAGATCGAACTGAGGAACTATATGCCTCGTTTAGAACGCTTAACCATCAGTTGCACTGAGTTGCGATCCAATATTTTATATTTCTGAGGAGTTTAGGGATAATATGATACATTTTTGAAGATAATTTTCCGTATACGAATCAGCAACAGTAAATCAGTTACCTTTCCATCCTCTTGATCGTTTGCTCAAGTCTACTTTTGAATGACACTTCTCTGAATAAAAACTATACGTTTTCACAGAAAGCACTTTCACTCTTAAAATGATAGGAATTTCATCTGACTATATCATTCAACAAGCGAATAGATTAAGGTCTGATATACCCTATAGTCGGGATATGATATTTTCAATTAAAACTAATTACTCATATTCCGGTTGTCTAACTGGATTTTGTGTGTATTTTTTAACATGAAGAATGTTTTTTTCTTTCTTAACATAAGTGAAGTTCACAATATTAAAGAAAAAAAAATCGAATTATCTATTCATTCAATTGGGTAATTAAATCGGTATTGATTTAAATGAAACTATTCTGTCACAACAGCTATCAACCTGTCCAACTATAGAAATCTAATTGAATTTACCTTGAAAATAAATCATTTGAATTTTACTCTCAAGGTATATTCACCTAACAATATGACAAAAAGAAAGATTATTGTAGTTTAAGAATTGATTGTTTCTAATGTCAAGTAACCATATTATTTATTAACTATTAACAAATGTAAGGTGATAAAAATCGATTCCTTGTATGTGGTAGCCGATGGCAGTTAGCAGGAAACGTATGATCTAGATTTCTTACTAGTTGAAATATTTAAGCGGGATTTATTAAGAATATGAGGCTTCCATGAAATTGAAACCTGTGTCAGTCAGTTTATGTTACCACTACATTATTCGGGGTAGGGGCACAGACCTCTAGTAGCAGTTAAATTCGTCATCTACTAGTAATCAAGTCGGTTGGTGGATTTCGATCTATATAATATGATTAGTGATATACACTATGCTTCATTGCTAATGTTATTGACAATCAATTCTTTTTCATGTTTAATTATCTTGCATCTTGAACATATAAATTTATCTTGAATAGATATAAATTCTTTATGCCTTTAGAAAGAACGAAAAACATAGTTGATTGATAAACGTCTTGAATGTTTTCTACTGATTACCCGACTAACCATCTTATATGTAGATGAATGAAGGTATGCTGCTAATTGCAACTGTTAAGCGATTGTTTTCTATGAATATAAATCTTCTTTTTAATAATCCATCAAATTTCTCTATTCATTCTGTATATTCTTATGATTAACTACTCGATACTATTTATCGAAACATGTACTTGGAAAAATTAAGTTAAGCTGTCAAAGTCTCGAAAACTTCAAACTTGTTTGGTAAATTCTATTGTACTCAGATGCAGAATACTAATGACCTTTCAAAGGAATTCTATTTCTGAAAATGTAAAGTTATATGACAGTGATTCTTGATATATCTACTCTTTCAGTCGGTTATAGTCAAATAATTATGAATACCGTATAAATGAAGTGAGTATAAATTGAGGTACTGAATCATCATAAAGATTTAAAAAGTCTATTAACTACAGTGAATAACTAATTCAATTAACTAACAGTACTTTTTATATATTACACATTTATACTGACACTTACACACACGTAAATAAATAACTTAAATCATAAGTAACTTTGTTAACTGTTGTTAACTAATTCATTAATTTATTGCCCATGTTTCAATATCAGACTATTATTTCCCTTGAATGGTTACTATTACTAATTATTGAATAGACTGAATAAACAGTAAAGAAACGAGAATCAGTAATAAGTTGAAAATTATGAAATTCAACAGAGAGACATTTTAATGCCGTGGATTTTGTAAATTTTAACTATCCATAATGTAATCAACAAGTAAACATCCAGTTGTTTAGTCTAAAATTAATGATAATATGAATGTTACTTCGATCACTTTAAGAGATTTTCACATATGATTTAGTGTTACATTCTGATTTTATAACTGAATTATATTCTCTATTGACCGTGAATATATAGACTTTAGTTAAAAGAGCTTTGCTACGGTAGGTTTGATTTGTAAGCTATAATTATTAAAGGTTGCTGTCGATCGCGGTATTAATCGAAAACAGGTGAACCGCATGCTGATCACATCCACAACCCCGCCATGCAGTGAACCTAGGACCTTCAGGTCTCGTGGAGAACGTTTAATTGTTAAGATTACTGCGTCCAGTGGTATAGTTTAAATTTCTATCAATTTGCGGTATAACATAACTGTTATCAAATACCATTAATGACATCTATTTTACTTTCGACATATATGAACTTCACCAGTCACTAGTTCTCACTAGAGATTCAGGAACATCTTGAAGTGAGTCACTAGTAAATCGACTGTAATAGTATAGTTTGTAATCTTCAATGCTCTCTGGTTTTCAGTAGTACCTCAACTGAGATCAATTTGTAACAAATAGAACTCATAATCATATAGAATCTTTTATATGGAAGGTCAAACCACAATAATCCACGAAAATTGATTTGAGAAGAAGAGAGTAGAAAACTGAATATTGTCAATAAATGAAGTGTACCAAATATTTATTTCGATGCATGCGATATTCTCTTAGTTGTTTTATATGTAATCAACTTCAGGGGCCTTATATGATATGACCAAATATTTTCACTTTACATAAGTATGCATGACAAGTATATTGTCAGCAGTTTGTTTAACTTAACTAAAGGTTATTTCACTATGTGAATGGTTGTTAATATTTAATGTAAACTCAATTTATATTGTCTTTTATTGTTTAGCTTGGGCGATTCAAACCATAGTGTCCGGATACTTTAACCTGTTCATTAATTGTCTCAAGATTTATGAATGAAATAGTCCTGGACTAATAAATAAAGCAATAATTGACTTATTTAATTTTCTTAGTTAACCATAAACAAAATATTATATAGATAATGGGGTCGGTTTGTTAATACAAGTGATAACCAAATGAGAGAAAATGAAATTCATACGAAAACATTGGTTACTGGTCATTTGGATCTCATCTATGTTCATCATATCCAAAATATTAATTAGATGATATATATGGTTCTTATTTTTTTGGATGCTATTAATTTATCTAGTCAGTCATAATCATAAGAAGTTTGTAGCATAAAACACAAATACACGGACGACTCTCACATGATATTATACCGGAAATAATTCAACAAATCTCTAATCTCTAGTTTGAGGTATATAGGAAACTATGATATTTATCGAGTTGAGTGGAACAATTCTGATCGATAGTTGAATATTTACGGTTACATCACTTATTATCTAAGTATAAACACTGTCCTTTTTTCTTTAAATTGTGAACATTTCATTCATTATTTTTGTATCTTGATGTTCATTTTTAAAAAAAAATTATCTTCTGTTGTTGGTACAAGTATTCTTATTCTTTTCGGCTTTCTTTGGTAGTATCTAAAAAAGAAACAGCATGAAGATATTGAAATAGTCTTAAAAGAGAATAATAACAAAATAAATCTATTTCTTCTCTCCACAACTTACAGCTTATCAGATTTCCAATTAGTTTCATAGTTAGTTTCAGCATAACTGGACTGTGGTTGTCATTGAAATGCAGGCTGGCTATTTTGTCCCAATCGGGACTTGCCATTTCAGTACCTATCACATTCAACCCATCTACCGAACCACTAATAACAGATATCCGGTAATGTATTTAGCTGGTATGAAGGTATTGGTAAGAGTTTTCAATATTTAAGATGGACATACGTCCACACAGATTCATCAATAAACGTTCTGATTAGAAGCACTTACTGAACTTTTCATTATTGTTTACATACTGTTCAAATAAATTTCATCTATTCATCTCTTTCCAAATACACACAATAAATGTGCTTTGATTTAGTCAAGAGATTTCGTCCAGTGGTTTAAGAGACACAGAATTTTCCTCGACATTTTGAAGGTTGGTTGGATTGTGGTGATTCATGTTTTATAATATGTCCATAAACGTGCGCTCTTGTTTGGACCAAACGACATGCAGGATTGTTGAGGTCAATTTTTTTTTACCTTCATATCTCTTGAACGGTTGATCGGATCTCGCTGATTCTTATTTTATCTTAATGTTGACGACCTCAGCTGTTAGATAAAATAAACAAGATACAGATTTGTTGAGGTCAACTTTTTCACCTTCATATCATTATTTTATAGATTTAAGTACATAATGTAAAATAATACTTTTTATGATGTGTTATGAAGAAAATGTGACTGATATTTTTAGTGCATTAATGCTTGTAAAACTATTTTTAAAAGATAATATTTCACATGATAGAAATTAGTTATGTGATGAGTAGAGCATAGTAATGTAAAACAAGTTCAAAACAAACTGAGTACATATTTAAGTAGCAAGGGTGCTGGGTTCGAATTGCACGTATGGGATCGTGAATACTCACTACTGAGGAGTCCTATACTAAAGTGAAACAGCTGTCCAATACTTCCCGGTTTTCAACGTGGATCTAACATTGATCAGTTCATGATTTCAATGAAAGTCAACAACTTTATTTCAGTTATTTATTTACTCTGAAGAAGTGACTTACATTAAGTCACGAAATGTCAGAAATACTAATTTCTACTCATTAGAATATGAAAAACTATTTATTATTAACTTTGGATAGTAAGTCACTGCTAGCAAAATTACGTTTACGTATTCGATTAATTAAATTAAATGGAGTGCTTTCAGTATAATCGATAGAAGTAACAGGAAAATATACCGAGAAATTTGACAAGATTTCATGAAAATAAGGTGGGGCATTTCAAGATATTCAAGATTACAAACTTTGTTAAGCAGAGTTTAAGAGACAAACGTTTCCAATATAATCCGATTAATATTGAAAAAGGAAAGCTTAGTTAACCTTCATTTGCTTTGATAAGTAAACCTGTTTTTACTTAGAACATTATCTCTTTTTTTTTGTATTGATACATTGACTTTAGAATAATGAATTAATTTCATTCTTTATATCTTGATTGTTTGTAAAGTCTGTTATCAATATGAATTATCACTTACATGTTCCCGTATACCTCTTGAGCACATACGGCAAATAAAATCTAATATTTTCGACAATAAAGTATGTAACGCATTTTTTGACTATAAATATAAAATACATAGTTCTTTGTGATGATGTTAGTTTTCACCATGTATTGTTATTGAAAGTCACCAGGGAGCACTCACATAGTTGTTTCATCTTGATGTGGGGGCTCCCAACTAATCCAAGAACACTACCACACTTGAGATTGAACTAAGGATATCTAAGTGTTTCAGTGAGAGCAGTACGTTTTGACAGCCTTGTAAGCGTCTAGTGTCCTACGTTTTGAAACTATAATAGATTCATATCATTATACAGCTACTATTGTATTTTATCAAAGGACAGGTATCTCACTATTAAGGAACATTAAACCAAGGTAGAATATTTGTCCTGTACTCCTGAGATTCAACAATACTTCAGCTGATGTCACTCAATAATAAAAATCTAATTAATTTCGATGAAATCTGCACAAACTCCGCGGGAAAAAAGTTTTTATGGTCAATAATTGAATTTTTTCTCTTAAACTTATCAGGACCGACATCAATGGCTAAAACTGTTTTGCATAGTTTATATTGTGGATTGATTTTAGTTCAGTAATCATTGCAAACCAGGTAACACTAGATAGTTGTTTTGTCCTACTATGCAACTGAGCAGTGCACATCAGCCACATTATGATGAATAGAAACCAAGACCTCTAGATCGTGAGGACAGCTCCTGACCTTTAAATCACTGAATTGACATCGGATTGTTTACATTTCTAACCTCAATCAATTCTCAGTAATATCTGACACCCAACATGGTTGAATCCCATTGGTTTTCACTGCTCAACAGAATCCCAGAAATGACTTTGGAATTATTCACTGGTGAGCACGTGAAGGTTTGTACCAATCCGTCGATGTAAGGTATAGAATTTAACAATCTCCTTAAACCCCTTATATTAATAACATTGTTTTTCATCTTTATTTCCGTTACATAGGTTCTGATAGATAGGAATTTTTTTGTGCAACAGGCTTAGTGAACAAAAAAGATCCTTATCTATTTTTATGTCTGTGATGAAATTCTTTTTCAATGCATGCTGAACATTCACTTAGGAGTATTGATTTGTCAACAAAGCACACCCAGTGCATATACAGTGGGAAAAAGTCTCATCGAAAAGTAATGATTGAAATATATAATAGTAATTATTATATTTATACGACTGTTCAGATCAGGACTAATCTGTTTGCCTATTCGCTTATACACGTTCAATAACATCAGGTTGGTTAAATAACTTGATGACTAGCAATGTTGATAGAAATATCATAAAGACTATTTAATTGTAAATAAACAAATATCTAGGCAATATTATAGAACCCATAGAATGTTGGTTATTTTGTTTTAAAAAAGTTTATTTTAATATACTAGAAGATTTGTTTATTTTGAATAAGTTTAGCACAATTATATAAGTAACTAATTAAAGATGAGTAGGCAATTAATAAGTAACATTCTTCTTTAAAGTAGTTCACATCATTGCTATGAGCACATTAAAATAAATGTATTCTATTTCTTTTTGATTGAGATCATTAACCGATTGATGTTAGACCACCTTTGGAAACCTGGAAACACTGGACGGCCGTTTCATCCTATTGTGGGACTCCTCATCAGCGCACATCCACGACCCCGCTCGCGGGACTCGGTCCCAGGGCCTTCGGTCTCACGCGCGAACGCTTAGCCTACTGGAAAACTGAGCCGGCATCCAATGGTGACGGAGTCCCACATTAGGACGAAACGACTGTCCAGTGCTTCCAGGTTTCCAAAGGTGGTCTAACATCAATCGGTTCATGATTTCAATCAAAAACTTAATAATCTCCACAACCCCTATACTGTATTCCATTTCATTGGAACATATCAATTTGTTGTATACGACACTTATTCTTACATCTGAGATTGATTTTTCACAAAATACACATGATAATACTCTTACACTATACTGATTATTTTTACAATTTACCACTGCTTTTGATGATATTCTAGTTTGAGGTGTACATGATAAGATTCAGCTATTTTATTCAGTAACTAATTTTATTAATCCAGAATATTGTATTCCCCAATTTTTGATTCTATAGTCGGTTCTGTAAAAATAGGATAAAGAAGAATGAAATATCAAAATAAACAAAAAAGTTCATTAACTTTTAGGCATTGTATTCGTATGTTCGAGTTACAAAAAAAGTTAGCTAAACATCTGTTATGCGTACTGAACTTTTAGCTGATAAGTGGACATTTGTCAGCATAAAGATACTTTAGATTACGTCCTAACTATTTATTATAAATACAATTACTTGGTACTGATTATATTATAGTGAACGAACACTTGATATAGATGATCATTTTATTGTTTAACGCAAAATTACACTATGACCTGGTAAAATGTGAAAATCATACATTAAATACATCATTTGTTCCTGACAAAATTCGTTGTTCCTTCATTCCTGTTATTATCTTGATTGTTTTCAGTTTTCTTTTTTCTTCATTTTATTTCAATCTCAATACTCTGCTACCATTCAGTCCACTTCTGATCGGTGTTATATATTACTTATATCTGTTAATATAAGTACCATACACCACAAAATGAATATATAAATGTTCATGGACTTGATAAATTTGCCTTCAGTATAGTCATTATCCTTTCTCCAACATAGTTTACCTTCATTGTCGTTAGTATCATGAGTTATTTTGGTATGGCTAGTGAATTCATATGTATACATGTTTGAGTATAATGTCGTTTGAAATGTTTTGCGGATGTAAGTTCACTTTTCAATAGATTTTATTTTCCTTACATTTTTCGAAAAAATCAGTCATCATTAAATCAGGTCGTTTATGAAGTTACTTTATTTGTTACATAGTAATTATATTTTTTAATATTTATTTATTTACATGAGAAATGGCTTGTTCAATTTTTTGCAAATGAATAAACTGTATTGTATGTCAATGTTTAATCACTCCTTTTCTCATTAGAACAAATAAGGGTTAGTGACTATCATAACAGAATTTGTCAGTGAGATGGTGTTTTATGTTATAAATAAACATTTGTAAAACAATCATCGTTAAAATCGAAAGTTTTAGATATCCGTTTAGTGGTTTTCCTCATCTTAATTTACAGGAGTTGGACTTTTGCCGGGAGATTCATTTGTTGACTTAGAATGTGCCGATGACATAGTTCTATTTGGTGAAGAAGCTGACAAAATGCACAGTCTTCTGACCACCATAAGCAACAATGCAAGCATTTTCAGGTTGTGATTCTCCTCCTTGAAATGTAAAATGTTGCTTCAGGATTGGGTCGCATCGACACCTGAACTAATGATAGGTAGTGAAGTAGTTGAGCTTGTCGACCGGTCCACTTATTTTGGAAGTCTCATCAGCCTTTATGGTCTAGTGTGTGGTGAAATCTCAGCACAGATACAGAATGCTCGACTAACTTGCGAGATATCCGTCTACCAACCAAAGGACAGGTTTACTGCGCAGCAGTTTGTTCCGTTCTTCTTTATGGCTGTGAAACATGGTCGGCAAGAGTAGAGGATATTCGTAGGTTCTTCAACTTGAACGTCTTCTATTTTCCCAGACCGCTTCTACATTTGAAGAATAAAGAAAAGGTGATCAATACGAGTTAAAGGTTTACTCCATGGTTAATCTACTTACCGGAAATAGAGTATATCTATAGGGTTTTAGATTTTCATTTACTACCAACTCCTGGAAGAAATAAAACATGACAAATAGTCCTTCATCTTTTTCTGAGAAGCGTTTACTCAATTCTGATCTAATAATATTTTTTCAGCCTGTTTCTGGGCTTATAAAGACGTTATCAAAGGATATTTGTGGACCCCTAATAAAAATCGATACAGACCAACTATTTATCATATCAATGAAATAAAGTTATTTGTAGAGATCATTTAAAAATGGCAATCTTAATACTAAAATTTATTATAGTATATAGTTACTTGGAGATACTAATCAATATATACCATATTTATGCACACATAACCAAAAACTATGCTAGAATGCCTAATTTAATTGATGTGTAAGGGAAAATGTCAGTTGAAGCAGCAGAAATATTTTTCATTTGTTATTCGATTTATGCACCTCTCAGTATGACTTAATGACCTATTCGATATTCATGGTTATATATATATATATATATATATATATATATATATATATATATATATATATATATATATATATATATATATATATATAGTTTTTTTCTATCGGAAGATTAGAAACGGAAGCTATTTTTAAAAATGATATTCAGGATTAATGATTAATGATTTAAGAAACTAGTAGAGATAATTTATTACATCCTTGTTCTACTCGGACGTGAAACTTACTTATTGTCCATGTTCTAACATTGCATACTATAGGATTTCATGTAGCTAGTTATCTGTAAACTGCATTACTGAAATCTAGTTATTGGGTATGTATGTCTTTATTATTAAACCCAATGTTTCTGTGTGTCATAGCTTTTTAATTATTATTAGTAGTGAGAGTGTAGTGGAATTTCTTCGTATATCAGTCGTCCTGATAACTGTTATTAGATAATTTTTAATGGTGTGTCAGAAAGCAATAAGAAATGTTGGCCACAGTTTATAAATGTACAACTCAGCTCCGAAATCCAAATGCACTGTAAGCAAATACGAACAGAAATACAAATGCAAATAATAAATGTATTTAAGAAGCTCATATATATTAACAAGCGTATGAGTTATTGAGCGATTTAAGCAACTAAGATTTCAGTTAGAGAAATGTATGTACAGGCTGTCATACTTGACCAAGCGTACGTGATCATAGAAACGTGATAATAACAGCACAAAGACATAGACAAAGTGTTACTGACTGAATAAGTTAACTGACGAACTTCATCTAATCAAAGTAATACTAAATCAGGTGTAATTAAGGTATTATAAGAGTTCACTGCAGTCGAAAAATGTATCAAACGATTGAATTGTGGAGTCTCTGGATTTGGACCCTTTGATTTCAGTGCACATAACTTATTAAAAATATAATCCATCCATACTTCCAAGCCTGATAGTGAATTATTGGATATTTGTAATATTATGTTGATGATGTTCAGTTGATAACAACAATTATTTCAAAGTGATCAAATTATCAACGAGAAGAAAACTAATTGTTTACTTTAACTCACTTTTACATCACTAACTCACTTTAATTATATAATCACTGAAAACCAGAAAACGCTAGATGCTTGTTTCTTCCTAAACTGGGACTCTTCAGCAGTGCACCTCCGGTAACCCGTTAACGATAGGACCCAGATCTTTCAGGCTTCGTATGAAATACTTTATTTATACTTACACCAGTACATTTCCAGGTTTATAATACTTCACCTATAGCAGTTAGTTTGTGATGTTAAATTTTCAATTCAATGATCTCTACAATAATCGCTTACTAACTTTGTAATATGATCTAAATATTAAAAAAATAATTTAATTGTATGGTCTTTAATACAATGTGATCTTTCATATAACCATTCTGTATTGTTTTTATTCTTCTCTGTGGACTAAAACTACAGTCACTAGAATGTTTTATTAATTATTAAAACTCATGAAATAAAATCATAACTGCATGTACCATCCAAAAGTGTTTCACTCCATCCAGTAGTTTTTCAATAAATAATTGTTCATCTGTTTAAATATTTTTGACTGGACAAAATAAAGTAGCTTAATAATAAGTCAAGTAAATTTGTCACTTATGGTAATCTAATTCTTAAAATAGATAACTGTAAAATTCTATCCTTGATAAATGGTGTAGTTTAGTCGAAATATATCTAAATTATAATGATGTATTTTGTTATATTAAGTTTGTAATTTAAATGAAACCACTTTATAGCTTACATCAATGAATAATGTTAGTTAGATAATCACTGAATACCAGGAAAGGCTGGGCAGATATTTCACTGCAGTGTGTAACTCCTCAAATATACGCATCGCTGACCTAAATTATGACTGAATCCAGACCCTTCGGGTCTTACTGTGAGGACTTAAGCATTAAACTATTGATCCAGCATTGCTGATTTACATTTGTAACTTCAGTCAACTCACGAAAATGTGCAACCATCTCTCAATATAATCAGTGGATTATCGTCTTACACCAAATCTGGCCGAACTATACTGGTCACGGCTCCTCACTAGAACTCAAAAAATTGTATCTTAAAATAACCCCCCACTGGGATTATGACTATTATTACGATGGAGGTTTGTTCAGATTGTTTAATTTTAATTCACGACATTATCACAAATTCATAACTAATTATTCAAATAATTACACTTCTCTTAAATCATCTCATTTTCTTCTAATACAGTGTGGAAATTCGTGGAGCTGCAACTATTCTAGATGTGAGCTTTTCAGCAAAATCATTATCTGGTGAAGAAGATACTTGGTCACAATGTGTTAATGAGCTATTAGTTGAATTACGCCAATGTCGTCGTCGTGCAGATAATCTAGTCAATAGAATTATCCGTACAGAAAAACAACGTTGTGTTCTTGAAACATTTGCTGATAGTTTGTCACGTCGTGAAGATGAGATTCTGTTAGGCGGTAATCATCACGGTCATGTGGCATTGAATAATTTACCAAATCATACGGGTGTTGCAGATCAAGTAAATAATATCCCGTCACAAGGAGCAACATTATCGGGAGGAACAACACCAGCAAACGCTCAGATGGCCGCAATGACTGCGGAACATAAATGCATAAATGATGTAAGTTGTTTTCCTTAACTTTCCATTTTACAAGAAATATTTTTAAAATTAGATCCTCATTTCGAAACAACAATAGTATACAAGATTTCAAATTAAGCGTGAAACAGATATGATCTTCAGATTAGGCATCGAATGAATACCAAACAATTGGTGACGAATCAAATATGAATACATATCTCGATGTTTCCTCAAAAGATATTATTCAGTTAGTCAATTATGAGTAACATCAAACCTGACATACATACGCAATATTCCAAGTCACCACAACATATCAACTCTGAAAGATGAAATCATTAAGACAAATACCAGATTAGTAAAACTGGTAACATTATCAATGGTAGTAAAAATTATTAGGTACAGACAGTATAATTCAACAGAGAAGAACGAATTCGTGGAATAAATAGTATAGGATATTTTGAAAATCAAGATCCAAGTCAAGATAATGAGTGAATGTATCTAAACATGAATAAACAGAAGGAAAAATCGTTTTCAGTATACAATGATTAGATTTATGTACTTCTTCTTATGGCCGTTGTTGTATGTAACAGACAAATTCTGTGACCATTGGATGAGTTCAAAAGAACTATTCAGAAACCATTGACTGCTAATATTGTGTCGATTGAGGTGACTAGCATCGACTGAACTGGTCAGAATAAAACTTTTGATTGTTCTCTTCTATCTTTTCGTCAACTCAGATAGATAATTTTCAGAAATGAAATAGTATGTTTGCCTGTTCGAGCCTCTAATTGGACTGGTAAATTTATACTTCTAAACTTACTAAAAGAGTTGTTTATCGACTACCATTTATAGGCGAAGTATATCTCAGTATTCCAAAGAAATAATTTCTTCCTCAGTTTTTGATTTGTGATAAACCCTATTTCTAACCTCATTCATATTATGTTAAATCATCTTGATTTCTATATATGATTGATAGTCTTAGGACATTTTTTATACACATGAAATGACGTGTATATGAAGTAATTTTTTAGATAACTTCCTGGACATGTTGCATAATGATTTAGATCTGAAATTGAGTAAAATTTAAAAAAACACTTCCATCACAATCATACAAAAATACTGTACTGATCTGTGGACACAAAATCCTTGGTCAAACTACGTATGTGAACTGCTATTAAAATGTCTAAGACGAAAGTATTATTTAATGACTAGCTGGCGTGGACTCGGATTCCATAATGAAGATCAGTTACCTCATGATTGTTGTGAACTTGTTGACCACTGCCATCTTCCACAAGATCTCGCTCGTTCAATGCTTTGCTGTCATCTAGCTCCAATCAATCAACAGCAACACTATGAATGACTGTTTGTTACCTGAAGGCTTGTAATGTGACGAAGTCAATCATCAGACAATCGTTCAAATTGTTTTGTGAGTCAGTGATTAGAAATTCATTTAAGCTGTCTTGTCTCGAATCGTCCTTCTCGATGTAGTTCACCGAAAGCATCATTTAGTGAGAGATAATTCAATGAGTGAATAATAGAATGGAAATGTCAATTTAAAATGGATATTTCCTGTATATTGTGCATCACTGTTTGGAATATTCTACTAGATGACTGCACACTCGATGAATGATTTCGAAAATCAACTAGTAATAAATAGGTATTAACGAGTGTGTTGTTTCTTAAGTTGAAATGATCAGTTGTTAAACTATAATGAATAAATGAAGAGATTCATATTAAGAAATGAAGAGAAGTGAATCCATTTTATTTGTGTGTTGTTGTTCGTGCAAATAATTCAGTTATTAATTTAGTAGAGATAATGTAATCACTTCAATATTTCTATAACTAGTTGAAGTTGTTAGCTAGTGTTATACATTTCAACCTAGTTATAAATATACATTCATATTTGCCATTTGAACAAATTTTGAATTATGTGTTCTGGGTCTGTTTATTTAAATAATCTTTTGCAATATTCAATGTTCAGCTTTTTTATTGACAAGGTTTAACCATTATAATGAATGTCTTTGTACTTTAAGTAAAAAGGTTAACAGATTTATAGTACTGAATTGAATGATAAATAAATCATTCACCGAAATAAAACTTTAGGATTCATGTGATTTATAGTTTATCAAAAGTATAAGTAGTTTATTTTATTTTAATTCGTTTCATGATGTCATTTTTGGTCCATATTTACAATGAATTATAGTCCTAATACAAATGGTGCTAACTAGGACAATTATCTTTACTTTACCACTTATCCCTAGTGGATCATTAGATAAGTGAGGGAGAATATAATTTATGGACGAACTAATCAAATATAAGATAATAAAATAAATAGCGTTTTGGCATTTTGGCTGATGTCAGTTGGTGATGAAAACCCTAAATTTAATTCTTAACCCTAATAATCAACTGAAAATCATAATTCGAATGCTTCACACTGTTTTATAAACTTCAGTTAGTCCTAGTTATTGGGTGGACATTCTCAAGGTCATTTAAGCGTCGCTCAAAAGTCGTCCGTAATTTATAGTCTCATCAATAATTGTTATAACTTTTACCCCTGTCAATAACCACGTGGCAAAATCACCAATCAGATTACCGACATATACGACCTTTTTCTTGTGCTAAACTAATTTCACGTCAACCAGCACTGACTGCCTTACGTCAACTCTTAATCTTTATTGGTCCTTTTCGCCCAGCCGTGCCCATTGGAGTTCAGAAAGTAATCTCAGCCTCCACTGTATGAATCGTATATTTCAGACATACATAGTTTGTGTACAAGCGAACCAGTCGTCATCACACTATAAAATAAAAATAACAATTATACAAGATCAAACCAACAGTGGCTGTTAGTGTGGGATACTGTAACTGATAAATCGGGAATAAGTTAAGAATGGTAAATCGTATTGCAGTAACCGATAGGTCAAATGAAAGTTTATGATAAAAGGTATATGAATGTACACAAAACTTAGCTACTTAATCGTTATTCAATAGGAATATATGTCATAATAGTCTATGAATAATTCTTAAGAGCTGTCATTTATTTATTTTTCGTTTGGATATAACAATCACTTTCAATATCTGATTTTAAAGTCTTGACAACATACCACTCCAAACGTTTTTTAATTACTTAGCATCATACTATCTTACCATAGAACATTGTTTTAGCAAATAAAATTAACTATAAATACAGTCGTACAGCTTGAGTAAATGAGATTGTCGAAGAGAATTTTTCCTTTCTTCTTCAATGATACAATGGGTCTTGTTCATTACTTTAAATCTATGGGTTGAATATTTGATTTGATCTTGATTGTGAATTTATGATGAAAATTGACGTCAAGTAATCAAAAAAGATAATTATGTACTGATAACGAAGAGCATGAAAAAAGAACTCAACTAAAACGAAAAGTGAAGTAAATAAGTTTTAATAACCTTTAGAGTACAACTGTTTAAGATTTAGAATAAGAGAGAATAGAGTGAAAAAGATCCTATCAATCATGTATTGATATAATGTAACTTCTTCAACTACTGATTTCTATCATCTATAAAGTCTAGAATAAAAATAGAAGCGGTATAATGATAAAAGTATTTTACTTTCAACCAATTTGATGTACTTTGGAGCTGTACTTCAATTAATTCAATTTGGACTGTCAGATAGTATTGTTATCCTGTCATAAATGAATAAACATAGTTCACAGTTGAGTACATAAAATGATAACACTTGTTAACTGAGCTCCACTAATTAATTAATTCTATTTCAAATAAAATAAAGGACAATATTTTCATTACACAGATCAGTAAACAAAAAATTGATGAAGCTGCACTATGCTTTAGCCGAAACTACTCAGTTGTCTATTACCAACAAATTTATTGACCATATGTTTCGATAGTTTCTATTCCAATTTTTATGAACTACTTCATTACAACTGAAGGGAACGGCTAAATCAAGTTATTTATGAGTGTGTGTGTGTGTGTGATCACCTTTTTTGAACAAGGATTAATTGATAATCACTGTACATATGACCGTAATGTCAACTTTATACAAAGCTTTATTAAATACATTATAAAATAAAATTTGTAGCAACACTGTTGTGTAATAACAAATTTCTTCTCATCTGGATAGGATTTTAAAATAAATTTACCACTGACAAAAAATACAAGCTTTAAGCTTCTTTAGTAATGTCGATAAAGTTCCGATAATGACATTTAGATGTCAAGTGACTATTTATTTAGAAATGACTCAAATAATTTAACAAGCATAGTTATATTAATTGTGGTTCTGAATAGTTAATTTCAACTACTGACTATCAGTAAAATCAGTTGTTTATAATAGAAATTCTTGTTTAATATTAGAGATCACATTATGGTTTGCTCTTAGCTAGATGACCATTGAAATTCAGAATACACTGCACAGCTATTCCATTCTATTGGTGCTCACATACACCCTATATGGAATTAAACGCAAGACCTTTAAATCTAGCCATGAATCCTTAACTTTTAAACGACAGAAGGGGCATTCTTGGCTTTCATTTCTAATTTCGATTACGTTTCAGTATTTCCCTGTCACTTTCTTCTATCGGTAAGTGCCTTACATCCGATTTTATTGAATTTGAGTGGTTATGCGTTTGTTGTTTAAATGTTAATGACTCGCTATAATACCTGAAGATTATGGTTTCGAGTCATTGCTGCGTGTTATCGAGAAATTGAACATTAGCACGAAACAACTATCCATCGCTTCCTGGTTTTCAATGGTTATCCAAATGGAGTCAGTTCATGATGTAAACTGTGAAGTTCAACAATCTCTACAGACACTTTATACGCTTATTTGATATATATTTTCATAGCATTCACTTGGCAATGATAAAGATGTATCTTATTAATGTGATAGACAAACTGAAATAGAACTTTAAAGCAAAATATTATCATATTATGTTATGCAATGACTTTTTGTACTGGTTAAGTATATGTCTATTTTTCGATAAATTTATTACCCTCACTATCTCTTTACATGATCATGTTCACCAGTGCGTAGTATATTCCTGTCTTTTTTATCAGACTAACCCTGCAAAAAGTGAGATATTTAGTTATGTATGTTTTGTAATACAAATGAAATGGGAATAATATGGACACAGACACATATAACATTCATCTTGTTTTCCTGTAGAACAGAAGTCGACTTACCATTGGCCTATAAAGCATTTACTAAGGAGATATTTAACAACAATAAATATTTTTTTCGCATAATTCCTATTCACCTCTATGTATGGTTACTTTGTGTTTGTATCGCTCGTCAAATCAAATTCATTTGTGTGCAGTTGATAGTTTTCAGTGCTTTCATTTCAAAATTACTTAATTCATCTTCATCTGAATTCACCAGTGACAATAGACAATAATTAAAGCAAATAAAAGTCTTCTGGAAAAAAACTGATAAGCTGAAAAGGAGTACACGGTTATTGCTTAGGGTGGAGGCTGAACAAGAAGAACATCAAAAGTTACTTAGACGCAGTAGATCGTTTTATGTGAAAGAAAAATTATTTCCTCATATCTGTATATAAACATGTTACAAGTAAAGTGAAACGTTCAAACTGTTTAAAATTTATCCTCTTAGATGTAGATTGTTAACACGAACGGATTGCTACAATGATTCATGAGATAAAAATCACTGTCACTTTAACAATAGCGATAGTTATCAATTTTTCGAAAGATTATCTAAGGGAAAAATAATGTTTATTCAAAAATTTATCCTTAACTTTCTTACTTGACAATAAAATCACTAAGGAGTCCCATATTAGAATGAAATATCTGTCTAATGGTTCCATCTTTCAATAGAATCTCAGATGATGTTACTCAATGACAGATATTATCTAAAAATCCCCACAAAGCCCCCGCCCAGATCAAAAGATGATAAATTTCTTGAATTCTTTGTGTGTTATTGTTTACTTTCTTTTAAGAATTCTCACCTAAAATAGCGATTGTATTTTTCTGTCATTCAGCGATTCATTGAATCAATTGATGATTATTCTTTATTCAAAATGAAAAAAACAAACCAACTAGACAAAATAAGAAATGCCATAGAAATGTAAATTCACTCTAATCAATATTTGTGTTCTTTTTTTCATTTCAGTTGAAATCTGAATAAAATAATCATAATTCTGAAAAAAATATACAAATGAAGTTTTACAATCTGATAAATCACAATAATCGGTCATGATTCGGATCGATTTATTGAAAATGATTTTACTTATGAAATAGGCATTAACAAACAGAACCATTAAATAAATCAACTTAACATTGAAATGTTTAATTATTAGATTGAGGCATACTATAAATCTTCTTAAATTACATCATTTGTTATATATTGAAGAGAATGAATTAGTATATTTCGACCTGGATGGTACCTACAGCGATTACATAATTCTTTTTATCAATATTGTTAACAATAGTCGATTGTATTGCTTGTTGTTAATGATAAATTTAGTTAAACGAATGTAGGTAATCATATATATAGTTTCTTAAATCTAATAAATTTTATGTTGTCTTCAACGTGCCTTTTTTCAAACTAGATCATTAATCCTTATGATCCAAGAAATGTGGAAACGTTGCATAAATTTCTTGAAATTTACAAAGATGAAGCTGAACGATTTGATACAGTTTTAATGGATACTACTGAAGAATTGGAACAAGTTCGTACACGAATTGAGACATTGGAAAAAGAAGTTCGTGATATAGAATTAAAGCAAGATGAACATTTAGCCAGGTATTTGTCAACGTTTCAACATTTTGATTATCTGTATACATTTTTATGAGGCATGTTCTGTTGATGTTGTCCTAAAAAATCATATAAACTTTAGGGCTGGACCATCAAGCTCAGTGAATACAGTGTCCTCAAAGATATGTACTAGATCTTTAACCTTCAAGTATACGGTTTGCAAGAAAAGTAAAATACTCATTTATTCACAAGTAAATTATATTTGTTTATGGGGAATAATTAAAGCTAAATGTCTTATTCAGTCGGATTTGTTATTTAGATGTATCTAGATTTTCATCTAGAATTTTTGCTCAAACTCAAGACTAACACTAAACCTTATTAATTAGAACAATAATTTTCGACAATTATCTGTTCTTAAAAGATTACTCATTCACTTACACCAGTTATCCCTCGTGAAGGAGTATAGGTCGCCCACTGCCACTCTCTATCGAACTCTGTCCTGGGCGATCCTTTCCAGTTGTTTCCAGTTGCTATTCATTCTTTTGATATCTGCTTCCAATTCCCGGCTCAGTGTGTTCTGTGGTATTGCTCTTTTCATTTTCCCCTCAGGATTCCAAGTTAGCGTTTGCCGCGTGATGCAGTTTGGTGATATTTACAGTGTATATCCTATCCACCTCCAACGTCCTTTTGTAATTCCTTCCTCAGCTGGAAGCTGATTTGTCCTCTGCCACAGTGGTATTTGACCAATGGATATTGGGTATATTGAGTAGACATTTGTTTATGAATACTTGTACATTTTTGGTGATGGTTGTGGTAGTTCTTCCAGTTTCACCTCCCTAGAGTAGAACTGCCTTGACGTTCGTGTTGATAATTATGACTTTGATACTAGTTGTCAGTTGTTTTGTGTTCCGTATGTCATTCAACTGTAGGAATACCGCCCTTGCTTTACCAATTCTTGCATTTACGTCTGAATCAGATTCTCCTTGTTCATTGATGATGCTATCCATGTAAGTCAAAGTTTCCACCTCTTTCTGAGTTTCTCCATCAAGTGTGACAGTGTTAGTGTTCTCTGTGTTGTATTTCAGGATCTTGGTTTTTCCCTTGTATATGTTGAGGCCTACTAATTCAGAGACTTCTGCTACACTGATTTTCTTGACATACATTTGTTGGTGAGTATAGATAGGGATGAGCTAGGTCATCTGCAAAGTTCAAATCATCTAGCCCTATTCAAGCCGTCTATTGTATTCTATACTTCCCGTTAAATGTAGAGGACTTCATAAAGATTACTAGTTGATGAATGAGTTTAGAATGTCTTAACACCTATTAAAAGGAATGCGTTGATTAGTTTGTGTAAGCAAATTAACACCCTATGAAATTATTTCTAGATTATGTTTAACAAAAAAACATCGAATTATTTTCAGATATTTAATGATTCCCCAGAATATGTCAGTGCACTATGAAAATTATCTCCAACTTATACATCTACCTACATTGATTTCTGGTAAAACACACATTAGAGATGACGGACAACAATTCTGTTGATTGGAAATGAATTCAGAGAAAGTAGATATTTGTGACACTATAAGCAACCTACTGAATATGAATTGACGATCGTAAAACATAAGAGACATCGGTTACAGTCCAGTGAGTGATTCAGTACATAAATATTTTGTACGGTGAGGGGAAATTGACAAATTAAGCAGCTTAATATAAGTGATTTCATTGATGAGAAGATTAGCGAGTAGACAAGTGTGATATTGGTTACCAGTTGATAATGAACGAATTGTAAATATATCAGTGTCATAGAAGGTGGATGTTGGTCGAAATAGCTCCATGAGAAGGTCTGTGGCATTGAAATTAGCTGGCGTGGACTCGGATTCCATAATGAAGATCAGTTACCTCATGATTGTTGTGAACTTGTTGACCACTGCCATCTTCCACAAGATCTCGCTCGTTCAATGCTTTGCTGTCATCTGGCTCCAATCAACCAACAGCAACACTATGAATGACTGTTTGTTACCTGAAGGCTTGTAATGTGATGAAGTCAATCATCAGACAATCGTTCAAATTGTTTTGTGAGTCAGTGATTAGAAATTCATCTAAGCTGTCTTGTCTCGAATCATCCTTCTCGATGTAGTTCACCGAAAGCATCATTTAGTGAGAGATAATTCAATGAGTGAATAGTAGAATGGAAATGTCAATTTGGAATGGATATTTCCTGTATATTGTGCATCACTGTTTGGAATATTCTACTAGATGACTGCACACTCGATGAATGATTTCGAAAATCAACTAGTAATAAATAGGTATTAACGAGTGTGTTGTTTCTTAAGTTGAAATGATCAGTTGTTAAACTATAATGAATAAATGAAGAGATTCATATTAAGAAATGAAGAGAAGTGAATCCATTTTATTTGTGTGTTGTTGTTCGTGCAAATAATTCAGTTATTAATTTAGTAGAGATAATGTAATCACTTCAATATTTCTATAACTAGTTGAAGTTGTTAGCTAATGTTGTTTCATATAATTTTCACTTTGTTTAATCATTCGTTTAGATAGTAATTATAAGTTTCGTAAGTTTATACTCAGATATATTGTTCAGATACATATATGTGATTACTCAATAATACATCTTTGAACTGGTCAACTAACTGTTCTCATTTCTTATTGGTGAGACATTCCTAGGAAAGAACAGTTTGTTTGCCTCTAATGATGTGTCACGAAACATCTTTTGATTGTGATATTATATTTCCGACACTCGTATTGTCTGTAAAATGCACATAACAACCTTATTTATTATTATTAAGATGAGGGTTTATCGGAAATTGTTTGTCGCTCGCCGTCAAACCTAAAGGTCTTGTGCTAGATCTATGGTGTGGTCTTGGATTCATACAATTAATGAATCCCATACTAGGTAGAAATAGCTGTTCCCAGTTTTCTATGGTTGTCTGACTTAAGTCAGTGATTACTATTTACGCTACCTTTCCAGTTATTTAGTATATCTCATATCTTTAACTACTTCTGACTGATTCCACTTTATAAGCATGAAGTTTATTTTGATATTTGCCTTGATTAGTTCGACTAATGGGGGAATTATTTTTGGCATTTTAGTTACCTATCATATTAGATACTATAATACTGATTAATTAATTCTGTTTACTAGTTAGTTCGATGATTGTGAAAAATTTCCAAGTGATATTGATTACAATTACAATGAATAACTCATGTCATCTTGCATAATAATGAGTAGATTCATTAATTATTGGTTCTGAGACATTATCAAATAGCACACACATACACACACAAACAGAAATCTGGTTAAAATAGTCCACAATTTGTTGTATTATAAATACTAGACAAACTGTTTTATATTATAAATTCGTAAAACAGTGAATAGTTACTTTGTATCAACAACATTATTTACTGGGTTTCTATTTAATGAAGTTTGGTTTAAATTAGTACTGACTGAATAATTCAATGATTAAATGGATAATAGCAAAATGCAAAGCATTTACACCTGTCACATTGTAACGACTTTAAGAAAATGAATGTAAGAAATAGAGAGATAGGTAGAAAGATAGATAAACAGATAGATAGAGTGAGTGGTTGGTTGAGAGAGAGAGAGAGAGAGAGAGCAATAGGTAAAAGTTATCAACTCTAGGAATTCTATCTTTTATTAAAAAATGTAATGCTTTACATAGTATGTATCTAGTTATTCTCCTTGTTCCTTATTAATTACTTTACCTCTATTATTATTACTAATGACTTTCATAGGGTTTAGATCAATCATGAGACCACTTCATCATTAAACTCCTGTTTAATGATTCAGTTCTGGGAATTCATCTGACTAATTAAATAATAAATACGTCATCACACTAAGTGAAAATTTTACTTTAAGTTCCACTCACTATTTTAAGCTCTCATCATTTTAATTGAGATCGTGAACCGATCAATGTTAGACCACCATTGAAAACCTGGGAGCACTGGATGGACGTTTCGTCCTAGTGCGGGACTCCTCAGCAGTGCACATCCACGATCCCTCACGTAAGACTCTAAACCAGGACTTTTCGTCTTGTGAGAATGCCTATCCTCTAGACCACTGAACCGGCATCCAACGGTATTCATGATATCAAATAAAACTCAACAATCTCCACAACCCCATACCGATGCTTTAAATATTTGTTGTATTGTTGAACAGCACTGGAGTAATGCTTTACCATGACACCTAGTTCTGATTATTGATTTCTTTTTGGAATGCATTCAGATATCCGCTTAAATAGATTAATGTTTAAATAATTTAATCACAGTTGGTAGGATTCAGTTTTACAATTTTAAAATCCCTTTAGCAATAATACACATTCTACCAATAGAATTTAATAATTCAACAGTAATCTACTTATTAAAAAAGATTTAAATATTTTGGAACTTTCCAAAGAATGAGATTTTGATGTGAACTTAATAGTGAGAAGTTTCAACTTAGTCTTCACTATTCATTCATTCAACTACTCATAATTTTCGGTTCAATAGTTCATTCTAAAAAGATATTAGTTTGAGGACTTTATATGGAAAATAACAGATATCCTAATAATCAGTGTTATTACGGACAAAATATTTATAGTGAATAAAACATGTTTGTGTGTTTATATACCACAGCGGAAACGGACATTTGATTAGATCCTGTATGAAGTATCGTTTATCTAATATCCGAGTTGTAATCTGTTATTTCGTCCTAGTATATTAGACTTCTCTGTAGTACACATGCTTGATACCTCCGGAGATCGAACCGAGGACTTTCAGGTCTCACATGGAAAGTCTAACCTTCAGACTCCTAAGTCGACGTGTCTTACTGTGTATACATCTTGGTTAACATTTTTTCCTTAGATCGTAAGTTTTTTTAGTGCTGTCTGAGTATGAAAGTTTATATGTTTCATCAGACCACCTTTATCCTAATTGAATGTTGAAATGTTTATTAGATTGTAAGGTTTCAATGTTTAAGGTTCATGTGTTCTAAATATTATATTCTATACATTTAATGGAATCGAAAATTAGTATACTATATTCGGACATATTGAAGCGTGAACAATCTGAGGAGAAATAATATTAATAGGCCGAAGTTAAGTAATCAATATCAAGTTGCAATGAGGTTTCATGATTTAGTTGAAATTCTTGTATGTACATCATCGGTTCAATACACTATCAAATATGACTCACAAAGTCATTGTTTCTTCTGGTGTAATAATTTTTTGAACTATCAAGAAAAGCAAGAACAGAGATGTAGGAAAGAAAATCAGAAGGCTTAAATGAAACCTATAAAATGATAATTACTACTCTGTAAGTAGGCTTCTGCTAAAATTAGTATATTATTGAGGTTCATTGCTTAACTAAAAACTTGAAGGATGAGGATTACATAGTTGAGGTCGGCTTAATAGTCATGAGTACTTCCTGAATATTTTAGCTTACATGTGTTGAAATTGGTCACAGTGGTGCGGATGTATTGTTTGTTATCCCAAAGATTTTGAAATTTAATGTTATTATATATTTTGCATTCGATATATTCATTCTCCTCAAATCACATTCCCTATTTCTAACCCTCTTTACTATCACTAATACTAAAATACTTGTACTACCCTAGTATTCATCTTTCTTTGATGATATAGTGTAGCAACTTGAACAGATGTACATGTATCTCAGGTTCTACGTTGCTTATGACTGGCTAACAAAGCCATTGGAAATGTTTTTGAAACAGAAAATGTGGCTAATCTCAGTTGAAAGATAATTAATTCTAATTATTTAGATAAATCAAATGTTAACCCAGTATCGACCAGTTAAACATCAGTTATTATCAAGGGTCTGGAATTTCTTATCGATTAGTTGAAAATTGTTCAAAACATCTAGACTACTATTTTTCTCTCTGTATTTTTAGGTATAGATAAATTAATATGATTATTCATATCTGGATGTTCAATATTTGGTTATTTTCTAAGATTATTTCCTGATTTAAATAATAGTAAATTAAATATAGACGTATTTTCATATCTTATTGAACAGTGAGATTGTTGCAACGAGCGGTGTCGGCAAACTGATACCGATACCCTGTATGCTACTTGCTAACCCCTCAGTTGACTACTTAAGCGGGTATACAAGAGTGGGCGAGAAAGTATATTTAGCTACAACTCTAACCCTTAGGGAAGTGATCCATTTTTAGGCCAATGAAATCCAATTGTCCTCTGGATAACTTCTGATTGCCATCGATTGATCTTCTCATTAGTCTACTTCTGATTGGTTTACCATATCAGAAACTAGATATTAAGTGGAATGATGAATGTCTAAGCTGACAAATTTTTTGAATATTTATTCCTAAAAATCATTTAAAAAATGGTGCATTATCATTATTATTAATGGCTTTATTCAATATAATATTTTGGTACAATCTAGAACTCATTCATAAACGAGGAAATAAAATGGTAATTTAGATGAAATTAAATTATCAATGTCATTTATCACTTTACGAGTACAATTACTACACATCAATATTAATCTCACTCGAATAAACTTTAAGCATTCCGACTATCTGTCTCTTTCCATTTAACTGTTCTCCTTTATTAACTTCTGTCATTTGTTAGTTTGATTCCATCTCAGCTGTCCGTGTATCCTCTTTTTTTCAATTAAACATTAGATAAGTAGCGTTGATAAATTGGAGTAGCGTACTCATAAAGGTTATTGATTATTCTTGTCTTAAAATGATACTTAGATCTGATTGGCCAATAATTTGGGTAAATAATAGTAACATCCAATTCAACCATTGATTTGTTTACAAATGATATTTTCATTTTCCCTATAAACACTATGTAAATACATACGTACGTATTGCCCAAAGGAATATTCATATTTGGGAAAGAAATGAATTAACTAACAAATCTATACCATCAGTAGAAATTATCTATTGAATTAGTTTATTCAAATGAATCAATATCGGAAGGAGCAAAATGGTCGTTTGCTTTGTTCATTCTATGACAGAGTAGAAATATATATATATATATATATATATATATATATATATATATATATATATATATATATATAGTTTGATTGAATGTTTCTTGTTGTGTAGTTCCGTATACGTATGTGTGTTTATCTGTGTATTTAAGCTTTTTACATATTGAACGTTTGTCTTCTTGTTTTCTCCGGTACAATAATAAGTAAGTATACCTATACGATTATAAAATAATGGAGGGATAAATGAAATTGAGCAGTTGATTGTGACTATGTATTCGTGCTATAAGTCTTATCCATTCTATTTAACTAGTATTAAATACACGCACAAAAAGAAGAAACAGTAAAAAGCTCCTAATGAAATAACAAAGATTTTTTTGTATGAAATAACTGTATCGTTGTAGGCACAGCTATTCAACCATTAGAATAACACATATAATCAAATAATGTTATTTTCAGTCAAATCTTCATCAGCTATGTATGTAAGAAAAGAATTTGGACTAATCAAGGCAGTTTATGAGCCAGTGATAACAATAAAACAAAGGATTACATAAGTAATCTTAATAAGTAGGAAGTACAAACTGATATTAAAACGATAAGTGTATTGTTAGTGATAGGGATAATATGTTGACATAGGTGGTAGGTTAGTGTTTTAAAAAAATAAACTTTCTAAAATAACAGTTGAAAGGAAATAATTTCTATCCAAATTAGGAACGACAGAGATATCATAAACGTTTTCTGAATACAAGGTCTATGGTTATCAGTTTAAAATCTATATTAGCTCCCACCATATGTAAGATAAAGCAAACGCCACTCTAAAAATTAGATGATATTTGACAAATCACTTTGAATACTTTGATTCCGTCTTGCTCATAACTACTATCCACTGAATGTGATAAAACAGATCTGTGTATGACTATTGTCAGACCCTCTGAAAACCATGGGAGGAAGTAAAACTGTCTGGTTGTAAGCCCGATATAGCTTTCTCCTTAGAAGTAGCTGGATTAACAATTACGCGTTGATTTGGAAATATCATGTACCTTACGACAATTGACGTTATTGATACTTTTGAATACTTAACAGTAAATAATGTACGCAATTTTCAATCAAGTTGAGTATAAACGTGATTATTTTGTAACACTAAGAAATTTTCAATCAAACTTAGACAGAATTACCCCATGTAGATTCTCTCCAGCAAATTGGAAAAAACCCTTCACAAATGCAAGCAACTAATCAGGTTCTTGAGTTAATGTCAAGGTTTGTTATCTCCTCCGTCTATGTAAATCATGGTGACTAGTGTGGCTTTTTCTCAATCCATTTTTCAATTGGTTTATGTTTCTGATGCAATCGCGGTGGTTTCTGTCTTAAATAATTGTGTTGTGTTGTTCACTGTCCGACTTCGATACTGATACTCAAGCTTCCCATATACGAGCCCTACTATCTGCTCAAGTAAGAGGATAGAGGGTGAGATGGAAGTTTTTATGGGTGAATTAATCCGTATATGTATATATTCATTTATATGTATACTCCTATCTCTTAAAGAAAATAAGCCATCAACCCTTAGAAATGGTAGGCACTTCTTATTTGGCCGATTGCTGATTAGCCTCCAACAACAAAATGTTATATGTATAACATTTTGTACATGGACACTTCTTTGTATAAAAAATAAGCAGAAGTATTTTAACTTTACTAGTTGAGTTAATTGAAGCTAGACCACCATGGAAAATGTGGATGTACTGGATGCCCATTTTGTCCCACTGTGGGACTCCTCACCAGTGCTCATTCACGATCCCGCCTCGCGAGATTCTAACCCAGGACCTATCAGTCGCGAAGTATTTTAGATAATGACCTAAATTTAAGATATTGTTTAGATAACAATATATTTCACATACCTACTTAATAAACATCACACATCACAGTTTGTCTATTTAACAACCTCAAAGAGTTTCCTGTACTATGCGTTTGTTTGTCCGCAGTCAGACATATGTTGTTATTAGTTCGTTGATGCTATTTTCTTGGAGGGTTTGTAAAAATATTGTAAATATATTTACATTATATTTGGACAATAAAAGCTAGCTCATTTTATCTTGTTTTTTCTTGGATTCAATTCAGTTTCCTAGTCAACATTTGATCTTTTTTTCTTTCGGAGCCAAGCAATTAGATATGAAATTCCCTACGCTTATTGTTCAAGGTAGTTGAAATTTGATGTAATAAGCGAAATTTTTACTGTGACTTACTCTTCTATTGTTTACAAAACAGAATATCTTGTAATACTGCAAGTATGATACAGAAACTAATGACATATATCATTCCATTTCTATAATATCCTGATGAGGACACATTAGATAAACACTGCAATAATGTCATAGATTTTAGTTACCAGTGAAAATTGTTCATTACTTTTAATTAATTGACATGTATTAGAAATATTGGATGGAATGTACATGACGTTGAAATATAGTTTAATCATTAAAATGATAGGTTTAAAGAGATTTATCCTTGGACTATTGTTGTGTTCCACTTTTGGACTCTTTTCCTATGAGAACCCTTAGTTCTAGATAGAAAAGAACGAATACCATTCGATTCTTAAGATTATCACTTTCGATTTCGACTAATTGTTCACATTGTTTAACGTTGGATATATGATCACATCGGTGATGTTTGTCTCCGGATATGGAAGGCTCAATCAGTTGGAAATTTTTATTTTTAGCTCCAGAATTTCATCTCTACTCCAGTCACTAGTGAACATATGATCATTTTACCAAAAATTCATGACCTACTCATTTCACCACTTTTAAAATTAAATCAGTAGTTTTTACTAATGATATTAAATGATAGTTTCACCATCAATTTTTTACCTAGTTCCAGAAAAAACGTACCATGTTCGTCAATAAATTTAAATGCAGGCACATCCAGCTGACGAGTCTCAAAAAGGACGAAACGTGTGCCCTAGATTCCACTGCTAGTCCTCATCCACCTTTGCTAATAAATTTAAATGTTTTTGATTTAAATTCGTTATGAGTTTGTGTTTTTCCTTACTGGTTAACAATTTCAAAAACAATGGCGAAACAATTCTACTGTCCAGTGTTTCCCAATTTTTAATGGATACTTTAGATGACTTTATGTGTATGATGAAAATTAACTTGTTAGTAATAGAGAGTCTGTGAATATGACTTTTCTTTACAGTCCACATCATGGTCTTATATATGTCGGACAACCATTGAAGACCACGAAGTATTGAACAACTATTTCATCTTACTATGAGTTTCCTCAGTAGTGTTTATCCATGACCTTATCATGGATTGAACCAAGAACCTGATCTTCAAACAAGCCTTAACCTTTAGACCATTAAATTTGAATCTGATAGTTAACATGTCTAACTTCAATCAGTTCGTGATATTGCATAACCCTCTTTCAGTATCATTAGGTGGAGTAAATGCTTCGCGTACAATACGGTTAAAGTCCGTTTGTCATGGCCTCTTACTAGAACACTAAGAATTACTTCTTGAAAGATGGTATTAGTGAGTATATTATCTCCGCTAGTTTTTAGTTTTCATTAGTTATTTGTGATAGAAAACTTCAAATTTCCTATACTATAAAGTTGAATTAATCAATCAATCATCTTTACGTTTTTTTTCAGAATAAAAGCTTTTTTTTTCTTCTTTAAGGCTTTAAATCTCCTTGGCAGGTATTTTCTATGTATAGTAAAACAACGAATGAAATGGATTAATATATAAATTATTTGATTGTTACTGTTTTATTATTTACTTTTTTTCTCAATTTTGTTGATAGAGAATTAAGTGTACTTGTTGAACCAAGAGAAACAGGTCAAGTTGAAATGCTTGTTTCTTATGTGGTAAATCGTTGTGGATGGAAACCAGCTTATGATATTCGTATTTTTAACAATGATGGAACAATGAAAGTAAGTTCTTTTTTTATATTATTAAAAATGAATAAGAATTTAATAACTTTTTATGGCTCTTGTATCTGACTCCAGTTAAATTTTATGCCAACTGTTATTGAAATATAAATGTTTTCAATCCTCATACATTTATATCGACTTAATTCGCGTTAGAAAATAACGGAATAAAATAAGCTAAATATGAGAATGAATTTAGAATACATATGTTTCATACACCCACTGATCATCACAGACAATCAGAGAAACGCAGAGGAAGAAACGAAGCGAAAGGAAACGAAACGAAATGAAGTAACACACGCAGCGGAGAAGGTGAGTGAGCCAACTCCATTTGACCAAGAGTAACTCAATATTTATTGTCAGACCCAAAATAAGTTACAGACACGTGATGAATAGGATGAGCAGCTAATGACACATACAATCAGATAAAAACAGTCAGAGTTAATAAGCAAATAATCAAGATAAAAATATGGCTTGAGAAGAATGGATAAATTAATCTGACCAGAAGCTAGATAAACCTAGTGTGATTGACATAGTATCAGCCACTACAATCTATTGTTAAAAGGAATATGTCACTAAAATTTCAAAGTTAATTTCCTTTGTTTAATTTACTTAATTGACAATAATTCATTTCATTTCCAATTATAATTTCATAACAGAAATAATGTTAACTGTGACCATCATCCAATTGATGATGATCGTTTAAAAGATATCGTTCCACTTTTACATTATATAATCATTGCACTCATTGTTTTTTTGGAAGTACACTAAAAAACCAATAAACTCCAGTGAAGAATACAAAAAGTAAACATATTTTGTTTGCCTTTTTCTGATAGAAAAAATTCTAGTTGAAAGTGAACACGAACTTTGATTAAGTTGATGTTGTCACTTTCAATATGTCTGAAATTTCACCCGTCATATATTAGGATGAAATAACTGTTTAATCCTTTCAGATTTTCAATGGTATCCTAACTATGATCAGTTAGTGACGAATTAAGACAATAGGTTGGTCGATGGATAAGACGAAATTGTTAGCAATATTTCATTTTCTGTATAATACTTTAAACAAAATGGTTATATCAAGAAAAATCAACATAAAGATGCATATATACCGACAGAGATTGATCAGAAGTTTTTCGTAATTATCAACAACCCTAACTAATAATCACATATTGTTCAGAGCATTTCAATTCTCAACAGTTATCTAGTGATATCGGTTCACAGTGAAAATAATCTTCATATAAATTTAACTGTTACTGTAGTGATGATAAACAAACGTATTTGAGCATAAAATTATAGAACATCTCACTAAAATCTGAGAACTATATGGTAAATAGTTAATTTGCAAAATATCAATCCATCGTCTCAAACTTGACTGTTCCTTCTGCAAATATCAGTCCATTGTCTCAGATTTCATTGTTTATACTTTTTCATACCAATTGCTTCCTGTTCTTGTTCTTTCCTCCTCGATCTTCTACTGAAATACATTCTATTCCCGACCATCGTTATATACTACTTATGTGAATATAAGTAGCTCACACCACATTACTAGTATTTGTGTGTGTATGTGTACCCTTAAAAATCATGATCGTTTATATCGTAAATGCTTCATTAATCTGGTTATAGGAGCACTGAATAACTGTTGTGTTTTGGCGTTGAATTTCTAAGCAGTACGTAGACTAATGAACTCTCACTATACGTTCGCTGTACAATATTGCAAATTTATTAAAATCGAAATTGTACCATTGGATCGATCGAAACTAAGTATAAACCATTAAATGAGTACTCAAGATTCTAAAGGTTAGGGCTTCACCCCCACAGATCTGAAAATCCAGAGTTCGGTCTTTGGTGATTTCGTCAGTGAAGATTGCTAGAGATCCCTAACTGTTCCATTAATCGACAGTTATTTCATTATCAATCTATAGGTAGTTTCAAATATTCAATAGTAAGCAACAAGCAATGTATGATCTGATTTCATCACTTCAATACATACCATACTGTTTACAATTAAAGAAAAGATGGTAAAGAGTAAAAAAATACACTTGACAAGGCCAATTTACTCCTTTTACTGAAAAACCGAAAATGATCACAAACTTTATTTTTTTTAAGCGAAAAGAAAAAATAAACCCACAATTAGATTCTGAAGGTTTTTGTAAACTTCCAATTCTTTATTATTAAGATTATCAAAAGTGTTAACTTCATCATGGCTTTTAAGTTTTCGTTAATGATTTTTCACGATAAAGAATTTCGACTTTTGTAACAAATCGTGTGTTTGCATTTCCTGATATAACCATATTGGACTTATCAGTATAGGTTTGTGGAGATTGTTGACTTGTGATTGAGATCATGAGTTGATCAATGTTAGACCACAATTGAAAACCTGGAAGCATTGGATGACCATTTCGTCCTAGTATGGGACTTCTCAGAGGTGCGCACGACACCAAAGGTCGTAAGTTGGAATCTCGTGTGCAAGATCGTGGATATGCACTGCTTAGGAGTTCCATACTTAGACGAAACGGCCGTTCAGTGCTCTCAGATTTTCATTGGTAGTCTAGTATTGATCGGTTCATGATCTTAATATTGGACTTATTAAATGTCTGTTTCACATTTGAAATTCACGAAGTCTGTCTCGAATCTAGTCACTAGTCAATATTTCATTATTATTGTTATCATGTCATAGTTTCTTGTATAGAGATAAAATAGTTTTTTATCTTGTCATATTTATGTCTTTGTGTGCTGGATTGTAGAAACTAAATAGAATAAAAGAATAGTGATACTACACACTGGAAACAGTTTTTTTTTAAACTCAATAAGTAATATAGTGAAACAGCTCTAAACTGAAACTAGAATATGCCGGAATGCCTGACAAGATCAGTTTTTTTAAAACTAAAAAAATATCAAGGTATTGTAAATCTTATGAAAACTGTCATTTTTCAAAATCCAAGTTAGATATATTTGTAATCAATCTGAAGGATAATTTCTTGACATGATTAAACCAACAGGGAAGTCACTGAATGAGGCATTAATGTTGTTTTTTTCATTTAACGTTCGAATCTCTGGTAGACTATCATTTTCATCCAGCTTAGGGATAATCTTTACGGTTGACTTTCAGGTTACTACATCCTACTGTAATTTTTCAATCATCAATTATCAAATACAAAGAATTTTTATACAGATTTGATTTGTAATTTATTCATCGACAAAAATTGATTTAGTACGAGGGATAACAATAGTTAGTTTCGGGTAATTGGTTATAATAACGTAAATTCACATGATTGGTGACCATATAGATTGAATATCAACTACCATATAAAGCATAATTGTTCGATTCCATAATCTAGACTGAGCTCAAGACCGAAATACTTCGTGTATAGCATGTTGACTTGTGACATTTATAACTTGCTGATTGTTAATATCATTGGGGAGATCCAGGAAATTCCTCAAAAATAAGACATAAGGTGCTCTGAAAACGCTGTGAAACATATTATCCACTCAGTATTCAATAGATGTTGTGCGAGAAACATATAGACGGTGAAAAGTCACATGTCGTGTTTCTGATTGGATGATTACTTATATTGTTACTATATTTAATAGCGTTCTAGAATTTTCCAGAAGCCAAAGCCCTAGGTTTTCTGTACGTAAACGAACCTTGGAGTAAAGCATTTCTTGTATATTTTGCGCATTTTCTCTTGTGCTCAAGTTGCTGTGTAAACTTAGCCTAGGGTTTAATAAAGTGAATCTAGCCACAATCCAAAGATCCTTATAGATTCGAATATTTCAGTGCTAATTAATTGTAGAAAAAAGTACTTTGAATAAAGTGGTTCCTGTTGAGCATTTTCAATATTTTATAATGTTGATGAAACAGCCTCAACAAAGTTAATTAATACTGTGATAATAAACTTTCAGATAATTTCAGTTATTAAAATGATACAGAAGACCTGGATTTCAGGTGGTTACTTGTGGTATTGCTGAGTTTTCTAATCTAGATAATTCAGTCTCAATGCTTTCATTACCATACAGAAGAACATCATCACTGTTCATTTTTATGTAGAAATGAAACAAGATCATCAAAACGAAATGATTTTACACTTGCACAATATTAACAGTTGAATCCATGAGTCTATCTAAGCTAGACAACCATTGAAAACCTGGAAGCGTTAGACGTTTGTTTCTTCATAGTACAGGACTCCTCAGTAGTGAAATAACTAGAAATTTTACCTCTGTATGAAGTAAATATGAATAATATTGTCTAGAACAATAATAAAAGCTTCTCAGCTAAACCATCTAGTTCTGCTAATTCAGCAGTTTGTGTAATACAAAATGTCATTGTGATTTATATTAACAATTATATTTCATATATTAATGATTTAAAAAATGGTACAGATCTACTCTTTTTTCAAAAGCTTTCATTCATCGTTATTAATGTTACAGACACATTCATTCATAGCTTATCAGTGTAGATAATATATGGAGTGCAGGGAACTAGATAAACGATTCATAAAGGTCACATATTATGTTCTGATTGTTAAAAGCTAATCCATAATGCACCGTTGAATGGTATATGATCATCTATTAACTGTGACTGTTGACTGAATGCTATGTATTTATCGATGTTAGGTTAACAAAACTTGGATTCTTAGTGTATTGCTTAGCATAATTATCATTATAACTTTACTGATTATTAAAAAAAAACAAGAAAATAGGAACAACTAATCTTTGGAAATGTTATGCTGAGTATGCCTATAAATCAGTATTGATAGACTAGATATCTTACTGGGTTTTCTCTTTTTAACTCATCTCACCTCTTGAATAGTTTTCTGCTATAAACTAACGAATTTTTGTCTTTTCGATTTCTAAAAACTAATTTTATTTCCATACCATCATTAGTAACAGTTTGAGTTATCCTATTGTTAACATTCAGGATTGAATTTTGATCAGTTTTTGTTTATATATATGCATGTTATGCAAAGTGTTTCAATATAATCACTTTCATCACACGTCTTACAAAACAAATGGATTGTACTTAGTAGTGAAATACAGAATGTGCGTTATATCCTGTTTGGGACACATCAGGAACTAGATTATTGAGACCCTTACTAATAATGATGTGAAAAACATACTTATTGAATAATTTTAGGCTTTCTAGACTCAGTAGCTTGGTGTATTTAAGGCTTTGGCGTTCGAATCAAAAGGGACTAGATTTGAGTTTGACTACAGATATCAAATCTGTGTGACGCAGATACATCCAAATGACAAATTCCAGAAAGAGCGGAACGGGTGTCACGGATTCGCCTGATAGCTACAGTTCAATATTTCATTTTTATTTTGATCATTAGTTTCTGGATTTGAAATATTCTGTATGTCTGAATTTCAAAATTTACAGGTTTTTATAAAAGCCTCACTTATAATTAAAGTAGAAATCAGTGATATTGTCTAGAACGATAATTCGAGTTTCCCGAATAAATGTGAATACCAGCTTAAACTTTGGGGACACCATTTCCTCAAAAGCGTATTTATTGTCAGAACTGCTCCTCTGTTAAATATCTTCAAGAAATCGAATTTTTCTGCTAATCACTTGCAGACTTTCATTAAAAAGTCATTGAAGATCTAGTTACTGAGAGTTTCAAGGGTTACTACCGTGGTGACCTAAATATCTTCCTTTTCCTCTGCCCTTCAGAGAATTGAGAGGTTATTACCATCAGATTTATGAAATAAACATGCTAGGTTAGAAAGAGCGATATGGCAGCTGTGCTGATCGTAAACATTTATGAATCAATCTAGGTAGTAACTATTCACTGTTTATGAATAGCAGCCCATAATTTACTATTCTATCAATGAATTTATCTAATTTCCCTATAATTTGCTCTAATATATGAATGTCACGTTGAAAATTTGTTGAAATTCCTGTTGTCTTAACTAACTTTATATGTAATAGTATTATTACACACCATCATGTCAGTTACACAACTGACCAATCTAAATGTATACAGATGTTTATATTTATCTATAAACAAAATCAACAAATCAATTATAAATAGAATTATATGTGCAAACATGGATTCCACAGTCCGAATATACCAATAACTGAATAACAATTTCACGTTTAATATTTATAAATTATTTATAATTATTACAGATAGTTTATTATGGTATGGTTCAACAAGCTACTGGTGAAGATTGGGAAACGCGTTATATGACTTTATCGACTGCACAACCCGGTATAGGTGGTACAGTTCCACATTTAGGCGTACAACGAGTACATTTTCGTCGAGAGTAAGTACAGTTATTTTCTAAATATAAATATTATTCTGGTGTACCTATAGTTTTGTGTTGAATGTCACATCATGATCGGTGTTTCTTATTCATGTTTTCTTTTCGGTGTTGAGAAAAACGCATGATTTGTTAACGTATATATTCTAATGATTATTGACAATCTTGGAAACTTACATTCAAATTAATCATAACCATATTCCATGCACGCTAACATCCGCTTTATTGCATAACCTTTTTGTTGCATTACGCTTTTAACTACTTGTGAGTAGCCTGAAGTATTTGTATCAATTTTCGCCTACTCCTTTCTAAAAGAGAAAACTATAGCGTCAGATTGTGACGGAACTAATACACTTTAAATACGATTTCATAACTATTCCACAAAACACTCAAGGAACTAGTGATCATTCATCCTGTACTAATTTGTTTGGTTTTTAAAATTGAAATCCTTAGATTTATTTGGAAAGCTTCACCCATATTAAAACATCTCCGATTCTAGTCATAGTTCTATGTATACTAACTTGTTTAGCTAATATATTAGATACTTTTGAAAACTTTAGGGAGGAATAACTTCTGTTTAGTCAACGAAAGAAGTGAAATAAATACTCTAGATATAAACTAAAAATTAACATCATCTACGACCTGGCGCCGTGAGCAAAAATCAGTCTATGAAGAATAATAATCCCAAGAAAAATTCAGAAACCAATTAGTATGAAAACGAAACTTCTTACAAAAGTCACATATCAGTCCTGAATTCGAACTTTTATAGTTTGGGTACCCACTATTAGGGAATCACGCACAACGTTGAGGAGGCTGTTCAGTTTTCCATAGTTTCCAACGGTACCCTGCTAGAAATCATTCTGTGACGAACGCAACTTACAAGTTAAACCAATTTTCAAAAAAATTCCGGTTCACATATACTATTAATAAAACTTAACACCTTTCAGTGACAGAAGTTAGTTTCATCCGCTAATACGACAAAAAATCCAGGTCCATCACTAAATTTTAGCCTATACTGATATTAGCCTACTTCATGAGTCGTTTAAACGCAATTAATTAGTAATAAATGCGGTTTTTTCACTCTATTGCTTACATAACTTGTATTTTAACTCATTACATGTAAGTTGTCTATTTTCATCTTCTCTTAGTGAGCAGTGTATATTACCATAACTTAACAACAAATTTAGTTTAACAGCTAAGATTTCTGTCAAATGTAAATTTAATTAAAATCAATAAGAAAGTACATCTAGGTATGTACTATTATTAAGTCTGATCTTTAACACTTTATAGTCTATGCATGCATGATATAAATTTTAAATCAAATATAGCTCATGTTTTGTTACACAACTCTTTTGATAATTCCATTCATTGTATATACATATATACATATAGTCATTCTCCAGCAATCCCTATATCACGCAGTGCTATATCATCCACAAGTGTAACAACAGGCTACAATTCCAGTGGAATGACATCAACAACAACATTACCAGCATCAACAGGACACCAAATCTCTGGTGCATCTGCTACAGGAAAAAATTCTCGATCATGCACTAAACTAGGTGCATTTAAACGATCTAATCGAACACCAGGAACAAATTTAAATGAAATCGATCGTGGTGGATCTATGGATAATGAGGTAAAATTATTGATTCTTTTTCCTTAGTTTGTTTTCCTATCAATAAAATACAAAGTGATTTTTGTATTATTGAAGGAAGAGAATAAATTAAGGCGACAGATTAATTACACAATTTAGGTTCTGAATCCGTTTTAATGAAATCGTTAAATATCTTAACCATTGCTTATGTGTTTGTGTGTGTGGGGGTGTGTAAGAAAGAATAGTCTAACAAAATTGACACCTCTCTTTTATCATGCATTTGTTCGTACTTTTTTAACATAAATAATTCAAGTCTTAATTACTGAAGCTGTTTAACTAAAAATATACCTTAACCGTGTTATTCCGCTTTACCTGATTTCTATTGATGTTTTCCTGGGAAAAATTAAATTTAATGCTTTATTTTAAATGGTGTTATATGATTTGTTAATTTTGCATTACAAAGTGTGTTTGTATATGCACGTGAACCTCTGTAAAATTGCATATTGTCTCTTTCTAATCCTTTACACATCTAAGTCAGGAAGTAACACTCATTTTTTTTCCCAACAGAAAGGGCGATAATTTTGTTTACATCTGAAATATAACACTCTATTTTTAATAACTTACCTTCTTTCCTAACACCGTTTTGTTCCACATTGTCATCATCATCATAATTCTTCTTCTTCTTCTTCTTGTACTTCTACATTTTCGTATTCGGGTGATGTTCATCAATGCTCATCTGTATATCTTTTTACATCATATTAGCGTATCGCCTGATTCTAGTCGTCAGTTACAAAGTATAGACAAATCTAATTTAAATGAAAAAACATCTCGACTACCATCTGCTGGTACAATTCCTTCTTATTCTAAACGTATTTCTGCCAATGCAGCTGTATTTTATCAAACACCTCCATTGCAACGTTCCGATTTTACGCGTGGATTAAATGATAATATTTCATATGAAATGAGTGATCGTCTTTCTGCATATTATGACAATTCAACTGAATATTGCTCTACACTTGGACGAAGTGATAGTATGGCATCAACTACGTTGCATTCATCTCTTGGTCGTCGAAATAAACTACATCCAAGATCGAAATCACGTGAAACAATACGTACTATAACTCAGGTGTGCAGATCTTGTACACTGTTACATTATATAATGTGATAATTGTGTTTTTTGATGAATGTTTGTTAGTTACTCTTTCAGAGTGAGAAAATTATAAACATGTATAGTTTATATAGAATTGTATTATATACATTGGTTGATGTTATTTATCCAATTGTAGCTCATTGTTTGGGTCAGAGTGTGCGTTATAAACTATTTTAAAGTTTCGAACATGAGATCGAAATAACACCAAGCTATAAATGAAAATAATGATAATATTACTGATTTGTTAAGTATAAAACAATTTTGTGTACTTCCATTTGAATTACACTTTTTACATGTAACAGTTAGCTAATATTACTTAGCTGTCTATATTGAATTAGGTAAAGCTAAGTCCAGACCTGCAACTCCATTATTTAAAGGTTGAAAATTTCAATTATTATCTTTTCAGTTCACGCAAGTGTTTTTTAAAAAAAAAACCCATAAGATGTAAGATTATGTAAGAGAAATGAAATTTCTTCCATGACTCCTGATGACCTAATCATTGAAATTCAATCATTAATTTTTCATTTTCGTTATGGGAATTTGTGAAGATAGTGGTATTTTCAAAGTTGAATCCACGAGTTGATTTAAGCTAGACAACCATTGGAAACCTGGAAGCACTGGACGACCGTTTCGTTTTAGTATGAGACTCCTCGGCAGTGCGCATCTATGATCGTCTCATGAGTTCAACTGTGAAAATGCTACAATCCCCACGAATTCCCACGCTGATAATAGTCATGTACTCATTAGTGACTATCTTCAAGATAGATATCCTGAAGTTCTAGTGCAAATCCGTGACGAATGAAGTGCAATCTGTGTCGGGTGTGAGACAGTTACCGAAAACAATGGATGAAGGGTTGCGCAAGACCATGGATTGACCGAAGTTAGACACTACCATCGTTGGATGCCAGCTCAATGGTCTAGAGGTTAGGCGTGAGACGGAAGGTTGTGGATTGAAGTTTCACGTGCGGGGTCGTGGATGAGTACTTCTGAGGAACCCCAAACTAGGACGCATTATCCGTCCAGTGCTTCCAGGTTTTCAATAGTGCTCTAGCTTAGATAGACTCGTGAATTCAATTTTTCATTCGTCAAGGAAAGCATACCAAACTGAAGTTAATTTAATCTTTAGTAATGATTAATATAATTAATTTATTACACATTAACATTTATTTATAGACTGACTATGACTAATTTAACCTACCACATACTTTATTCATACCGTTAAACAATGTATGATGTATATGTCTGATTAAGTAAGATTTTATATTTTTATATTTAAACATTGATCTATGAAGTGCCTTTTTTCTGCCGCTAAATCTATTTAAATCATGAACTATTTGAGAAGCTGACATTTATATTCAATACATAATGGTTATTTTCATAATAATATTTTGGTTATGAATGTTAAAATAAGTACAGTTTACTGTTTGGTAACCAATTTCATGCTTTTCTTTCTTCAGTGCTAATCAAATTTCAGTATAACCACTAGTCTGAGTGATTCCATATCTTGTGCACTATATTTCAATGATTGGTGATTAAAATTAGTTTACAGAAAACACTGGGCCTGTATTACATACTAGTTGTCATCCTTGTCTAGTCTTAACAGAACTTGACTAACTGACACAGGATATGAGCAAATACAGTAAAAGAGGTGTAAATCTAATTTACTAACAAGGCTTTATCATTTAAATAGTGTTATCTCATGAAAATTAGTGCTTCTGTTCAAATGATTGAAAACATGGAGACAGTAAGGAGAATTAAGTGAAATAATACCGGAAATAATTAACTAACGAAAAGATCGAGAGAATATCAGAAATAATTTTACTAGATGCGGTCATTTTCAAATATAATCGCATCGAAAATGAAAATAATGATGACATAGGGTTTAGGTCAAGATAACAAGCAAAATGAGACATATTTTTTCCGTACGGAGATCTCATCCAGATCTCATAATACGGATGGCGGAATGCTTGTGTTATTTGAAGGAATTCGAAATAAAGTTTCAATAAATATGATACAGAATAAGGGGATAGTTTTCCAGCCGTCTTAAGGTTGGCTAAGCCTTATCCGATGAAACCGATTGGGTTTTTTGGAAATGGCCTCAGTTTTTCAAGGCTCAGAAATCCACTGCATGGATGTAATTGTGTGGGGAAATCGTTATTCCCAGGTCTTGACTCGTGGGCGTCTACATGCATACCAGTAACACATAAGTTTTCACTCTTGGATCTCATAACATACATATACTTATATTCACCAACCTAGGAGGGTAGGTGGTCATCACTCTCTTTTAACGCATTTGCTACAGCTGACTGTCACTTACGCATTATATGCATATCGCTGGTATAATGACTTTGACACTTGTACTTCATGACATGTGCATAAGCGTAAGTGCTCTTTCATGAAGGGTTGATGGTCACCTCTTCCTATTATTCGTTACCATACCTTTTTATTAAATTTTTGACCTCATGCATTAGGCTGCTGGTTTTATTATAAATAAGGCAGACATTTTTTAGTTCACATTCCTCGTGTCATCCCAGGCACATACCATTTGAATATGCCAATATACATAAACCTCATGCAATTCATATACATAAGCATTAAACATCGGGCAGCCCGTAGGACTTTTGGTGAGCCCTGAAAAAAGGGAACCAGTTAATCCAGTTTACAGCAGAACAAAGAATTAGCCTGATCTCCGTCGACCGCCCAAACTAACTAGCAAGGTTGCCCTTATTGTCTAGCAGCGCCGCGGGGAGATTTTAGATCGAATTTTGCTGCCGATATATAAGTATTCTAAATTTAACCATTTATCTTGACATACTCATATATCCCTGATATGTAATGAACTGTTTATTTATTGGGTTATATGGTTATTTCTATAGCTATGCTTAATAAATATATTTTGAAAAGTTCAAGCGGTTGGCAACGATATTTTTGCTGTTGTCGTTAATAGATCCGGTTATTTTGAATTTCTTTAAAAATTATCTAATTTTGTTTTGTACAGTATCTTTCTTATGCTGTTTAAATTGTCATTTCTTCTTTAAATAACTTTGGTTTTAAATTGTAACGTCGACTTTTAAATTTGATAATTGTTCATTTCTGTGTTTATTGTATTCTTATTACTAATAGTTATGCTTTGAATTATTAATTACTTATTCAAAGTTATTTCCCGCTCAATTCATTTCATTTGGTAGTCAATGCGTAATCGATTTCTTTATTGAATTTAAAGACCTACGAAAAACAAAAGGGGTTCATTTAAGTGTTTACTCGATTGGTTTTTTTAATGATTATTGATTAGAGATCGTTTATTGTATTAGAGATTGATTAATGCACTTACTATTATTATTATTATTTAGTTATTGACTTATAAATCGTTCACGCATTTGAATGAAAGAACAGAATAATTTATTGATAGATTACATCTAGAATAAGATAGTTGCGCAATATCATCGATTATTTGAACTTAGACATTAACATCGTTAGATGTAGGCTCAGTGATCTAGAGGTTAAGCGTTCGCGCGAGAATAAAGGTCTCACGTGTGGGATCGTGGATGTACACTGATGAGGAATTCCATAGTAGGACGAAATGACCATCCAGTGCTTCCAGGATTTCAGTGGTAGGCTAATATTGATCAGTTCATGATCTCAATAAAATAGAATAGAAAGAACATATTATTTTTTTTAAATTTGATTTTGTGAAAGGCTAATTTATTTCAAATGAGTATAGATTTAATAAACGGTAAAATTTTTATTTAAATCAAAACAAAATATAGAGTGGTCGATGGTAATTGGTAAGAAACTCTAGACATAGATTTCAGATTAGTCAGTACTCGACGTCAAGGTATATCTCTGATCTTGAGCGAATTCATGCTCTCTGGTAGATTTAAATACTATTTAGTACATCTTACAGTCTAAGATATGGCCACCGAGCTATTCGAACAGCGACTAACTTCCTGTAGGACTGAGGTATTTGCATTAATTAGTAGTTGACAATATTATTTTAGTTTAGTCTTTGATGATAAAAGAAATATATTGTGAAAAAGTAAGTAATAAATTAGGTAATGTCCAGTGTCTTCTGACTTTCAATTGTTTTACAGCTAAATGACAATTTCAAGCAGAAAATCACTTTCGAGCTGAAGTAATTTTAACTAAACCATCAACTAAAGTTTCAACTAATTGCCTCATTATTTATTTATATAACTATTAAGAAACACATTTTTTAATCAGAAAGAGGGTTTTGTGGAGATTGTAGTGATTTTAATAGTTGAACTCATGAGCCAATTAAAGCTAGACCACCATGGAAAACCTGGAAGCACTGGACGGCCATTTCGTCCTAGTATGGGACTCCTCAGCAGTGCACATCCACGATCCCGCGAGCGGGATATATATATATATATATATATATATATATATATATATATATATATATATATCGGACAGATGAGTTGGTAAAGTAATTCTTAATAAACAATCAATGATTAAATTACATAAATATTTTCCTTAATTACATTTAGTAAAAAACTTATATGACTTAAGTATACACTTCATTAAAATATATATTATTATGTCACTTTTTTGGGAAACCTTATGTTAAGGCTTAATTGGTACAACTGCTTTAATAAAATACGAAATCCATATGCTGAATATTTTATTCTAACATCTTCCATCAGTTGTCTTTCACATTCTTCATGATTCGATTTCGCTGTTATTACAATTGTTCTCTGTTTCCATTCCTTTTTTCTTCAATTCAATCTTTTCTATCTTCTGCTAACACACATTCCACTTCCGATTGTTGCTCTATACTACATATATCTGTTAACATAAGTAGCATCCACCACAGTATTGCTTATTTATAATATCATAGAGGTTTTTTGTTTTAATAAGTTAGTAAAATTCATCATGTACAAAAACTGGTTATTTGATTATAGGAAATGAAATAATGCTTTCATTCTCTTATAATTAGCATTACGACGGATACAAAGGCCATGAAATAATGTACCTTTATACATGCCAAAACATACGACCAGGTGAATAAAAATACCATAATTAAGGTTGTGAGCAAAGATGGATAATGGCTAGCAGTGGAATCCAAGACCCGCGTTTCGTCCTATTTGGGACTCGTCAGCCAGATGTGCCTGCATCTCACTATCCATCTTTGCTTATAATGGCTGTGAATTAATGCAATATCGAGGCAGTGCTCACAGTATGCACATATGCCAATAAGAGACCAATGAATTTCATTCCTAAACATCAATGGGAAGATTCAAGTAAACAATACTAAGTGAATTTGAATACTTCAATCATTAAACAAATGCTTCATTCATTGTAACATACTATTCATTAACACTAATGAATCTGCAATAAATACTTGAATATAAATGAATCTGTGAATTATTGAATTAGAACTTGAATATTTTATTACTTCTTAAGTTCAACAATTTTATGACTGCTTCACTACTATTGGTTCATAATCTATTTGTTTAACGAATGTAAATTGAAGTTAGAAATGAGAACAGTTATGTACTAACATAGAAGTCTAAAGGTTAAGTCCTAACCGCGTAACCTGAAGGTTCTGGGTTCAATTCCTAGTTGCTTTTGTATATGTACATTGCTTGGGTGTTGTTTAGTGCTTCCTAGTTTTCCATAATTATCTAAAATAGCTCAATCCTTGATGTAAACTATATAATTCGATAGTCTTCACAAACTTCTTTTACATAAATGTTTCACATGTTATCGCACTCCTAATAATTACCGAGTTACTACTTTTTGTTTAACCATATAATTTAATTTATATGATATGGACATTAAGTAATTACTATGTTTATGTAGTCTTTAATCAAACTGAAAATTAAGTTAACTGTTTGAAATGATTATGAATGGGAATGAATAGGAAGAAACAATTGAATACAATAGATGAATTATTATAAAATAGACAGATATATTATGTTAGTTTACTGTAATGTTGATCTCCAAGGAAACGCTATATACACCAGGTCTTAAATATTCTTTTAAACGATTACTTACACTTTATATAGTATGTAAATGGAAACTCATTGAAAATTCGACTAAAAAGCTTTATATGGTCGTGATAATATGAACCTTAATTATGAAATTCCCAATATTTTTAAACATTTACACGATGTATGAATATTTACCATTTTGGATAACAGTAGTAAAATGATTTAGTTAAACATTTGCTTTGAATATAAGTGAAATGAACGAATTTTTACTGAACAGTTTTTCCAATAGTATCCGTATTAGAAGGACTAATTCTGTATCATTTTTATTGTAAGTTAAAATTAGCAAATAAAAGTAACGTTGACAAAATCCATAGGAGAAAGGCTAGTAATCATTAAGTTTACGTAGTAGATCAAAAGGTTAATACAAGCTGTTTTTTAGTACTCAGTTATTAGGACCGTAGTTTGTAGTTAAATGCAGTAAATATTATGGTTACTTAATATTTAGAATTTTTGTCTCTTAATAAACAACTTGACACACAAACTAAGGTTTACATCATTATATTAAGATAAAGTAATATACGTTATCAATAATTTTTCTACTTCTCACTTTATTTTCAGCGTGATGGTATCACACCATCTGGAACACTGCAACGTGGTGGTAGTATTGAAAGTACTTATGCAACTGGATTACGTTCCTCTAGCACTAGACCTATCAGTAGACGTACATTAGGATCAAGTATGTTGTTCAACTCCGTCACTTCTCAGAGTCCTTTGTTGTCAAATCGAATTTCTACTTTAATGAATTCACAACCTGCACTATTGCCTACATCACAACAATCTGCACCGCCTGTTGGAACAGTTGCAACGATACAACTGGAGGTCCCACGACCCCCGGCAATAATTCGGTGTGATAACGAACCTAATCGTGTCACTGTCGGGTTGTTAGATTTACAACCACGTTATGAATACGTAACTGTGCCAAAGCGTTCTTTGTATGCTTATTTGAAAGCGACAGCCGTGAACAACACGGAGTTTTCTATCTTGGCTGGTCCAACTAACATATATGCCGATAATACTTTTATTGGAAAAGTAAGTCATTTATTACTATCTTTGTATTGGTATTATCAATTATATCCCTAATATCATATATTTTATTGTGAAGACCTAATACCATAGGTCATTCTGGGATTGTGGAGAATATCTATAACTCAAGATGAGGATTTTGAAGTTGTATTGTTCTCTGAACTGGATGGTTTAGTCGTGAATATTTCATTGTCTCTCTCGATAAAATCATCAGTAAACATTAATAGAAAGTAAGTTTTCCGAATTTCGCCACAACTGAATAGCTGTTTATTCTGTTGACTTAGAATTTGGTTACTTGTTGTTCATATATGTTTGACCATTGTTTATGTGTTTGTTTTGATCATTTTCACTTCCAACCTGGTCTTTGAACTTAAAGACATTGAAATTTAAATAAAACTCGTCGAGTGGAAAAAATATAAACAACTCCAAGGTCATAGGTCAGTCTGGAGGTGAAAATGATCAAAACAAACATATATGGACAACAAGTAACCAAATTCTAAGTCAACAGAATAAACAGCTATTCAGTTGTGGCGAAATTCGGAAAACTTACTTTCTATTAATGTTTACTGATGATTTTATCGAGAGAGACAATGAAATATTCACGACTAAACCATCCAGTTCAGAGAACAATACACCTTCAAAATAGGTCAATCTTTCAATTACTACTTTGAGTCATGACTGGTTGCCATTACTACTGTTTACAGACAAATTCTATTTACGAGCGGATAGCATTCTTTGTCACCAAAGATTCAAACAAAAATCACTGGAATATGCGACTGTAAGTTTACAGGAAACTGTAGTAATTAACGCTCTCACTGAATAGTAGCCACTTTACTAGTTGTCAAACCTGTCTGTGAAGTGGTCATCAATCAAATCACCTTACTCTTGTGCAATTATCAATGCGATATATATGGCAATTCCACATGCTAATCATAGATCACCACCCGCCTAGTTGTGACAGCGGACATCACGATTAAAAGGTTAAACCATAATTGGCAACTTTAGTTTTTACATTATTTACCTACTTAAGCCTGTTAGCCCTGGTGGAGCATGGGCTGGCGACCGGGATTTTCCAACCGACTATGTCCTCCACTCTCCATTTCAGTTGTTGTCAAGTAATATTCATTCTTTTAATGCCTGCCTCTAATTCCCGCCACAATGTGCTCTTCCATCTCTCTTATTTCCTTTAGTCTCATTTAGTGTTTGTGATACGGTTTTATGATTTCCCTGATGTATGTCCTATCTGCCTCCAGGAACTTTTCTTAATTTTGTCTCCACCTGGAAGCTGGTTTTTTCTCTCCCACAGTGGACTGTTGCTGATAACACCCAGCAAGCAAATCTGTAGTATCTTGAGTGGACAGCTGTTAACAAATACCCGTACTTTTGATGATGGTTGTAGTTCTCCAAGTTTCCACTCTGTACGATAGAACTGTCTAGGCACTTGTACTGAGGACTGACTTTGTTGACTGTAAGTTTTTTTAAGTTCCTTATGTTCTTCAATCATCGGAATCCTGCTCCTACTTTGCCAATCCGTACCTTCATGTGTACATCAGATCCTCTTACTTATGAATGGATGATTGTGTTGATGTCCATCATGTCCTATTTCACCACCTTGCTTTTTCCCTTGTGAATTTTAACGTCTACTTCTGAAGAGCCTGCTACTACACTGGCTGTCGTCACCTGTATTTGTTGCTGTTCATGGGATAGAAGAGCTAAGCCATCTGCAATGTCCAAATCGTCTGGCTTCATCCAAGCCGCCGATTGTATTCATGCTTTTTCCGATATGTGGAGGTCTTCATAATTTAGTCAACCACCAGAATAAAGTAAAAATGCGAAAGTATACAGCCTTGTTTGGCATGGATCCTCATTTAGAACGCACCTGTCAGCTATCCTCCATGCACAACATTGCAATGTAGTCCGTTGCATGAATTCTATATGCTGGTGACCATCTCAGGTACACCATAGTATCGAAGAAGTTTCCATAATGTTCTTCTATCCACACTGTGAAATTCTTCTTCACGGTCAAGGAGGTTGGTGTATAGTGACGAGTTCCACTCAACTAATTGCTCAACAATGATCCTTAATGTTTCGATTTGGTTTGAACATTTTTGCATCTTTGCAGTTAACTCTATGTCTGACTTAAGCGCTTCAGCTGGTATGTTGTCTAATCCTGATGATTTTCCTTTGTTGATTTGTCTGATGGGTATGCTGATTTCTTCGATTATTGGTGGGATAACATCTACAGTAAGTTCTGTGGGGGGGGAATCGATGTCCAAGATGTTCAGTGGAGCTGATCTACTCAAGAGTTCTTTGAAGTGCTCTAGCCACCTGTTCCGCTGCTCTTAGATCTCAGTGATTGGCTTGGTTTCTTTTTTCTTGACTGGTCGCTCTCATTCACCAAATTCCCTAGGTAGTTTTTTCGTTGTAATGTAAAGTTGTTTCACATTCCCTTTTCTTGCAGGTCTTTCCGCTTTGATTGCTAGGTCTTTCACGTACTTTTGCATGCAAGTTCTAATGCTCCTGAACAGCGCTGAATTGATTGAGTTTATCAGAATCTGAAAGAAAAGTTGTATTAGACATTTGTAATGCTGTTTGAGCAGCTGTCCAGCACTTTTTAAGTTCCAGGTTTAGCTTGGCCACCCCTGTGCTGATCTGGAGCTATATCAGTTTCTTGCCTTTTTCCTACATCCTTCATGAAACTTATGTAACTTAGTGTATGCGTTTATGCGGGAATGTGATGCCATCTGTAACCGTTTCGTCGAAGGCACATAGATTCGCAAATCTCTCACCACTCTGATTTCTTTCTGAGAATACATGTTGTCCCATGATGTCTTCATACCCGATTGTGTCCATTCCGACCTTGGAGTTTAGGTCTTCCAGCAGGATGGTCAGATCATATCCTGGGCACTATTCTACAATCGACTGCAGCCTCTTGTAAAGCTGATCTTAATCATCTTCATTGTTTTCATTGGTGGGTGCATCGCACTGGATAACGTTCATCATAATAGCCTTCCTCTTTGTTTTGTAGGACACTTTGTTGATCCTGGATTCATGAGATTCCTATCTTATAAGTGCTTATCGTGCTTCTTTGGAGGGTGTCAGTGCAACTTCATGTGTGTACGAAGCTTCATCTTCTTCATGACCAGAGTGCGACAGAACTTTTCTCAAAGCTGATCTTATCTGTCGGCTTCCGTTCAATGCCCTTCACTTATTTCGAGTACCAACAGTTTGTATGTTTTTCATTTCTGCAGCTATTTGAATAGTCCTCCAAGTTTCCCACATTGTCCGGATATTCCACTCACCTATGTGAATTGTTGCTCTGGCTGTTAGAAGGGGCATAGGCGTCGTGATTTCATGAGAATATCGTCTTTGACTATGAGGTGTTACAACTCGGCTACATGAAGACTCACCAACCCCATGAACAAAGTGTAAATGGTTGATATGACCTTTCTAGTTAGCATTTTTTTCTTGACAAGATTGTTTTCTGTGGGATGGAGTTGCTAACCCCATGTCCATGGGATCGTCAATAAGCCCAGAAGATCGATATGCAGAGTTATTTTTCACATAATAAAGCTATATTATTTGAAAATGTTTCATTTGCACCTCATTAGGATTAAATGAGTTCTGTAAATAAATGTGATTTTCTTAAAAATTTTCTTCTTAGTCTGAAATACGTGCTGTCGCTCCAGGCGAAGAGTTTAATTGTCACTTAGGCGCTGAGAATGGTATAAAAATACTGTATCGCCCATTATTCAAATATCGTGAAGGTACCGGTTCGAGTGGAAAAAATGCTACAATGACATTTAAACAATTAATTGAAGTACGTAATACATTTGATCGTCGTGTGCGTCTAATGGTTGTTGATCAAGTTCCAGTCAGTGCAGAGGATAAAATTAAAGTAAGAATTTCATTGTCAACTTTTTTTAACTTTTAAGATTCTTTCTGCTTTTCATCCCTGTTTTGCTTTTTCCTAATTTTTTTCAGAATAATTCACTTTATTTCCTTACTGCCTATCAAATATCAATCATTTGAGTAATTTTATTAAAACCACTGATAAAAACAATCGTAGTTGGGTCATGTAAGATGTTAGCTTTAACAATCGTGATATGTTTGGTACTTGAATACTTGAACCCTACTTTCCTACCACTTCCTAGTCCAACCCAGAAAATTCCGTACACCTGAGCCCCAAACTGAGGATAAGAGAAGTATAAGTAGAAGTTCTATATATTTACAGTTATGAAAATAACTTCGTCCCAAACTGTTACTCATGTTTCTTAAGACATTACTATGATAATTTGTAATCCAAATTGATATTAGATAGTTTTCTCTTGATTAGCTAGGATAGAACATTTCCTAATTGTAATGACTATAAATAACCAGTATTTTAAAAATTATCCTCTTGTATAACTTGTTGTAAGTCTCGTTTTTCATGTTCAAGTTGTTATAAAAGTGACTATCCACAAAGAGATAATGTAGATATATTTTATAAAATAAGCTTAAGTGTTGACCAACTTTCAGGCTTTTTCTCATGTCATATTGTTTACAATGGTTTGTCTATGCACTATAATCTGAATGCCTAAAGTATATTTTTTTAATTTTCATTGGAACCCAAACCCTAAAATTTTAAGTTAGGAACCCAAAAGCCCAATTCAATTACCTAGGGTCATTGATTCTATGTCTTGATCCTCATTCTAGTTCTACGGTTGTAGATATGACAAAATTGGTATTTTCATAGTTCACTTCATGAGTTGATCTAAGCTAGACCACCATTGAAAACTTGGAAGCACTGGACGGCCGTTGTTTTTTGCTAGGGTGGTACTCCTCCAGTGCTTCCTGGATTTCAGTGGTGGTCGGTGGCGTCCATCGGTTCATGATTCCAATGAAATAATACCACGATTAAAGATGTTTCAATGTAGAAAATTATCTTTTCGATGGTATTATTTCACATGGTAGCTTAATATCAAATAGAGGAATTTCATTTCATTGAAAAAATTTATCGAAGGTAACTGAACTTTTTCTGGTATACAATATGATAATCTATCAAAAAATGAATAGGTATTTCATTAGTTTTTATAAAGCAGTCAAAAATTAGGAATAGTTTCCAAGTTATGTAATAATCTTAGAAGTAATAAATAATCATAATTTAAAGAAAAGAAATACGAGAAATGATTATCTACTTTAAAAATATAAACGTGAACAATAAGATAATAATTAACACTAACAAATTTTAAAAAAACTATAAGCTAGTACTAAGATCATCGTAGAATAAGGGATTGAACACTCTTCTGTACACAGGGATGAGATATGGATAATGGTTTGTCAAAACTACAACAGTGTGCAAGTTTTTAAACTGAACTTTGTTTTTGATTGAGATCATGAACCGATTGATATTAGACCACCACCTTTGGAAACCTGGAAGCGCTGAACGGCCGTTTCGTCCTATTGTGGGACCCCTCAGCAGTGCGCATCCACGATCCCGCCCGCGGGATTTGAACCCAGGGCCTTCGGTCTCGCGCGCCGAACGCTTAACCAACCGGACCACTGAGCCGGCATCCAGTGGTGATAGTGTCTAACATCAACCAATCCACGAAATTGCGCGGCCAACTTCCGTTGTAGATACCTGTCTCTACCTGACATGGATTAGCTCCACTGGTCATGGCTTCTCACTAGAACTCCGAGAAACGGCCGTCCAATGCTTCCAGGTTTCCAAAGGTGGTGGTGTAACATCAATCGGTATATGATCTCAATCAAAAACTTAATAATCTCCACAAACCCCATACTAGTAATTGAACTTTCTTTGAACAAGTTCTTTTGACTTTCTAGATAATATTGAAGAATGAATCTTGTAGCAGTACGTGACTAGGGTTGACCATATGTTCTAGAATTACCCGTCAACGACATGAGTTTTTTTTGTAATAAAATATTATTGAATAAATAAATAAATAAGATTGTTTCCACAATATCATTTATTTCCCATTTTAATTGTACACTAATTAGGTTAGCCTTTTAGAGCCAACAATTAAACATCCAGAAAAATATGATAAAAATAGACCAATCAGAATGAATAAATTCAATAATGTTGAATGGGACTTGGATCTAGGTCCAGGTGAGTTAAATTTTTAAATAATGTCATTGTAAACTTAGGAATTTCTAATAACTGTATTGAAATTCAGATTAGATTTCTTCAATTACTCTCTAGTTTGCAATATATACTTTACTTCATGTTAACATATTTGAATTCTAATCCCTTAATCAAAGGGTTGGTTCACTAATCAATAAACTATTATAAATCACAAAGTTACATAATACAATGTGGCTTTCAGAAATTGTGAGTGGATAAGGTTAACAGGTGATTTCAACGTAGAGAGTTATGAACCAGTTTACAATTGATTGATCATTGGATAGTAAACAATGTCAATTTTTGTAGTCCTTTGGCGTTGATTGAATTCTGTTGATCAAGTTTTAATTGAGCCACTATTCTGAGTGACTCGAAATTGTGTACACTATATTTTAATTTTATTCATTTGAATGAAGTTGGTTGGAAGCTGGATAAAATTGATCCAAACTTCACAGATAATATAAATTCCCCTAAAAAGTGCTGATACACCTCCCTGACTAATGACAATTATCGTGAAATATATTTCCAAGGTTTCATACCAACTTACCTTCAGTCATCTAACTTATGAACTAGTGTTTATAAATCATCTTCTTTGCCCAAATGATTTTGTAAAGATATTTCGTATAACTTGAGGATAATTTTCTTCACGAATCGACGTTAGTTGTGGGAATAACAATAAGCTACATAAGGTTCCAAAATGGAAGTTGTGGATTCAAACAAATTGAAAGTAAGTCATTCATAACACTGGAAAAAGATCATTCCTTATCATGAATTGATTGAATCTGAGAACAATTGGATTTCAACTCAGAGTTTTTATATTAGACTGTGTTTAAAGATGTCAGTAATTACTGGTGAGTAATTTCAAAAATGGATTTAACATCTGTCCACTGTTGTTTAGTCCCAGTAGTTGCATAGCTAAAGTCAAATCGTTATAAATACCATATTCAAAATAATCTTTTATATTTTCCGTTTAACCAATACAAAGCTAATTTACAATTATTAATAATTTAAGCTCATTTAAATTCACTTCTCTCTATGCAATGGTTTTATTAAATCATATTCAAATTTATTAAGCAACATAACCTGAATAATCATACCCACTCTAGATGTGTGCTCAAACGTCTATTATATGTAATAATTATAGAGCTATTTTACTAGTTGTATGGCTGATGTACTCAGTTTTGAAACACATTTCTGTGTAAGCTAATGATATCACATGAACTTGCTAACCTGAATTAGAACGGACGTGATTTGAACTTACAATATACCAATTAAATGGTAAATATTTTAACCATTAAGTCACCAAAGGTGCTTTTGTTTTACATAATAATCAGTAATTGCGATAAATTGTAATAAAATTGTATCTGAAATATGAATACTATAAATTTTGTGTGAACATTTTGATGGTTAATCTTTGAAACTAACTTACACTGTTGAGTTTCCAACTGTTGTCTCATTCTGTAATATTTTCCTGAATAGAACGTTATAGATATTAACTTATCCATCATAAAACTAATGAACTATATATTTTGATCATTCATTTCAATTATAAACCACCAGTGAAGAAACGTCGTAACTATCCCCAAGTATGCTTCATATGTATATATTCAAATGCGGATATCAGAGATGCACACATTACAGTGATATAAGTAATGGGCATAGATGGGCACAGTTTCTAGTATTTTTTACATGTAATAATAGAAAAAGCAGACAAGTCCATACATCCCGTAAATACATCTAGACACAGAAGCTTCCACTCGCGAGTGTACGACACATGCACATATAGAATGCATAAGCCTAGGTTCATACACTCCATTGTATACACATCGGCATAGATACGAACGTTCCAGGCCCCTAAGCCCAGCAGCATTTTCACTGAGTGAATATCGAGTATTGAAGTCAGTATGTAAATAGTTCGTCATAAACGATGTACTCACTTAACGCTCTTACCACAATCCTATTTAGTGTCGACTAGTGTGCACTGATTACGGCACAGCTTATGGTCTACTCTTTGCCCTCCCCTACCAGACCTCGTAGGCCCTTCCAGACTAGTCTTTTCAGGCAACAAGAGAAAACGTTTCTCCAATGCCTCAATCGCACTCCCGATTCATGTCGACTTCTCTTCTCATGTAATCAAAATTAACACACAGTGGGTGATTATCCTGATTTCCATCTGACTGCGGATTGGTTGGTCGGTTCGATCTCCACCGCGCCGCTTGCGTTAGTTCATGTTGAAAGAGATCATCCACAATCCATTGAGCACTACGTGGAATCGCAAGTCGGACTTTGTCCCCCCAATAGTATGGTGCGCTGTAATGAATGTTGGATATTCGAAAACACTGCCCATGAATCAATGAATTTCAATCTATCCCATTCTTTAACTGACATGGTTAACATGGTTTTATGATTTTCAGCCTTTTATATCCTCACTAAATTATAGATTCTGATTAAAACAAGTTTTCCTCATACCAATCAAATCAAAGACTTTCAAGTTAACCATTAATACAAATGACCGTTAGAAATTAATTGACCTACTCAGCTCAATGATAAAAGGTATGTGAATAAAATGCGTAATAAAAGGAACATTGTCAGCGTAATTAAAGATCAGAAATTTTTGTAAAGTGAAACGAAACGAATTGTAAATCATGAACGGGGCAAGACAGAAATAAATAAATAAATAAATAGAGGGTTTGACGAAATTATTTCTTGGGATTTTTAAAATATTTTACTGCAACATATACTTTTTTTTCCTTTGCCTAGGTGAAATTCGTGAATTAACACTGAAATATTCAGTGGAGCATCCAATCAATGAAGATTTAGACGTTTCTGTTTCTGAAAACTAAAAAAAATAGCTACAAACTGGAGCATATTCAATTGTTACAATATACATTTGGGTTTTCATTGTAGAAGGGGAAAGGGAATCTGGGATTTTATCAAACGTATTCCTTTCTGATTTTTCTCATTTTATTATTATTATTATTATAATCATTGATTATTGGTAATTAAAATATTGATAATAATAATTACTATTATTATTACCATTATTATTACTATTATTAGCATTATTATTGCTTGACAGTTTATTTCAATTTCTTTTCGGTGCTTTTTCGCATTATTTCTATTGAAATAGCTTATGCTTCAATGATTTTGTTGTTGTTGTTGTCATTTGATACTAAGGGATCCAGTTCGATTGATACTATTCATTTCGAATACCCACTTCTACATTATACTAAAAACAAAATAATAAAAACTCATTTTTAATAACCGAATGATATCAGCACACATATACTAATTATTATACAAATAAATTGGAATGGAACTAGTCTACAATTGCATAACAATAAACACAGTAACCATGATAGCAACTAAATGGTATATTATTGATTTCTAAAAAAAGAAATTATCATCGGTGTTTCAATATGGTTATTAACTTTTTTTGAATGTTCAATTTTGTTCTGTTGTTTTACGCATAGTACTAACATATTTTATTTTATTTTATATTCTTATATATAAAAATTAAATTTAAATTTTACCGCTTGTTATTTGTATTGCTTTAAAGGGTGATTATTATTATTATTATTATTATTATTATTATTATTATTACTGACGTCATTACTATCTACTATTGTCTGCCCTACAACTGTTGTGGCACTGTTTATATACAGTGAATTAATTAATCTACAATCCTTGATGTAATATTACGTCATCACAACTAATTAAAACAATCTTTCTATGCCCTAGATCTACCTGTTTACACTGTACGCTGGAGGTAAGTTTATCACAAAAATCAGTGACACAGACACTTAAATCCAAGCAATATAATATCAACAAATAATAGATTACAGCTTTATATGCTGACTATTGATTTCGTGGGACTACTCTATTTGTCAATTATTTCATTCATTGAGTTTGAGTGTATAAGGGTGTGTGTGTGTGTCAGCAAATAAAGACATTAGAAAAAGGATTAGAGCTCTGTCAGTGTTGTTAATGTCATGGTTTATGTTAATTATCTATTCGTCATGAAGTTGTTTTTTTTCCAAGGTTACGGACGTATTTTACTATTCTGACCATTATGAATATTACTACTGTTATTATTATTGTTATTATCGGTATTAAAATATTTAATGATATTATTATTATGAGCTGCTTTGAAAACACTTAATAAACTAATCAATTTGCCTGATAACTTTCAATCTGTTGTTGATTTCTTTGAGAGGTTAGATAATCCAATTAAGAGACGAGTTTATCAGAACCATGTAACGAATCAAATAGAGTGATATATTTCGAACAGCAATTCGATCATGCATAAACTTGTCCATAAAACATCATTGAAAAATATAAACGTCAAACTAAATAAATTGGGAAATAATTAAAACCAAAGGTAATTGATAAAAGTAATGTAAGCCACATCACTCTGGATAGTAAATTAATATTAGCAGATCATGTTTGATGTTAGTATAAATGGTTTTTGAACATTCATGGAACTGGGTGGCTGGAGATTTTCATATTGTTTAGGTTTCAACAAACCTCAGTATTCGTTCTAAACAATTTTAATTGAAAACCCTGAAAGCCGAGTTAAGATCATCCTTATAACCAGTTTCAAATGTGTTTGGAAATGGACGAATGTGGGTATTTTTCATCGGTTTGTAGATCATTTACATTATTCGTGTTAAAAATCATTTTGGTACATTTTCAGCCACCTAAAGTTGAAAGTCACGATTTATTCTACATATGTCTGATTCCTTGAATTTTGATCTTAAAATATTTCTGGTTTTAGAAACTTAATCTATTTTGAAAGATCGTCAAATGTTCACTATATGTAAATATCAAACCCTTGATATTTCCCAGAGTTAAACCAAGGTTGAAGTCAGATAAGAACACCAATGGCCTTCTAGTTATAATTTAAAAAATCTGCTGAACATGTATGTCAGTCTCGTTAATCAAATAGTTTTCAGACTGTCCTTCAGGGTAGCGAAAATCGTTTTGTTTTGCCGTAAAAAAACGCTGATCACTTATACTCGGAACGAGGGACCACGGCAATTCCCGCGATGCGAAAGTAAGAACACGAGACTGGTATAAATGGAGATTTATTAGCCCCAAAAGATTATGACGACGACAAATCAAGATACTTTAAAATACACTGGTTTATATATTGATTGTACACCCATTTTTATTATTAATTAGGATGAAATCACATGCTCAGTTATAACAAATCACTTACAGAGCATAGTTCATGTCAAGTGAATACAAGAATATCGTATATTATAGAGAAGGAAATATCACACTGAGAAAACAACTCGAATACTACATTAAATGATCCTCACGTTGAATCAAACGGATGTAATGCTGAATAAAACTCATAATGAGTAATTCAATCGAAAATTGACTTTTCTTTCCATCATATCAAGCAATAATTAATCTACTGGGTATAACTCGGGTCCTAACACGTTTTTTGATGAATATTCATATACTACTTGCCATACTTGCAGTAGCTTTTTAAATGAACTTTAGCAATATTTTACGTTATAATTGCTAGTATTTGAACAAAGAATATTCTTTTCGATAAATTCTCTTCAAGTTCTACAATTATATATCCAAATTAATAATCCGAAAAATGTCCAGGTTAAGGGCAAAGTACATCGTTTAAATCAAGTGAATTTAGGATTGTGATAAACAAAATACAATAAAATTATTAATGTTAATATGACTCATATAGAATGTTAACATGAATCAGCTTATATGTTAACTAAAATTTTTTAAGATCCATGATCAAAATAAATATGGGTCAAATAGGGTGAGAGAGGAATAATAGTGCAATTACAATTCGATCAAATAAGTAAGACGTAATACGGAGGGGTGAATGCGAAATGAATGAATCATGTATAGTGGAGATTAATGATGTTTAACCAATAGTATGAATAATAATAATAATAATAATAATAATAATAATAATAATAATAATAATAATTAATAATAATAACACAAAGATTTATGAATAAGGAAAACAAGGACAATTACAAATGACTACGAAAGGTCATAGTCAAATTAGTTCATTCAATAGTTAAGATTACGATTGATTAATTGGCCTTGATGTCGGCCAGGGGAGGAGGAGTGGTTGAACATATTTCTTCTGTACGCAAAGCTCCGATTTCTTCATCCGGATGGCTATTGCCTCAGCCGTTTGAAGGACTATATGAGTCATATTAACATTAACAATGTTATTATATTTTGCCTATCACAATCCTAAATTCACATGTCTTAAACGATGCACTTTGCCCTTAACCTAGCCATTTATCGAATTATTAATTTGGATATATAATTGTAGAACTTGAAGAGAATTTATCGAAAAGAATATTTTTCGTTCAAATAATAGTCTTTTAATATGACGGGGGTCTTTAAACGATTAAATTGCTAATTACTTCAAAATACCGTATCTTGACTTTTAACATGAATATTATTAATGTAGGCTATTAGGTATACAGAAAGATAATTTACAATGATAAAGATTAATTCAATAACAGCCAAACTGGTAATACTAAGGCTAAATCATTCAACATAGGATTCAGATGTTTCATCATAGATGTCCGTACAATACTAAACTTCACTGTAGTTACTTGGCATTGTTTAAACATTCTCTTTTGATCGAATTTTTCTAAATACATATAGGGTTAATATGCACATAAACTAATCAAATATATTCTGCTTGAACTAATCATTCACTCAGTCATATACTTATCTTATCGCTCTTATACTTCGAGCATTTCTACAGATGAGTAGATTTTATACATTCGAACTTGTTCTATCAACACAAAATATGGAACAATAGTTAATGACGTCGTTGTGATCAATGAAAGGTGATGCTAGCATCTTTCAACTGAAGATTATTAATAACCAACTCCACTAAAAACACCACAATTTTTTCTTACCCATTTTGTATGCGAAAAAGATTAAATTGTCACTAGTTCAATTCTTGGTATGGTTGTTGATATACTATTCTGAGAATTCAAAAACTGTTACGAAATATTTGACCGGTATTTCATGTTTTCCACAGATTTTCTAGCTGATATCAATTCTTTACGAACTAATTTCTACAAATAACCCAAAATATGAGAAATAACGTAGAATATTACCTCACTTTTTCTGCTATAAAGTATGTTTATTATATTTCTAGACGAGTTAGAAGAAACATTACAGCAACACACCATTTTAGTGGACACGAACACCAGTGGGAACAATCGAATGTATTTAATACAAAATTACAGAACTTAATACAACTTAACAATTATAAAGTTAATGCTTAATTTGCAAAATGTCCACAAATTGTCTCAAAATGACTCAAACTTCATTGTTCTTGCATTTTCATACAAATTGCATTCTGTTTCCATTCTTTACTGTTTGATCCTGTTGTCTCTCTACTGCCAGACCTTCTGTTCACGACTAACATCAAATACCACTTATGTTAATATAAGTAGCACACACCACACCATGACGAAATTAAATACATTTTTGTTTTAATCCTATGTAAATGTTACTAGTTCTATACGAATATCACTCCTTCGTTATTTTCTCCAAAACGTAGTTTGTGGTATAATTGATCATAGTATCCTTTAAAACATATAAATACAGTCTAAGCCTACTATCGGTTATGACTTTGCAGAATCTCAATAGTTTTTAAGTCGTTCGTTTATTGATAATTATGAACTATTGATGCTTTGTCCATTGTTAGTTAGACGATGTTTAACAGTAATGATATACATGGTGGAGAACATAGTGAGAAAATTTCAAAACTATTGTAAATTAGGAACAGGTAAACGACTTCGAACTTTTTATGTCTTACCTTAGATACTATAAAGTTATCAAAATGGGAATTTGTGATTGTAGTGATTTTAAGAGTTAAATTCATGAGTCGATATAAACTAGACCATCATTGGGAACCTGGAAGCACTGGAAGACCGTTTCGTCTTAGTATAGGACTCCTCATTAGTACGTATCCACGATTCCTCATGCGGAACTCCAATTCAAGATCTGTTTCACACACCAACACTAAACCCCAAGACCACCGATCTGCCATCCAACAGAGTTAATATCTAATTTCAATTAATCCTTGATCTTGTGCAACCCTTCATCCACTGTCTGAAGTGGATAACGGTCTCATCCGACACGGATTGAAGTCCACTGGTCATGGCGTTTCACCAAAAATCCTGGAAATCTATCTTGAAGCTAGTCACTAGTGAGCACATGATGATTATTGTTATTATGAGAGTTTGTGGAGATTGTAATAATTTTAAAAGTTGCACACTTCTGGGAAGTCCCATACTAGGACAAAATGTTCGTCCAGTGCTTCCAGGTTTCCAATGACGGTCTAGCTTATATTGACCCATGAATTCAACTATCAAGATTACTAAAACCACAACTCCTCAATCTGCTTAGAAAGGTAACTTATGAAGTTTTAGTGGGAAGTTGTGGCTAATGGAGCGCAACCACATTGGGTGTGAAATGATTAATCATAAGGAGCTATAAATGATGGTTCCGAATGATGGTGAATCTAGTAGAACTAAAAATGTAAATCATTGAGTGCAATCTCACTGGTCTGAATGCTCAACACTCATAGCGTCATCTGAAGATCTTATGGGAGGGTTTTGAATAGACACTATCAAAAAGTCCTATACCAGGATAAAACAACTGTTTAGTTTTCGATGAATTAAATAGAATGCACCGTATGAGGCACAAAACAAGAAAGATTGGTTCAGTGAAGTTTTTCCTAGGGATTTATTCTTGAAGTTATGGTACCGCAAAACGTATACCCTTTACGAAGGTAAACGATAATATTTTCATTACTTCAAAAGATCTGTGAAGTTTATAGAACTTTCACAGTATAAATCATGAAATGTTCTCAGCTGGACTACGAATGAAAACCGTGAACTGACTAAGGTTAGACACTAACATTGTCAGGTGCAGGTCCATTAATCTAGAGGCTTAGTTTACTGAGGCGAGACCGACGATGATAGGTTCGGCTCCTGCGCATGGTGTCATTCAGGTGAACTGTCGAGGGGTCCCACACTAGGACGAAACGGTCATCCAGTGGTCGCAAGTTTTCATTGGTAATATAGCTAAAATCAGCTAAAGATTTAAACTGTGTGAATAAAACGGAATAAGTAAATTAGCGAGTCGAGAGATCAATAAAGAAGGAGAATGATAGGATAATATCATTGTAAAACTAAAGGTCATGGTCATGACAAAATAAGAGGCTGAATAAGTTTCTTTTTCCTATATATTTCTGACTTTTTTGAGTCTAAAGCTGAGGCTTCAGCAATATTAAGAAGATAAAAGACCTTTAATGGTATAACATATTTTAAAAAATTTTCTATCACTCTCACGTATACTACGATAATACGTTGATATGATGAGACTAGTCACATTATATCAGATCCAGGATTTACGACCCAAAATAGAGAACCAGAGTATAGACTAGACAATACTTTATTCAATACAATTACAAACAGTCACTCTTAGTGAGTCTGAAGTAGAAATCAATGAGAGGCAAAGGAAATCAAATATTTAATAGTCATGAGGTGGTGTCTGTTTGTTCACGTTCAATGACCAATCATACTTTACTTTCACTATCACATACCAACGATCTTTGGTCGTTTTCTATTCATCTCGTAAACGACATTGAATCTTGAGTCTATTTTGAGACTGACCTGCGTTTGCGAAGAATTCAATTACGAAGTTTCTTATGAATCAATCTTCGTCTCTCTTCAAACATACTGTATAGTGTTATTAAATCCTGCATTAGATTGATTTTCCTGACAATCTCATCAAACAGATTGACTTTATCAACCGTTATCCAACTATTCTAGTTCACTAGCTTTGTTAAGAAGTCTTATTTAGATGAACAAAATAATTTAATAAAACTAAACAGCCATAATCAACCTACAACAAATTTAAATTTGTGTTGTACTGACTAGGCACTTAATATCCCTGATCAAATAATATTAGAAATTAATAAAGATAACATGGTACATAGTACACAGAATACATATTTAAGGAGTCATGAAAAAGTTCTCTCTTTTTTTAAAAAAAAGGAAGGACTTTTTCATCTTTAATCGATATGCTTCCTAAATTATTCCATCACATAAAATCATAGAAACAATCGTATTGTTCCAAATTAATTGAATATTATATTGTTAAAATCAATGATAATTATGTTAAATGACCTAATTTGAATAGACAATAATAGTTCTTATTTAATGAGGATATAACCAGAATTACTTAAGAAGAATAAATCATATTTTTATAATAACAACTATATAACCATTAACAATAATGATGACATAATGAATTCACTCATTTAATTTAATTCCATCTGACCTTATTGACATTATTTCATAAGTTATAGTCATGGTTAAGTAATATTAGATTTTTATGGAAAATAATAATAATAACTTAATCCATTTTCTTTACCATTTTCAATTATCATTTATGTTCTTATTCAGTTGAATCAGAAAATAAATAAAAAAAACCAGAATTTAGTAGAATAGTTAAGTGGAGTTTCTTATAAGTAAACTTCGAAGAAAAGTATTTTATTTCTCAGAATGGGTTTTGTGGAGAGTTTAAGAAATTTCACAGGTTGAAATCATGAGTCAGTTGAAGCTAGACCATCATTGGAAACCTGGAAGCACTGGACGGCCGTTTCGTCCTGGTATGGGACTCCTCAGCAGTGCGCATCCACGATCCCGCACCACGCGGGGTTCGAACCCAGGACCTACTGGCTTCGCACGCGAGCACTTAACCACTAGACCACTAAGCCGGCATCCAACGGTGTTAATGTCTAACTTCAACCAATCCACGAAGTTGCGCCACCGTACACCATTGTCTTCAGTGAGTTGTTATCTCAAAACAGACCGGTTTTTTTATTTCTAAAATGATTATTTTGTCAGCTTAGGTCACTCGTTGTATTATCATTGTCTCATAAAAGACTGTTAGTTCGTCAACTCAATATTTAATCATATATATCATAAGAGGTTTTGTGGATATTATAGTAATTTTAATAGTCGAGATCATTAGTGAATTGAAGCTAGATCACCATGGAAAACCTAGTGACTGGTGGAGTTCAACTGGGTCTGTTGTGAGATACTAACTCAATGAAGACAATGGTGGATATGTCACTTAATTTCATGGATTAGTTGAAGTTAGATATTAACAGGGTTGCCTGCCGGTTCAATGGTCTGATGGTTGGGAGTTCGCGTGCGAGACCGATAGGTCCTGGGTTGGAATCCCACAAGGCGGGATCGTGGATGCGCACTATTGGGGAGTCCCACAGTGGTACGAAACGGCCGTCCAGTACTTCCAGGTTTTTCGTGGAGGTCAACTATTAAAATAATATAATTCTGCATTGTAACACTAGGGATTTTTAATCCATCTAATAAATAAATGACTGGAATTCGAAATTTAGTATCTAAATAAGAGATTTATCTTTGTAAGTGTAGTAGAGCATTTAAACTGATAAAAGATAGACAACTGTTAAGGTTAAAACTATCTCACAACAGACCCAGTTGAACTCCACCAGTCACTAGGTTTTCCATGGTGATCTAGCTTCAATTCACTCATGATCTCGACTATTAAAATTACTATAATATCCACAAAACCCCTTCTGAGATTTATATTATGTTCCATTTCCATTTAAAATAATATCAACCAGTCTTGTTACTTTCAGTTTTTTTCTCACAATGTGAACATCTATTAAATTGGTAAATGAGTCTAGAAATTTATACTGTGATTATTTTCCAAACAAACTCTTCAATGAATTAGTTATTCATCTTTTTGACCTTTCAATAAATCTGAATAATTTATACTTATAGAATTTACTATGTAAATAATTCAATGAAAATATGAAGAAGACAGAGACATCTTAGTAATTCAAACACTTATATCAGAATAAATAAGTAATATATTTGGATCTGGTTATTTATTTATTCTCTGAAGAAGTGGCTTACACTAAGTCACGAAGCATCAGAAAATCTAATTTTTCTACACACTGAGATATTACAAATATTATTGTTTTTATTTATCTACATCTACCTAATGCTCAATATATTCGAAATGATCAAATCAAATCTTGGTAATGATACCTAAAAATTTATATCAGAGTTATTAGATTGTAATTGTAAATATTATTTCACTTATATCTGTCAAGACTCATTTGTTTCTCAACTAAACAATGATTCTAAGCCAAATATACAAACAATTACTTAATCTATAAAATGTATTTTAAAAATAAATTGCATCTAACAATTTATTCGCATGATCTAGTTATAACAAATACAGATTACAATGTTTAAAAGCATCAAGATGAATAATTTTCATTGGTTATGAAAACTTTTACAGGATATGAAAGTACAATACTATAACAGTCATCAGACTTGTAAATATAGAGTTGTCGTTACTGTTATATCCCGATAAGAATAATGAACGGTAATTCTTGGGATCCATTTATGGGCCAATGCTATGAGTATATTTTTATCGTATAATTGTTATGTAACTAAACTGTTCATATTCATGTCCCTCTTATTATGAGTTTTATTTTGACCTAATGAACTATTATTATACGATTTAGCATTCTTGAGTTATGGCCTGTCTATCAATTACTATCTTCCTCATTCACAGCCACTTTCGGCTAAATATTATACAAAATATTATTATTATTATTATTATTATTATTATTATTATTATTATTATTATTATCGGCTTTATTCAATATTATATTTTTGGTACAATATAGAATTCTCAGTACAAAGTATTTCAACAAGTTTCCGTTTCTTTCTCATTGGTCGGTCCTGGCGATAAATATCAAGTGATCGCCAGTTAGATGTTAGCAGTTCACTAAACGAACATCTGAATAATGTGCATTCTTTTCGTTGTATATTGACAGCAACCACATTGTCTCTTATTGAGGTTTTTGTAACTTTGACAACGAAAGATTGTACACTTTTCAGAAATGCAGCAGAATAGGTTATGCGATTAATAAACATAGTGATATATTAAAACAAAGAAAAAATAGATAACTTGTTGAAATATCTAGATGGCAGGAACAGGTAGCCCAGATGCTCAAGCAGGCCGCCCATTATGTTGTTTCATATTTTATGGTACGTTGTGGTCTCTCTGGTTGATATATAAACCGAGTATGTTTGAAATACATGATTCACATTGCAGAGGCTGAGACTTGTGTTCTGGATTTATCTGGCTAGGCGGAGAACACGACCGATCAGAACTCTAGACTGCTCGCACGTGTTTTATGCGTCACTGGTTCGATCGATAATTCGCTGCCCTCTGATTGGCGGTGTCGTTGCGTTATCCAATATACAGGATACACAGGTTCACAAGTCATAACAGTTAGGACGTTACGTAAAAGCAATATAATTGTCATGAAACTAGTATAGCTCCAGCTTGGTGAATGTTTTTTTTAGTCAGTAAATAATACTAAGACAAACTAATACACACACTTTAAAGAAGTGGAATTGAATATTTATCTTGAATCATACACAAAATGGACGTGAAGTAAAATGATCTTTGATGATTTGGTAAATGTTTTCCTATAAACCAGTCTCTTCTATCAATAATAAAGTTGGTTATTTAACATAATGATAAGCGGTAAACGGTCAACTTGTTTTTTTTACGTCATGTTCACATTGATTAACACTAAGCTTATCATATAAAAGTACATGGAGAGAAATGAACTTTTAAAAAATAAGAAAAATATATGATTTTAAACCCATAGTTTCATACGTGAAATTGTTCCTTTACTACAAACTGCTATATAATTGATTATTTTTTTTCTTAATGCTTCTACTTTGCTGTATTCATGGAATATACCACAAATACTATCAGATGTAAGAAATAACAATGATATCATTCTGCCATTTGATCAAACTTTCATGATAAAACTATCGAAAACCCATTCGGATTAGGGTGTAATAATGATTTAAAACAGTTAAGCCTGACTTAAAAAGGCTTTAAAAAGGATCAGTGGTTAACATTTAGCTAACGTGATTGTAAAAATGAAAAAATGCAAAGAACGTTCTTATCTACATCTTTTTAATTATTAGTAAGTTTAATTGACTGAAAATCAATTGATTTTTCATGGTTCATATCCCGGATGGACTTTAATTAGACAACCACTGAAAGCTAGGAAGCAGTGGCTAGTTGTTTCATCCCAGTTTGGTACTTCTTAACAATAAACATCCACAACGCTCCTAATCATCTAACTAAGGATCTTCATTTCTTGTGGCGAGTGCTAAACATATGGACCATTAAGCCGGCATCCAGTAATATACATGTCTGACTACAATTAATTCATCGTATTGATCACTCATTTCTCATCGTCTTCAATAAGAAGATTATCCATACATTACATTGTTAGGCTCCAGTATTCATGGCTTCTCAATAGGGCATCAGAACTGACCTCTCGAAATTCGTAACTAATAAGAGAAAGATTATTGCTAGTATAGAAGAAGTCCTATATTGTGAAAAAGCAGTTGTTTACTACTCTTTGTTGTTGTGAACTAAGAGATTAACAGTTTTTACAAACCCCTTTACAAATGAAAACTACTTTTTTCTGACATTATCCTGTAATTTTAATTAATCTTTATTACATAACGTGAAATTACTTTCCCGAGTATTCTAAAAGTAGCAATCTAGTTATTAATATAAACTTGAAGAAAACTTTGAGTTGAACCATATTGAAACTTTATTCACTGAATAATATTATTGTGAGTTGATAGTTGTTACTTGAATTTACAAATATGTTAATATTTCTAGCTAACCAAACTTATTAGTTTATATGTAACTGAGGTGTAAACAACGAAACACAATTAATCCATTGCATTTTACGAATATTATCATTTCTGAACTTTTTTGTAACACACACGAAGGGGACTTATTGGATATGTGTTGAAAGACTAAACTGGATTACATAATACTGAAAGATTTGACAACTGATAAGGTCCATCAAATGAACAGTGCAATCAGATTTTCTTTGAAAAAAAGACCGTTTTATAACGTTTGGTAATAGTTTATTTGTTATTTCAGTTAGATACTTTTAGGTTGATATGAATTTTGTTAAATAAGAGATGACATTTATAAATGAGAATTTGAAAAGAATCACTCATCCAAAGTTGACGATGCCGAGTATGATGATGATAAGAGCTAGAGATTCCTGTAATTTCTTGGAAATTAATAAACATTAAGGTTATTCTTACAACTATTATACTTAGCTAAATAGATATTTATATGAAACAACATAAAAAAACCGCGCGATGGTCATTGTTGTGGCTTTAAGACCGGCTAATTACCACGTGGTTTATTCGCCAACCGAAATAATACTTATTCAATCTTAGTACTGTGCCAAACCAATGACCCTTGACCGGTATGAGTAACCTAGTGTCCTTATTGAACCTTTGTTCGCCTAGCACTTCCAATTAAGTTCAGAACGCCAATAACAGCTTCCACTATGCGAATCACTCATTTCAAACGTACTTCGTTTATATACAAGCCAAACAGACCTCATCGCACCACGAAATAGAAAATAACATTGATGCAAGATTTCGCCAAAAAGTGGCTGTGATTGTGGGAGATGGTAATTGATAAATTGAACATAATTTAAGAACAGTAAATCGTATAATGATAGTCCATAAGTCAAAATGAGGCCTTTAATAAAAGGAATATAGATATACGCAATCTAGTTAATGAATAGTTATGCAATAAGGATATATATATACAATATTAGTTCATTAATAGTTCTCAGAATTTACTCGTAATTTAACCTTCAATAGGATATAACAGTCATGGATATTACATTAATCACATTTGAATTTATTCCAGGAATTAGGATGAAAATACTTTGGATGTCTATAACTATTTATTTTGTCACGTAGACTAATGTGAATATTCTCTTTGGTTATCAATCATAAATATGAAATTTACAGTTATAGCCTATTCAAGAAAGATAGGCTAATTACCTTAATTATCAGTCGTTTGACTTCATAGTCTATAAGCTGAATTATCCATCTATGATGAAATCTGTCTTCCGATCCGATAAACCTCCTTGTTCTCCAGAATAAATTTTCTTTATTCTAAAGTAATTTTTCTTAATATTTATTTTGACTCAGTATTTATTCAGCGTACATATTAAAATATAATCAAATGAGTAGGGAGTGAGGTTTTAATTAATTTTTGTATTGGTTGCTTCAATCTTCACATTGATGTCTGGTAGTGCACAAGCTAGTGGCTATTTGGACTAAGTAGCTAAATGGATAAGTCGATGGCGTTTGAAGCGAACGGTAATGGGTTCAAGTTTCGGAATGAATATCTACTGTGGGATGCAGGTACACCCAGCTTACAAATCCCAAGAAGGGCGAAACGCGCGTCCTGGATTCCTTTGCTACACACCATTCATATTTGCTGATAATGCATATGACTTAAGGTGACATTGAGGCAATCCTCACAGGATACACAAATACCAAATGAGACTGATAACTTTCAGTTTTAAACATCAATGAGAAGACTCAAACAACCAATACAAAAGTGAATCATTAAAATAGGTTTCAACTATTAGTTAATTATTAAAGGAGGTTGTGAACATTATTGAATTTAAACTTCTACGACATAGATTCACTTTAGTTAATAAAGTATGACAAACGAAAAAGCACTAAACTACTTTGTCATTCTAGTAATAGACCTTTCATCAGTGTACCTTTCCGACCACAGCAGGGATTGAACCAAGGTCCTTCAGTCTAGTAATTCAGTAGTCATTTGCTTGAGATATTGCACAAACCCCCATTCATTGCCAATAATGATGTTTCTCATAAACTTCACCGAAATGAAAGTCACTAGCTACGGAGACCCCCAAAATTCATGAAATTCTTCACGTAGTCACTAGTAAGAACATAATGAACAATATTATTATTATTACTTGTGATTGTAGAATTTGAATTAACTGAAACTAGCAAGGTAATTGGATGCCAACTCAGTGGTCTGAATGTTAAGTCTTTGCCACGAGGTCTGAAGGTCCTTAGTTAGATATCTAGTAAGCTCGTACATGTACACTGCTGAGTAGTATTACAGTAGGTCGAGACAGAAGTATGATACGTTTTGGTTTTCAGTAAATATCTAATCCAAATAAGTTAAACTTCATATAAGTTGATTGAAAACACCACAACAAAAGAGATTACTTTTGATGACAAGAAAATTTAGTAAACTTGGCTAGTTAAAAACAAAATTGGATAGAGGAGCTCTGGAATAGGTGGAATCTTTCACGTACCTGAAAAGCATCATCGATAGGACATACATTTCGGAAGTCATCAAACTGTATCACTAGACAAGTCGTAAATTGCAATTGTGAACGGAAATGAGAAATAGGAAGACCAAATAACACAGTGTGTTGGGAATTGGAAGCAGGTAACAAAAGAATGAATAGCAACTGTAAAGAACTGGGAAGGAATGTCTAGGACAGAGTTTAGTGTCGAATGTTGGTGGGCGACCTATGCTCCTCCATGGTGGGTGGGTGGGGTGTAACAGGCGTAAGTAAGTAAACATACTTGTTAAGTTGTTCACATTTCACTTGTTCCTACAAATATGACAAAAAGGCAATAATATATTTTTTATCGTAGAAACAGGATGCAAAATATTCTATAACTATCATCAAAAAGTTATGCGTACTACTCTAATCTTATGATTTCAAGATATAAGATATACAGAATAGTTTCAGTAAATCATCGATTTCAATAATTACAATTTAAAAGTTCCTAAAGAAAAACGTAAATTCCATTAGGCTTTTTCTAATAAAAACAGGAAGAAATAAAAAAATGTCGATTCTTGGAGAAATGGTCACATTTCTCATTTTAAATTCAACTTATCAACAGTAAATTGACTTTTAATTTTCCATTCATTTCTACTCAGTTTATTTTCTTGAAGGCCGAAACGATAAAAAATAATCTTTTTTTTCAAGAAAAAAATGTAACAATCCAGTGATTGACTATATTTTGAAAGCTATTAAATTATGCATAGAAATATATATAAGTATATATATAAGTAGTATGTAACACCAATCAAAAGTTGAATGGCTGGCAGCAGAAAGCTAAAAAGATCGAATTGAAAAAAATGGAAGGGAAATAGAAAGGCATTGTAAATTGGATGAATCATACAGGATATGAAGGACAATTGGTGAAAGATTTGCAAATAAAGTATCTAGTGTATAGTTCCCATATTTTACGAAGATATTCTGTAATTTTGTAGAAAATAGAAAACCGATTGTTTCACCTGAGTTCTCGTTCACTACATATAATCTAATTTTAGGTAGATAAGTTAAACTGTTATGCAACAGTTTATTAAATATAAAAAGTATCAATTCTGAAAAGATTATTAAACATTTCAACAGTTTATACGGATATTCTTCAAGATTAGAACGAAGTTTGACAGAAATTGAGCGCCGAATGTAGAGAAGTAATTATATGTGAAAATAATCGATGAGATTATAAATAAAAATAATATATTTGTAATATCCCAAAGAAGTGACTTATACTAAGTCACGAAACGTCAGAAAATCCAATTTTCTACTCATTGGGATATTACAAATATATTATTTTTATTTATAACAATCAACCCAATGCTCAATTTATTCGAAATGATCAAATCAAATCGATGAGATTATTTAAAATAAAAAGCTGCATTCACTTTTGTTCCAAAAGTTTCCAGATCCAAAGGTTGAAAGTTAGTAATAAATCTTTATACTACCCTTACTTCATTGGCAGAACGAAACCATTTAAATGACCTTGATTCACTGTAAGTGACCTTACGTAATTTTATCTAGTTATTACCCAATGAGAACGTGGGAGTTATGAATGAATAATCTATTAGAGAAAAGGGAAAAATTAAAACGCATATGAACACCATTCATGATTAATGAACAAATAAAAGTTCAAAACAAGATTAAGAGTTAAAACTAAGAGTTCATATTAGGAATAAAGGTTTAGGTTACGTGTTGGATCTTAGAATTCGGTTTAAAGAGTTAAGGTTAAGATGGAATGGAACACTTTAAAGCAAAATCAATATATACATAGAAAGTTTTTTTTTATTATTTTTAATTTCAAATATCAAGAATGTTTTGAAAAGTTTATACCTCATGTTATAACATCATGTTTATCCTAATTCTTTTAGTTTACAAGTCTGTTTCTAATCATTGTTCTCGTCATATTTCAATTACAAGCATTTTTCATTAATAAATAATATTAGGTCGATGATTCAGTAACAGTTTTATCAACCTTGAACTTGAACTTTTAACTATTTATTCCTTCATATATAACATATTAACACCGAATATCAACAATTAATCTTACACATACATACATACCTTTAACACTCACACACGTACAATGTGTTATTCACTTAATTATTTCCATGTAGTTGAAATCCTATTTTACAAATGTCAACATCCAAATTTGATTGATTTAACATAGTATAGTTTTGATTGTTAAAAGGCTATATATTCCTATGATGATTTTAATTATTACCCTGAAATGGTCCAGACAAGTTAGCTGGACGAAACGTTAGAATTATTTAAATGTCAATCGCTGAGATTACTTCAAGTATAATTTTCACATATAACTAATGTTAGGTATAGTCTCGACCCTCACATGATACAATTTATTTGTCATCATGTGTTGAATTCCATGTAATAATCTAAGATCCATCATGTGACTGATCTGTCATTATAGTATAGTTCCATCATTTAATTTATTAACGCTTGAAAGTGATTTTGATCACTAGATTCATAGACAATTTCTAATGGAAAAAATAATTTTTAATTTACGTAGAGTAATCTATTCTGTAATATTCTCTTTTAGAATTTCATTAGAAAGAGTTTATTATGAAATTTAATAAAGTATTGACTGTTGCTTACTTAATTCAATATGGAATACAAATACAACTGGATTATTGATTGTAGATTTTAGTTTTATGAGGAGAACGGAAAAAGTCTGGTAACGCTTAATTGAATAATTTATCTTGTTCTTTCGTAAATATGAATATTTGTCATCAATTATACTTACATACATTGTTGAAATAGTTACACTAATTAAAATTACCGTACTTACTTACATCTGTTACCCAACACACATGGAGGAACATAGGTCGCCCACCAACATTCGACACTAAACTCTGTCCTAGACATTCCTTCCCAGTTCTTTACAGTTGCTATTCATTCTTTTGTTACCTGCTTCCAATTACCAACACACTGTGTTATTTGGTCTTCCTATTTCTCATTTCCGTTCACAATTGCAATTTACGACTGGTCTAGTGATACAGTCTGATGACTTCCGAAATGTATGTCTTATCCACCTCCAACGTCTTTTGTTAATTTGCTCTTGAACTGTTATAAGTTGGTTTGTTCTCTGATACAATAGGTAGGTGTTGTTGTTGTTGATATTATCTGAACAACGGATATTGAGTATATTGTGTAGACAATTGTTTATAAATACGTGTAAATTTTTGATGATTGTAGTAGTTTTTCAATTTTCAGCTCCGTACAGTAGAACTGTCGTGATGTTTGTGTTGAAGATTGTGACTGTTGTTGTTGTATGACAATTAAAAGGTCAACTAGACAGGATAAAGGTTTGTAGTAACAAAGAAAAAAATAATAAACTATTTTCCTTTGTCACGGCAAGCCTTTAACCTGTCTTGTATATGTATGATCGAAATGTATTGCGCAAATATACCACATAATTCTGATAAATTTCTTCTCATTGCATTATCGGAATTTATGAAAGGGAGTAACTTTTAAATGACAAAGGTTATCTATAATAACTCGTTGTGTGCAATAGCAGGTCGAAGGTCATTTGGTGTTGAAATCTTAAAAAGACATAAGGGATGGGTGATGCGTTAACTGAGTGAGGTTCAGAGACACATAAAATAAATTGTGTAATAATTTTAGAGGTTATGGAGGATATACCTAAGATTACTGGAATAAAAAAACTGATAAGATAGGATACGTAATAATTGAACAGGATTTGAAGAGTCTACTTATGTGAAGATAATTGAGTCAATGGAAATGAACGAGTGAAGGGATGGTTTTAGTGTACAGAAAATAAGAATCCATCTCGTCAGTTTTTTAATTCCATCCATAACCTCCAAAATTATTGCACGATTTATCTTATCTGTCTCTGAACCTCACTTGTTTAACGCATCACCCACCCCTTATGTATTTTTAGATTTCAACACCAAATGACCTTCGACCTGTTCCTGCATATATATATTATTGATAACCTTTGTCATCCCAATTCTTTTCATTCATCTATGTTAATTGATTTATATTATATCTTGCCTCAATGTAGACTTTCATTACATAACTGGTTGTAAGCAGATGATGAGAAACCACAAAATATAATGAATTCATATTATTCTACATCCATGTTTGTTCTGTTTTGTATATATTGTACACAGTTATTTAAATTACATCTAATCAATCATTAAATGCTACTGACTTTATTAATTGGTCACAAAGTAAACAATATGACAGTTCGCCGAATGCTTTTTAAGGATTTATTTTGACTGACATATGCTGTCCTATGAAGTTACACCGTAATAATAATAATAATAATAATAATAATAATAATAATAATAATAATAATAATAATAATAATAATAATAATATTTTCGATAGTGTAGTAAGAATACAAAAATTAACAGAATTATGTGATATATTGGCGCAATACATTTTGAACAATCTGATCATACATATACTTGTTAAGGACATCTATATGTAGAGATTTAGGTGGTGGTTGGAGGTAGTAAACACGAAACCCTGGACCCGGGTTTCGTGCTACTTGGCACTCGTCAGCAAGGTGTATGTATCTGTAGTCTTGAGGGAACTGGTGCTCACTGGCGGACTCGATCTCGTGTCATCCGGCTTCACAGCCAGAGACGTTACCACTGAGCTATCCGAGCTGCGACTGACCTCCTGTAGGACTGAGATGTAATCATAATTGATTGATCACTGGGTGGTGATCAATGTCATGCTTATTTAGTCCTTATTAGTCCAGTCGAGGCTCGGATAGCTCAGTGGTAACGTCTCTGACTGTGAAGCCGGGTGACACGAGATCGAATCCTCCAGGGAGCACCAGTTCCCTCAAGATTACAGGTACACCTTGCTGACGAGTGCCAAGTAGCACGAGACCCGGGTCCAGGGTTTCCTGTTGACTACCTCCAACCACCATCTAAATCTCAGGCACATTACATATTTAGGAGGGTGGTCAGTGAGAACACTTTGTGGCGCATGTTAAAAACATGTTGCGAACTCAGGTGCTTCTCATAAGGTAGATAAACGAAGTGTACAACATTGAATGAAGCCGTCTCCGAAATCAGCATAGGTTGCACGGTTTCAGTTTTCAAAAATGGCTAACCAATTATTACTAATTTAAAACGATCATTTAATCGGACGAAATGGGATGAGAAAAGTTTTATTGAAAGTCAAATATAGTAAAATAACAGTACGATAAGCGATATTCTACAATGTGTGGGGGTAAAACTACACAAATCCAATGCTAAATTGCTACAAATTTATTCACAGCTCTGTAATAGACTTAGATTCTCCCACTATCAGTCCCTAAATCACATCCCAATTTGTTTATTTATTAATTGATACCGTAGAATACCAATCGATTAGTCCATTCCATCTTATAATTATTCTATTATTATTCACAGTCATGTTCATATGCATTAGAATTTGTAAAATTACTGTATGACACTTCACCACTTGACTGGTGTGTCTTTCTATGTTATTTATGTATAACAGTGTTGAGCCATCGTAAGACTTATTGGACAGAAATATGTCTTATGTGTATTCGTTGTTTGCTAAATATCTAAATGAGAATGTTTGCTTTCTTGTAGAAATGAATGAATAAAATTGCTACTCGCAGATATGATCTAGTTTTTATAGTATTCTTCTTTGAACTGTTTACTTACAGAGATCTCATATTGATCACTGACTAGCGACCAATGTCATGTTTGTCTGGTCTTGCGTGCTGGTCGAATTCTATCAATCGAATTGCAATGTAATCCACTAGGTCAAGTCACTCGACATCATGTTCACTACCTTTTGATATCGATCAGTAGTTGGTAGGATCCCCTAGACCTAGGTTTTATGCTACTTGACATTTGTTAGCGCAACCTAATTTTAGTTATATATCCTGTGCATGGTGAAGTAAACAAATTTGTTCCTACAGCATTTATTAGGAATTTTTACGTTATTTATATACTGTAAGATAAATTTTTATTCATGAACCTTAAGAAAGTATTTTGACTGAAATTTTTTAATTAATCAATCTACATTAATGCTGAATGTTCTTATATTTTCATCAATTTAACCGTATTCATAATTCTTATTTGTTATAAGAAAGTATCTTTGGCTCGTTCCAACCAATCACAATCAGTTTGTGATCAAGATGAATTAAAAATTGCAAAGGTGAATGATTCATCTATGGAGAATGCTAATAGGCAACGACAAGAACAATTCTATATACGCAACAATAATGTTACTGCATCAGACAATAGTTGTACAAATCAAATAAACTATTTTGAAGTCTGTTCAAAGGCAGCTAAACAGATTATTTCGAAAGAGGTAAATATCTAACGGCTTATGATTATTTTGCGTTAGAAATTTTCATTTTATCACTAGATTATTATGGAAGTTAGAGTTTTAAAAAATCTTGTGTAAAACTTTAGAATTATATTTTAATTTACTACATTTAATGTTCTCGTTGTGTAAATTAGAACAATATTGTTTTCTAATAGGGATATTCATTAAGCTCACCTGAAGCTTCTACCTCGACATGATGATCGGGGTTGCTTTTACTGATGACTCAGCCGAGCTAAATTGGTTGGGATACATGTTCGTTTAGTTCCTGCCGTGCTCGGCAGGTCTAATGAAAAAACGTTTAGGCCAAAGTCAGCACCTTAAGATCTGAGAGCAGAAATATCCTTCCACGGTGTAGGCAGCCGGGAAGCGACAACCTCATACCTCTAACTATATCTGAGATCCACTTGCTCACAATCATACTCCTGCCTTACCTCTTAATAACTCTCCTACCCCCTCCCCCGGTTAACCCTTCTTGCGAATTTTCATCACCACGTCCCACCAATGTTAACGATTCAAGTTCACGAAATGTTACTCCCCGATCTTGTGAACTCTAATTTTGTTTCTCCTATTCTTAACATTTCTCTTCTATTGATTGCGTTATAATCTCTCTCGCTTATTGAATTACTGCAAAAATTGAACTCGTATGATTTTCGAAAGTAATTTTAGCAGAACTTTGCCAGTGAACTGAGTCACAAGACTGCATAAAACATTTGTAAAATTTTTGGGGTGATCCAGAAAACTTCTCGCAAAAGACAAGAAAGGTTCAGGAAACACTGATAAACATTTTATTTAATCAGCGTTCACTTGAAGTTTAGCCAGAAACATCACTTGTAGGGTTTCTGATTGGCTGATTATTATACTGCTACTATGTTTAGTAGCATTCCAGAATTTTCGGGAAACCCAAGGACATCTAAAATACTCTAAAAACCCTATATTTTCTGCACTAAAACGAACGTTTGGAGTAAAGAGATTCTCGCATATTTTGTGCCTTTCCTCTCGTGTTTAGGTTGCTGTAAAGTTCTAGCTTGGGTGTTACGAGAATTGCTTAGGAACCGAATATAGCGTTCACTTAGCGAGACTTATAAAAAATTAGTGCACATTAAAAATAATTTATGAACGTGTTATTAGACTTGGCTTGGAATAGTAGTCAGTGATGGTCCTACTATAACTTTCCTTTACTTCATAAAAGTTAGAGAAACTTCCTTAACCGAAAGAATTCTTTTTCGTTATATTTTCCTTAACTAGGTCGCTCCTCCCATTAGCCACTACTTCCGTCCACTCGACATTTTTAAAATATTTATTTATATATGATTCTGCTCCCTCTCCTTGGTCCATCTCTTCAAAATCTCATTTTATTGTGTGATGCATATTTATTTTCGTGTCCCTGTGTCCCAACATTTTCATGTTTAAACAAATAAAATAATCACGTATCGGTGCTCGTTTCTTTAAATTTTCTTTCTATTTTGGTAGATTTTGCTATGTGACGCAATCCACACCAACTAGATACTAACCATTAATAATGCATTAGTTGTATTTAAACACTAATGCTTCTTATTGATTATTATTTATTTGAACACATAAATATTGGTACAAAGGGGCACCGAATACATATGCGCCACACAAGTCACCTGGTTTGTATGTGGGCTGTGATACTTCCCGGGCACCTATACCGAAGCAAGTGATTTTCTCTAGGGGCCGCACCCGAAGCCTTCAAACTAAGGGTCTAGTCCACAAGGCAGTAGAGCAACGTCAGGAGATGCAGTCCCATGGTATCCGGCGACCAATAATTAGTTCATATACCATTTGTTCTCTGAGGATCCTGGGGCCTATTTGTACTATTGATTTGAAATCAGGGGTTTCCAACTCCCCTAGATAGATCCTCCATATTCACTAACCCAGTTGAAGCGCCGGACATTCGCTTTTCGTCCTCTCAATTTCGTAAACAATACCTCTGGTGAGAGAAGGTAGTGAGTAGGACTTCCCTGGCAGTGAGTGTATATGTGTCGCCATGTGAGAGCATTTCGAGAGGGAGTTCATATTAGAATTCGGTTTAAAGAGTTAAGGTTAAGATGGAATGGAACACTTTAAAGCAAAATCAATATATACATAGAAAGTTTTTTATTTATTTTTAATTTCAAATATCAAGAATGTTTTGAAAAGTTTATACCTCATGTTATAACATCATGTTTATCCTAATTCTTTTAGTTTACAAGTCTTTTTCTAATCATTGTTCTCGTCATATTTCAATTACAAGCATTTTTCATTAATAAATAATATTAGGTCGATGATTCAGTAACAGTTTTATCAACCTTGAACTTGAACTTTTAATTATTTATTCCTTCATATATAACATATTAACACCGAATATCAACAATTAATCTTACACATACATACATACCTTTAACACTCACACATGTACAATGTGTTATTCACTTAATTATTTCCATGTAGTTGAAATCCTATTTTACAAATTTCAACATCCAAATTTGATTGATTTAACATAGTATAGTTTTGATTGTTAAAAGGTTATATATTCCTATGATGATTTTAATTATTACCCTGAAATGGTCCAGACAAGTTAGCTGGACGAAACGTTAGAATTATTTAAATGTCAATCGCTGAGATTACTTCAAGTATAATTTTCACATATAACTAATGTTAGGTATAGTCTCGACCCTCACATGATACAATTTATTTGTCATCATGTGTTGAATTTCATGTAATAATCTAAGATCCATCATGTGACTGATCTGCACTTGCCTGCATCTCACAGTTGATGTTCACTCTAGAACTCGAACTCAATACCGTTCGTTTCAAACGCCAACGCGTTATCCGCTTAGTTACTGAGTTCTGATAGTCACTTGCTTGTACAATGAGGTTAAACTGAAATTCACTTGGTATTGTTTGTTTGAATATTCCCATTGATGTGTTAGCACTTCAATTGATCAGTCCCTTATTGGGATATGTGCATCCTGTGCGTATTGCCTCGATATAGCCTAAATTCACAAGCATTATACGCAAAGATGGATAGTGGCTAGCAGTGGATTAAGTTCAAGTGAACATCAACTCTGAGGTGCAGGTACACCCAGCTGATGAGTCCCAAATAGGAAGAAATGCGCGTCAAACTGGATTCCGCTGCTAGCCACTGTATATCTTTGCATATAATGTTTGTAAAATTAAAGCTATATCGAGGCAATAGGCATAGTATGTACATATACTAATAAGAGACTGTTCAATTACAGTCCTAAACACCAATATCAATATTCAAACAAACAATACCAAGTGAATTGACAATATGATGTTTAAATAATTTTTAGCTAATAAATATTAGGAGAAAAAGAGAGAATATTCACTGATGTATTACCATTATTGTATGCTTGAAATCATTAATGGAGATTAGAGAAAGATGACGTTGTATTTTTGTTTTAGGTTAACTCTATTAAAAAGTATTCTGTTCTGTAATAAAACAATTAAGCAGAATTTTTTTTAGAAATTATATGCTCATTAATACAGAAATTATTATTCAGTGAGCAATTCGCTTGTAAAATAAAATGAGCATACCAGTTAAAATAATAAAAAAAAATGACTTGAGTTCGCTGATTGATTTTAGAAATGTTAATGGTTGCATATCGACTTAGTGATCTAAAGTTGAAGCACTTCGATAAAATCTGATGGCCTTGAATTGGACTCCTAGTGAGATGGTATATATCTTGCTGAGTCTCAGACTGGTACAAAACAGATGTCCGGTGCTCCATGATTTGCAGTGGTTGTCTAAGATCAATCCGTATTCTATACTATAAAACTTAACAGCTTTCACAAACCCCAAAAACTAAACATTTAGCTTAATTATACGATATAAATCGATTATTGTATCAGACGGGAAAATATCTTTTGCTAATATAAATATTGTAGACTTAGATTGTTGTTGGCACTCATCAGAAAACCGTAGACCTGGCTTTCTGTCTTTTTTGAGACTCATCTTGGGTTTCTTATAGATTATTTTCAACTAATTAAATTCAGACCCATTGTAAGCAATGTCTAATCACTGAAGTTAGTGGCCATATTACATCTTGGTTAATATGAAGTACTTATCACTAAAGCCCAGACAAAAACGGTCTTCATTATCAATTAGTGATCACTCAGTAGAAATTGTTAACACCTATATCTAATTATTGATGACCACTGATCAGCTTGTCTATAGACCTTCATAGCCTAGATTTGAAAGAACGCATAAAACACTAATTGAAGATGTTCTGTTTAATTAGCTTTTAAGAGCACATTATCATAGGATTATCTTTTTATTCAACCAGATTGTGGAATTATATATATGCGTGTATATAATAATTCTCTCTTAAAAGACAGTTTGCAAAACTCTGAACCTAATGATATTCTTTTAATTTTGATAGTTGAATTCATGGGTCGATATAAGCTAGATCATCATTGGAAACCTGGAAGCATTGGAAGGCCATTTTGTTTTAGTATGGGATTCCTCAGCAATGAGAATCCACGATCCCTCACGCGGAACTCCAACTCAGGATCTTTGGTCTCACATACCAAGGCTTAGCCCCAAGACCACTGATCTGCCATCTAACAGAGTTAATGTCTAATTTCAATTAATCCATGATCTTGTGCAACCCTTCATTCACTGTCTAAATTGGATAACAGTATTCATCCGACCGACTCCACTTGTTACAGCTTCTCACTAGATCTCCAGGAAATCTATCTTAAAACCGGTCAATAGTGAAAATTTGGTTATCAGAATGGGTTGTTCAAGATAATGAATTTCCCCATTTATAATGGTCATCTTGCATCAATGTTTCATTCCTTATTTATTTTTGACCACACGGGAGATTTTATTCGAGGAATCGCTGTTTGCGTATTGCTTTTGATCAAGACTTGTCCTCCTCGATAATACAATCTTTGAGTGAAGGTTTAATTTCGAAAGAGGGTTTGGAAAGTACAGGAGATATTTTATTTCAGTCCTGAGTATAAATTAAATCAGTATGATGTAGACAAATAATTGAAAATATTTACGCGATGATTTTCAATAGAAAAATGGAGTGATAGAAAAGAAGCAATTCTAGAACAGTTATGCCAATTTATTTTGGTTTATGTTGAAGTGCCATTTTCACAAAAAAAAGTTATCTTAATCACAATCGTCTACGAAGTTAAATAAATTGTCTGTTATCCAAACTTTTCACGATATTACCACATATTTACACTACAAATCAAGTTGGATATACTTCTCAGTAATGTTTGACTTGATAACTTTATCATAACGGAAAAAAGAACAATGACTGATGTTTATTGAAGATTGAATATCGTAGCATGCCCATAAATAATGCTATAATTAATTTCCGTTTTCAGTTATTCTGTCGAATATTTTACTTTACGTTACTCTGTTGAGTAGAATCCATTAACCTTACTCGTAATTTTTTTTGCAGGTCATTGAATAAGTGATTAGGCTTTTGGGAGACAATCAGGACTCAATTAATTCACAACTAACCAGAAAATTAATCACACATCCATAAACATAGAAAATCTATTTATTTCTTATCAAAACTAGGTTCAAATATTAAAATGATTATTGGTTTAGAACACCATAGAACCTAACAGGATACAGTTTGTCCTTTAATGAATTTGTACGTAAAACATTAACAGTTAGTTTTTGTCTTCTGATTGGTAAATGGTCAATCAATTGCTAAATACTTTTTTAATTGTACAAATCAATTTCTGTGATGTTTGTCTGTTTATTTGATTCAATAAAGGGATTTTGGAAGTTAAAAGTTAGCCTACATCAATTCATAAAATTTATAATAGGTCAGGAATTACTGATCAACTAATAAGTTCTCACTTGCAACTCTACACATAACCCTATATCGGTTGAAATAAAAGGACTTCAAGTCTCTCCTAAATCATGTTATATAGTAGACCATTGAATCCACTTTAAAATTATGCTTGTATAAAAGAAAATCAAATAATTTCTCAATTACAATCTTTTCAGTTGTTTTAAATGTTAAAGAACAGTTTCAAATAGTTGGCTTTTAACTATACTCTTTATCATGATTCTGAACTAAGACGTCTGTCTATTCTTAACAACTAACATTAAATTAAATACTGGTAATAGGTTAATTAACAACTTTACAAGTTAGATATCATCTTTATAAACAATGATAAATTGTTAAGAAATAAACAGTTAACTAGATGTCAGTAGGATAATTAAAATATTGAAAGGTGTTGTTCAAAAAAATGGGTTGAAATAGTTGAACATAAAATTGACAGAATGTGTTCGAAAAAAAAGTCTTATTAAGAAGTTAACTATTGACGATAACAAACAGAACAACAAGAGAAACTGAAATTAATATAAATTTATTGAGTTTTATGAATTGGCTACAATTTTAATAGAATTTAAACATAACATGATTTTTCACTTGGTGTTCTTTACCTTTATCTTCCCATTGTTATATTAGGACTGCAATTGATCAGTCTCCTATTGGTATATGTGAAGACTGTGCGGACTGACTCGATATCACATTAATTCACAAGTATTCTAAGCAAACATGTGTAGTGGTTAGCAGTGGAATTCAGTTTGACGTGCACTTAGTCCTATTTGGGACTCGTCAGCTACACTTGCCTGCATCTCATAGTTGATGTTCACTCTAGGACTCGAACTCAATGCCGTTCGCTTCAAACACCATCGCGTTATCCACTTAGCTACTGAGTTCTGATTTTTGTATAAATAAACTGTCAACCATAAATACTTGATTTCATAAAGATTATGAGTGAGACTAACAATATTAGAGGAAGTTGAATATTAATTATAGAACCATGAGTTACATACGTAAGAAATTATCTGGTATTACAATTAATTACTTAATAACCAAAAAATAGAGTATTTATAAAAGTACAATCAAATGAGTACACTGAAAAACACGTAATGAAAATTGATAAGTTTTGAAGTGGATAACTAAATGGGTTAATAGGTGATTGAATAAATTAAACTCAGGAATGAAACCATATATACATATATATTAATTAGGCTACGTTAGGTGACTGCATAATCTATTTCATTTAACACTGAATAATACACTTGACGTTTACGTTAATGATGCGACTAGTTTATTAAGTATAGGTTCATGTACTTGGTTTTAAGATATGCTTTTGTGTGTGTCAGTAATACTAACCAGTTGACGCAAATGAAGTAGTTAAACCAAGGTTTTTACTTCCATCATGTTGATTGAAAGACGAATACTTCAACCCCTAAGACAGATTTAATATATACGAAATGTATAATTTGAAATACTTTCTTTACAACAAGATAAGACTATTGTAATCATTAAAAAATTTTCAAAATGGTATATGTTACACAGTTATACTGTAGTACGATAATAACATCCTGAAAAAGTACCAACAGTTCAAAAGAAAACTCTTTTCAGCAATATCGAATTTAAATGAGATACGGCTGCTGAAATCTTGAATAGACGGATTTCCAAATCCCTGAATAAAACCTTCTACTCAGCTAAGCTCCGCATAATCTTCTCAAGCCGGCCTACCATTCACGGATGTGTTAAGGATCGAATTCATCTTTGGGCCACATCGATGTGCATCTATAAATTTACTTGCTCCTGTGGAGTAAGTTTCATTTACCGCACAAAGCAATCACTTTCTAAACGCATCTCAGAATACCATGCAGCATGACTTTTAAAAGAATGCAAAAGAGTTACCAGTTCAATACACGAACATTTAATCAACTCCGGACACGTCGCTCCGAATGAGTCTTTCCTTAAAATAATCTACACAGTCAAATAAACTGTATCGAAGGTAGGTCGAGTCAAAAACTTATGCACTGATAAGCCCGAAATCTGTGTTTATTGTTCAGTTATTAGTATGACCTTTATGAACAATTAGCTTTTATAATTTTGACCCGTAAATTATTTTCATGCTTATATTATTCTCTAATCCCCTGATTATTGCTTAGCCTCATTCCATAATTGGAGTCTCGAATCGCTTTATGATGCAGTCTTTTCCATCCTTCTATAAACATATATTTACCATACAACTATAAGCACGAATGTACAGCTCAAGTAAGTGATTTCGTCGAAAAGAAAGTTTTCTTCACTGAATTCTCTTTATTTTTATCCAGTTTTCATATCTGAAACAAGATTTCATATCGACCAGACTAAATTATGTCTACGTGAACAGTATTCTGTATACATAACTGAAAAATAAAATTTAACTGGTTAGTTGAAGTGGAATGAGTGTGACGTCTATGGAGAGTCGGTATTGTATAAAATATACTCAGAATTAAATTAACAATAAAGAGCTGTTTAATTTTATCTTAATGCAAGTGTTGATTCCATGTTGATACTGTTTCTCTGAATTGAACTCAGGTTAAACAGCAAATATGTTCTTTGTTAGATGATTTGATTGTAGCAGACTGATAATATTGATGTAAAGCTAACTGGTAACCTAATAAATAGAGAAAACAACTACTTATAATTCATTAGTTCATGATGAATTCATAATTTGAATTAGAAGGAAAACCATAGAAACACTGATAAACTTTAAATGTTACTGAATACATTTTTTTCTCATTACATTATTCACTGATATAATTCAAAGTAAACAAGTAACATAGTAAAACGTGATCAGATTCATATTGTATTCATAATGCTAATGATTAGACTTAATGGTCTAATTATTTGTTACCTAAACTAATAATTCAGACACCATAAGTTCATATTAAGGCTACAAGACTTATTTGTTGTTGTTGTTGTTGTTGTTGTTGTTGTTGTTGTTGTTATTTACTAATTATTTATCAGGTTTCTTTCTACAATCGATAACTCCTCTAACTAATGATAATTATTTAACCAAGTTTAAAATGAGGTTAACTAAAATCATGTTTCTTATTTTAATAATCAGCTTACTTAATTATAGATGTGATAAATATTATGTAAAATTGTATATTATAATCTAATATATGTAGTTTACAAACAATTTCTATTATGTGTTTATTCTATATGTCAATAAACAGTTTCATATTAGGATCAAACGATCATTCAGTACTTTCAGGTATTCCATAATGATTTAGCTTTAATTGACTTATAAATTCAACGATTAAAATTACTACAATCGCCACAAAACACTCTTCCTGATAATAAACAGTCAACAATTATAATATTGAATTAATGAATTACATATTCCATTGGTTGAAATCATTAGTCAATTGAAGCTAGATCACCATGGAAAACCTGGAAGCACTAGACGGCCGTTTCGTCCTAGTATGGGACTCCCCCAGCAGTGTCCATCCACGATCCCGCACCCCGCGAGATTCGAACCCAGGACCTATCAGTCTTGCTCCAGGCGCTTAATCAACTAGACCACTGAGCCGGCATCCAACTGTGAATTTTACCTTGGTGAACTTTTTTGACCACTTTTTTTTCATTGATTTTTTGATTAAAAATTAAAGAGTATTGAACAATTGTTTCACTGTAGTATAAAACCACCTAGTTATTTACATTCATGGCCCAATTAAAAATCGAACTTAAAACACTTTTTTAAAAAGGTTTTTCAGTAAAGAAAATAATTTTAAATCACTTAGTTGAAATGTGATGGTTTATATTTTGAATTTTATTTAGTTTGTCATATAACCCTATACAAGTGATATATACCTAATGGTTTTTCGGGTTGTAACCAAATAATTTTTGTATAGATGACTAATTTATTTAATAAAACATTAGGAGTTAATTTATTGATTAAATTGGATACCTGTGGTTTGATGAACTTATTTTACACTATTTCATTAGTGAACTTGGATATTTATAACATTTGAAAACGTTACACACTCACACACACACACACAAACATACAGTGACATACAGTTTGAAGTTACATGTCCAACTCGTTGATATGTGGTATGAAGCATTTAGGTGTTGATAATTTATCAATCCACGGGTCATTTTCGATAGCCAACTATGGTGTTTGGTTTTAATAAACTCAGAAAACCACCTCTTAATTAAATTATGTGAAAGGTTTCAAGCCTTTAAATATATCTATATTAATCGTGAGGAACTTAGTGGAAAGACTGAAAATTGTACATTTTGTTACGCATGATGTTTTTGTAAAGAAATTCACATTCGAAAATATCTCGAGTGTGAGATTTTGTGTTAGGGTTAATTAAATATTTCGGTTAAAGCATGTCCTATTTTCAATTTTACATGTTTTTATACATAACTTACTAATACAGTTAAGATTATTTTCCTTTCCTATGCTTCCTATTGTATTAATTTTTTTCTCTAGCTATATGTGTGGCATCATCATCCCGGTTAGTAACAGTATGTTGACTGTAGAAATATGGTTACGTTTTCTAATTATTACAATATTCTTTCTTTCTATCTTTTTTTCTCTCGTTTGTTTTTGGTTTAGACCTAATCTGATTCTGTCATATGACCTGATTTTTATATTACTGTCAAAAGAAATGAACACGTAAATAGCTGATGTATACTTTCTATCATGATTATCAAGCTATAGGAATAAGTATTATATTTCAACGTTTAATAATGTACGTCAATAGACGATGTTGAATTTTGGATCTCAGAGTAGAGTAATCGAACAAACAGATTTTATGCTCAAATTCAATACGATTAAATTTTCTTCATTGTACTTGTTGAAGTTAGTCAATTATTAGCTCACTAAAAATGATCAATTGATCTCCTGCTATACTTGTATACATTTAATCGACTTACTGTCCGCGATAGGTTAGTTTAGTTGCCACGCAATCAAAATGCTATTTTATAGAAGCTAAAACTAATCTTAGCTAAGCTTTTAAGTAATTAATCTAACTAAAATAAATATGCAGTAAAATTTTCAAGAATCAATAAAATCAGTAAAGGGTTGTGGATGTTGTTGACTTGTAATTGAGATCATGAGATTGCTGCTGAGAAGTCCCATACTAGGACAAAACGTTCGTCCAGTGTTTCCAAGTTTTCAATGGTAGTCTAATATTAACCGATTTATGATTTTAATTAAAATCAGTGAATTTAGTATCTTTATTTAATTCTTGAACTCTTTATACTAAAATAATCAAATTTCAAAAATCGACACTATTAGAAAACCTTTCTATCTATTAAAATAGATTCATCCCTAAGGTTGATGAATTTGCTGACAGTTAAACATTGATATCCGCACTGCTTACCAGGACCTAAAAGATGATACTACTTTGATCAATACATTCACAGATAATTCTAAAGGTTTAAAGCATTTTATCATTCTGGATTTAAGTTACCCTTAATAGTCAATGTGTTCGCAACCCATCAACGTGAATTTCCAAGTGATTTTTTTTAGCTTTTATAGCTTTTTTGAACTTTGTCAACGGTCATAATTGTTATTTTAACAACGGGATGAAAGTCATTCTACGCTGTATAGATAAGAAACTTTCAATCCATTTTCAACTTAATGCTTATCTCGTTCTTCTCCGAATATCCCTCAAAAGCATTTGATCACTAATATGATTTCTTTAAAGAACACTTTATATCTCTTTATGTTCAAAGATTTTCAAAGCAGTAAAGCCGTAAATCCATGTATATGTTTCAGAAAAATAATTTATTCTTCATAGAAAAGAATTGAATTTAGTTAGTTTTCAATTCTTTGTCGACCAATTAAAATCCTTCATTTATATCATCCATTATCTGTATCATTATACTGAACTTAAACTGATAAAGGTAGGTAACTTAATTATTTTTTTTGTTTTTGAAAATCAACATAACACCTCTTTATTAGTTTACAGACCATTGATAATTGAAATCTAGAAACTGTTCATTATTGATATCTTTTATTTCTTAGTGACACAATACTCTTTCTATTCTATTGTAGGTTATTATTATTATCATAGATAAACAAACTAACTATAAATATGTGTGTACAGTTTAAGTAAACACGATCATCTGGAAGAAAATTCTTTCTGCTGAATGAAATAATGAGAATAATCAATAAGAAAGATACGAGTAAATATAGTTAAAAGTTGATCTTTTAAACCATTAATGATCAGTTACAAATTTGTATGCATATTGTTCAACGGAATGTAATAATATAATTCTATAATAATGTTCAAAGACATTCAAAAAAAAACACAATCAATAACAAATAAACATCTTTACATTACTTCATGAACTAATAGAAGGTGGAATAATAATAAATGGTACATTACAATGATGTAATACATACTCACTGACAGAACCTAAAAATGTACGTCTGAATGCGCCTAAACCACGATTTCCAATCAATATAACATCAACAGATCGTTCTTTAGCTGCATTAATTATTAGCTCACCTGGTTTACTTCCAATTTGCATAACATATTCCATTTGAATATGACTATTTTTCAAATCATCATGTAATTTGTCACCAAGTATTTTACCTAATTCTGAATACATTTTAATATTTTTATCCAAATTAATATTTAACTCTTTTCCATGATCATGTGTCTCATTTGCAGTAGACTTGGAGTAATTTGCTTCAACCACATGAAAGAAATAGGCAAAATCATCTGGTCTACTAAATTCTGACAAATACCAATTCACTGCTCTTTTACTATGTTCACTACCATCAATTGGTAAAAGAACTCGTCGTACACAATTAGATGTCATGTTTGGGTAAGAATGAAGCTGTTCAAATAACTTTCACTACTAAAAAATTAAAATAAATAAACAAATAATATAAACACATTAAATTAAGATATGTCATTTGATTGACTGTCCCTGTGATTGGTCAATGCAATTACCAATTAAAAAATAGGCTATCTAGTAACACAATAACTTTCGAAGTAATGTTGTTAGTCATCGTTTATTTCAAAAGTATTTTCATATCCCGTGTACTGGACCGAGGGTGCCCACTGCTGAGGAGTCCCATACTAGGACGAAACAGCTGTTCAGTGCTTCCAGGTTTTCAATTGTGATTTTGCTTGGACCAACCCATGAATCCAACTGTGGATTTTTCAAACACAGAAACTAAATTGTAGAAAATAACATTTGTGGATCTTATGAAATTATAATTATTTCATTTTGTAAGTATATTCTACGGAATTTTTCGGTTTACCAACAACACCTTTAATAAAACTCATCATTTTAAGCATAGGTACATCTGTGGTGTATGCTACTTATGTTGACAGATATAGGTAGTATGTACCACCAATCGGAAGCGGAATGTTTGAGAGCAGAAGATTGAGAAGATTGAACAGAATAGAATAGAAAGGGAAACCAAGAGGTATTGGAATAAAATTCAAATTTAAAGAATGAAGAAGTATGTGCAGAAAAACTGAAGTAATTGTGCAAATGAAGTGTTTAATGTATGGTTTTCCGATTTTCCGAAAGCACTGTGTAATTTTGAATTCAATAATAAATAGGTCATTCCCCACACAACTAGCAAAATTTTACTCTTACTTAATATAGGATTTCTCATTAATTCATCTTACTTATATTTCAGTGTTTGTAACATTTTGGAATTAAATGATATACAACGCTGAAATTAGAAAGCTATCTTAAGTCCTTAGCTAAACAGGAGGATGTGAGAATACACATGACTAATGTGAAACCACTACACTATAGGGCAATATTTGTCTACATATGCACTGCCTACTTAGATGTGTTTAAAATTCAAATGATTCACTTCAGCTTAACAAAAACAAGGGGACCAGTCTATACAGTCTATTCCTGTCGCAATGTCTTCTGTAATAAATTTTAGGTATTCTAGTGTTTGTACTGCAAGATCTGAAAGCAGTGGCTGATGGTTTTATGTAATATGATTTCATATCATCCTGATGATAACGACATGTTCACAACTTATCTGTCATCAAATGCAGGATCATATATTATCGTATAAATCTTTTTTTATTAAGGACGCTTTGTTTCTGTAACTTGTTTTATTGATTTTACTGTCATTATTGTTACATTTTTTATCATCGTTATTTTCATTATTGACTGATTTCTAGATGAATAGAGCGCGCGCGAGAGAGAGAGAGAGTAAAAGAGCTATGAACAAATGGATTTTTAAACCGCTACCCCCTATAAACTTATCTGTTTCTTTCTCCCTATCAATCAGTTAATTAAGTCATAATCAATAATAAGTGCTATCATTACATAAACAAACGAACTGATAAAATTATAACATAACAAACATTTGACAGTATCACATAAGATATTACACCATAAAAATTAAACATTTTATTTACAATATTGATGATAGAGCACGATAAATTTATTGAATTTTGTTGCTTTCTATTCAGCTAGATACATGTTATTAAGTTTAATTTCTTCCAGTTATTGATGTAATGTTAAAAATTGAATTGTCATTCAGTGCACAAATACATTGTTTATAATATGAAAGATGTTAAGAATTAAAGTTTTAATAAGGTGTTTTCTTTTTGGGGGATTTTCATGCATATAGCATACAGTTCTCTTTGAACCTAGAACACAACAATGGCATCATGCATTTTCCCATCGCACTTGGCAGATCAGGCAACCCGGAAGTCGCGAGAACACCATCTAGGTATATTACAGGCTAGGTATCCCGGTCAAGAAAATAATAATCGTTAAAGACTTGGGTCAGTACCATTAAGCAAGTGTAAATGCAATCCAGCACGAGACCAGATGCGTGCTTTATTCAAATTAATAACCACTGAAGCCTAGGGTTGTTACGACTTTTAATTCTTCAGATAATTGGACCATGAAACGTATAGTTGAGAGAAAATAAAGTGGTAGGAGGGTGTGAAGAAAAATAATAAACGAAGAGAAAGTTAGAAAAGGAATAAATAAATAAATTCATTTATTAATTAAGGCCAAGGGAGAGATAAGGGAGTTACAAATTTCTTCTGAACACAAAGACTTGGCTTGTTGGTTCAGATTCCTATAGCTTCTGCTATGTGTAAGAGACGAGATCGAACACCATAAGGAAAACTAGTGGGAATCCGATAAATAACTCTGAACGACTTGTTTCTGTCTACTATATGACCGCTTTCGATCAAGTGTGATAGAACCGAGCTGCGTATTGTTTTGACGTAACCTTTTCCGAACCACGATGGGAGGTGTTCACTAACTCGTTGGTTCAGTTGCCTGGTAGTGCGCCCAATATAGCTTTCTTCACAGGAGCAGCTGAATTCGTAGATACACATAGAAGTGGCATAACCAGGTAACTTATCCTTCAATTGCGGAATCACCATCGATCGGGTCGTTTACGATAGGCAGAGGTTGGTAGCATTAAACGTTCTCTTTACTGATCTAGTCAATCTATCCCGTAATACATCGCTAGCCAAATCACCATTGAATTGCAGTTTCAAGAAAAGCGGTTTCTTATTAGCCGTCAGGGTCACTATTTTCCTGTTTTGTACGCGAAAATGTTTCTTCAGGAAACCCAATGGATATCCCAATTCAATCAAAATATTATGAATGTGTTGTAATTCTCTATCAATAGTGTCGACTGAGCATATCTTAAGAGCTCTATTTGCAAGGCATTTGACTAAGTTTCTCTTATAATGAAGAGGCACAAAGCTTAAAAAAATGTGTGTATTGGCTTCAATAACACATATTATAGACAAATTGATGGTATAGCGATGGGTTCGCCACTAGGTCCCATCCTTGCGGATTTTTTTCTGGCGAAACTAGAAAACGGACCTCTCAAGGAGGTTATCAAGGAGGTTATCACACCATCAACTTGTACTTTTCACATTTTACTTATTATGTAATCTTTTCCATTGTTATCATTGACTTATAAACTACCTTGATTGGTTTAATAATTTCGTATATGCATATAAAGATTACTGTATATTAGAGTAAAGCCTGATGAGGATCTAATCGAAAACAATATTATTCGCTTATATATGTTGTTCTGAATTATAATTGCTTAAAATGGCAGTTATAAAATATTCGACATTCATCGATTGTTAAATGCGTATTATAAAGTGAATACAATAAATGCGTTCATAGTTATTAACAGACGATCAAATTCTTATCAAATTTCTTTCAACAGTATAATGGAATACGTTAACTTGTTAACTGAACCTAGCCAGTTAGTATCAGTAAGAAATAGAGTTTGAATCTGTAAAGAAAAAATTATTCCCTCCGCAACCTCTACACTTCATGTCAATACCAAGAGATGAAGAATTAAGGAATCAAACCAATAATAGTATCAATCATTGTAATAAGCTGGACAAATAGAATATAGCCTGAAAAGAATGAATGAAGTTCTGAAATAAAAATTACAACAGTATTAAGTCTCAAGGCCTATAGAAAGGTAAAAAATGAATGCATGTGTCACTAGAACCAATTTCATATTACCTCATTAGATGTTTACATAGTGACCCTAACGAGATTCAACTTAATCCATCAATCACTGGCTTCATAACGGTTCATGTCATATACCGCTATGACTCCACTTGCTTTCTTCAAACTACTAGTTGAATATTCACGATTGAAATTCAGAGCGAGTGGAGTTTGGGGCGTTTAACACATCTCTCAATCACTTCAGTCTGCTAGACTCCGTATTAGATTGATCAATATGTGATTAGCACTGGAACAATCTCATCAATCTTCAAAACGTCAGGATGTGTTTACTGATGAATAAAAATGTTTTGTATTTCATAAAAACTTCACCTAATCATTATATTAGATTACATTACGGAATGGGAATTAAATCAAGCGTTCTTCATTATTAAATGTCTATGCATACCAAAAAGAATGATAATACAGTCCGTCAGAAATTACTAAGGCAATTCGACATTTTACGGTTTTAGTAAGACTCCTACCACAACTGAAATAAGAAACAAAGTCAATACAAGATCAGTAGTTAAATGTAATCTGATTAAAGTATTGAATAAACGACAATATACATAGTCCAATCAGGCCTCAATATGTTTAGTCAATAAAAATTCATAGAAATTAATCTTTTAATCTGATTATTATAACTATAGTTAATTAAACACAGAATTCTTGGAATATCATTAGACTTTACTATTCTATGTAACTCATTTGAATCATGTCACTCATGTTTGTAAACAGTTGTTGACCTGGTTTCACAAGTAGCTTAGAAAGTGTAAATATACAGCCAATCGATATATATATATCAGTAACCCTTAAAGCTAACAAGTAAACTTTTGTATAGTTTACCGACTTTGATTTCTAGAGTATAGATTTCTGTATAATTGAAAAATTGTTATTTGTTCATCATGAACACCTTCAAACAAATTTGAACAAATTAATTCACAACAGTTAACAGATGGGTATTTGAAAGATATATAAAGGATTTTAAAAAGAACAACCTAGAACTATTTGCGGATTCTGTAGTGTGCATCCGTTATCACCTAATAACAACCTAGAACTATCATGAATCATTTATAAATAAGATTGTTGAGAAAAATGTTGAAGCTATTCAGTTTCAATCATTGATACTTTACAAATATGACTTTTATCCTTAAATGTCTTGATTTTTTTTGTTTATCAGTTAACATGAGTAGTAAGGTATAATTTTAAAATGCCAATTAATTAGGTCCTATGTAACATGTATTAAGTTAAACATTTCTAATAAACAAATAAGTTAATCAAGGTTGATACCATCTGTATGCCGAATGAATGATGCTAATTGGACACTATATAACCATAGTTTATACCATTTCACATATCATATCCATATTTCAAATGAATTAAAATATTATACATTGATTATACTGAATTCATTTGCTGATCATTGTTAAGAAAGACTAGTGAATGGTTCTTCATGGAATACTGCTTCTTAGCCAATGAATAAACAAATAAGTAGGAGTAAAAACAATAAATATACTTTTGTGATATCCGAATGAGTAGAAAATTGTGTTCCTGGTGTTTCTTAATTAAATGTAGGTCATTTCTTCAGAGTAAGTGACCTACAATAAGTCACGAAACATCAGACACAAATTTCTACTCATTCGGATATCACAAAAATATATTTATTAATAAATTTTTACCTAATCCTCAATTTATTTAAAACTATCGAGTCCTACCTTAATATTGATGCTTAAAAGTAGAAACATTCTTACTGAATATAAGAAAATCAGTAAATCTATGGTGTTTTAAATACTTAATAGATTTAAGATGGCTTACAATCGGTTCCTCAATATTCAAAGACAGCTTGTACAGAAACTCGTTTGTTTGACTACAGACCTATTTCTAAGCGTTTTAACGCACCAGAAAAATTTTTTAAAATAATTCCGTAGATTTCACGTTTCCTGTTTTCTGACCCTGTTCAAATTACCATGAAATGACATTGATGGACAACAATTCGATAACCATATTCTGTTATTTGAACTAACGTGTAACATATAAGTACAAGTTATTCAGTGTATTTCTGAAAGTTTGTTTTGATTAAGAGATATCTGTATTATATATAAATATACCAAATCTAACTGCGAACAATTACCCATTGAACCACCAAGTCGGCATTCAACAGTAGATATTTCCAACCCCGAAAAATGCACAATACAGAGTGACATATTTAAACTGGCACTGGTTAAAAGTGATTCAATATGGAAATAGCTGGATTCTATTTATCACAAGCTGATGGAAGTTGGGAGCAAAAACCTTTTTATTTCAACTTAATGATTATCACAAAACCTGAAGGTCGTGGTTATAACATCTTTTAGGATCAATGATATTTACTACTAAGGGGCCTGAAGTTAGGATAAAATAGCAATCAAGTTCTTCCCGATCGTCAGTGATTATTTACCTGTTATTAGCATGTGACGAGAAATATCTTCATATCGTAACAGACCAAAATGTCTCTGTTGATTAGATATCGTTGAGTCTTTTCTAACTGACTTCTTACAGTCAAAATGTATGTTTTAAAAACAGACTATTAATTTAGACATAATTATATACAACTGTTTTAAATTAAGAGTAAAAATATACTTGAAATTCGTTTGTAATATTCAGATTACCATTATTTCTTGTGTACAGAATGAGAAAGTACTTCATTTTGGCTAACTCGGTATTCATTTATATCATTTACAGTTAAATTATAAGTCTAAATTGAAAGTTAAAAGCTCACCATTTTCTCGGGTCATGGAAATATCTAATTATTCAATCACCAATATACATTCAACATTTCAGTGTATTCCTATGATGGATATATACACATTCACTTCTTTAATAACATAATTGACAGCATAAGGTTTCGGAGATTGTTGAGTTTTAATCGTCTCATGAACTGATCAGTGGTAGACCACAATTGAAAACCTGAAAGCACTAGGACGAATGTTTCGTCCCAGTATAGGACTCCTCAGCATTGATCGGTTCATGATCTCAATTAAAACTCGATAATATCTACAACTCTAATTATCATGTGATCATTGTTGACTAGCACCTAGAGGTAATTTTCAGACTTCTAGTGAGAAGCCGTGAACAGTGAAGTTTAATCCGCGTCGGGTGTGAAAGATGATCGCTCAATATCAGTGGTCTAGAGTCCAAGTGATGGCACGAAACTGACGGTTTCGGATTGGAGTTCCACGTGTGGGATTTCGGACGCACACCGTTGGGGAGTCCCATACTAGGACAAAAAGTCCATTCAGTGCTCCCAAGTTTTTAATGGTGGTTTAACATTCATCGGTTCATGATCACAATATAACTGACGCTGAAAACTGCATAAATATGAAGAAGAAAGCATATATAAACTAATATTTAAAGAAAAATTGAGAGATAATTATTTTATTTTAGTTAACAGATAACATATGCTACATGATTTACTGAATTATCAGTTACAATAATAACTTGCTCTTTCATTCATTGATTATCAGAAAAACTAACATTTGATTTTTGTTCACTTTTGTTTTCATTAAGAATTCTTGGTTTTCTTCGATATGTTCGTTTACCAATACAGTGTCAATTCATGAAAGAATGGAATAAAACAAGAGCGACTAATTTTCAATGAAACAACACAAAAATAGACGTCTGAAAATGTTCTTGATCTTTTTATTTAAGATATATTGTTATTCTGATTGACAAAATTTGATTTCAGTGTTATTATTTAGACTGACAACGAAATGATTATCGTCGTCGACTAATATCAGCTGATACAATATTGAATACCACGAAGGACTAATAGCAGTTTCACTTTAGTTTCCGACTTCTAAACAATGAGCATCAACACCCCTTCAAGAAATCAAACGTAGAAATTTAGAACCCTGCAGTATGTTCATCATTTTTGGATCAATAAGTATTTACAATGAAACGAGACAAGAGCAGGAAGACAACAATTCAACCAGAATAGCATGGGTTCATTTCAATTTGTCAGGTTCTTGTCATTTCCTTACAACCTGGGTTGCTTCATAACAAAAATAAATTTAGTTGGATGTTAATGTTATTGCATATCAGCATAGTATAGCAGATATCTAAAAACAAATTTTATAGACAGAACAAAATGTTACAACTATCCATCTGTTACAAAAGAATATTTTAGGGCATTTTTAGTAGTAAAAGAAGAAAAGTATAGAAGTAAGTGATTACAAAATGAGCAAATGTTAAATAATAAATGAGAATAAAATTATTGAAGCTCAGTTAGTTGAAAGTAAAATTATCAAACTGGAACAGAGATGAGAAGATGATGTAACAAAGTAATAAAATTGGAGAAAGAGTTAAAAAGAAAATAATAGTGAAATCACCTCAGAATCAATTTATGTAACAGGAAAAGATCAAAAATCTGTTAAAAAAAAGTAAGATGATCTGATCTCATAATAAAATGATTGTGCTTAGTTTTGGTAACTGGAATCGAATATATAGAAGAAATTTTGTCGTATTAATTTTTGGCTTTGTATTATTTAAACTTGTTTCAATTCAATGTTGATTATCTATGCACTCTGAAGAAGTGGATTATATTAAGTCACGAAACGTCAGAAATACAATTTTTCTACCCATTGGGATATAACAAGAAATATCTATTTATTATTAACTCTCTACCCAATGCTCAATTTATTCGAAACTATCAAGTTCAAACTTGGTAATGGATACCTATTAGGATTAACATTCATCTCGATCAGAAAGTATTTATATTCACTGTTAAGTTTTTTTAAACCAAAACTCATTTATTTATTTGAAACTTAAGAAGAATTACATTCATTTAAAATTTAGCATCCATTTATTAAGCTTGTGGATGGTTGATATAAACTAACAGTCGTTTTTAACCCGAACGAAAATAAGCCATGTAATGAATGCATATTAGAAAAATACTAGACAATTAGAATTCCTTTTAATTAAACACTGATAAGTAATACTACATAATGAACCAAAATGTGATCGAACTAAAAACTGTCAGGAATCTTAAGAAGCATTATAACAGTTATTGGAGAAATCAAAGTTAACGAAATTGAAAAACATAAAATTAGTTCCCACTCGGTAATCGATCCCTTCCAATGTCTCATTCATACAGAAGATTAATCGAGGTCCATATAGCGCAGTGTTAAATCCAAGATAATCACACACTTGTCTTCAAATTTCACATGGAGCATCAGTACTCTGTATATTTTAAGTACAACTTACAGAAGAAGTCTAAGTTCAGTCAGAGTTTATTATCAGCTATCTATGACTACTCTATATCAAAGTGTGACCCACGAAATGTTAACTCACTTATTTTGTTGGCAACACTTCAATTTAATCAACAGAATTCGATCAGAAGTAGTAATTAAATTAGTGTAAGTGTGATTATCAAGTTATACTGTGTCAGGATAGATGAATCTTGTCTGAAATTCTCACCTCTGAATATTCTCATTCTTTATTTCAATTGAATTTCTGGTTGCTCTTACTTTTTTTTCATCAAGGAACGCAACATTTTTTTATATTGTAGTCGCATTTTTTTGTATAAATTCCAATTTGACGTATTTTTATTTAAAAAGAAAAGAGAAAAGAAGAAAACTTTGGTTACATTTTCTTTTTGTTTGAATTAAACAACATACATTTGCACGTGACGGTATTCTTCTGAATATAAATTCTAATTCATTACAATAACAGAACTTTATTGATCAAAAATGATTATTATAACGGTTATCAACAATATTATATCACGGTGATTTTGTTAATTTTTAGTTTGATTAGGCAAGGAAAGTTCATTAAATTGAATCAATTTATTGGTATTTTTTCAGAATAAGTTGTGAAGGTTATAGTACATTTAATAGTTGAGATCATGAGTCAATTGAAGCTAGACCACCATTGAAAATCTGGAAGCACTGGATGGCTGTTTCGTTCTAGTATATGATTCCTCAGAAGTGTTCATCTATGATCCCGCACGCTTTGAGGTTTTCAATGGTGGTATAGCTTAAATCGACTTATGAATTCAATTATTAAAATTTATTTTTTCATTAAAACTTAATAGAAAATTTTCAAAACGATTTGAAAGAAATCTTATCAAGATCAAGGTCAGATATGTGTTGTCAAGCAGTTATAGAAAAACGCAGAAATTAAGCAAAACTCGTTGACCAGTAACTCATATCTTAGTATCAAGTTTCAATTGAACATTTTTAACCGTCATCAGATGAAAAATGATATGACCTAAATACTTTCAAGTAAATTTATCTGATCATAGTCCGGCTAGTGCATAATAGCTTAATCTGTAGATTAGTAGAGAAATAACTCCACAATATCCTTTCCGTCTAATAAAATCTACCAGTGCTTTGATCCACACATAGAGCTTTGTGAGAGGTTCGATCTCACAGTGAATAACATTTGTTACTATATGTCTTCACAATACGACAGATTTCAATAAATACAGATCTGACAATGCTTAGATGGTCAATAGAAGATATCTAACTTAGCTTTGAAATGTAACTTATGGAAATCATTTTGGAATAAGCTAATCAATGTTTAAATATATATTTTATTGAGATAAATAAATTAAAAAACTCATTTAACTTGGTTCTATTCTACATACTTATGTTCACTTTGATAATTAAGAAAAATGTTTATAAATGAATGTTTAATAGAGAGATATAATATTGAGTTTATGATTGTGATAGATTACGGTACTGGTTTGTGGCTATCTGGAACAAGTGGCTCAGCGGATAACACATTGGATGTGGAAGTGACACACACCGTGCTCGAATCTCAGTGTTAACATCAAAACTAGGATATAACCATATCCAAATGATGGGTGTTGAATAGATAAAACACGATTCCTGGCTCTACTGATAGTTGTATTACAGATATGTCAATTAAATTTTGATACTGATCAACAACAAAGAAATACCACAATAAATGTGAATTGTTTGCGATTAAGATGTAGTATAATCCCCCAAAATGTAAAACAATGTTTTGATTCAACTGGATTAAATGTGCATGCTCTTAAAACTGTACAGTCGAACACAAATTTTAATTTATCGTTTGTATTCAGAAGCATTTATTGATACAGATTAGAGAAAACAATAAGGACCGATAATGACATATTTCTAATAACATACAGTAGGTCCCGAATGTTCAGTCTTGGACTAATTATTTGATATTGTTCGTAACATTCAGACAATTGCTGATAGATGTCTACGCCTAAAGCATGTCATCTTGCAGAAGATTCAGTTGTCCTCAAATTATCATCATTAGTACAAAACCATGGATTTATGTTACGCGTTGTGTGGCATTTATCAGCAAGTTGTGCCTGTATTATTATTATTATTAATGGCTTTATTCAATATTATATTTTGGTACAATATAGAATTCTCAGCACAGGGTATTTCAACAAGTTACTTACTGAAAAAAAAAACGAACAAATAGGCAGTAGAAAATACAAAAAGAAATTTTTTTTTAAATAAATTTAAAAAAAAAAAAAACCAAAAAAAAACTGTGCAAACTTTTTAAAATTAAAGACATGTTAAGAATGTAAATTATTAACTAGGTTATTTCTAACAACCTGTTCGTCACATAGTATATTTGCTAGGTAAGGTATTATAGAACTTTTATACTTTTCCTTACGTGCATGGATTTTAATGTAATTACGTCTCGTTCTACCAGAAGATATACAAGGAGAAAGATAAGAGTGAAGGGGATGGCTAGTATCTGATAAAATAACACCTGCCAGGAGTTTGCATGATTTTAAATGTCTATCCACAACCATATTAATTATGGCCTCGAAAGATTCACCACACATCTTGCTAACTGCCTTCAGCACTCTTCGCAATACAGCAAAGTCTTTTCTCAAAAGCCCGGGAAAGAATAATGGAGAACAGTAAAGAATAATAGGTAAAATGCAAGAATTGACAAATTGTAAGAGTAAATGACGAGTAATCCCAAGAGCATGCAATCTCTTTATGTAGTAGGTCAGACGGAAAACCTTCTTCGATAACGATAAAACGTGGGAAGACCAAGACAGATCAGAGGAAAAGGTGACACCAAGATAATTGACCTTCGACACTGAGTTTATGAAAGAGTCTCCGATGGCACAAGCATTATGGGATCTCAAAATGGTGTTTATATTCCGTTCATGTCTCATGCTAAAGTTGACAGCTTGACATTTAGACGGATTAAGTATGAGACCATTACCAACAGACCAACAATCAATACGAGACAAAAACTCATTCATTTCTATGGGATGTAAACAGTAAGAAATAGGCATACATACAGTGAGATCATCCGCATACTTCACAAAACTGTTTTCTGTGGAAGATGGCAGGTCATGCAGAAAAAAAGAGAATAGAAGAGGTGAAAGAACAGCTCCTTGTGGTACACCTTCCTGTAATCTTGATGGAAGTGATATATCCCAGAAGATTTAGTCCTGTATCGTCCAACTTTACAGTCTGAGACATTACCACTGAGCTAATGGAATCTTAACTGAAATCCTGAAGGACTGAGTTATTAATTATTGGCTGACCATTAATATTGTGGTGCGTGCTACTTACATTGATATAAGTAGTATATAACGTGAGTTAAAAGAACGTAATATCTGGCAGCAGAAGATGGGGAAGATCAAGAAAAGAAGGGCGAAAACACAATGAAATTTGTAAGAAATCGCATGAGCAATGAAATGTGAGACAATAGATTGATGTTTGCAACAGCAACAGTCCGGTTTTATATGATGGAATAATATTTTGCAAATTAACGGTTTACTATAGGGTTTTTCTATTTTACCAAGTAACTCTGTAATCTTTGCTAAGTGCAATTTGGTTGTCCTCCCCTGTGTTCTCCTTCACTACAATATCATGTTTGTTTATTACTTCTGAGTGGTAATCGAATTCTGTTGATTAAGTTGCAGAGAAGCCATTGATCTGAGTAGCGTGACACACAGTTTACTACATAAAAGTTTTAGGTGGTTGACGGTAGCCGACAAGTGTTATAACTTGTGGCCTTATGCCCCGTTAATATATATTACAATGATGCCGCCAATTAGAGAACAGTGATTTATCGACCGGACCAATGACGCAAAAGACCCGTACGAACAGTCTAGAGTCTTTATCGGACCTTCTTCTTGCCTAACCCTGTCTGTTAAGTTCAGAACATCAATCTCGGCCTCTGCAATATGAATCATGCATTTCAGACATACTGGGTTTATATACAAACCAAACAGACCACATCGTACCATAAAATAAAAAATAACATTTGTACAAGATCTGGCCAAAAGTGGCTGTGAACGTGGGAGATTAATTAACAGTCTGGGCAGAATTCAAAAATGGTAAATCGTATAACAATAGTCTATGGGTCAAAATAAAGCTTTTAATAAGAAGAACATGAATATGTATAGTTTAGCTACTTAATAATCATGCAATAAAAATGTATGTATCGTATTGGTCCATAAATAGTTCTCAAGAGTTACCACTCATAATTCTCGTTGAGATATAAGATAAGACTCCTTCATTAGATGTAGGTTTCGTCAGTTAGTATTGATGCTCCACACGCAATTTGAAGCTATGTCCCCAAGTTTCACTGTCTTGGACTTACCACTGAGATATATAGACCTCAGTTGACTATTTTTATGACTGATTAGAAGTGATAGATCACCGAGTGGGAACTGATGTCATCTTCATCCTGTAGATACTACTGACTGAATTATACCGATTATTTTGCCATATAACGATCAGTCTTCGTGCTAAGGCATCAAGTGTATTTTGACACTGGTTGATGCCGGTTTAAATCCCACTGGAAAGATCACTTACCTTAATAGTATCAATGTCTTACTGATAAATGCTCCAGTTTGTTCCTGAATGCTTTTTACCTGTGAACACCGGAAAAAAAATATTTCCTTGACTGATTCACTATCGTAATAAACATTTACGTGTATATATGACATTTTGAACGGTTTATTATCATAAGGATCTATAGAAAGTGAATTATCATGATAGTAATTCTCAGAATGTTTATATTTAGTCGAGATGTAATATAATTCACGATAATAAATCATGAAAAACTTATTCAAAATTGAAACATACTCATTAAATTTAATGGTTGAATTCATGAGTCAGTTCCATTTAACCAAGCGTGACTCAATATTTGTAGTCAGATAAAAATAAGTTGCAGACACATAATGAATAGGGTAATTAATTAACACATATGAGATCATATTAAAAATAGTCAAGGCTAATAAGCGAATGAGTGACAAGGTAAAAATGTGGCTTGAGAAGAATGAATAGATTAGTCTGTCCAGAGGCTAGAATAACCTATGTGGGCTTGACATAGCACCAGCCCCTACAAATCTTTATCGATAATGCGGCAATGTTGATCGTTTAGTAGTAGACTGTGATGCATAAGAACAGTTCGCTTCAGGAATTAAATTCAGCTAAACGACAAACATAAATCATTGAACATTGGACAGGTGTTTCGTTCTGTTAGAGAATCCTAATTAGATGTATCCATAAAACATTATTTTCATAACAAAACCAATTATTCTTAACTAAGTTTGAATACTTAAACCATTGTATGTTAGCTCAGTTTTCAGATTAGCTCAGTCTGTGGTATAAAGTAGGTGAAAAATTCGAAAGTTTCCACAAAGCATCCATTCTATTAAAAATAAAATTTAGCATAGCACATTTTTCGATGATTTATTAAACTATGGATAGCATAATGCACATTTTCACTTGAAATTGAAGCTATAGATCAAGTTTAATTCATTAGTAGATAACAACTGTATCTATTTAGGTTATCATTGTTTAACTGTAAGCACACAAATTAATATTTCAATCGAATGAACCAATCAAACAATTAAGCCTGCCATCGCTCATAGCTCATAAGCCGCCCACCAGAGATACCCATCTGACTCTATCCTGGACTTTCCTTTTCAGTTGTTGATAATTGCTATTCATGGTTGTTATGTCCACTTCCGTTTCCCGGAGTCTTCTGTTCTTTGATCTGCCTCTTTTCCTTTTGCCATGAGGATTCCAGGCTAGGGCTTTAGAACAGGTCATTCATATCTCAACAACCTATTAGTAGCCCGTGAAATTTGATGCACCCTTAAATATCAAAAGTTACCAATAGATTCAGCCTACATTGACTTTAGCAAGGCTTTTGACAGAGTTTCTCACAACCGGCTATTATATAAGTTAAGTAATACCGGGATCGGAAGCAATTTATCAATGTGGATAAAAGACTTCCTAGTTCGGCGTCAACAAAAAGGACGAGTGAACTCAAAGTTATTTAGCTGGCGAACTGTGCTTAGCGGAGTACCTTAAGATACGATTTTGGTGACAGTGTTGTTTCTATAATCATCAATTTTGTTATATGCTGGCGATGCCAAGATATGGAAAGCGATAAATGTTAAGGTGATAGTTTACAGCTTCAAAATGACCTGGAGAAATTACCTGAGTGGGCTAAAATTTGGCACTTGCCGATAAATGCTTCTGCGTGCACTGTCATACATATTAGCCACCAAGGTATAGAACATACACGGTAGATAACAGTGAACTACCTGCTGTCTAGACAAACAGTGACTTAGGAATCGTCATTAGCCAAGAGTTAAAAACTATAACCGCCAAAAGTTCCAGAACCCTATGGTTATTAAGCATAACTTTTAGCCAAATTGATACTAAAACCTTCTTAACGTTGTATTCATAATTCGTCCCACATCCTGCATGTAAGCGGCTAACCCACGCCTAAAAAGGGACAGTAAGCGGTTGGAAAACGTTCAAAGAACCGCAACTAAGCTGATTCCCGGAAAAGCAAAGCTCCTGTGTGGTGCTCGACTGGCTAAACTAAACCTATTTCGATTGCCATATAGAAGAACTAAACGCGAATCGATAGATTTGCATCTGATATGCCCTTACTTTTCTTGTCTTCCGAATCAGGGGATTTATGAGGACTTTCTAAAAACTTTCAAAAGCCCAGAACAAATTACTTGTTAGCTGACTATCGACTTTCCCATAGAATCATCAACAAATTGAATCCATTACCTCGACACGTGATTGAAGCTCCATCTGTCGACGCTTTCGGAAAAAAAGCTGGATCAACTGAGAGACCACCATTGTCAGGACTAACACGGGTCACCCAACCTCCTGTCCTTTCAAAACTGGAACTGAAGAAAATAATGATTAGACATTAATTATTTCCAGTATGGGGATTTGTGGAGATTGTAGTATAATTACAGTCAAAATCACTAGTCCATCTAAGCTAGACTACAATTAAAAGCCTGAAAGCATTGGACGACCGTTTCGTTCTAGTATGGGACTCTTCAGCGGCTCATAGTCATTTATTGTGCTTTTTTATGATCATAGACATTACTATCTACTACTTACTACTAGAAAAATATAAACACTTTATTCAGATGTATCTATTTAAAGTGTTTATAGTGCTTCCAGGTTTTTAATGGTGGTCTAGCTTAGATCGACTCGTAAATTCAACTGTGAAAATATAACAAACTGTCCTTTTTTCACTTCTGCAAGAAACCACTGCGTTCTAACTCACTAGTCTAACCTTTAGACACTCACTGTAACATCTGGAGTTCCTGAGGTTCATTCCCTGGGTTATGGCTGTATACCTCTGAAGAGTATCATACTGGGGATAAATTGAAGCTTAATCCTTTCTGGTCTTCAGTATCACTCCAAATAACATCAACTCATGGCGAATGATATCCACAAATCACTATGTATTAAAATACATAACAAAATAGATATGATTATTATATGTATCCAACTGTTAAGTAAAATCAACCCAAATCAATTGATTAGTCGATCGACTTAATGATTACCAAGATTATTAAGATAACTGTATAATTATATATACATTCCCGTTATATCTAACGATCGTGAAATTAATTCGTGCATATGTTTATGTGTGCTTGTAATATGAAATGATGTAGAAGAGTAATTATTATTCAAAATAATTATTAATTGTTACTGATACTACCATGACATTTATTCATTTTGCACTGTCAGTTCTATTTATCATCATGATTGCTAATCTTATGGTACCTTGAACTTAGCTGTATTCCCTTCATTCCACATCAAGAATTTATCTGAACCAGTTCATGATTGTTTGAATTATTTTTTCTGGTTAGCGTTTTTTAGTGAGTTCGTTTTCTACGGGATGAGGTCGCTAACCATATGCCCAACCCTCCTCCTTTACCCGGGTTTGGGACCGGTAGTAACTCTGGAAGAGCTACAGGCGGAACTTTAAACCAATATCGAAGTCAAAATCTTCAATACAAACGTCAAGACAGTTCCACTGTACAGAGCTCAAACTTGGAGAACTACAAAAATTACCATCAAGAAGGTACAAGTATTTATAAATCAGTTGTCTACGTAAAGTATTCAACATACATTGGCTGGATACCATCAGCAACAGCCTTCTCTGAGAGAGAAGAAACCATCTTCCAGCTGAAGAGGAAATTAGGAGAAGACGATGGAAATGGATAGGACACACATGACGCAAATAATCAAACTGTATCACAAAGCAAGCCCTAACTTAGAATCCTGAAGGGAAGCGGAGATGAGGTTGAATAGCAACTGAAAAGAGTTGTAAGGGATTGCCCAGGATAGGGTTGCATGAAGAGTGCTGGTGGGTTGTTCATGCTCCTCCACGAGGAGTAACAGATGTAAGTAAAGTAAGCAAGTTCATGATTGTATTGGACGTTCGTAATACTTTAAGGAAAAGTTTATGGTTATTATCCTAACTCGTCAAACATAGAAATAGTGTATTTCTATAAGTTTTCGCATTAATTGAGTCTACAAGCGTAATATTTATATTGATAATATCATTATGGAACCAAATGAATCGTTCTTGTGAAACTGACGTCTACCTATTCTATTTTGGATGAGTGTTATTATTTTCACACACTTGTAGCTCTATCTTGTAATTCGTTTCAAAGTAAACTTATTGAGTTTTACAAGGTTGTCTTCTGTAAGTCTTATTTACAGAGACATTCTACAGTGATATTAACTATCAGTGAGTAATATGTTTTTCATTGATACCTTCATTGCACCATAGGAATTGAGCCTGTAAATCTGGCATGAACTGACTTTATCAGTAATAAATACTGTTATTACTATCTATATTATTATTAATAGTAGTCAGAGGAGTATTATTATTGTTATTACTAAACCTCAATATTGTCCACTGTCCAAAATATACAATCAACTTTTAATTACAGGTAATAATAAACAATTTTGTATGCCAACAGATTGATTAGCTTAGTCTTAAATATCAAGGATGGGAAAACAGAACCCATGACAGTAAATAACAAATACCATATACCTTAAATAAATTGATGTGTATCGTAAATCAGTGACCTAGCTAGTTATCTTCTGGCATTCAAAATGATGAGTATACGCTTTAGCTCTAAGTGTGAATAACAACACTGACATTTAGATTGAGTCAACTACTGCTCAGAAGGTGTGGAGCGCAAATATTGGTGAGGGCTGTTCTGAATCGCTATTTTTCTTAAAATAGTCAATCATACACTCTTTCTTCGCTATCGCTTATGTAACTTGGCTTCTTAAGGGAAACTTCGCAATTGTTATTGCAAATTACATCATACTTGTTATCTAAAAAAAATCATAAACAAGATATTTTGTTTGTTTAGATAATAAATTATCTTGTCCGTACATATTCTTATCATATCACTCAGTGCCAATCAACCAAATTTTTAAACATATCGTTATGATAGTCTTGTGATGTGTGCTACATATGTCGACATAAATAGTATATAACGCTAGTCAGGAATAGAATGTCTGGCGGCAGAAGGTTGAGAAGATCGAGGAAGAACGAATGAGAACAGAAAGTATTTGGTATGGAAATGAAGCAATAATGAAGTTTAAGACAATTAATGAGAATTTCGCAAATGAAGTATTAAAGTATGGTTTGTCTATTTTACCAAGTAACTCAAAGTTAATAATAGAAAAATAATAGAATAGCAGAATAACAAATTTTAATAAATGTTGAAAATATATATATATATTGAACACTAAATATTCTATACTTGGTTGACCTACATTCTAACTTATATTGATATAAAAAAAACGTTTTAGTCTATTGTCGGAGAATAGTAATAACTATGGATGCTTGAAAAAAAACCGTTTCTAAAAATCATTAAATACAATAACAATGCACAACTATACAAAACTTAATATTGTACTCAAAAATCGTTTAACTGAAATACCGCTGATCAGAAAAAAAAATTTTTTTTGACTTACTCTGAATGATTATTTCTCTCAGACGATCAAGAATGGTATAACAGTTGAAGTAGTTGAATCTCACCATCAATAAAATATAAAATTCTCTCTTATAATAAGGAGCTTTATTAAATGGATATATTATTGGTGCAGAAACAAAAACTCCAACTGTACATACCATACAAACACAGAGATTATTTGTTCATTGTTATGAATTTTATACTCAATTTATAGCGGTGTTGATTTCGTTTGTTTTTTTTTACTATACATCACACATAATTAATGATGTTAAGCCAGAATTTGTAGAGTTGGAAGCGACAGATCTGGCGATAGAATTCTTCTACTCACTAAAAACTAACTTGTTCTATAAATGTTAACTGAATTTTCAATCATCATTTTACTTAATATAAGTATATTTCTATCAATTGATAACAATTTTATTGTTAAGAACAAGTTATTTAAAGATTTCGATTGTGAATATTCGCTAAATCTGGCCTTCCAACTTTTACACATCTGGTTTATGTATATTTATATGATCGTGTTCTCTTTTTAAAATGTTTGTTTGAGAACTCTTGTTCATTTCAATATTTCAAATGAATTCATTAACAAGTATTTAAATGAATTATTTTGTACTATGAAACTATTTCATCACATAAAAATTGTACCCTTTTTAAATGGTCATTCATAGTTGGTATGGTACTTGTGATTATTAAAATATTGTAGTCATATGCTTATAAAAAATACATATATATATATAAGATATTTCAAGTGTTTGTAATTGAAGCACAGTAGTCATTGTTCAAATTTTAGGGGTTAGTTTGATCTTTCTGCTTTTTTTTTTTGAATAAAATTCTTAAATATTCTTGGTTAAAGGTTATTTTTACACTAATTTTGTACAAATCAAAGACTAGTGTGAATAATGAGAGGGTGATCAACGCTAAAAGAGGTACAATAGTGTTTGTATTTTACTCATTACTATATATACATATATACATAGTACGAATAACACATGGTTAAATTACACTAAAAATAATAATAATAAATACTTAACAAGTGTATTCATAAAAAAAATTAATGGTTCCGTAATGTAAACATATTATATTGACCATTGAACTAAACTGATGTTTAGCTCGATCAGAAAAAAAACAAACGTAATCAGTAAGTATTCTAATACATTTAGATGAAATAAAGTATTACAAATAATGAAAAAAATAAGTAGTATTTTGTACACAAGTATACACTTCAGTGATAATAATAATAATAATAATAATTATTATTATTATTATTATTATTATTAGTAGTAGTAGTAGTAGTAGTAGTAGCTTTATTCAATAGTATATCTTTGATACAATATAGGAATCTTAGCACAGAGCATTTCAACAAGTTTCAGTTTCTTACGTCTTGGTCGATCAGGACAATAAATATTGAGTGATCGCCAGTTAGAGATTAGCAGTTCAGTCAATCGACATTTAAATAATGTAAATTCTTTTTTGTTGCATATTGCCAGCAAACATGATACCTCTGATTGGGCCTTTTGTAATTTGTACAACGAAATGTTGTACACTTTTCAGAAACGAATCTGAATAGGTTATGCAATTATTAATAGACATAATGATGTATTAAAACAAATAGAATTAGATAACTTGTAGTGTCAGTTATCTAGATGACAGGAACAGCTAGCCTAGATGTTCAAGCAGGTCACCAGATAATAATCAGTGTATCAAATAAAATAAACTTCATAGTTTAATTTAAAATTGAACTGTCATGTTTTACTGCAAACTTATCTAATTAAATGTTAACTATTAAAATAATTTCCCTCCTATTTATTCAAATGTACAATTTAAATGTATATAAATCTAAATAAATAATTATCGGAAGGGGATTTTGTGGAGATTTTAGTAAGTTGCTAGCTGAATTCATGAGTTAATTGAAGCCAGACCACCATGGTATACCTGGAAGCGCTTGACAGCCGTTTCGTCCTAGTATGGTGTAGTGAACAAAAACACCAGTGGGAACAATGGAATGTATTTAACACAAAATTACAGGACTTGTTAATAAAATCTAACAATCAAATAGTAAATACGTAATTTGTAAAATCTCTATCAATTGTCTCTTAATGAATCAGACTTCATTCTTCTTGTATTTTCATACAAATTGTATTCTGTTTCCATTCTTTACTGTTCGACCATCTTGTCTCTCTGCTGCCGGACCTTCTGTGCAAGACTAACATCGTCTACTACTTATGTCAATATAAGTAGCACACATCACACTTGTCCCCATTTAAAGCAGTCGTTCTTGCGGTGATTCATGCTCGCCATGCAACATTCTTCGTCTCTGCAGCCTATGCTACGCTCTCCGTCAAAATGTTGAGTCTGCGGCGCGCTGACCTCCATAGCTCCGTCGACCTGCCTGGGCAACAACAATGGGACTCCTCGGCAGTACGTATCCACGATACCGCTCGCGGGATTCGAACCTAGGACCTATCGATCTCGCGCGCGAACGCTCAACCTCTAGAGCACTGGGACGGCATCCAACGGTGTTAATGTTTAACTTTAACCAATCCACAAAACTGCGCCACTGTTCACCATTATCTTCGGTGAGTTACTATCTCACACCAGACCTGGCTGAACTCCACTGGTCACGGTTTCTCACTAGAACTCAAGGAAATACCTCTTGAAGCCAGTCACTAGTGAGCACATGATGATTATTAACATTTTATGATAAACTTTATACTTTACATTCTATCTTGTGTTATTGAACACATAAACACCATCAATAAAAGTTCAAATTCAATTTCAGAGTTTCTGTGTTTTCAACGGTTATGCAACCAAAGTCAAGTATAGTGTTTGAATTAACTAATGATTCTTTTGTACTTGTTGAATGCTCGATTTCGAATATCAAATACAGTACATTCGCTTGTGCTTGTGTCTTACTTCTTAATTCAATTGCGTTAATTCTGGGATTCCTAGTTCATAATACAATTCAATTAATTCATATGTAATATCAAGTCATGATATGATGTCTGAAACAAAATACCTTATTAATGTAATAAAATTTAAAAACGTAAAATTAAAGGAAAAAAACACATATTTAAACATTACAAGACTATTGAACAATTAGATTACCACATTTATCGAACAAACTTAGCAAATAATAAGAGTCGATATCAGATATGTATTATACTTTATTTTTTTCTCTAACACTTAAAAAGTTTTTAAAATGAGATTCATTACAATCTGAAATCAATGAGAGAATCATTAGGACCCCTCAGTAATGAGAACTCATAACCTTACACTGAATTAAACCTCAGGAACTTCATCTATCACCATCTCATCCAATCCTTTACTCTAAATCCATTAGAACAAATTTCTAAACTTTAACCAGTTCTCATCTAATATCGGAGGTTGTAACTATCTTACTCTTGACACGATTGATTTCTTGTGCCACAGTTTGGAGAAATACATCGTAGAACTGATCACTGTTAAGTACATGATCACGATTTACTTAAATGAATTTTGGGGGATTTCGAACATTCTGAAAGTAATTCTTTATAACTGATTTCAGTTTGTTAACGAAAATTCTCTCCACATTGTATATCAAACATTACAAAACCACCAGTATAATTCGAAATTTTTGTTTATTCTTGTCATAAGTAGGAGTTTGATGAAAGAAAACACACATGGGGGCAACAAAGTATATTCGAACACAAAATTACTAAGTTATTTAGTGAAATGTAAATATTATACATTTAATACTTCATTTGTAAAATGTTCATCAGTTGTCCCAAACTTTATTGTTCCTTCAATTCCATACCAATCACTCTCTGCTCCCGTTCTCTTCTATTGGATCCTCTCAACTTTTTACTGCCAGGCATTCCACTTTCAACTGGTGCTACATGTGTAGTGTCAGTCATTTATGCCAAGCCCATATACCTTATTCTAGCTTTCGGACATCCCATTCCATTCATTATACTTGAGCCATACTTTGACCTTGTTATTTATTCGCTTATCAGTCTTCACTGTTTTTATATGAGTGTATATGTGTGTGCACACCATATCCCATGACTCATGCATGTCTGTAGCTTATTTTTGTCTGACTATAAATATTGGGTAACGCTTGACTAAAATGGAGTTGGCTTCCCAGCCATCTTCCCTGCTTGTCATTTTGTTTTGCTCTGTTTCATTCACTTCATATACAAAATATATGTATTCACAAATCAATTCTCGTTATTCGACTTATTTAATTCCGTTATTAGCTAACGCGATTAAGTTGACGATTATATACGAAAATAGACAATAGCAAGCATCCATACGATCTAATTGGAGTCACATCCATGGGCTACTAAACATGCTATTTATATCTGTCGTCATAAGCAGCACACACCACGGTAGAATGTGAACAATATTTGAAAGTAACACTCTTAGATTATAGATGAATGAACAAAATCTTCATTTATGAAGCATTTGACTTTTTCATTCATAAGAATTGTTAATCAGTTCAGCTCAATTATTCGTTAGAAAAGTAACTCACCAAAAGAATTCTTTCTTCTAATTCCCTTAAAGCTACTGGTAATCGATGGGTTGAATAGCCAGAAAATTAGTTTAATGATACGTTTTTATTAAATCTAAATGTTAGTTCATTTCAAATAATAACGTTTTAAAGCCTAATCACCTCTCCTATCAGTTGCGTATTCTATAATCTCTAAAGTATATTGATCTCACGGTATAAACTCTTGCGCATAAAGTAACTAGTGTTATCGTTTTGAAAGGATGAGTTCCTAAAACATCATGTGTAGTTTCCGATTTAGGTGACAAAATATGGAGGAGATTTTTCTGATCGATTTGTATTTGCTCACTTTTGTAGAATAAAAAATTAACTTACAAACTAGCGCATCGTTCTCTTAATCGCCAAGAACTTCTATAAAGGTTCATTTAAAAATATTCACAAATCTCTCTGAATGTTTTTTTGAAGTGTGGTTCATGCGGAGATAAATGATTGTATTTTATATTCTTCCAGTATAGACCCTAAATTACCGTAGATTTAACTATACTCTCTTATCATAGATGAAGGTATCAGAAGTAAAAACTTTCTTCCGGATTCATTGTAGGGAGATGTAAGTTATGATTCGGTGCAGTTTGAGGTTTGATCAACGAGGATCAGGCACATAATGACTCATTTTTACCTCTGTGGTAATATTAAAACTTCTTACTCTCCCTTCATTGTATAATCTGTCTCTTGTTTATATTTTCAGTTATCCCTTTGTATTTATATGATTTTTAATTAACTGATCTTCTTTAGCTTTTTCATGCAAATATTTTGATAAGTATATTTTTAATCGGATAGTTGAAAATAAACTGAGGAACTAAATCACGTTTTTCAGGCCATGTTTATCTTTTCATTATGCTTTCAGAACATGTTAACATTGCTTGAATTAAATAAGTAAAATTGAAACCTCAACAGTAGTTTGCCTGACTGCTTATATGATTTTGAAGGGATTTTCAATGAATATTCGACTGAATGATAGCGAAAGATACATTGGTTTTAGTGCAATCACGATCAGTTGATCAATCAGTAGATAGGACGCGTAAATTCTTTCAGTGACTTTTATTAGATCGGTGCCAGTATGTCTATAGTGGAATCGTTGAATATTGACCACATGTAGAATAGATTAGACCAGCAATAAGAATCATTTCATAACCGATAAATTATCGGTCTACTAATAAAAACATTAATTGTTTTCTATATCTTAAGTTATTAATTACCTATAACAACACTGTATTGTTGATTGTATCCTTGATCGGAATTACTGTTGAATATTTTGTTGTATTTTTAATATATTTTCATTACATTCATACTTGCAGTACTTCACTTAGATAGCCTTCAAAACATCTCTTCATTGGATTCAAATTATATGTGAGATAAAATTCCGTTTGTTGGATTTAAACTTTTAAGTTAGCCATCAAATAGACGAATACATTAAAATCGCTTGATACTTCTTCAAACATTATTTATTTGGCTATGATTTTAACCCTGTCTTTTTGTTAATGAGTCTAATTAATACTAACCTTATGGTTCATATCATCACTTCTAAAAAGTCCTCTAGTCTAATCGATAATTCAACCATACCTTAAACAGTTTAACTCAAATCGAGTTATCATCACTTAAATTTGTGTTGCACCATTATGGTTCGTAGTCCTCTATTCATGCTACACCTCTAGAGATCACAAGCAACAAGCCTTAAACCCACATTTTCCACTGGTCTATGCTCACCAATAAGGTGGATCTGAAATTCTTGAGTAACTGATATTTCATTATAGACTTGAACCTACATAATCCAGTATCACAATCAAAAACGATACCACTAATTCATTTAAAACGTCGTTGATCACCGGTTGAGAATCAATAGATATTACATTGTCACTTTGTGTCATACTCCGTGATAGCTATCAACTGTCGTTTACAAAGTTGAAAGGCGTATTTATGTAATAAAGTGATATATGTTTATAAATTTCATTAGGATTCTTTTTTCGATGGACGTAGTACTGAGGTAACATAAAGATCTTTCTTCATTAATAAAACCTGGTGAATTGTTTATTGAATATCCTTTAGTTAATAAATACTAAAATTACATATTATTTAATAAATAATCTAAATCTTACGTACTTGCTGGTTTAATATAAGCTATCTTTCCATGTTGTACTCATGGAACATTCTTTTGACTTTAGCCAATAATTTTAATGAAAGAAAACAACCACAATAATTTGTTTCATAAGTTTAACCGTTATTGAATTGGTTATTGAGCGATTTACTTCAGACCTAATAATTTGATTTTCGGCAAATTCCATAAGTATCAGTAAGTTGAAGAAACAAATAAAATTACTTGAGATTGTTACCTATAGTTACATCTATTTCATGATGCAGTGTCATAATATAACTACGGTGTATGCTGCTTATGTCGACAGATATAAGCAGTATGGAATACCAATCTAAAATGGAATGCCTGACAGCAGAAGATTGCGAACAATGAACTGAATAAAAACAGAAAGGGAAACATAAAAGAATGAAGAATCATGAAAGATGTGAGGAAGGATTGATAGATGATTTGCATATGAAGTATTCAATGTTTGGTTTGACTTGGTAATTCTCAAGGCCCTGGGCTCGAGTCCCGCTAGCACTGCACTGCTGAGGAGTCCCACAATAGGACGAAACGGCCGTCCAGTGCTTCCAATGGTGGTCTGACATCAGTCGGTTCATGATCTTAATCAAAAACTTAATAATCTCCACAACTGATAATTTCGAATAGACTGAATAATAGGAATATTTGTTGTCTTGTAACACTTGTGTCAATTAGTAGGAATTAGTACAAGACATTTACGTCTTTTGCTGCTGCTATAGAGAATTATAGTAGAAATTCATCATTTTCACTTAACTGACATCTATTATATTTGTAACTTGCATTTATGGTTCATGTATACTGTGTGTAGAAAATATGTTGAAACTTTGACTATATTTTAATTCCTGAGGGTTAGGAAGGTTTTTTTTTACTTAAGACCTAGACTGAAATCGGCTGAGAATTGTGAGTGTAACTAAACACATAGAAAAAATCATAAAAACGGTCTTGTAATAGGATTATCTGTAATTACCATTGAAAGCCTGGTGAAGTTAAGTAAAATCTAAATCTGCCACTTCTAAATCCTCAGGATTCTATTTCTTCTCAGTATCACAGTGTTTCCAGCTACAAATATCATATTGTTTTCGATACCAGAAAAGGAAAGGTATTCAGGACTTTAGTATTTTAAATTTAAAATATTCGTCAATTTAAAAAAATTCTCAATAAAGTTTGATAAATTTCCTCGAATCATTTCCAGCTGAGAAAACTTACTACTTTTTGCTTGTTAAAGAAAGGTTCATTTTAAATTATGATATGAAGGTGTTTTAAGACCACCATCATTTGAGGAAACATTTGGACCATTGTTAACTATGCATTACAACAGATTTTCCAATTGCACTACTTTTAACCATATGAGTAGCTTAAACATAGTATTATAACAATGTGTGTACGTCATTTACACAACGATGACTAACTATTTTTTTTCAAATATCAAAATTTTTTTCACCCCGTTTTAAAAATTTTCGTTACATTTTTATCAAAAAAGGAAAGGAATTTCAATCACCGGTGGATAGTTGTCAGTCTCACTTAACATGCTGACCTGATGATTACAGCATTCCATTTATTAGATGTTGATTTGTTTGTATTAGTTATTTATTTATTTTAACACATAGATATTGGTACAAGGAGGCACCAAATACATATGCGCCAAACAAATCTCATTTGATATGCGTGAGGGCTGTGATACTGTCCGGGTGCCCAAACCGAAACAGGTGGTTTTCTTAGGGGTCACAACCCGAGCCTTCGACCTGAAGGTCTGATCCACAAGGCAGTGGAGCAACGTTGGGAGATGCAGCCCCATGGCAGCCGGTGATCAACGATTGGTTCATACGCCATTTGTTCCCGCAGGATAGTGGAGCCCATGTGCACCATTGATTTGGAATCTGGTTAAAGAGCCAGACATTCATTTTCATTCTCTCATTTTCGTAAACAACAGTAATACCACGAGAAGGCAGTGAGTAGGACATCCCTGGCAGAGGCTATATACGCGTGTCCATGTGAGAGCATTTCGAGAGGGAGATCGGACTCTCCTCACTCTCTGCCGTACCAGGGCATTTGGGAGCTTGATTTGAGAACTGTAGGAAACGTGACATATAGAACTAAGTGGATGAATAATTTATAAAGTTGATTCAAGGATTTTTATGGAATTAAAATATCCATACTCTCACTATTCATGTGCCTATGAATAACACAATACTAATTTAGAACTTATTATAATCACTTCATTGATACTTGCCAAGATTTTACGTTTGCTCCAATTTGTTATACAATACGTATAATGGCTTCTCGAACAAATTTAGACACATTATTATGACAATATAGAGGCCTAATTCCATGCATCCTGGAACATATTCTTGTATCATATAGAAGCCGTAAAACTGTGTAACTCACTAGCCGCACACACCGGTCAAAGCCCTAACAAATCCAAGTACTCCAGGCACTAGGGACAGTCAATTTAAACAGGAAGAGCTGTGTGCCTCCATCAAAACGTTATTTTACCAAATTCCAGTGTCATTTACCGGACTCGATCTTATACCTTTGTTATTTACATTGAGATTACGAACCAGTTAAAAATCTGGAAGCACTGAACGGTCGTTTCGTCGTAGTACAGGACTCCTTAGTGGTGGGCATCTATGATGCCACAAACGGGAATCGTGCCCAGGACCTTCAGTATCGTACACGAACCCCAACATCTAGATCACTGAGCTGGCACTTAATGATATTAACATCTAACTTCGGTCAATACATGATATTGTGCAACCGTCTTCTGTTGTCTTCAGTGGATAACTGTCTTACGTCCGACATGTTTGAACTCTGTTGGTCACGTGTTTTCACTGCAATTTAGAGAATTCCATCTGAAAGCTAATCACTAGTGAGCAAATGATGATTATCAGTATAGGGTTGAGTTTTACTTGAGATCATAAACCGATGGATGCTGAAGATCCCCTTGTTATGACAAAACGGTCGTCCAGTTTTCCAGGTTTCTAATGGTGGTCTAACATTAATCGGTTGATGATTGCAATGAAACTCGACGATCTCTACAACTCAATTACCTTTATTATTGCAAGTTGTTCCTGATGAGTTTCATTACTTAAATGTAAGTTCACGTACTCACCATTTTTGTTATTTTCTCTTTCAGATCCTCTCATACACTGCTCTCCACAAAGCAAATTCAGGCTGAGCATTACACCAAACTGATGGCCCAACTTCAATTTATAATCAAAATAACTTTATATTTAATAATTGCTATAAATTACAATTCTCTGAAATTACTCATGAATCGAACTACACTTTCACCTTTTGAAATAACTATAACATAACCATTTTCAATAACTGGTACCAAACATTTTAATTCGGTGAATATATATATATAACGTATTATAAGCATCATATTTGTTTTTATTATGTTACAAGAAACTTTATACTTGCTCTTCCCACTTCATTTTAGTGTCCGTAATGCTATATTATGGTTCCCGATATTAAAAACATTTTTCTGGCTCTGGAAATCATGAAACACTGTCCAAGTATGTTAGGTCTAAGTTGCATGATGAAGTCGAAGACCAAGTCCGAAAAAAAGTACATAACCCTGACCCAGATGAGCAAACTGTAGACCTCTTGTTAGCCGATGTTCAACCTGGTGATAACATTGTTAGGCAGATAGACGCCTATATTATCAGTTGAGTTTTAGATGTCTATCGTAAAGCATCCAACATACTGTTTCTTAGTGATGAAGATGTCGGAGAATAAAGACCGGCTGTAGTAACCGATCGGATATATGAACTTACGAAAGTAAAGGTTATATTCGTGCTACACACGACTCCACCTGACTGCCTTACTAAAGATAGATATGCTTTGCAACCAAATTCCTCAGTTACGTATGAGATTACTTAGACGAGGATCTCGGAGTAGGCCCCGAAGCAGACCACGTATGATGATTAAACGTATTCAAATTGTTTTGATAAGAATTCCCGAAATAATTTGAATACTTCTGATCATCTACTAATATCTAGTTTTAGGCTTGATTGTGAGTAGTCATATGTTCTACAGGGGAGCTAGAATGATGGCCTAATTGCATTCACATTGGAGCATATCATTGAAGATTTAACAACTGCACATTTCTGAATTCTTGATTGTACGTCTGATGATTGATTGAGAATATCCTAGAAACTTATTTCAATGGTTGTACTATTCGCACTCAAATCAAGTTTGATTAGTTTCCGGAGTCTGATTAAAATAAAAAAAATTTCAATAAACTAGTGTATTCTAATATTGTATTGTCTAAAGGGAGTTAGGCTAGCAATGTTACTAACCGAAGAAGCTATACGAGGTTAATTAGATAGTATTTACATTTTCGACACACATTAACGAAAAAAGTTTACCACCATAGTAGCCGTAACACTTATAGGTCGTATCGTAATTGTGCTGATATTTCCGTTACTCTTTAAAATTAACTCCATGTAAGTACAAGTTCCGACATTGTTCTAAAGCCAACCTTCAGGAAACATGACATACAGTACTATCTAGGAAAGAAACGGATGATTAGCATAGCATACACATAATAATTGGAAACAAAGAAACCTCACTTAAATTCTCTACATATCTACCACCAGGCAATTAAATCTTTGTAATGCAGCATATCTATACGGTAAGATCCTCGTAGCTTTAGATCTACATAGTGAACACAGCAACCACCTATCCTCTTTTCTGCCCCCAACTAATTCAGAAAGAAAATCCAACTCTTCTTTAAGTAAACAGAAATTGTATATAGATACTTCCGTAATGCACTTAAGAGTATAAAATAAACTGGCATATTGAGAGAGCAATGAACTATTGGTAAAAGATGCCTGTGGTTATGCTAGCAATAAAGGACAGGTTGTATGGAGAATACAGGTGAAAAAAAAATAGGAATTTAAACTTGCAGCGTTACTAGCATAGTAAGGAGCTTATGTAAGTCAAGACATTCGCATTAGTGCACTATATGCAGAGAGAGAGGTGTACACTCACCATTTCGATAGCTTCAAATTCCTGTTAATAATGTTCATTTATAACCCGCATGCTTTTTTCTTTATTCTGCGAATGTGCATCGAACGCTATGTTTAATTTGTTAGGTGACTTACAATCGGCAATCATTCAGAGTTAAATTGATGAAACATGAACAAAGCATGTCTACATATATCCTAACCAACTAGTTTGTAAGAAAAATTGCAATTTATTCCACTTATCATACTATTTTAAACTAGAAACGAAGCCCAGTAATAAGCTTCCTTACTAAAAACCATGCCTCCGAAACTGAATTGCGAAAGTGTTTGCAAATGGGAGTGACGTTACCCCGAACGTTTTTTGATGAAAAATATGCAGTAAAGTGACGACCTGTCGTTAAATTCTTATTTTGGCTTTAACTGTTGGCAATCACTTTTGTAATATCAACTGTCTAGTTTTCAAAGTAGTGATTCGTTGTTTGAATAAAATTATCACTTGACACAGCATCAATTTGAAATGAATGAAATCCTCCTGCTTTAAAACAAAATAAAATCAAACTACTAGTGCGTAATATGATGGAAATTACCATATGAAAGGTATGACATACTTAGAAGCTATATTATTTATTTATTTGAACACATAAATATTGGTACATGGGGGCAACATATGCGACACACAATAACAATGAGAATGGGAAGAGATAAAGAATGTAAGGTGCGTATAAAAGGAAAAAAAGAACAATAACGACCACAAATTACTGTATGGTCGTGAAACAATAATAATAATAATAATAATAATAATAATAATAATAATAATAATAATAATAATAATAATAATAATAATAATAATAATAATGGGAGAAACAAAAATGTACGATCAGAAAGAATTCTTAAAGTTAAACAAGTTACGGCCACATTTCACGAAGAACGTAAAAGGTTACAGCAGGATAGCCAATGGTTTCTATTTTGAGCCATATCTGATAACGTCTCTAGCCACTGTGTCGCACCATCTCTCCGACCCCAGCCAAGGAGTCTTGAAGGACCAACAGAAGCCAGTCCTGTGCAGCTTCCTTTCATACCACGACACTGTCATACACTGACCACCTCTCCGCCTTTTCCAACCAGTTCCAGCGTCGGAAAATAATGCACGACGTGGAATTCTCTGAGACGACATTCGTAGAACATGTCCCAGCCACCGAAGTCGATGTTTCAAGATGGTGACACCAATTGCATTATCGTCTCTGTGACCGAACACACGATGTCCAACCTCTCCATTACTAACATGGTGTTGCCACTGGATGTCAGCAATCCTTCGGAGACAGCGATGATCGAACACAGAGAGTCGTCTAACGTCCTCAACTCGGAGAGGCCAGGTTTCACGAACATAGAGCAAAAGTGCTCTCACTGACGCGTTGTAGATCCGACCTTTTACAACCAGACTAACATCACGAAGGTGCCAGAGATGGCCCAGATTGGCATAAGCCGCTCTGGCTTTCACTATACGTGCATTGATCTCATCACTCACACCACCACCAGCATTTATGCAGCTACCCAGATACACGAACTTCTCAACTACTTCTATCTGCTCACCATCCAAAGTGAGTACAGGATCAGGGTCCTGCCACTCTTGTAAAAGTACTTTGCACTTCGAAGGTGCAAAGCAGATACCCTACTTATGGACACTAATTGCCAACTGATTAAGTGCGGATTGCATGCCTTGGGCATTATCGCACAGTAAGACAATATCATACGCATACTCAAGGTCGAGAAGTCTTTCTCCAGGCAACAGATTCACACCACCATTACTTACATCCATCAGAGCTGTTTCCTGAATGTCATCGATGGCAAAGTTGAAGAGGAATGGTGAGATTGGGCAACCCTGTCTAACCCCACTGCTCGAACGGAACAATGGAGAGAGGTGGTTATATGCCCTCACTCTGCCTGGGGTGTTTGTATATAGGGCTTTTACGATGTTAATAAACTTCTCAGGCACACCCTTCTTCAATAGACAATCCCAGAGAACAGTCCTATCCAACGAATCGAAGGCAGCCCTGATGTCAAGAAACACTACGATCGTTGGCCTCTGATAAGTATTGCGGTGTTCTAACATTTGGCAGAGGGTGAAGATATGATCAATACATCCTCGACTAGAACGAAAATCAGACTGCTCCTCGCGAGTCAATCTTTCTCGGGTTTTGAACAACCTACGAAGTATGACGGAAGCCAATAGCTTGGACGCAATCGGAAGTAGACTTAACCCCCGATAGTTGTTACAGGAACGACGTGAACCCTTTTTAAAGATAGGAACAACTATCGACTCATTACATGACGTTGGTAGACTCTCTAACTCCAAGACCTTTGTAAACAACGCCGTCAGTTCCTTAGTCAGAAAGTCACCACCATCTTTAAAAATAACCGGAGGTAAGTCATCTGAGCCAGGTGATTTGTAGCGTTTCAAGAGTTGGAGTTCCGTGTGGACTTCCGCCTCATTTGGTGGGTCGATCGTCACGGGCCATGGAGGGCAGGACAGCCGAACCGATGTTGCCGGAGCAGCAAGTCAGTTGAACTGCCCTTCGAAAAATTCTGCCCATCGTCCAAGACGTCGATGGATGTTAGTGATTGGCATTCCATCATCCTTGCAGATTGTTTCGCTCACACGACTTCTTGTTGTCAGTGGCTCGGATGAGTTGAAAGAGCTTCCGGTAGTTACCAGATGCAACTGCTGCTTCCAGCTCATTAGCACGCACCGACCACCAGGTTTCTCGGTCCTTATGCAAGCTTTGCTCAATTTCATTACGTAAAAATCGTCGTTTGTGGTCAGACTCACGGTTACCCGGAGTAGACCGACAGGCTTCAATGAGTTGTAAGGAACCAGAAGAAACCCAGTGCTTATAAACGGGACGTTTTGTGAAGCCGTAAGCGACTTTACTCGTCATTTTCATGGCGTCACACAATTGCAGCCAATGCTCAGTTATACTTTCTCGTGGGCTGGTAGCTAACCCTGAACCCAGCTCGGTTTGATATTTAGTTGCAACAGAAACTGCAGCCAATTCACTGGCACCGATCTATTTAGGACGATGAATTTGTTGGCCACTGAAACGCAAGGTAAGATTCGCACAAACAAGGGTATGATCAGAGTTCGCCCCCAAATACCCTGGTTCGGTCGAGAGTGAGGAGAGTTCGATCTCCCTCTCGAAATGCTCTCACATGGACACGCGTATATAGCCTCTGCCAGGGATGTCCTACTCACTGCCTTCTCGTGGTATTACTGTTGTTTACGAAAATGAGAGAATGAAAATGAATGTCTGGCTCTTTAACCAGATTCCAAATCAATGGTGCACATGGGCTCCACTATCCTGCGGGAACAAATGGCGTATGAACCAATCGTTGATCACCGGCTGCCATGGGGCTGCATCTCCCAACGTTGCTCCACTGCCTTGTGGATCAGACCTTCAGGTCGAAGGCTCGGGTTGTGACCCCTAAGAAAACCACCTGTTTCGGTTTGGGCACCCGGACAGTATCACAGCCCTCACGCATATCAAATGAGATTTGTTTGGCGCATATGTATTTGGTGCCTCCTTGTACCAATATCTATGTGTTAAAATAAATAAATAAATGATCAGAGTTCAGATACGTACTCCAAAAGGAGTGACAGTCTTGTACACAACCATGCCAGAGGTAGCTGATCGCGATGTGATCAATCTGAGTCCAGGGTTGAGATGCAGACAGATGACGCCAGGTGGCACATCGGCCATGACTGTGCCAGTAGTTAGTGCTAGCCAGAAACTGGTTATGGTCTGCACACAGTTGCAGTAGACGGTCCCCGTTATCTGACCTGCGATTAACAAGTCCCCATCGGTCATCTAAACGATCCTCTTGTGTCTAGACGCCCGATTTGGGCATTCAAGTCTCCGACTACTACCACAATGTCTGTCGAACGCACTTTCTGGAGAACTGCTAACCGGTGGTAGAATTTATCCTTGATCGCATCCGGGCTGCAATCTGTTGTGGCACAGGGGTAGATGACGAAAAGACATCGTTTCTCACGTCGATTTCTTCTCACATTGATGGAACTCTCTAATCTAACAGCACACAACCGACTGTTAATGGGGATCCAATCGATTAGTGCTGCCTCAGCTCTAGCGCTTAGTGCGATACCAACGCCAGCAAGACCAGACGAAGATGCCACAAGGTCACGTAAAACAAGCTTTTTGAAGCGACAGATGAAGAGCATATTTGTAGTACTTCACTAGAGTCCTGAATATGGGTTTCGGATAGACAAAAGACGTCGATATTAAGACTTTCTGAAGACAGCCAACCCTATCTGTTGTCCGACCAGCATAAGTGTGCGAACGTTGAAGGAAGCCAGTTTGAATAGTGTATGTGATTTCAGAAAGGTTGTTTCAGTATTCTTATTCGGTGGAAGCATTCAAATTTCAACCAGGCAGTGACTCGAGATCGTTTAGATAGAACAGAATTCCCACCATAGGTGAGCTGCTGTATAAGTTGAAAAATGGGGAGAATAGAGGTGGATAAGTGACGCAGTATTTAAAAAATAGTGATTATAATAAAAATGAGTGCTATCAAGTGAATGTAAAATGTCTGAATTCTAATTGAAGCGCGAATAGTATTTCGTGAAGTAATTGTCATCTCATTGGATTTGTGTGAGGGCTGTGATACTGCCCGGGTGCCCAAACCGAAACAGATGGTTTTCTTAGGGGGTCACAACCCGAGCCTTCGACCTGAAGGTCTGATCCACAAGGCAGTGGAGCAACGTTGGGAGATGCAGCCCCATGGCAGCCGGTGATCAACGATTGGTTCATACGCCATTTGTTCCCGCAGGATAGTGGAGCCCATGTGCACCATTGATTTGGAATCTGGTTAAAGAGCCGGACATTCATTTTCATAAACAACAGTAATGCCACGAGAGGGCAGTGAGTAGAACATCCCTGGCAGAGCCTATATACGCATGTCCATGTGAGAGCATTTCGAGAGGGAGAGCGGACTGTCCCCACTCTCGGCCGAACCAGGGCATTTGGGGACAGTAGCTATGTACCGTACCTTCTTTTCATTTGCATACACTTATAACAATGATGTTAATGGTATTTTCGATGCATTTGTCTTCATGAAATCACGTTTCATTTTTCGTAACTCTTCACTGCACTCATAGTTGAAATCAACCTCTATCTTATTGCTTAATAAGTTCTCTACGACGCTACACACTTGAGTGAGAATCGTAAACAAATCAACTTTACCACAGCCATATTTATGCTATAACAATTATCACGGGTCATACACAAACAGTAGAAATCCTAAATGAATAAAATGGTAACGAAATAAATCTACCATGTTTTTGAGGAAGGGTAGATACGTCTGGCAGAGAAAACTTCTTTTTCCACTTCAATTAAGTTGTACAATCGTACTTATAACTTATTTAGTTGCGGAAAAATTATCCTAAATGTATGAGTTACTCGGAACCATCATCCCAGTGCGTCATCACTTAGTTCAAGAGTGTGAAGTAACACATGCGACAAAAAACACAGGAGGATTATATTCAGCTCACTCATTAACGAAAACTAATAGGATACAATGACAATATTATCACTATTTACGCTAACAGATCAGATCCCAGTGAATAAAGCAATCGGCCTGGTTATCTTTACTGCTGATAATAACAAGACAGCTTTTCAAAAGAGCGTGTGACCATGTGCATTGTCTCGATCGAACTACGCAAATCAACTGTCTAATACAAGTTCTATCGAAATACTTATGCTTTTCAGAAGTACTTCTTAGTTCACCATTTCATCGCAATAATCTACACCTAGCTCACATGGAGCTTATGGGAATTCATATACACGATGACATGACGCTAAGTTTTACAAAGCCACTTTGAACTGTTTTCACTTCCCAATATTTATTGACAAGCCCAAACTTACCGCGTTCAATCGAGGTATTTCATTACACACATGCACCGGACTGACTTTTGCAATAGTTGTATGCTATAATTTGACTAAATTGTTGAAACGAAAGCCAACAATACCAAGTGAGCCTTTAAACGGTATATGTTTTGGATCTATGAATGCAATAGCGATCCACAACAGATAAATTGAACTGAAACAGTGAACACCCACTCACAAATTCGTTCACTGTCGCAACTGACAGACACTTCCTAGAATATATCACTACTTTCTGTGGTTACGACCAAGGACACGTTCGCAAAAACGCTTGACTAAGAATGTTTCACAAATTCCTGGTCAAAGCTAAGGTTTCAGAAGCTAGTTAGGGTGATCTACATCTCCACCCTATGTACTGGGATAGTATAAGACTGATTTAAAAAGTGCAGTATCATGTTAATAATCTGGTTTTCTATGACTGCTTCCAAGACTAAACACCCGCGTATCAAATTTTTCACCCAAATGGATAACAATGTCCACCAGGACTGCAGTTTACTTAGGTCAGCAGAATGTATTTGAAGCCCATCACATAAATGGACATCCCTATGATAATGTAAACAATCATAATGGTTTGTTTGATTACATCCTGAACATTCGTAGTCCATCAAAATCAAAGTTACCGAAAAACTTTTTCTGTATTTTTCGGATTTAGTGGCAGAACACCTCGGGTATTAAGGATGATGATTAACAATATCAATGTGGACATAGATTATCAGTTCAGTAGAAACCTGCCGGCAGATTATTTTGCGACTATGGAACATCAGTCAAGTAATAAATATGAAATAACCCCATACAGTCTGTCCGAGTTTTTATGACTGATTCAATACGAATACGAAATGCAATTGGCTCAACGCAGTAATTCATATTAATACAGCCGCATGATAAAACATCCTTTGTACATAATTTACTGCTTTCAAGTTGCTCGGCAATATTCAATCACAAACGCAGCTTTACTTAGTCATCCAGATCCAAACAGAATAGTATCCTGAAGGCATTTTATGTTTGCGGCTAATTAGTTTCAGGATGTCCGAACCGTTACTTCCTAGACGTAAACTTAAGCCAGTGATGATAAACCCACTAAAACAATACCTAGGCACTACCGCATCAGTTAGCCAGTCATCATAAACGTAAGACCACGCACAGACCTACCGACTCAAACCTTACCAGCGAAACTGTCGCAAATCTGACCTGATTTTGCAGCCGCACTGTTAGTTCTGTCGTTAATACACCAGCTTAGTGAATAGGTCCGTTCTTAAAATGCAGGCGTGAATTATATGCAAACGTCCTAAAGAACGATGAATTCACGAAACGACGAATACAATCGGGTGAATGACAACTGCTTAGTAAAAAAACTTTAAATGACAGAGGTATTCTGAGACCAAATAAACCACAAGCATTCATGTCAGGAATAACAGGAGTGACGAATTTTGACCAACAAACACAACTTTTTTAGAGAAATCAAAAGGCAAAGTCCAACGAATAAAAATTTATTCATGCAATCATGCCCTTGGAGCAACAGGACGTGTGAACTTAACTCGAGGTTTAACTATAATCCTTCTGAGACGCCTTGATTCCCGACTACGATTTCGAAGAACTTTGCTGTGGATGGCACAACTGATACAGTATTGGAGTTTGACGTACAATTTGGGAACGGCGTAGTTTTCTGGAATAAAGCATTAAAAAACATTAGGTTAGCACTAAACACCAGTTAAAAAGATTAATCTCTTATTTTAAAGTATACAGCCCGTATCTGTGTCAGTTGGTACTGTAATAACTGACTCTGCAAAAGCTGATTTTACTCTAGGACAATGAGTGGTTCCGGACTGCTCATGACCCGGAACGTATCCATGTCCAACAACTCAACTAAAATGCGACTTACTGCCATACACCGACGCGTCTTCCAAATCTTTAACGGCGGCGGCTTCTACCATACTTCGTGTCACTAGTTTCCATACAGATTTATCTTTAGGACATGCTCGACCACAATTCGTACAACGTATGAAGCCAACATGACCTCGGCCTTTCTTCGACCTACCATGATTCCTTCGTTTACGAGTCTAATAACAACATTAACTCGAACTTGTTACAACACCAACTTACCATGCCTCCGTACAATGTGCCCTCTGTGGTTGTGCTAAGAACTTAAACAAATAAAGCTCAAACCTCAATCCTCAATCGCGGGTAATTGAAACTTCATCATGTCTTGACCCAATATGAAAACAATGAATCAGATCTTCTTATATATTTATCTTATTCCATGAATAGCTTTAAAAAAATTAAAAGGCTGACCAACAAAGCTGACGAACAGGGAGCAGTCGAGCATCAAATTTCCATATTATATGTTGTAGATATTGTATTGGGGATACTTCAGATAAAATATCTCTGAAATGTCCAGCACAAATGAACAAGAGCGTGATTAGGAGTGGTTGAAAGCAATCAATATGAACTCCTGGACCTACGTTTTTTCTAGGCGGTTTTCGTCACAAAGCATAATCTGCAACATTTAAAATAACTCTGTTCGACTTGTAGAGGTAAAAAAATCCCCGAAATCAATACATGAAAAGAGCGGCGAAGTTTACGATAAATCGAAATTACATTTGCACCAATTTTACACTAGTGTATTGTACCACACGGCTTCTTATAGTAAGCAAAGACAACCAGACGCCGCTGAACACTGCAAGGTATCAGAAGAGTGTTTACCAACGACAAACTAGTTGGGTTTAAACTTCTGGCTGGCCACATCTTAGGGTCATCTTTGCATCACTAAGGGGGCAATGATCTGGAGCGATAAATAAACCCCGAAATCAATGGCTCTATAAGTCTTCGATATTTGGTTCTGATCGCATCAGTTTTAATGTACTCACCTAGCTGAAGAGCTCGGTCATGCATCCGCACCAGATTATTATTATTATTATTATTATTAATGGCTTTATTCGAGTGAGTACGCCATGCTTCATTTCTCTCACAACCACTAGCCAGCTTAGATTGACCACTTCTCGACATATCGATATTCTGTCAAATATATCTTCGAACCTCTTCGCTTCTGGCTTTTGATTGCACAGGGTTGGCACATTTTGATTATAAGAGGTGTTACTGGTTAAGCTATTGTCAAATTCCGAATACTTGTTGCATCTCTAGTGGTGTGTCTGGCGTGATGTGGTACACCAAGTTGTAAACTGGGAGTCTGTTCCTCTTTATGGAGGAGCATAGGCCGCTCACCAGCATTCTACATTCAACCGTGTCCTGGGCAATCCTTTCCTGCTCCTTCCAGTTGTAATTCATCTTTTTCATATCTACTTCTATTTCCCGACGTAATGTGTTCTTTGGCCTTCCTCCTTTCCACTTCCCTTCAGGATTCCAAGTTAGTGCTTACCTCGTGATGAAGTTTGACGATTTGTGTAATGTATGTCCTATCCATTTCCATCGTCTTTTCCTAATTTCTTCTTCAGCTGGAAGCTGGTTTGTTCTCTCCCATAAAAGGCTAATGCTTATGGTATCCGGCCAATGGATGTTGAGTATCTTGCGTAGACAGCTATTTATAAATACTTGTACCTTCTTGATGGTGGTTGTTGTAGTTCTCCAAGTTTCAGCTCCGTACAGTAGAACTGTCAGGACGTTCGTATTGAAGATTCTCACGTTGATATTCGTTGAAAGTTGTTTTGAGTTCCATATGTTCTTCAACTGTAGGAATGCTGTCCTTGGTTTGCCAATCCTTGCCTTTACGTCTGCATCCGAACCTCCTTGTTCATCAATGATGCTTCCTAGGTATGTGAAGGACTCTACATCTTCCAGAGTTTCGCCATCAAGAGTGATTGGATTGTAGTTTTCCGATTTGAATTTGAGGACTTTGGTTTTCCCTTTGTGTATGCTGAGGCCTACTGATGCAGAGACTGCTGCTACACTGGCTGTCTTCATCTGCATCTGTTCGTGTGTACGTGATAGGAGGGCTAGGTCATCTGCGAAGTCCAAATCGTCTAATTGATTTTGAGCTGTCCATTGAATTCCGTGTTTTCCTTCAGATGTCGAGGTCTTCATAATCCAGTCAACCACCAGAAGAAAGAGGAAGGGAGAGAGTGAACAGCCTTGTCTAACTCCGATCCTCACTTGGAATGCATCTGTCAGCTGTCCTCCATGCACGACTTTACACTGTAGTCCGTCGTATGAGTTCCGGATAATGTTGACAATCTTCTCAGGAACTCCGTAGTGTCGAAGAAGTTTCCATAATGTCCTCCTATCTACACTGTCGAATGCTTTTTCATAATCAATGAAGTTGATGTATAGTGATGAGTTCCACTCAACTGATTGTTCGACGATGATCCATAGTGTTGCAATTTGGTCTGTGCATGATCGATCCTTACGGAATCCAGCTTGTTGATCTCGAAGTTGGGCGTCTACTGCATCTTTCATCCGGTTCAGCACCACTTTGTTGAAGACCTTCCCTGGTATTGACAGCAGTGTGATGCCTCTGTAGTTCTCACATTTGCTAAGGTCTCCTTTCTTTGGAATCTTGACGAGGTGCCCTTCTTTCCAGTCCATCGGCACTTGTTCCTCCTCCCAAATCTTTTTGAATAGAAGCTGAAGCATGTTTGTAGTTGCTTCGATGTCGGACTTCAATGCTTCAGCTGGTACATTGTCGGGTCCTGCTGCTTTCCATCTCTTGATTTGTCTGATGGCCATTCTGATTTTTTCCGTCATTGGTGAATTGACATATATAAGAAGATCTGTGTGTGCTGCTTCGATGTCCGGTGGGTTTATTGGAGCCGGCCTATTCAGGAGTTCCTCGATTAATTCTACCCATCTGTTCCGCTGTTGTTGAATTTCGGTGATTGGCTTGCCTTCTTTGTCTTTGACCGGTCTTTCTGGTTTACTGTATTTCCCTGCTAGTTTCTTCGTTGTATCGTAAAGCTGTTTCACATTTCCTTCTCTTGCAGCTCTTTCCGCCGTCGTTGCTAGTTCTTCCACGTATTTCCTCTTGTCGGCTCTAATGCTTCTCTTCACTTGTTTGTTTGCTTCTATGTATTCAGCTTGTGCTTGGACTTTCTCTGCTCGTGTTCGGCTGTTGTTTATTGCTACTTTCTTGTTCTTCCTTTCTTTGATCTTGTCCAGTGTTTCTGTAGAGAACCATTCCTTATGATGGTATTTCTTTAGACCCAGAACCTCTTGACACATTAAAGTTAATGCTTCCTTGATGCCTTTCCAGTTGTCCTCCATACTAGTCTCTTCTTCCTTCCGTAGATCTTGTAAGGCTTGGAACCTGTTGTTGAAAGCTATTTTGAATTCGTTGATTTTGTTAGAATCTTGAAGGAAGGCTGTATTGAACCTTTGTAGTGCTGTTTGTCCAGTTGTCCAGTTCTTCTTTAGCTTCAGTTCTAAATTTGTCACAACTAGGTGGTGATCTGAAGCTACGTCAGCGCCTCTCCTGGTTCTCACATCTTCCATTATCCTTCGGAATTTTTCGTTGATACAAATATGATCTATCTGGCTCTCTGTAGTGTGGTCCGGTGAGATCCATGTAGCTTTGTGTATACGTTTGTGTGGAAATATTTTGCCTCCTATGACCACTTTGTTGAATGCACACATTTGCTAATCTTTCTCCATTTTCGTTTCTCTCACCCAGTCCATGTCGTCCCATGATATCTTCATATCCATTGTTGTCAATTCCGACTTTGGCATTTAGATCTCCCATTAGAATGGTGAGGTCGTTTCTTGGACACTTCTCTATGATTGCCTGCGGCCGCTCGTTGAAATGATCTTTAATGTCGTCGTTGCTATCATTGATGGGTGCATAACATTTGATAATATTCATCGTGATCCCCTCCTTCTTTGTTTTGAATGATGCTTTGATGATTCCTGATCCATGAGATTCTCATCTTACAAGTGCATTTCGTGCTACTTTGGACAGCATTAGAGCAATTCCTTGAGGGTGCGAAGCATTTTCTTCTTCGTGACTGGAGTAAAGCAGCATCTCTCCCGCATTCAGCTTTTGTTGTCCAGCTTGGATCCAACGGGTTTCGCTGATTCCCAGTACTGACAAGTTGTATCTCATTTCCGTTGCTATTTGACTGGTCTTCCCGGTTTCCACACTGTTTGGACGTTCCATGTACCAATAATAAGTTTTGCTCTGGTTGTTAGAAGGGGCATCGGCCTCGTGGCTTCCAAAGGAACTCGGCTTTCATCATGAAGCGTCATAATTCTTCTAAACGAAGACCTTCTAACTTTCAGGGCAGAGTTTAAATAATTTTTCTGGTAAGCGTTTTTTTAGCGAGTTAGTTTTCTACGGGATGGGGGCGCTAACCTAATGCCCAACCCTCCTCCTCTATCCGGGCTTGGGACCGAAGTAACTCTAGAAGACTAAATAAAATTAAATTTGTGTTCAATATAGAGCTCACCAATTTTGTGTCTGAAAGTAACGCTCGTTCTATTGATAGGAGAAACCAGACAAGTAGTGAATAGGTCTTTATTTAGATCATGGGACCGTTACAGTGGCGCGGGAGGCTGCCTGTCTAAACACACAAAGCTTTTCAACTTCCAATATGATATAATATGAAATATAACGCCTATACGAAATAAGGAAGCGAATGAATACTTGAGCTATGTTGTTTTGATTTATACTTATTTGTTTGAGGAGAACTACTGACTAATTATCCTAAGTTGTTACAGCTTCACATTCACAATTTGACAGATACCTTGAAACATTTGACTGTTTTTTTCGGTCAAAACACACAACCGAATTTCCATGACTACTGACGACATTCCTAAAACCTCTATCATCACACCTTCCGTACTCTATGAATTTTCGTACACGTTATTCAGCGAAGTTTTGATGAATCGAAATTTCCGTTTGTACCCGTTTCACACTACTGTATTGTACCACATGGCTTCTTATAGTGAGTAAAGACAACCAGAGGCTGCTTGTAAACGCAACTCAATTTCGTAAATGTGGCCTTCAGCTTAGCAATCAATCAGAATGAGGCAGGATTTATTACATCCGCCATCTTTGTATGCACTGGCGGTGGACTTTCTCCTTTCTGTGTTTTTTCAGCTATTTCTTTTGTGTAGCTATGTTTCAGTGTGCTAAAATGCCGCAGTTAGTGTAATGTTCTATATGTTGGTGTGAAATTTATCTCGAATCCGCATTGTTTTTTGGGTTTTTGCTGCTTCTACTCTAGTCAATGTACTTCTTCGGCCAAGCTGTCTAGTCTTATGTTTTAAAATGGTAATCGGTTTTGTTTTGACTTGTTTTCTAGATATCTAAAGCCGAAGTTCGTTTTTTAGCTAAAATAATTATTGCTGCCGCCTGTGACTAACTATCCACATATTCGTTCCTAACTGTCCTTTATGATGTTATAGGCAAAATGAAAGGAAACACTCTCCGGTTTTTAATTTTCTTCAGTGTTATGGACAACACTATTCCATCAAAGAGTCAAAATAATACTGAGTGCCCAACAGTAGGGGATATCAGCATTGTTTTCGAAAGGACCCAGACTTCCGACAACCATAGACGAAGTCACAGATACTACCAATCTATTGCATAGGTTTTGTTATTAAAACTATGCCATATAGCAGTAATGGAGGGGTTTTACTCATTACGTCGTGAGTCAAAGCAAGCTTAACATTGAAAATCTGCTATCACTGTGTAGTGTATGTTTGCTGTTTTGGCCATAAAAGGAAGCCGAAGGGTCAGATCAGGAAGTAAAAGGGTAATTAACTGTTATTAAGCTTACTGTTTAATAGATGATATTTCGCAACTCGCAAATTTGTGTTTTTTTACGGTATGACGTCAACCGGTACCTAATATGTTCACCCTTACGATGAAAAGTACCTGCAAATTTTCACCTTCATATTCGAATTATTTTTGGACAACTGTCTTCCAGTTTGAGTGCTTTGTACGCCCTGGTTGGCTAGATTCCTACATTATTCGTAGTTCCAGTATAACTTTCTCACACAGTAAGTTCAAAGTAGACACTAGTCTTTCTAAATAAGCCTGTTAAGCTAATATCACTATTCTCTATTTCAGTTAATCGATGAAGACATGTACCACGTTCATCTGTTGTATACTTCCATTTTACTCCAATTCTAACTGTTATATCTTCTGAAAAATAAAATTTCTATATGCAGAAAATACAGATTTATTTGTTTTGATGAAGATAGGGGAGTTCAAGGGATTTTTAGCAGAACTGTAGTAATATCCTCATTAAAGAGCTAAGCGAGTGCGTAGACTAATGTAAGGTACCATACACGGTGCCTTTGAGTTACTAGCGTTCCGTTAGTGCGGGTACGGGCATTACTTGCCTATCATATGGCATTTTAATACGAAGCTATGAGATTAGACTCAAGTACGGTTCGGATGTATAACGCGCGTCCATCAGCTGCCGTCACAACTCATGGTTATGAAAAGACCCGAGTCTGTAGGTTCCTCAGGAAAATGACGAAGATGTGTACTAAATCACTCAAATTTACTACATATGAACTAGGTGCTGTGAGGCTCATGTATCGTAAGTTTCTTGCAACGATTAAGTAGGTAAAAGAAAGTAGCATTAGATCAAAAAATTTATTCAGGAACTTTCATCAAGAATCGAATATCAAACAAAGGTTTAAACGAAGTTCCAGTTAAAAAGTTGCATTGGTAATGTTAAGCTGCATTCTTTGTTGTTTTTTCCAAACGAAAAAGTAGAAGAACTAACTCAAAAAGTACTGGAAGTGGTTGTGAAACTAAAATGAAAGTTCAGCATCCTTTTTATAATCTGCTGTTAGTTAGCACTCTCGTAAAGTTTCATAGGGCCATAGTTGTAGGGGCGAAACAGTTCTTAGGATCTGTGAAGGCTCACTCCTGTTGCATTTTAAATGAAAAAAAATAGTAATGAATTTAGTCAGATATGTGAAATAGATAAATAACTAAATTACATGCTTTTTAGCAAAGAATTTATGCAGCTTCGATTTACCTTGAGTTCATGAGTATTAGATCAGGTCAGCTACTATTACTTGTGCAAAGCATCACATGGACTTAGTTCGTATCGCAATGCTTTTATTATTTTGATCCCATTTAAGTATTTCCATGCATTTGCGTCTAGTTTAACAGGAAGACATACAAGCAGAGTTATTGTCTGATAAACTAAACGTCCCAGTTGTCAAAAAGATTCTTAACATTTATCCACAGCCAGCTACATTAAATTGAGATACAAAACACTCATCTTCTAAGAATGTATACTGCTGTTTTGGGGGGCAACTAAAAGCTCAGACGCTTAGCTATCCTGCTACCGATGTTATTGCTGGGGAAATTGTTTAATGGCAGTGATCTTGAAATATGGTCGGTGATAGATGTACAGTCTAGAAATAAACACCAAACATACCTAAAGCTATCTTATAATGTATGACAGCAACAGTACCAAAACCATTTTTTTTCCAATTTTCAATCAGACTGATTTCAATCAGTGTACTCATTAGAAACAGGCAGCTCTACTTACTAAACTGATCTGTTTGGTTACAGGCTTCAAGCACTATACTTAAGTATACCATAATTCTTCCGACTAAACTGAACTATACGACAACCAAGAATACTAAACTAAGCAAGTGTCATAATTATTTTTTCACAGACATGTTCTCAGAGTAGTTAAATGGACATAATTAAGCCGATAAAACCAAAACATTATGCACTCATGGTCTATCTGGAAACAATCAAATATGTGATTAAACTCACTATTACTTGGGATATCATCCCATAATGCGACGAATGTACAGTGTAACCCCGTCGGACGTGGCGAATAAAAATTAAAAAATGAGCAACATTAACGACATAATCTAGTTAGTTAATTGTAAATGCATTATTAAATGGCAAAATCTGTGGCTACTTGAATGCAGAGATGACCGTTATTGCACCGGGCGATACATTAAGTCTATATGGTCGCGTTGCGGATAAATTTACCCCAACCAGACGCTGCTGAACACTGCAAGGTATCAGAAGAGTGTTTACCAACGACAAACTAGTTGGGTTTAAACTTCTGGCTGGCCACATCTTAGGGTCATCTTTGCATCACTAAGGGGGTAATGATCTGGAGCGATAAATAAACCCCGAAATCAATGGCTCTATAAGTCTTCGATATTTGGTTCTGATCGCATCAGTTTTAATGTACTCACCTAGCTGAAGAGCTCGGTCATGCATCCGCACCAGATTATTATTATTATTATTATTATTAATGGCTTTATTCGAGTGAGTACGCCATGCTTCATTTCTCTCACAACCACTAGCCAGCTTAGATTGACCACTTCTCGACATATCGATATTCTGTCAAATATATCTTCGAACCTCTTCGCTTCTGGCTTTTGATTGCACAGGGTTGGCACATTTTGATTATAAGAGGTGTTACTGGTTAAGCTATTGTCAAATTCCGAATACTTGTTGCATTTTTGCCACTATTAACGTCTCTGATTTTTTTGGCAACACAACAATGTTGTTTGTAACAGGTTTCCAACCAAGAATCGAAATATCAGTGTAACAAGAAGTCTTGTCTTGAGGTGTTCGAATGTGGAGGATGGTCGATGTGTTGAGAAATAGGTAATTTGGGCAAATTGATTGCTACGAGAAGTATATGACACGGCATACTCAATGGTGATCAAATGCGGATGCTTGACCGACTGCCTAGATCAGGTGTGTGTCCAGTAAAACTAATGAGGTCAGCAATAATGATTACGACTAACAGAATGATTTATTTTGGAGACTTTTTTGCGACTTCATGTCTTTGTTTTAAGCCAAATTGATAATCGGTACGTCTGAATGGGTCACACGAAGGCAGATCAAAATATATTTCATTTTTGGTTCTTGGCAAATTCATTTGTCAAATAGTTATTTTTTTCAAGACGTTTTAATCAACCAACTACATGATCTACTGCTTGACCTAATTCCGCATTATTTGAACTTCGGGAGACATGACCAAGTCCAGTGATGGTAAAAAGGTTTCGAGTCAGTTGGTGAGTTAATCACATGGCACTTAGTAATTTGCTAAACTTTTTATTATCTTTGTGCATGTCCTCCACAATTTTCTAAGGTATAAGGATCTGGATTCATAAGCCAAAAGCTAGAGACTCGGTTAACCATGAAGCTTTATATGCTGTTAACGTCCAAAATACAGATTTATTGTACTACGTGGTCCATTGACTAGTTATTGTCAGAAGACAATTCGGTTTTAAAGATGAATTTTCACTAAACACATGTATCTATCGACTACCATATAGCATTATTGGATTGACTTCCGCGGAACTTTCATTCTGTGAAGTTATCCAATGTTCTGTCGTAAGACATCCGAATATTCTGCATGAAATGCTTGAGAGTGTGTTTTTACGCAACCTGTGTAATAACTAGTCTTATTAAACACTCGGAAGCTTGGCGAACTGCATGTATTATTCACTGATTAGGTTGATGACGTATCAGTATCATATTGACACATACGATCTTTATTTTATGTCCTCAGTGGTTTGTGGTTAACTTTTACCGAAGTAAACGTTATTTTGAGGTATTCTATGGACAGCACGACTGTTTTCCAATTTGTCATACTTAACGATGACTTTGCAAAGTATGGTCAGCCATAAATAACAACTTTAATACTAATAAAGGTAAAAGTAGATCGAAATAAAAATTAAAAGAAGCGTACGGAAGGTAAAAAGTTTGAAATAGTACCGTGTTTATTGCTTCGATAAAGATTAGAAGTTGGTTCTCCACTGCAAATTTGTCTCCAACTCTCAGTTGTGTTGGTCTCATGGACACCTAGATGACCTAATTAAAAGGACAGTAACTTCACTGTCTTCTTATTACCACCCTCTTGTTAACTCAGTTTTAGCCAGTCCACTAATGTAAAAGGTAGATGGACATGAGGAACACCTAATTATCTCGGTTTATAAAGGTTCATAAACCAACCAACCAACCACTTCATTTATTGCTAGATGTCTAGCAACATTTATCACTATGGTTTCATTATACAAGTTAACACTGACTAAAATCTTGTAAATGAATTTTTGACTCTATTTTTCACCGTTGGATGCCGGCTCAGTGGTCTAATGGTTAAGTGCTCGCGCGCGAAGCCAGTAGGTCCTGGGCTCGAGCCCCGGGTGGTGCGGGGTCGTGGATGCGCACTGCTGAGGAGTCCCATACTAGGACGAAACGGCCGTCCAGTGCTTCCAGGTTTTCAATGGTGGTCTAGCTTCAACTGACTCATGATTTCAATCTGTGAAATTTCTAAAATCTCCACAAAACCCATTCCGAAGTATAATTCTTAATAAACTCGTCTTGAATGTTACACGGCACAACTTTGGATTGTTGTTTAGGAAATCGGACTTCGGATCACTCATACTGAATATTTCTGAGACGATTTGGTTAGGGGTTGTGTCAAAAAAGGTAACATTTTGTCTGTGAGCCCGCGTTCTGCAGTTACCACACATCAATTAAATTATAGATGTTTTTGTACTTAGTTATACTGTAAATTAATAAGTGGAGATGGTGTCGGATAAAATTGATATTATCATGTTTAGGGATGTTTGTCGACATATTGGCAGTTTTTCTAATGGTACGCTGTTGCGTCCATTCGATTTTTAAATTTTTGCCGTAGTAATTTTTTGTAAATAGATGTGAATTTTCGGTAGATCAAATTGGGAAGTGGGAATTTTTAAGGTTGCTAAACATTTCGGTTCACACCAAATATTCTGGTAAATCTATTGTCCATTTGTTTCTTTACAGAACGAAACTGAGCAGAACTTCTTACGTGCAGCTCGTGCTGGAGATCTGTCAAAAGTTGTAGAACTTTTGAACACTGGTGTACACATCAATTTATCCAACTCGGTAAGTATATAGATTTAATATTGATAACGGTATCAAATCTTCATAAAATTAAAATTTGGATAGAATCGGTTAGTCGTTCTCTACGTTAATGAAATCAAATTAGACTAAGCATTTAACTTCTAAATTAAAATATCGGCTCATTTTAGATAGGTTCAGTTGCTGTGAACTACCTATTGTATGCTATTTGTTTATGCAACCAATGTCAAGATGTAAGTTTTATCACAAGCTAAGGTAAAATTACAACTTGTTCTGGCACTTGAGTTTTATGTATTGGGTTCAGGGTCTTCACCGCTTTACACGTAACTTGGTTTATTATACATTGTGCATGCTACCCCTCGTGTAGCATAGGCTATCGACTAGGATTCTCCAACCTACCGTGTTCCCTAATCTCCTTTTCATTTGCTGTCATGCACTATTCGTTCTCCACATGTCTACCTCCGATTCTCGACATCATGTGTTCTTTAGTGTGCCTCATTTCCTTTGTCCTTCAGAACTCGAAGTTTTAACTTGCCTGATGATGCAATTTGTTGATTTGCTCAATGTATGTCCTACCCACCTCTAGCGTGTTACCTTAATTTCCTCTTCAACTGAAGGCTGGTTATCTGTCTGTCTGTCACAGTAGTTTGTTGCTGATGATATCCGACCAACGGACCTGGATTATCTTGCATGGACAACTATTTATAAATATTTGCACTTTTTTTATGATGGTCGACAAATTTCCCTGGCACTGATAATAGTGTAATATCTCTTTAATTCTCACACTAAAACTTTCCTCCTTTGGTATTCTTCCCGGTCTGTTGATACGTGTTTTTCCTTCGAAATCTTTCTGAAGAGAGCGTAGAGCATGTTTGTAGTTACCTCTATGTCTGACTTAGGTGCTTCAGCTGGTGTGTTGTCTGGTCCTGCTGCTTTCCCGTTCTTGATTTATCTGATGGATATGCTCATTTATTCGATTATTGGTGGGATAACATCTACAGTAAGTTCTGTGTGGGTGTATCGATGTCCAAGTTGTTTAGTGAAGCTGATGCACTCAAGAGTTCTTTGAGGTGCTCTAGCCACCTGTCCCGCTGCTCTTAGATCTCAGTGATTGCCTTGGTTTCTTTTTTCTTGACTGGTCACTCTCTTTCACCAAATTCCCTAGGTAGTTTTTTCGTTGTAATGTAAAGTTGTTTCACATTCCCTTTTCTTGCAGGTCTTTCCGCTTTGATTGCTAAGTCTTTCACGTACTTCTGCGTGCAAGTTCTAATGCTCCTGAACAGCGCTGAATTGATTGAGTTTATCAGAATCTGAAAGAAAAGTTGTATTAGACATTTGTAATGCTGTTTGAGCAGCTGTCCAGCACTTTTTAAGTTCTAGGTTTAGCTTGGCCACCACTGTGCTGATCTGGAGCTATATCAGTTTCTTGCCTTTTTCCTACATCCTTCATGAAACCCATGTAACTTAGTGTATGCGTTTATGCGGGAATGTGATGCCATCTGTAACCGTTTCGTCGAAGGCACATAGATTTGCAAATCTCTCATCACTCTGATTCCTTTCTGAGAATACATGTCGTCCCATGATGTCTTCATACCCGATTGTGTCCATTCCGACCTTGGAGTTTAGGTCTTCTATCAGGATGGCACTATTCTACAATCGACTGCAGCCTCTTGTAAAGCTGATCTTAATCATCTTCATTGTTTTCATTGGTGGGTGCATCGCACTGGATAACGTTCATCATAATAGCCTTCCTCTTTGTTTTGTAGGACACTTTGTTGATCCTGGATTCATGAGATTCCTATCTTATAGGTGCTTATCGTGCTTCTTTGGAGGGTGTCAGTGCAACTTCTTGTGTGTACGGAGCTTCATCCTCTTCATGGCCAGAGTACGACAGAACTCTCAAAGCTGATCTTTTCTGTCCAGCTTCCGTCCAATGCCCTTTACTTATTTCGAGTACCAACAGTTTGTATGTTTTTCATTTCTGCAGCTAATTGAACGGTCTTATCGGTCTCCTTGATTGTGTGGATATTCTATGTATCTATATTAATTGTTGCTCTGGTTGTTAGAAGGGGTATCGACCTCATGATTTTTGAAGAATCTCGGCTTTCACAACATGGCGTCATAACAACTGTCAGAACAAAGTTTGGGTGGTTTCAAGGATTTTTCTTTAATTAGCGTCTTCTCAGCATGACATCAACTTGTCATGTCATTGAGACCTGTTTTTGATTGATCAAATATTATTCTTGCATTGTTCCGTTGTACGATTTAAACTTGAATTAATTTTAATTTGGTTATTTATTCTCTGAAGAAGTGACTTACACCAAGTCACGAAACGTCAGAAAATCCAATTTTCTACTCATTGGGATATTACAAATATATTTTTATTTATAACAATCAACCCAATGCTCAGTTTATTCGAAATTATCAAATCAAACCTTGGTAATGACACCTAAAAAGTTAGTGATTACTGCGGGTTCAACTTATAACTATTTATTTACAATCTATCTAAACTACCAGTTACAATGTTCGTGAGCATATGAGTTCAATTCTGTAGCAAAAGCGTACCAAGTGCAAGTTTATGTACTTATCTGTTGGACGCACATTTCAATGAAAACTATTGATACTACTACTCATCCTCAAATGGAATTCGTTGGAACGGACGTTTAAGCTGTGTACTGAAATCATTAATCCTTCTATCTTACCTTTTTTAAATTCATTTTGGGTTGATGAATTTTGGTAATGAATATCTTGTTTAATAAGATTGAAACAGATCTGTAAAAGCTAAAAAGATGGTAGTGTAACGTATTCAGTATTTAAATTTTCGAAGGGTGAGGTTTTTTTAAAATCAGTGACTAAATATATTGAAACATCAAAACTATCAATAGCTTAAGTATGTGTGGTTACTGTTTGTCTGGTTCACTGTTCTCACCAATCATTTAATCTAATTTTAGCCTTTTTAGATTGCTAATTATACTACTCTTTTTTGCTTAATATATTTCAGATTGGACTTACTGCACTTCATTTAGCCTCAAAAGAAGGTTATGTTCATGTTGTCGATGAGCTACTCCGACGTGGAGCAGATTTCGATGCTCCTACTAAGAAAGGAAATACAGCACTTCATATCGCAAGTTTAGCTGGTCATTTCGAAGTTGTCAAGCTACTTTTGGATGCTGGTGCCAATATAAATCGTCAGTCAGTTGTAAGTTTTAGCAGAAATGGCTAATTAATTCATTAGCTAATTAGCGAGTATTGTGAGAAACTAGCTATCATCATACTTTATCATGAAAGCGAACAATAAAATTTGTCGAATTAATCGATTTCTCAGGAACTCATTTTTTATCGAAGAGTAACTTAATTGTAGCTAATCAACGCCAGTTTAGTTATGTTGTGACATTTATCAGTCAGGTTTACCACCAACTATTTTTAATATTGATGCACTGTAAAATCTATGGTTTAGCTTAGAATATAGTCTTTTATTACATTGTTCAATCTAAACTATTTTTTTCATGAATGAACTTGTTTACCATTCAAGTAATTATTCATAAGTTGCAAAATATGTTTTATGCATGTAACAAAGATGGTTACCTAAGTGTATTCTTTTCGTTTTCCTTGTACTGATCGGATAGTTTCGACTTCTGATCACCACTTTATGGACTCATGGATAACTTTTTTCATGTGCTTCATAATTCCTTTGTTCAGTTCAGAAGTAATTAACGTTATACGCTTCTGAATACTGAATCAGTGTAGAACCCTTCTTTCATTAATTACTGTTTATTCATAAATGATAAAACTGATTATTATTAGTTTCTGTAGGTAGCTTGTTGTCGATGTTTCTAGAAATTATAACTAAATTTTCCAGCTCGGTTGCGTAAAGACATGTTTCAATTCATTTGTAAGATATCAACCAACAAAGAACTTGCGTAGGTTACAGTTTAAAAGTCAAATTTATGCATAACTCCTGACTTACGTTTATTTATACAGGGTGGTCACTTGGTTAGAACACTCGTGTTTAAACAGATCTCCTCACTTCCTACTTTGGTGCTCGGACAATATTACTTTCCATTTGAAGTGTGGCTCTAAGTCAGATACGCGAATCGTTATACGCATATATCAGTACATTTTTATTTGCACACACCATGGTATACGTTATTAACTCTCCATACAAACCGATTACATGGTTACTCTCATATTACTGAAATGGAATGTCAGTTTGACGAAATTTATTCATGATATTTGTATTTGAACACTAGATTCTATTTGTAAATCAGATACTATTTAGGAGTTACTCATTCTAACTCTCAATGTTGTTGGTCGGTTTGATCGTCATTATTTGACTTACTAATAGTTCTTGATGAAAACTCCCTTCAAACTGTAAGAAACACCAGTAATCAATAATTTTATGACTTTTTGAGAAAGATTTCTTGAAGTTCTGTCGAGAAGCCATGACTTATGGGATCAGTCAAGTGTGATGCGACAGCTATTCTCTGATAACTTTCTTATACGCTGTTGTGTATCACAAGTTGATTTTAGTCAAAGATTGGGTTTATCCAATTTTTACTTAATAGCTTAATGGTTTTGTGCTCACTGGTAACCTGAGTTTTCTGATTTGAATTCTTTATCAGATCGTGAATGCGTGCGCACGCATTATCCAGAAGTCATAAACGCCAATGAAATAGCTGTCTGGTGCTTTGTACTTTTCAGTAGATCTTTCCGTCTGCTGTCAGTTCATTGTAGCAACCAACTTCAAGTTGTACAGAATCTACATAAAACCCCCATTATTAAGTGTTCATGAATTTGTTTATTTCTTTTTCAAATGTTGAATTGTAGATTGGATTTACCCCATTGTATATGGCTGCTCAAGAAAATCATCTTAATGTAGTTGATCTTCTACTTCAACGTGGTGCAAACCAAGCATTAACTACTGAAGTAAATCTTTGTTTTCTAAAATGATTTTTTCCTGCTAAAAGAGCTTCCAATTATTTTTTGTGTTATAGAAATATGGGAATTTTTGTTTGCTGGGATAATAGAATTTTCTTTTCTATTATTGTGAAAGTATATGGTGTTATGTAATTAGTTTGTGCTAAAGAATCCGGTCATATTTCAATCATTATTATTATTGTTGCAATAGGAAACTGTGGATCCGGTAGCTCCTAAAGTCGTTTTTAAACCATTGGTTTGAAAGACCTAAGTATTCTTCCATCTAATGGTTTGCTGTTGGTTTGAATTCCATTGAACTCAACTGGTCTTTGGCAGGCATGTTACATTACTAATTAATCACCATAGTAACAGTTTAACTCGAAGCTAAATAAACATGTACTTAATAAATGTGTTGGATTAGTTTAATTTACTAGATTCAAAATCTGTTTCATTGATTTCCATCCCAGTAGCTGGATAGTATGTCTCATCTTAGTGTTTGCTGATCGATGCGCATTGTTGTCATATAATTATAACTTATATGTTACAATGTACTTACTTACGCCTGTTACTCCCAATGGAGCGTAGGCTGCAGACTACCATTCTCCATCCCATGTCACAACGTAGTTCACTATTAAATAATAGATTGTTGACTTTGTCATATTGATTGATCTTTCTTTTAGAATTATGTTGTGTAATTTCCAACCTCAACGTCGATGACAATGAACTAGACTACTTCCCATCCTTTTTTTCTACCCATTAACTAGAGATAAAATGAGGAACAGAGAGACGCAAAATTATTTGGCTGCACTCATTTATACACATATTTAATCACAATCATTCAAAGTTTGTCATACTGAGCAAACTTCACACAATTAATGTAAATAAATGTCATAATAAGTTAAAAAATTTCTGAATTGATTCAAAAGTCAAGTGGGGATCTCACTGAATTAATGGAGAGTTTAACTGAGTAACGATTACATTTAAATCAAACATAATCTTACACTTGATCACCTCTTAACTTCTGAAATATTGGTTGTCTACCCAATGGTTTACATACTTTTCATATTAAGTTCTCATCTTTTCCTCACACACTTCTGAAATTGTGCATAATAAACTGAGCATTCACACAACTATCTGAGATTTCCAGTAGTGTTATAATAAACTGATTCAATTCTTACTTAGATTAAGAGCGCAGTGAGTTAAAGCATAAGAGAAGAAAAGTGTAATCCCTGTTTATTATTACTACTGTGATTAACATCATACCTTTTCCCATTAATTTAAACTGTAGTCAGTAAGTTTGTTCAATGGTACTTTGTTCTCATCATTTATTAGGAAAAGGCCGAATAAAGTAAGCGGCGTTTCGGCAGATAAATAATATCGGTTTCCTTTCACCTAATTTTTAATATTTTTGTTGCCATGAGGCCAACCAAAAGTCAATAACCACTGATGAAAGATGTTATGATTCTTTTTTTTCTTAAAGAAAATGCCTATTATATATGATCATATAAGAATGTTCATGTGTTAAATATTACTGACTTAAAGTCATTTACTTCAAAGGTATATAAACTAGTGTAGAATTTATTGCTTGTATGTAAATATAAATTTTAGGGAAATACTAGCTGAAATTCTCTGTCGCACATTGGTTAGATTTATTATTGTTATTGTTGTTATTACTAAAAAAAAGTTGACTTTCAAATCAATCATTTCTTTCACATTTTCTTGGACAGTTATGCATTTTTCTGGTTTTATATTATACCTTGATTTGAACAAACGAATCATCCCTAACACTTCTATTCATTATCTTGCACAGATGTTTTTTGTCTGCATTATTTTGATTTTTATAAGTTGATATTTGACCTATTGATTGATGTACGGAAACATCCCTTCAATTTTATTAGACTAGAATATTAGTAGTGATGCTGATAGTAACCAGTGTAATTTAACACTAACAATTTTTCTTTTAGTAAAGAATTCTTATCACTAATTTTCGTAATATTGCAACAATTCTTTGTCATGTCATAAGGACCACTGACCAATATCTCGTTCCAAGTCACCAATCAGATACTTATTCCAATTTTTCTCTATTTCAGCGTCTACCATTTCCTCTATAGCATATTACACACCTGAGCAGTACTATTGACCTTAAGCGGATGCAGCTAAGTTCCCATCAGTCTGTTATTCGCAAGCACTTTGTGCCCAGTTTCGACTATATCCATATTTCAAACGGACGTGGTTTATATGCAGACATATCGAACCGCACAATATTATAAAATTAAAAATAACAATTATACATAAACAAGTCAAAAGTGGCTGTGAATAGGGGGAAAACTGTGAGACTTGTAAGAAACTAGGAATAGTAATTCGTATGACAGTAGTTTATGAGTAAACCCAAAGCTTAAGAAAGTCGGAATGCTTAGATATAATAATCTAGTTACCTAATAATTATGTAATAAGACTACATATAAAAATTATCCGTAAATCAGTTTTAGGGGTCACCATTCCTTCAATCTTCGTTCTGATATAACAGTTTCTGTTTAGCTTATATTCCCATTGCAATTATTTGGAAGTACCATTAATAAAGCTTTTTAATCGTTAGTATCTGCCACCCATCTTAAATCATGAGTTTTCTATCAGAATAGCTGCTACCAATAAATTTTTCTACCTACCGTATATAAGATGTATGAACCACAATATATTCCTCTCTTGTTTTTACACAGGATAGATAGTGAAGAGAAAATTCTCACAACTTCAGGGTTTCTGTTTTGTGATATTTCACGTCACATGTAACAGCGCGTCAGTACATAGTTATTATTTGTAATTACCAAGCTTAAATAAATCCAAAACATGAAGATTGATTGCAATGTTTTCTCAGTTGGTAATAAGCATATTAAATCTTTTAAAAGGCCTTGGAAGGGCACACTCATTACAAGGAGACGGGGCTTTTACAACCAGGCTTTGATACAGCTCTACCATATATATAACCTGTTATTAACCGTTGAATACGTATAACAAAATAAAATGTCAGTAGATAAAGTGATACAGCGGTAGTTAATAGTTAAACTAGTTGCATTTCAATCATTGAGTCACAGGATCGAACTTGCTCTCATCTACGTCAGTTTATGCAGTCACGCAGTATTTCTATCCCCTCACATAATGCTCTTCAATGCCAAATACATAAACGAGTACTTGGCTAGTGAATTACATTAAAGGAACTAATTAGGAATAGGTGAACGCGACGACGGATTATTAAAACAACATAAGTGAATATTCTATTCTGTTTAAAATGAAAGATTACTCGCTCACTAAATTCCCTTATCAGTCACTTCCGTGTTGTAATAACTGAAATTGATTGTATTGTTGTTCGTTCTCATTTTTTTCTTCTACAGGATGGTTTCACTCCTTTAGCAGTAGCCTTACAACAAGGACATGATCGTGTTGTGGCACATCTTCTAGAAAGAGATTCACGTAGTCGAGGTGGCATGCCAGCTCTACATATTGCAGCACGAAAAGATGATGCAAATGCTGTGAGTTTGTTATTGAACAATGCAGAAGTTAATGTGAATCATCAATCTCAAGTGAGTTTTACTGTTTTCTTTTCAGAATTTAATTAAAAATGCACGTACAAGAGCTGGAAGGGCTTGATTTCTAATCTTGGTTTTGATACTATTAAGATGCAACCTGTAGTAAATGAGCTACATGTAGCTTACATTTTATAACTTCCCCATAAATCCTAATAAGTATTCGAGTACATATAGCGAATAACTCTTCACGAACTCCCCCAACTTTATTGATTATAATGTGGTCACTAGTGGCCAACTTAATAATAGAACCAGGAAGTTCTCCAGATAAGCTATGACATGTGGAGTTTAACAATGTAATGTGTGATGCAGCTACTTACAGATGATTATCATGCTACATCGCGAATTGAACTTCAAAATAATATAGTCAGTACTGCAAAGTCATCACGTTAGCCACGAGGCTTTGCGACCTTGGATTTAATCACTGATTGGGCTGGAGGCCCGACTTTTGATTAGTCCCAAGTTAGGACTTAACGACTGTTCGGCATATCACAGTCTTTGACGTAAACTATCTTTATGTTGTCCTGCACACTTATCAAATAGTCTAATGTAAACAACACAGTTTTCTGTTCATTAAAAAAATTAACTTCAATTAAAAAGGAAATTTCTTTACCATTGTGATTTTTTTTGCTAAATATGTAAATTCAGTGGTAATGTAAAGCAAATAAAATAATTTCTTACATATATTATTGGCTTACAATAATAAACTCAGTTTCAGAGACTGTTAGGTGATTGAGCTAGCTACCATTTTTCTGTGTCTGTGATTATCTAGACAATGCATGCACAATTCCATTTTACTAAATTTTAACAGATGGATTTTTAATGATACGAAATGCTTTATGTAAACAGTTTTGTTGTCCAGTATCGATTGATATTCTTACTGTGTAATAATTATTAAAAAAGTGTCTTCTGTGTAGAAACTTTCTGACCAAGTTCTCGTGTAAAATTCATTCTGTCTGTATATTTCACTTTTAATGTAAAACTATACAATCGATAACATTGATAATAACTACATCAAAAATAAAGCCATACCTTAATGGGTATAAATCACTAGATGGAAAATTAAAATCCGACTCTGTTTACTTTCACTCTAGACAATAGCATTATTCATACACGGAGCGCATAACTCAAAGCTGGTTACGCATTATATTACATTGAAATTTATATGAGGAATATCCGGTGAATTATGGTTAATGTGATTATTATCATTTGTCCCTATCTACTATAAAACTGTTTGGTTTGGGAGTCATGTTTATGATACATTTCTAATTGTATTGAAATTACTTTTAATTTCTGACTTTCTTTTGCAAAGTGATTACTTTACTTTTTGGATTTACGTTTGGTGTTATTACATAATCGTTTACTAATGTTTTTGTTCGATTTGGTGGTGTATAAAAGAATTTGATTCATTTCATGACGTGTAGTCTTTTCAAGGAATTTCTAGATTGATATACTGGCTGGTGCATAATCAGCTCTCAGGTTTAACCTCCGTTTCTGTCTAATTTGCTGTAGTTGAACCAAGATAGTATGTCAGTTGACCTGAGAGGAATTTTGTGACTTAAATCTGAGCAAACAAACTTATACTCTTGGCTATTAAGTTAAGTTAAAAATCGAATTTTTCTAAAGTTGGTTGGCAACTAGGTGTGGAATATTGAAAATACTTTTCGTCCTATTCAGGACTCGTCAGCTGGGTGCACCTATGTCTCGGTGTGTGGCATCAATAACGGGAAAATATCAAGTTGTGTCAAATTAAATAAATGATAGAGCGGGAACCAGTGATATGGCTGAAATTGGTTGCTGTGTTAACTTTATCATTTCTAATCTCAATCACCTATACGCGTTTTTTCGTCATATTGCTTCCTTCTATTCCTAAGATTTAGGTTATTCTTCCCCACTACCTCTTGTTATATTGTCTCTCTTGTTTCTCTCAATATTATAAGATATAGTTTCGTTTGGAATAGGTTCAACATGACATTAAAATTGTATTAAGCAACTAGTTTATAAGAGTAGAAATGGTCTACACCACAGTATTTAGATTTTAATTAAGGTAATCAGTTACGTATTGAACAATTATTTCATTCCAGTTTCTTTTTCTCAACAGAACTATTATTTGTGACTGCAAAGACATCATTGTTATGAAGTTAAGTTTTTTTATGATTTGACGATCGGGTTTTCGGTTGTTTCAATGAATGAATCCAATGATAAGACCAATAGATGCAATGCAATAATACCATATGACAGAATGATAACTGCTCAGGTGACCGAATCATTGATATAAAGCTCCCAACTGAACTGATATGAGATAATAAGGTGATCGTCCAGGAAAATAAGTAATTTCGTGTAAAAACATAACACGCTAATGTGAAAAAGGTTAATGGATGTAGTCATTTTACAGATCGATGGTGGGAGGACTCATATCATCACTTTGCAATAGAATTAATTGTTCAAATCTAACTATGTTCAGAGAAATTATCACTAAAGCTCACAAATTGTAACTCGAAGTTAGATTACATAAATCTAAACTTGCACATTGTGTTACGTTAAGTTTACTAGTAAAGTGTAAAATCAAAATTACACCAAGTATAAAATATCTAATTAAGCCTTATAGAGGAATGTTTAAAATTGATTTTTAAAAGAAATACAAATGTGATTTCAGAAAGTCCTCGCCCTGACTAATATTTTAATACCATTTTTAATTTATGATTTAACTGAAGACAACCTAGCAGAAACAACAAAAATATGGTCGTTTTATTGATTGATCACTTAATAGTAACCGGTGTCATGTATGTAGTGTTGATCAAGTTGCAGTTTGACTACTAGTCTTAGTGATTCGATGTTAAATGTTTGAAAATAGTCACCTAAATCTCCTAAACATAGATGTCGTGTTATTTGTTACTGTGTAGTGTTGGTTCGAACACCGCGCAAACCATTCGTTCCATCATGATTGCAGGTGCACTTTGTCGATGAATCTCGACCGACAATAAACTTGGGTTTGGGGTTTATTACCAGACTGGAATCTTGAATAGTTTCTTTAAACACGTTGAACGTGCTGGAGTAGGACTAAGCTAACAGAAAGTTAGGTAGAGCCAAAACACGTCATTGGTCCATGTAGTTGTTGACCGTTGATCTGGACCGTACAAACTATCTAGTTTTAGTGATGTTTGTACGACAATCATGATCAACGATTGAAGACCCTAATTAATGTGGTTCCGAATCAATCTGTGGCACAATCTCACTTGTCATTATCTTTAAAACCATTCTGTATATTTATTTTTATTATCACTAGTACTATATTTATTATTATTTTTCTCTTTGCCATTGGTCTTGGTAATATATTATAGCAATTGAAGCGGTAATAACCTTGTACCAAATTTAACAATGACTAGGCTTTAGAAAAGCATTCAATTTTATGAGATTTTCTCCAGTGATAAATTTGACTAAACTAAGAACAGTAAATGTAGGAGAATAAAATGATTTTATTTACTTAGTATGGTTTCTTTTCAGCTACTTACAAACTAGAAACAATAGTAATAATAATTATGTACAGTGTGTGTACTTTGTGTCATTTTATGAAGTTGAAAGAATTGTAAAGTGGATGAATATTTATATTTTACCATATGTGAGAATCCCGGAAGACATAGAGATACGTTTCTAGAGAATGAAAATCGATGCCGAATTCACATGATAACAACCGTAACATGGGATAGATTATAAGCGAAAGGTGATTAAAGTTTAGAAAAGATGCGAAATTAGAAGGAATGAATTTATTATGGAAACTCTAAAATAATTTATCACGTAATCGAATGATGAAAAGTAACAATTTTTATTCAGTTCTTACATGAATTTCATGAACTATAGTCATTTGGTCAAGTTTACTGTCAATCCTGCATACTTTCTACATTCCCTAAGTTCTTAATAGAACAAAATAATCCTTTTTAGCGATTTCATTTTTCCATAGTTGTTTTCCATATTATTTTCCTATTTAGATTTCTTGATTATCAGTATGTGATTTTGAGTTTTTGGTTTAATCACATTCATGGTTATTCACTTGAAACTGGTTTAATATTCTTACAAACACAATTTTTGTGTGATATTCGTCGTTAGATGACCTTAGGTTACCATTGAAAAAGCCGAGGGGCATACTTTTGAGAGTCCTACATTAGGGCGGAACCGCTATTCAGTGCTTCTGTAGCGAATATAACTAACAAACTAAACAAGATCCCATAAAATCAACTCTTAAACTTCTAGCTTGTTGTTCGGGTCTTAATTTGTCACATGTATATGCGATTGTAATATTGAAGTTCTTGTATGGATTTCATTTTCCAAACTAATTGTTCTATGACCTAATGGGTGTATTCGACTTAATGGAAAGCTTTTATGACTATTGTTCATTGTAACTTGATGTTATGTATTTACCTACGATTATCACCATATGTTTAGGCTTTGTTTTTCTTTTTAAAAAAAAGATGACCTATGTTTATATATATGTATGGACGCCTGCTTGAATATCTGGGCTACCTTTTTCTGCCATCTAATTGTTTCAACAAGTTATCTGTTTTTTCATTTTGTTTTTAACGTCTCATTATGTCCATTAATCGCATAACCTGTACAGGCGCGTTTATGAAAAGCCTACGACCTTTCGCTGAACAAGTTACAAAAAAGTTCTATAAAAGACATCGTGGTGGTTGGCAATATGCGTTAAAGCGAATGACCATCAATCATATGTCGATTCCCGAGCTGCTAAATTCTAACTGCCGATCACTAATCAACAAAGTGGACTATCTTCATTTCCTACTAATTCAAAATACGTATCGTGATTGTGGTGTCATCACAATTCAAGAATCTTGGTTCATTGATTTACTGGACGACTGTCTAGTATCATTTTTGTAAGTTTTGATCGACTCACATCTTCACAACTAAAACGACTACGGAGGTTGAAAGAAAGAATGTAAAAGGAGAAAAACTCTAATGAAGCTCGTAAGCTAAATGGTCTGATAAACCTAGAGATTAGGCGTCTCAACTCTATGTTTACTCAAAAACTCTCCAAGTATGTGGAAACGCTTTAAAGAAATTACAGGTGACAGACAGATTAGGAGCGATAACCAACTGAATGTTTGTGACTTAAGTCTTTTGTACGTCAGTCATCTTATTTAATGCTCCATTCATCCACAGGTTTAAAGAATAGCTGTGTTCCTAGTTTCACTGAAACTGATGTACGAAGATGTCTGCAGTCACTAAATTCATCCCGATGTTTAGGACCTGATGGTATCCCAAACCTTTAAAAAAATGTGCTGATGTCTTATGTTATCCATTCACAACTATCTTTAACAAATCTTTCCCATCTAATCTCATACCGAAAATGTAGAGAAAAATGAAGATAATCCCTGTACCCAAGAAAGTATCTGGTGATAATAATGTGAAATTTAGACCTATTGCAATAACTCCACCCTTCCTCAAAACAATGGAAAAATTATTAATACTTCCACCTCAACCTACGATAAAAGATCATATTGATCCGTATCAGTTTGCCTACAGATGCAAAAGAAGCACCTTAGATGCTGTTGCTGTTCTGCATCGCAATATCGTGTTCAACGTAGAAAGCAGTAAGAAGTATGTTCGATGCGCTTTTCTGGACTATACTTCAGCTTTTGATTCTGTACCAAGACAATGTTTACTTAACAAGTTAATCAGCGTCAACACTGACAGCTGGATAACAAATTGGTTATGTTCCTACCTCTTTGTAAGGGACCAGTACACTGTATTTAGAGGAAAGTGTTCAGAGTCTCTACTGTCCCATGAAGGTGTACCACAAGGATCTGTTCTTTCACCATTTCTTTTATCTTTTTTATCCGCATGATCTGCCATCTTCCACAGAAAACACTTCTGAAATATGCGGATGATCTCACTGTATGTATGCCTATTTCTTCCTGTTTACATCCCATAGAAATGAATGGGTTTTTGTCTCGTATTGATTGTTGGTCTGTTGGTAATGGTTTTATACTTAATCTGTCTTAATGTCAAGCTGTTAACTTTAGCATGAGACATGAACGGCATCTAAACACCATTTTGAGATCCCATAATGATTGTGCCATTGGAGACTGATAACCACAGTGTCGAAGGTCAATTATCTTGGTGTTACCTTTTCTTCTGATCTCTCTTGGTCTTCTCACGTTTTATTGTTATCGAAGAAGGTTTTCCGTCTGACTTATTACGTAAAGAGATTGCATACTCTTGGGATTACTCGTTATTTACTCTTACAATTGGTCAATTCTTGCATATTACCTATTATTCTTTACTGTTCTCCATTATTCTTTCCCGGGCTTTTGAGAGAAGACTTTGCTGCTGTATTGCGGAGAGTGCTAAAAGCAGTTAATAATGTGTGTAGTGAATCTTTCGAGGTCATAATTAATATGGTTGTGGATAGACATCTAAAGTCATGCAAACTCTTGACAGGTGTTATTTTATCAGATGCTAACCATCCCCTTCACTCTTATCTTTCTCCTTGTATATCTTCTGGTAGAACGAGACGTAATTACATTAAAATCCAAGCACTCAAGCAAAAGTATAAAATTTCTATAATACCTTACCTAGCAAATATACTATGTGATGAACAGGTTGTTAGAGTTAACCTAGTCAATGACCTGCATTCTTAACATGTCTCTAATTTGAAAATTTGTACAGTCTTTCAGATTGTTTTAAAACATTTTTTGTCTTTGTTTCTTTTTTTTGTGTGTAAGAAACTTGTTGAAATACCCTATGCTGAGAATTCTATATTGTACCAAAATATAATATTGAATAAAGCCATCAATAATAATAATATAAAGTCGTCTAAGGTCACATAATTTTTGTTTATTTTGGCTTTTGCCCTATGCTCGATAATTCTGTACATGACCTTAGTAAACTATGTGACCTTTGGATTTCATAGGTGTTTTACCTGGTCCAAACAAATACATATAGATTTAGTTCACTAATAACGTTTTTGTAATCTTGCTGCAAATTCGAGACTGCTATAACGGGAGAAAATTGTATGAATTATTTACACCCACTGTCGATCGCCCAAGTTGATATAAGTAGATAATGACTAACCAGGAAAACTGTATTGCTATAACATAACTCCCTAGTGAACGGACACAAAAATGACAACTGATTGAGGAAAGTTTTTAGTGAACGCGAATTTTTGTAGGTCTACCAACCAATGGAAACTGAAACTTGTCTATCTGGAGCTCAGTTGCTATCTATCATTTCAGATTTCTTAAAGAAACCGTTCATGGTTTTTATATGAATATCACTCATTTATATTTAATGTAACTTACAATAACTGATATTTGTTGGTTTGTTAAACGAACCACTTGCTATCGGATTTTGGTTTTGTCACTTTGTTATCAGTTGTGACCGCCGATTAGAGAGCAGTGACTTATCGATCAGATCAAAGACGCGTAAAACACGTACGAACAGTCTAGCGTTCTGATTGGTCCTGCTTCCTGTCTAACCTAGCCAGTTAAGTCCAGAATACAAGTCTCAGCCTCTGCAATATGAATCATGTATTTCAAACATACTCAATCAAGCAGACCACAACGTACCAATAAAATATGAAACAACATTTGTACAGGAATTAGCCAGATATGGCTGTGAATAAGGGAGGTAGTAATTAATATACTGGGTATAACTCACGAATGGTAAAACGTATAATAATAGTTTATGGGTCAAAATAAAGCTTATAATAAGAGGAACATGAATATGAATAGTTTAGTTATTTAACAATTATACGATAAAAATATACGTTTAGTATTGGTCCATAAAAAGATCCCAAAGTTACCATTCATTATGTTTCTCGGGTCCTAACACACTTAAATCATAGTTTCCGATAGTCACATTTCAGTTTTATTTCGAACTATGATAGGTGTTTTTTAAAAATTTCAAGTCAAGAAATTCAGTCGATTATTTATGCCTTAACGTTGTATCTTGTCACTGAAAGATCATTCCTTTTTGTATGTAAGTAATCTTTGTGGGAAGTAATATGTTTCTAAATGTGGTACCTTAGGTGGAAAAATACAATTGTCTCCGATCGTGGATCGCATGTAACTTGGTTTTCAGTTTTCAATAGAAAAAGCTTTCGTTCATTTCATATAAGATCAGGGAAGCATAGCAAACTTAAGAAATTTTATTATCTTACTGCTATCTATGTGATAATGATCAGATAAGCTTTTCTAGTTATTTCATAATGTGCTAATCAAGTGAAAAGTTTGTGTTAGCCTTGTAAACCGAAATTGTATTGATAATCATTTTAACTAATAAATGTGTTATTAAAGCCCATAATTTATTCTTTACACTGATTCATAAGTTGAAATACTGACTTTTCGGCTTCGTTACAAATATTGCAACAATAATGTTTTGTATTATTTTCTAGTTATGTGTTGAATTATTCACTTGTTTAGCACCTTACTGAGCCATTTGTATCAGTTCACATGATTTATTTCAAATTTGAACTGTTTGTAAATAATTGTCCACTTTGCCAACACACGTATCATAACGTTGGGAACAGTACTATATTTTGATATTATAATGAAATATATTATCTTTACCTTCGGATTATTTTTTTCTACTCTCTTCAAGCCTGGTTTCACTCCACTACATATTGCTGCTCATTATGGTAACGTGACTGTAGCACGTGTACTTATTGAACGTGGGGCAGATGTAAACTTTCAAGCCAAGGTAGATTATTGTTTTTATATTCATTTCTACAAATTGCTGTTGGTAATAGTTTAAATATTTATAATATCCTGACGTTTTAATTTGTCATTATCGCTGACCAACCTTTCGTAAAATTTGTTTCTGATGAAGATTATTAACTTTCCCCAATTTATTCATTGTTTTGTACATGATATTTCATTTCATTGAAAAAATCCTACTTTTAGATTTGTTTATTGTTTGTCAGTGTTGTGAGATAATTATGTTCCCTTATTTAACTACATACAACAATACACGTACAATAATGATGAAAATACATTTGTTCAGACATCATATATCTTGTTTTCCCCCCTCTCCCTCCGTTTAATACATTTCAAATTCTACCAATGCATATAAATAATTTTTTAGTTTTCATTGTTTCAACAATGGAAAGAGGAAGTCTTAACGATACGCGTACAACCTTATTCATTAGTAGTTTTTACACTTATAATAATACATCCATTGTTAATGAATTCCTACTCACTGCCTTTTTGTGGTGAGGGTGTTGTTTACGAAATAGAGAGGACGAAAAGCAAACGTTCGGCGCTTAAACCGGGTTGGTAGACATGGTGAATCCACCTAGAGGAGTTGGAAAACCGTGATTCCAAACCAGTGGTGCACATGAGTTCCAGGATCCTGATGGAAGAAATGGCGTATGAACCTACTATTGGTCACCGGCTACCATGAAACTGCAATCACTCAGTCAGTCATCTACAACACAAAACCAAGCACATATATGCATCGGTCCAAGTTGCCATACCTCATTAGCACAGCAAGATGAACACCGGATTCATAGAAGTAGTTAATTCAATGGTGGTAATATATAAAAGAAAGATTGCATATAAGGATATAGTAGAAAAAGAAAGAATTAGTTCGTACAAAGAAAGATATGAAGCGATTTTAATCTCATTATTTGAGAGAAGACAGAGAGTGTATACACCTACTCCATTGTGATCGATTCTGAGACATGTCACCCACAGTCTCCAAACATTGGTTACGTTAGTCACACGGACCCCAACCAAGTAGTCTCCATCTACCAACATGGTTCAGACCAGAAGTTAGTGACTTCAATGACTGATGCCACGTTTTCGTTTGGCCGCCCCTAACTTACTTCCAACCGTCACCAACACTGGTTTGCATTGTGCGCCGTGGTGATCGGTGTTCAGGCATACGTAACACGTAGCCCGACCATCTCAGTCAATGAAGATTCACAACCTCATCAACTGATTTACCATCATTCCCTAATACCCTGTATCAAATACTAGTAACTTACGAGTATCTTTTACTCTTATTGGCCGTTTCGCAGCCGTAAATTAGAACAGAACGAACATAGAACTGCATCTTTTGACGTTGCTTCACTGCCTTGTGGATCAGACTTCTATGTCAAAGGCTCAATGTATGGCCCCTAAGGAAACTATCTGCATCAGTTTTTGTGCCCGAATCGTATCTTATCTCTCACACAACATACCTTTCTCTGCAGGAGCAGATGAATTCGTAGAAACACATGGATGTGACAAAACTAGGTATCTTATCTTTTAGTTGAGGAATCACCATAGGTCGTCCAGAGCACGGTAGACAGAGTTTAGCTGTATCAAACGTTTTATTCGTTGCTCTAAACAGTCTATCTCGTAGCACATCTCCATTTATGTCTGCGTCGAGTCATAGCTTCAGGAAGAGCGGTTTCTTACTAACTGTTGACGTCACTATCTTTTTGTTGATTATGTGGAAGGGTTTCTTCAGAAAACCTTGTGGATAATTCATTTCAACCAACATATAAATAAACTAGTTCATTTTTTGGTGTCGTTTGACCATAACTTTTTAGCTCTATTTGCAAAACATCCAACTGGGTTTCTTTTATAACGAAGTGTGTGTATTAGTTTGTGTTCATATTCTGTATATAAGCATTTCATATTATTACACGAAACATCTATTCGCTTGACTGGTCTTGCATTTGATTTCTAATCATTCAAAGGCTTAAATCAATAATACGGCCGCATGAGTATCCATCACTCGACCGCATCATATCAATGCGTTCATCTACCGATTGAAATTCTATTCATCAGTTCAAACAATCGAACATTTTGTTTCATCAAATCATCAAAAATCTCCACCTCCTCCCTTTACATGGTAATAATTCTCAACTAAATTTCAATACTTAGATATTACAGCTTCTTTACCTTTTTATGCCCTTAGCTATTTGAATAACAATCTTGCAACAATGGTTTATTGTTAAAAAAGCATTATTAGTCATTTAAATACATTCACTCATATACTGATTCAGTTTCATTGATTATGAGTTAAAGAATTTGTCATACTGAACAAAATTCAATCAAAATGATACAAACACTTATTGAAGTGAATATACGAGAAATCACATTTTTTTTATTGATACTCAGTCAATATTATGACTTTATGTTTTTCGTTTTTCTTCAATTCTGTCAAGCGGACAGTTATCTTTCATAATCCTGATTCGTAAATTCTTTTCATCCTTCTATTCTGCTGTAACCCCTTGATTATTACGTAACCCCATTTGATACAAAGGTATGTTATAGTGAGCGAAAGCCACATTAAATCAATACATAATCTCACACAATGTTCATTCCTCCCCAATAATTTAATACTCGATAGCTGTGTCGTGAATTGACTGATTTCGGAAATATGACCTGATAGGTGGTCTGTCGTCAAAATATATGTTCCTCACTGGTTTCGAAGGTCTTGCTTTCAATTTCTGATACTGTTATCTCAGCTTTGACTTGATGATTTCATTTCACTTTTGTATTGATGTGGTTTGGCAACTTAGTCCGATACATGTTTTTGTGCCTTTAACTGATGGATAAAATGAGTACCATCGTGACAAGAATTTTAGCTTAATAAGATTTTAAATAAATTCCAGATAGTTCGTGGCTTTTAACTAGATGATATATATGTTGAAATTCTCTTCATAAGTTACATCAATGATTATATAAAATCGTAGTGATTAATTTTAATGTTTATCAAGTCCATAGACTAGCTAAAATTAGATTTGATTAGTTTGAATATTTTGACCATTCATTTTTACGAATTCATTCTGATTATCCAATTTTATTTAGCTGATGTTGGTGTTCTGGTAAGATCACTCAGTCATTTACTAAATAAAGTTTCGTATCGAACTTTGAACCAAACTAATTGTGATAATACTTACGAATTACGGATCATTGTTGAACAATCAGTTGAATGGAACTCGTCATCATAAATCAAAGTCCTTGACTATAAAAAAAACGTTTGACAGCGTAGGCAGGAGGACCTTATTAATTCCTCTTCGACACCATGGTGCACCTGAGAAGATCAACACCATCATGCGGAATTCTTACGACGAACTACACTGTAAAGTCGTGCACGGAGGACAGATTGCAGGTGCATTCCAATTGAGGATCAGTGTCAGACAAGGCTGTTAAAACTCGTATTTTCACTTCTGATGGTTGACTGGATTATGAAGATCTCGACATCTAAGGTGAAGCATGGAATACAATGGACAACTTGGATGCAACTAGACGATTTGAACTTCACTGATGACCTAGCTCCTCTATCTCATACACAGCAACAGAAGCATGTGAACACACTGAGTGTAGCAGCAGCCTATTCAGCAGTAGGTCTTAACATTCACAAGGGAAAAGCAAGATGATGAAATACAACACCAATACAGCACCAACTAAAGCACAATTTATGAAGAAGTTGTAGACATGTAAACTTCTGAGTACCTTGTCAGCATCATCGATAAACAAGAGGATCTGATGCAGTTTTGAATCCAAGTACCGGAGAGTAGAGGACAAAGTACGTTGGAGAAACCTGGTCGGCGGCTTTTGCTACTCAACGTGGGTTAATAGGCGTATGTAAAAGTGAAGTGAATTATAGTACTTAAAATAGAGTTTAAACTCATTACCTAGTGTTGAATCTAGAGTAACGTATCCTCTAGAGTATTAGTGTAGAAAAGCATTTGCTAGTTTTGTCTGTACCTGGACGCTGTAGAAAAATACACTTCCTTTTACTGTGTGTTTGTATTCAGTTGAAAATGTTGACAGTAAATATGAAAACCTAAAATTGTGATAACTGACTTTTTGGAAAGTTTTTCTCGCGTTCAAACTCGTCATAGGTTTTTTATGTCTTTTTGTTATTGATAGAATAATATCACACCATTACATGTGGCTGCTAAATGGGGTCGTGGTGGAATGGTCCAACTACTTTTGAATTCGAATGCCTTAGTTGATTGTCGTACACGTGATGGTTTGACGCCATTACATTGTGCTGCTAGATCTGGTCATGCAGAATTAGCTTCACTGTTGATGGGTGCTGGTGCAAATCCTTCAGCTAAAACAAGGGTATGTTATCATTATCTCTATAAACCTTTGATGTGAAACAAGTCGTCGTTGAACTATTTATGTCGACCATCTGAGTTCGCCCTTACTGGTGACAGCAACATGGAATCACACAACCATTTTATTTCGGCCTATCCGTAATGTATATTAAGTATTAATTCTACTGAAGAGTTGGTGACTCGACTCAGTCTACGTTATTTTATTGGTCATTGCTGTGACATGATCAATTGATTCAGAAAATAATTTACTTATAACGTCTGAAAGGGCCACTTCTAATCTCTAATGTCTTTAATCACTGCATTACGCTGAAGAATAGAAAAAAGAAAATACTGATTGGTGATGACTCAATTGCTAGAGTCTGTAAGACGAAAATACTTTTTTGCTTGTGTTATGTTACGTGATAGGCATTCTATCAAATTAAATCTTATTTAATGTGAATTATTACATCTGTAGAAACTGGTGTGATTAAAAACTATGGATGACCTTAGGGTGGCGCCAAAGTGATCATGAGAATGTCCACCTATTAACTAGGACTAAATGAGGGTTATAAACCAATGTGAGGGATTAGAATCAGGATTGACAGTTTATGGTTAAGGTTTTCATCACAATCTGACAGCTAAAATGCCAAAACGCTTTTTAGCCATGTAGATGAATCGATTTCGCACCAAAATCGAAATCTGCTTTTTTATATCTGATTAGTTCGTCCATAAATTATAGTCTCGTCGTAGTAGTGGTAGTAGTAATAATAGCAGTGTGTGTTAGTGTTTTTAATGCAATGATTTTTTATTAACACTTCTCACAACTGTGTGTTGTTTCTTAACCACCGGAACGTATCGTCGACGCTGCCTGTTCTAATCTGTCTAAGATACTATGTTGTTGATATTAACACTGAATACCTCATTTCAGATACAAGGATATTAAAATAAATTAGCCATTTGAAACTTTAAACTCAGTAAATGTTGTGTACATAGGAGGATTAATTTTCATTGGATGTTTTATTGCACCATAGAATGCGTTCATCGGTGATTTGTAATAATCCTTGTTCATCCATATAACAGTCATGATTTATATTATTAGGAAAGTCAATGTAGGATCAACTTCGCTAAATATTGATTCAATGGATCAGCGATTTTAATAGTACATATGGTTTTAACCATGTTGCTCAACGATTCGGTTCAGTTGTGTAGTTTGTACATAAAAATTGTAAAAGGTTAAATTCACCATCAAGAGCTAAAGAATCTATCTTTAATTTTTTTGTAGCAAACAGACGGATTATTTATTAGGATATTTTGATGTAGGACATATCAACTAAGTAGCTTGGTGGATAAATAAATGCAGATTCAATAATTGTAAAGCAGATTCAAAATCTGGTCCTTCTTTTTTACTTTCGGCAACTTCATGTTGTGGCACTCATGCTATACATATCGAATGATGGATCAATTTTTATTGCTTACATAAAATTTCTCAAAAAATGTGACTTCAATGTTAAATGACGGCAGATTGTGTCTTGTATCAAGTAATAGACTCTTTATTCTATTTTATCAACGCGTTAAGCTTGATTTTTCTCCATCAGTCTTCGTGAATAGATATTGGCTTTTATTTGGAGTAGTTATCTTGAATTGTTTCAATTTTTACTTCGTAATCTTGAAAAAAAGTTCAGCTAGTGATTTTTGCAGTTATGTTTTCAGATCAAATCGGCTTCTCAATGACTATATAAGTGAATTTTACGTATTATCTACAATTTTCATATTAATCTAAGGCTGTTACTGAATCTAAAAAAGTCAGTTTGACAGTGTTACATAATTTTCTTAGGTATTAATCATACAATAAACAAATTCCATGAAATTGTCAGATCAAATCTCTCGACTTACTTTGTTCTAAATCACTTGGGTTGTTTATTTATCTGTGTAATCATTCCATTAATATTATTTCATCTATACTAGAATGGATTAACTCCATTGCATATGGCAGCACAAGGTAATAATGAAGAAGTTGCTCGTGTATTGATTCTGCGTGGTGCTAGTGTAGCTGATAGAACAGGAGTAAGTTATTGTTGTTGTTACTGTGTTTGTTATTCTCCTATATAGTTAAAATGTTTGTCATTAATAACAAGAATGTTAATTATATTTATTGTTTCAACATGTCTTTACAAACTATCTATTTTATGTAAGGCAATATAGAGATTTTCATTGGAAACTGCAAATGAATGCCAAAAAGAAATATTCTGAATTGATTTTACCAAGTTATCAATTAAGTGTTTTTGTTAGATTTTTGACTTCATTGAAAAGTCAATGCATTATTTTTGTCTCACACTTTTTTAAATATATCTTTTTGATGCAATGAATTTGAACATTTTTTGTGTATGGGGATATTTAAAAAAGTTATCGTTTTACATTCAATCGATTTCTTTCTTTGGATCGGTAATAGGTCAGAAAGCAATTAGTGATTATGTCGTGATATTTATTTAAAAATGTGTTTTTTTAAAGCTCATCTGACAGATGTGGTTTTGTGCACTTGATTTCTAGATACACTTTATTTGTGAAGGCTAGTGATACAACCCGGTCGTCCAATTGAAGTGAATGGGACCCACTTCGAACATGTAACCAAATGACTGACGGCTAAACGCCTTAACTACTAAGTTATCAGACTATTATTTTTCAAAAACGACATATATGCTTGTTTTAGTCCACACAAGTGTTTTTTTCAAAGGATGTAGTTTCGGCTGCTGTGTTAAACCCAAACAGCTTATTCTAGCTTCCGGACAAGCCAATTTATTCATTCTTCTTGAGTCACATTTTGAACTTGTTAATTATCTACCTGTCAACCTAAACTGTCTCTATATAAGTATATGTATCTTACTCATTGCATGTCTTTAACTTATTTTTTTGTGACTATAAATATCGATTCACGCTTGGCTAAATCGAGTTGGCTCACATGCCATCTCCACCCACGTGTCATTCCTCTTCGTCCTCTTCACTGCGCTTTCTGTGCTTCGATTTTTCGATCGTTTGTCTGGATTAACGATTGTATGAAATACGCTTATTTGAAACTCATTCTCGTACTTGACTTATTAAATTTCATTATATAGTAATGCGAGTTAAGTCGATGATTATATACAAGAATAGTCAGGATGTATATATTGATATCGATTATTTGATAGCAATCTGAAACGATCCCAATGGAGTCATATATATGGCTGCTAAAGTGGTGATCCCGTTTACAACATTGCCCCATCTAATTGGTGTCAAAATAACGGGTCATTAAAGGGATGTGCCTATGAAGTTGTGGTAATGTTTTATTGATCGCCTTTGTACGCACGATAACTTAATGCCAGTTTTATTGTTGCCAATATGTAAATGTTAATTTTGAGTGATTCCTATATAACTTTTCAATGAGTCTTTAATGAAGACGTAGTGGAAGGAGTAAATTTTGTTGCTTCGGTATTGTTTTAAAAAAATATTATTTATATTGTCAACTAAATGACTGAATCTAGTCCATTATGACTAGTTTTCATATGAAATCAAACCAATTGGTTTGGGGATACTATACTTTTCAGACTTCACGGATTGACTGTATTTTTGGCATGGTCTTCACTAACTTTCTTACAATCTAGCCCAATATCAACAAACATTATTTATTAATGTAGGGAGTGGATTGGTATACGCAACGCATGTCTTAACTACATCGGTGTATGAAGTTACACAACTTCATCAACTGGTTCGCCAGTTTACTCGACATTGATTGTCTATTTGGGACTTCTGCTTGACGATTTTCATCACTATCACTGCATCATTTTGACTTCTTGTAAAATTAATGAATGCTGAATTTATTTCATACTTAACATCACAACCCCACAGACTATTAAACTCAAGATCTTTGGGCTTCTCAAAGAGTGCTTGACTATTAAACAGAAATCCAATCGTTTGGATGTTTAGCTTCAACTCATGATAGTACACAACTCTCTTTCAACTTTTTTGTGGTGATATAGACTTGTAGCTTTCAACGGTTATGTATTGTGTGAGCTAAATGGTTCATTCGCTGAGTTTTTCATTTTCATTTTGAGCTACATCATCAGCGCATAATTCAGATCACTAAAGCTGGTGAAATATTTTTTTCCCTTCAAAATTTTGTAATTTCTCTTTTGCAATGAATGAATTCGATGTTAAATATTTAAGGAAATTCAAATTAGTCAGTCACATAAAACATAAACCCCGCTACATATTATCCATCCGTTTAAGTTATTTACACCATATCAACACAGTGAGATGAAATTATTAAAACAAATCTAGCATCTCCCCATCAGTGATCTCAGAATACTGCAGCGATGCTCGAGGACATCTTTGGTTGAATACTGGTTGGACATGAATAATATCTACTCTCGATGACCGTGTTTCACACCCATAAATTAGAATGGAGCGAACTTCTGTAGAATAAACTCGTCCTTCGGTTAACAGAAGTACATCTGCCCCACGCCACTGATGATGCAAGTTGGCGATGGGAAACTTAGCTTTATGAACCCGTGTTGAGATTTCACCAGACATCAACCTATCAATGCTGAAGAGGCTTCTAAAACAAATGAAGTGGTCGACCCATTCAGTTGGTTCACTCTCTATAATTAATTCACTTGTTGAGTCAGGCCAATCCGAAAGCAGCATTTTGTAGTTAAGTGGAAAGAGTATCATCTCAAGCATCTTGGATCGGGACTTAGGTCCGTTGAACTCTTTGGTGCCCTCACAAAACAGGACTATGTCATATACGTATTCTAATTCAGTAAGTGAATCTTCTATTAGGAAATCAGCCCTTACAAAGGTAAACGATAAAAAGCGTTAATTCCAAAGGAGTATCTATGGGGAAGATTAGTAAAAATGAAGTAAAACGGACATCCTTGATTAATACCACTTGAGGTTGACAGTTTCGATGACCGTTCACTATAAGTTCTTACTTTTTTCGTTGTGTTGGAGTAGAGAACTTAAACAAGGTTGATATATTTCCTTGGTACGACACTGTCACAGGTCTTTTTGATTAACAGAGTCGAACCCTGTTTTAACGTCAGACAGTTCACCTAATTCGAGCATCCGTAAGTATGCAGGTGTTCTAAAACCTGAAGAAAACTAAATATTTGGTCTATATATCTGTGTCCAGGCAGGAAATCAGCCTACTTTTCTGGTGTTCACTGTTTACGAGCCTTAGCTGAGTGTCGAATGATTATTGAACCTAATATTTCACATACTGTGTTAGTAAAACTAATTTTTGTGGTTGACACGAGTAGATTCTTATCCTTAATGTTAAGCTGGGAGAATCAGTGATTAAGACCAGTCAAATGGGATTAGGTCTTTCCCACACTTTAGTTATGATCCAAGTCAATTCAAAACGTAAGACTCGATCACCATTCTTAAGAATCCTATTTGTTAATTCATCAGGGCCCTCTTTCCACTTTCGTCATAGATCTGACAGGACCTTTATATTTATGTAGTTTTAAGGGGTTCATCTCGATCTTCCTTTCTGTTTATTTTGAAATAGTGGCTAAATAAAAGGTAGATGGAAGCCTGTAGAACTGTTGTTTAAAATGCTTTGCTGATTAATCATCTTCAATTCTATGATAAATTACATCTATTTCTAGCACTGGCGTAATTTATTTGAATCCTGAACGATAAAACAAGCATAATTTTCATAATTTAGTAATTCACTTATTCACATCACTATTTTAAATTTCAAAGGACGAGTATACTGCGTAGCGGTTCGTTCTGTGAAACGGCCAGAAAGGGTAAAGGATACCCTTAGTTTACTAGTACTTGATCACAGATGTCTTAGAAATATTGCTCAAATCTGCTGGGATTACCGAGTAAGTAATAGTGAGGTTAGACGCAGGGTATTAGGGAATGATGGTAAATCAGTTGATGAGGTTGTGAATCTTCATTGACTGAGATGGTCGGGCTACGTGTTACGTGCTTGAACACCGATCACCACGGCGCACAATGCAAACCAGTGTTGGTGACGGTTGGAAGTAAGTTAGGGGCGGCCAAACGAAAACGTGGCATCAGTCATTGAAGTCACTAACTTCTGGTCTGAACCATGTTGGTAGATGGAGACTACTTGGTTTGGGTCCGTGTGACTAACGTAACCAATGTTTGGAGACTGTGGGTGACATGTCTCAGAATCGATCACAATGGAGTAGGTGTATACACTCTCTGTCTTCTCTCAAATAATGAGATTAAAATCGCTTCATATCTTTCTTTGTACGAACTAATTCTTTCTTTTTCTACTATATCCTTATATGCAATCTTTCTTTTATATATTACCACCATTGAATTAACTACTTCTATGAATCCGGTGTTCATCTTGCTGTGCTAATGAGGTATGGCAACTTGGACCGATGCATATATGTGCTTGGTCCTGTGTTGTAGATGACTGACGGAGTCGATTAGTAATAATAGTCTGACTAATCATGAGAAATACATATACATGTTTATCTATGTATATACTATTGGTTTTTTAGTTAAAATTTTAATAGCACCCACTTCTTTACAGCGTATTAAAAATATAAGAAAACATGTTGATTAAAAACACTTTGTGTATGTTACATATTCCACGCTGATAATAATGTCTGTATTTTTTTAAATAAAGAGTAATTTATTTACCAAAATTACTTGTAATTAATGACTTCCATAATGATGACTGTCAATTTGTAATTAAATTTTAATTTATAGTTTGTTACGCTGTAAAAAAAATACATCACTAAACAATTTGTTCAGTCTTTTAGATGAACATTTAGCGATTAGACAATGTTCATCAGGAATTAGACTAATTGAACCAGTTTTTTTGTTTATTTTTAGATATATTGGTGAATTCTAAGATAGATAATTTTCAACTTCTTTTGATGCATCTGATTGAACCGAATGCTTGCGTGTTTATTAAACTGTTTTGTTTATGGTCAATTAATGAGGCTTTATGCATAAAAGGGACATTCTTGTGAACTCACTGGTTAAATTTACCGCGAGTGGTAGTCACGTTAGAATATGTAGTCCCATGACGGCGTGTAACCAACAATAGGTTCATATGCCATCTGTTCCTTCAGGGGCGTGGAGCCCATGTGTATAATTGGTGTTTCCATCTTCCCAAAGTGGGTTCTCCGTACTCACCAACCTGGTTAAAGTCCCGGTCATTCGCTTTTCGTCCTCTTAGTTTTGTGAACAACACCCTCGACACGAGAATGCAGTGAGAAGGGCTTCCTTAAGTGTGGTTGTGTACGCGTGAACATAGAGAGTATTTCGGGTGGGAGAGTGAACTCTCCCCAACCTCGGTCATTCCGGGGCATTTGGAAACTGCATTTTTTATCGCGAATAATAAGTGCCGACATGTATAATATTAGAGTGTTTTTTCGAGATTAAGTCAAGTAGCTATAATTACCTAGTAGAAAGATTATATAGCAACATTTACTATAACGAAAGGTGACTTACGAATACCATGACCCAGTTGCTGAATAAATTTACATAATAGATATATAGGTTTATTTTACCAAAAATAGTTCTCTTTTTAATTTTTTGCTTTTCTCCGACATAAATTTTTGCCAATACCTACCATGATTTTAACTACAAGTTAAGAACCAACATGTATATTATATCAATCAATCCATGAGTCCAGAGACTTTTAAATTTAAGTGTATTAGTGTAAAACACACTGAACTGTGTAAATCATCAATTTGGTTTTTATTAAAACTTTTTTTGTTCTTTTTCACCTCTTAATTTTTCCTTTAGGATTCTTTGACCCCACTACATGTGGCTGCTCATTGTGGTAATACAGAAGTGGCACGTGTACTCTTAGACAATGGATGTGATGTGAATGCACGTGCTTTGGTAGGCTTTTCATTTTATGTAACACTGATTTACTACAATTTACTTTCACGCATACTTTTCTCTAGAATGTAAATGGTAGATACGTTTAGTTTTCTTTTGTATATTTCCACTTTTCCTAAATTATGAACAGTAATAAACACTTCGGATCTGTGACCTGATATAATGATCAAGAATTAAACTACACATATGAATTCATCGCTGTGTGAGTAGTAAATTAGCTGACATTCTTCAATCGTTTATGATATTTGACAATCGTGTTTATTCCTATGTGTAATTCTTTGTATATCAGGGTACTATTCTATTTGAATAAAAAAACTTACTCCTCCGGCCAGTGATCTGGTTTTTGTTACCAGTTCATTTGTACTGTTATGTCAGTAATCCGGTTTAATAAATAATTATCATTCATCTTTATCGTATCACTGCATTTATCTTTCGTCTAAGATTCTATTTATTTATTTTAGCAATTAAAAACAATAGTCTTTAATCCTAAACTAAATTATAGCTAATTGTAAAACTTTGAGACCTGTTTCATTCTACTATATTTGGAATATCCTCAATGGTGATGTTTACATCGGCCCTTCAAATCACAGTACGTAAATATCTCTTAAAGCATCAATAAGTTAACCAGTAGTCTAATAAAAATTTCAAATAACTACTAATATTACTTGAAGAAAGTTTATTCACAAAATAACTGTTCAGTGACCAAGCTCATTTTTACGTAAACTATTCTGTTGTTTTTATTGTTTTAAGGTTATTGATTTCATCAAATTTATTATAGTTTAATGAAATAAAACATTGAATCAGATTCTAGGTCCTGTGTTCGATTCACACGTGCGGGGTCGTGGATGCCTACTGCTGAGGAATTCCATGCTAGGACGAATTAGCTGTCCAGTGCTTCTAGAATTTCAATGGTAGTTCAGCTTAGATTGACTCATGAATTCAACTATGAAATTACTACAATGTCCACAAATCCCCATACTGATCATATTTGTTTGTTTATCACTTTGTTCGGGTCTAATTTTCATATCATGTTTACAAGCTTTATATGTATACTTACTTTTTACTTCTACTATATTGATTTTATTTATTCATTTATATGTATTTCGTATTTTTTACAGAATGGTTTTACTCCATTGCATATTGCTTGTAAGAAACAAAAAATTCGAGTTATTGAACTACTTCTTCAGTATGGTGCACAAATCAATATGACTACTGAAGTAAGTTCTGTTCCATTATCATCGTATATTAGATTAATATAAGTTATTCCATTCAATAAGATGATAATGATTGAACGTTGAAAATATTATACAAAAGTACAATGAAAAAATGTACATGATGGGATGCTAAATAATCAAGATGAAAAATATGAATGCATTTGAGCTAATGTGATTTTAAACCACGTCAATCAACGTATCCAACTATGTATCGTGTTTATTGCACTAGTCCAACAATCTATCACTTAATGAATTGATCTCATGTTTTTATTTGGTCACAACTGTCAATCATTTATCATCATAGTACCTAACGAAGATGTGTACTCTATACTTAGTGTAATAATGGTATTGCGTAGAAATAGGAAATCGGCAATCAATGAGCTTCAATAAATGCATTTCAAATATAAATACACTAAGCATCGTTTGTATTCAGTTTATAGATTCATTTTAATCTGTAGACTTCATGACATTTTAAACTGCATGGTTCAGTAATCTTTAGAATAACTTTCAGTGGTTTGATCGAAATTTGTAGTTTTTCATACAATGCTTTATTTGCCAATTCTGGGATTAAATAGAAAACGAAAGATAGTCTGTTTATAATCTTATGTCTTATGGAATGAAAGGAAACTATTTAATTATTAAACGTCGTTTAATCACGAGTTCGTTATACTCGAATAATCACTTATCTAATATATTATTGCCATCATTCAGTTAGCTAACGATATACGCACTATTTCTGACGGTTATTGACGACATCTGGACACTTTAGATACGTGTTCCTGTAAAGTTTTGCAGTCGTACTTTACACTTCGATTGTAAGAAGTACGTATTTTCATATATTACATTGATTCCTAACTGATTGAGTAGATAGCTGAACAATTTTCTTGCCACTGTAATACACTAAAACAGTATCTCTTCATCATTACTGGAATTTGGCAGCAATACACACATATACATGTTGGGTTATGTCGACCTTCAACTAAGCAAACACGCATAACACATTTGCAAGTCAGTGAAACCGACTGTTAGCGAAACACTCTCAGAGAAAGATGGACATATTATACATCCAGGAGATTGGATCGATGGGCAGAACACTTTAGGGATCAGTTCAACTGACCTCCAGCCACACTTCGATTTCCCACGATCTCCAGTCAATCTGAATGGCAAGTCAATGTAGGTTCTCCGTCTCTTTACGAAATTGAAAAAGCCATAGGAAATCTGAAGCGAGGGAGAGCAGCAGGCCCTGACAGGTTTACTCCTGAGATTTTTAAGGATGGTGGTTCAGTACTAGCAGTGAGATTAACTGAGATCTTAGGTAGAATTTGGGAACTGGACGTCATCCCATCTGACTAGTCTCAATCACTGATTGTGCCAGTCTATAAGAAAGGACGAAAGCCGTCTTGTGACAATCACAGAGGAATCAGTTTGACAAATATAGTGTCTAAAATATTAGCTTCAATAATACTTCGACGCCTAACCAAAGCTCGTGAGAACAGACTATAGAAAACCAGGCTGGTTTTCGACCTGGACGTGGTTGTATAGATCAGATATTCACACTATGTCAAGTTCTAGGACATAGACACACGTTCAGACTCCCCACAATGGTAGTATTTCTCAACCTTAAGGCGGCATTTGACTGTTGATCGTGATGTTCTATGGCAGTGTTTGTCACTGAAAGGAGTACCAAAGAAGTACATTAACCTTATTCAGGCTCTCTACTCGAATACAACTCGTAGAGTGAGAGCTTATGGCGAACTGTCATCAGAATTGATTACATCAAGTGGTGTTCGTCAGGGCTGTCCACTCTCTCCATTCTTGTTCAACTTTGTCATTGACGTACTTTTAGAGATAACACTTTCCTCGTCTAGATTTCCAGGGGTTGAACTTCTACCGGGAGGTTCACTTGTTGACTTGGAATATGCCGACGACATAGTTCTATTTGGTGAAGACGCTGACAAAATGCAGAGTTTTCTGACCACTCTAAGCAACAATGCAAGCATGTTCGGAATGCGGTTCTCCCCTTCGAAATGCAAAATGTTGCTTCAGGATTGGGTTGTATTGACACCCGAACTAATGATAGCGAGTGAAGTAATTGAGCGTATCGACAGCTTCCCTTATATTGGAAGTCTCATCAGCCCTTGTGGTGTGGTGTGTGACGAAATCTCAGCACGGATACAGAAGGCTCGATTAGGTTTTGCCAACTTGCGTCATTTATGGCGTAGGCGAGTTATCCGTCTATCAACCAAAGGACGAATTTACTGCGCAGCAGTTCGTTCCGTATTACTTTATGGCAGTGAAACATGGCCGGTAAGAGTAGAGGATATTCGTAGGTTACTAGTATTCGATCATAGATGTCTTCGAAACATTGCTCATATATCATGGGACTATCGATTAAGTAACTCAGTTGTTAGGAAATGGGTACTAGGTAAGGATGGCAAATCAATTGATGACGCATTGAAACTACATCAGTTGAGATGGCTCAAAATCGTTTGCAATGGCGCAGGTGCATCCACTCTTTGTGTTCTCCCACATTCTAATCTTCTGACTTCTTCATATCCTTTTTTTCTCTGCAAATTTATTTCACTGGATTATACTCCTTGAATAACATCTTCAAACCCCTGATTACGGCTTATAATTTTACTACATCTAGCACCACAGGATTTGAACCGACCACTGCATCTCTGTGCTAATGTGGTGTGGCAACTCGAACTGATGTACGTACGTACGAAGCTCTACTTTGTAACTGACTGACTGACAAGTCAGTGAATCGAAATGTAGTGGTTTACATTTACTGATTTGTTGTGAATGTAACATGAATTAGTAACAAATATGATTTCAATGTTTTCATTAAAATATATATATATCTGTTGTCTGTATACTATTTTTTTCTTTAAATAATTCATTTTATTGCCACGTTCACAGTTAATAAAAGCTTCACTTCTTTACATTCAAACTCATCTATCATGGTTAATTAGGAGATTGAAGACTCTTGGCAGGCAGTCCTGAACATAATCTGTTATTCACTTTAATATGCATAACTGAGGTAGCCGTTCTGTCTCTCTGTGTTGATAAGTAGGTCACATACTGAGGATCGATCACAATGGCACAAAGGCATCCACTTTTTTGTATTCCGTTAAATCTTGACTTTAGAAACTACTTAAGCATTTATGTTACAAGTTCATTCTCCTATATCTAATCTATTCTACTACTATTGATACTGCTTCTACATTTAATACACTGGGATTTGCCCTGATATTTTCATCTCGTTTTACCTATATATTATTGTGTGGCAACGTAATCCGATACATGTACTTAGTAGGTTCCATGTTACTTATGACTGACTCTTTGATCAACTCTGCTTATAAGTCGCTTATACGTAATTCCTTTTTTGAACAAGAACATATTACCTTTGCTGATTAATCTAGTTAAATGTCGCTATAAAGGTCACAATAAATTATGAATCTGTTGATTTGTTTATAACACTAACTCGATTGATTTTTTTAAAAAAGTAACTTGTTTTTTGAATTACTTTACAATGATTTAACATAGTCTGGCCTATCTCCATTACATGTGGCAGCATTTATTGGTGGTCCAGAAATTGTTCAGTTATTAATACAACATGGTGCACATGTGAATCAAGCTACAATGCGTTGTGAAACAGCATTACATTTAGCTGTACGTAATCGACAAGTTAGTGTTGCTGAAACACTTATCTATCATGGTGCATCGGTAAATGCTAAAGCTAGAGTAAGTAATGCCAACACATTTTTATATTAGGTTTGGTTACTATAACCTTATGTTACATTATCTTTATTATGATATTACTAGTTATTGTGTTTTTGATGCTAGTTGTTTGGCGAAAGTTAACAAAAAAGTGTGAACTTAGGTTTTGTGGTTTTCGGGACTGCTTTTCCCTCGTGGATTCGAACCCAGGTTACCCAACTTGATAATCTGAAACGTTAGCATTTAGCTACGACTGACTTCTTGTAGAACTGTGATATTTATAATTGATTAATAACTGTGGTGATCAATATCATTTTTACCCGGTCTTTTAGTGTTAGTCGGATCCCGTTGACCAAGTTGTTATGTAGTTGCCAGTCTAAATAACTCGACAGGATATGGACTATTTTGGAATGTTTGTTGGTTTGAGGTAGTCAGAAGAAACCCTGAATGTGATCTGGTTAGTGTCTATATCTGAAATGTAGCGAAGTAAAGTTTTCCAAATTTTGCATTTTTACTGCTTCTATATTGTAAAGTAATGCTTTGGCAATAACTATTTTCGATAACCTCTTTGGTTGTTACGTCAGGAACATTATCATATAGCATTGTTAATAAAAGTATATACGTTTAATCATCTGAGTAATTCATGGATGGATGTTTTTTCGTTAATTATTTAAGCGTGTGTTTTGCGTGTATCTCTGGTTTATGATAGGGTTGTCAACGGACCACTCTTCGTTTTTCCTTTTAAGTCAAGATACGTGAAGAGCTCATCAATGTTATTCCTAATTTTCATTTGTTTCCTAAAAATAAACTCATGATATTAACTATCAATGCCAAGGTTAGATATGATAGTTTAAAAAAATTGAACAGTGTTAGAAAGTTGATAATAAATATATTTTTTGTTATATCCCAATGTGTAAAAATTGTATTTCTGACGTTTCGTGATTTTATGTCAGCCAGTTCATCAGAGTAAAGAAAAAACCGAATTTAATTAACACAATTTTAAATAGTCCTTTCCTCTCTTTTCTTTATTCACTTTTTACGCACGATCTTCCTCAGAAAACTTTTGTTACATTTGCGGTTGGTCTCACCGTATGCACATAGATTTCTACCGCTTTACTTCACCCTTTTAAAATGAGTTTTTACCTCTCATTGAACGACACTCTGTATTAATGATCTCACACTTAATTCTTCTGAATATCAAACTGTTAACCTTAGCCTGGGACATTAACAACACTTGAACATACTATCGGGTTCCCCAAAAGTTTATAATATCGGAGATTTTTGTACTAAAAGCGGTTTCAGGGGTAATTTATCTTGGTGTAAACTTGTCCTCCGATCTCTCTTGATCTTCTCATATTTTATTGATATCTAAGAAAGTTTCCCGTCTAACGTACTATGAAAATAGACCATATGTTTTGGCATTACTCAAAATTTACTCTCACGATTTGTAAATTCTTGCATATTACCCATTATTCTTTCTCGGACTTTTCAGAAAAGATTTCGCTGTATTACGGAGAGTGCTAAAGTCAGTTAGCATGGTGTGTGTTAACTCTTTTGAGGTTGTTATGGATATAGTTGTGTATAGACATTTAAAATCTTGCAAATTTCTAGCGGGTGTTATCTTATCAGATACTAATGTTCGACCTCATTCATATCTTTCTCGTTTTATATCTTCTGGTTGGAAGAGTCGTCAATACATTAAAATCTATGCACGCAAGCAAACGTATAAAAGTTCTACCATGCCTTATTTAGCAAGTATACTATATGACGAACATGTTGTTAGAGTTGACCTAGTCAATAACTTGTCTTCTCAAATATGTTGCTAATTGAAAATTGTATAGATTCAAATCTACCTAAAAAACCTTTCATTTAATCCCAGGTAGTTTATTAACTTAATTTATGTGTATATGTGTGCAGTTATCTTATTTTTTTCGTTTTGCAAAAGAAACTTGTTGAAATACTCTTTTCTGAGAATTCTATATTGTACTAAGTATATCATATTGAAGTAAGTCAATAATAGTGATTTTAATCTTAGTCTTATTATGACATAAATAAATTTGTGTGATCTCTGGAAATTTATCCTATCCTAATTAGATTAACTGTCCTAATCCTTAAATTTCTTCCGCTCATGTTGTGGTAATAAATGGCGTATGAACCAATCGTTGGTCACCGGCTACCATGGGACTACATGTCCTTACGATGCTCCACTGCCTTGTGGATCAGACCTTCAGGTTGAGGGGCCCGGGTGTGGCCCCCTAAGAAAACCACCTGCTTTGGTTTAGGCACATTGGCAGTATCACAACCCTCACACATATCAAATGAGATCTGTGTGGCCCATATGTATTTGGTGTCCTCTTGTATCTATGTGTTAAAATAAAAAAAGAATCGCAATTAAGTGGTCTAAAGTTCAAACCCTAGCGTAGAAACCTGAAGGGTTGGGTATATTGTTTGCTTTGTCTATTGTTTCTTTAACGAAGACTTTGATAAATGAATGATGTAAAATTTGAGACAAACAAGGAAACATTGTACAGTTGAAGTAGTAATAATAATCTCATTTGTATCAAATATACATTTGATGCACATGATTAAGATGATTCAGATCAATAGGGTTTCATATAATAGGTATCATTATCAGGGTTAAACTTGATAATTTGAACAAATTGAGCATTGGGTAGCTTGCTATAAATAAAATAATATATTTGTCATATCCCAATTAGTAGAAAATCTAATTTTTCTACTCACTGGGATATTAAAAATATATTAGTTTATTTATAAGGTTTCATATAGGTTGAAACAAATGATCATTGCTGTACAACATATACTCTAAGGATTTCTCAACTCACCCCAAAGATATAACACTGTATCCAGAATTTCCTACTTACCGCCTCTAACCAGTTGCCTCGCATTTAAACCCACTATATGATTGTCGCTACCTTCATTTCCGATGCATTTTTAATATTCTTGTAAATTCATACCATTAGATAATTCTTCTACTTTAATCTCATGATTCGCTGACATGAAATGTTTGTAGTCAGATTAATTATTCCTCAATCCACACACTGATTTTAACTCACTGTTAAATATGATCCCTTAAGCATACTTATGATCATTTATCTTGTATAAGCATATTTTAGCTTCACTAATTTGTTTTTGACGTGAGTTACAATCTTTGATTAGTCGAATTACTATTCTCATTGTAATATACTACGTACATCTATACAGTGTATACCTATCCACTTTTTATCCCAAATGCTTTATTTAATTGGGCAATTGTTTTTTTCAAATCCTGGTCGACATCTTGACTCTTTTGATGCTTTGATAAAAATTTTTTCCTTGATTTATATACAGGAATTTTTGGAAAATTTAGCTATATATTCTTTCTTTGAACCAAATTATAAATTTATACGAATACAGAATATACTTGTCGTGATCAGTTTTGTTATTGTTAAAGTGGTCGTTCAATGTTTCATTCATAAAAGACTACAGTATACATTGATTAAAAGATGTGATTGGAAGTTATAGGCTTCTCTCATCAATCGAAGATGGCTTTAAATTACAATGAATAATAACGTGTTATAATTTACATATACCTTAGTCAATGAACTCGATTCTGAAAAAGAACCACAGCAAGCAAACATAAACTGTTCAGTATGATGTTTAACATTGCTGCGTATGTGTGTGTTGAAATAGAGATAGTATAAAGAAGAGGCTGATATCATAAATACTGGTTGTGAAGCGAAAGGGGAAAAAAATTAACAAATGAGTGATTGTGTAATCATATTGCCTAGTCTTTCATGTCATTACCGTTATCAAAAAATAAGCGATCGATTGCAAAGTAGATAGGATCAAGGTAAATGGTTATAAAACGCTTTTTCAGGATGAAATCACTTATCTCACACCTTATCCCGTATTCATGATGATGTAGATGAAAATGTTTTATTCCGAATAAATTAGTCTTTGTATTGTTTTGTTTACTAATTATGCTTTAGTTTGAATAATTCTATGTGATACCATGGAGTAATAGAGTTGCATAATTTGGCTGATTGAATTGGGGATTATAAACACAGCTTTGGTCCTTGTTGACTTTCTAAAGGGAGCTGATGGTCCTTATGGAATTATAGTTCCCCCAGTATTGCAGTCATGGGTATTGCTATGAAATTTGGGCTGCGACAGATCTCTTCTAACTGTGGGTGGAAATCGATAAAGTGCTTATTCAATTGCAAACAAATGTCTCTGACTGTGACACTGGGAGAATCTAACAGGGAGCATCAGCTGTCTAAAAATTTTATGTCCATCTAAAGAGATACAATCTTCTCATTTTTAGTAGTAATAAGAATAACTCCATTTGTAAACCGTTTGTCTCATTGGTCTTTTTTGTTTTAGGATGAACAAACACCGTTGCATGTGGCGTGTTTAACTGGGACACCAGAATTAATCAATGTATTGTTATCATGTAAAGCTAATCCAAATCTACCAGCTCGTGATGGTTATACAGCTTTGCATATTGCATCTAAAGAAGGTCGTCATGATTTGTTAGGTCAATTGTTAGAAGCTGGTGCTGATTTAAACGCTCGTACGAAGGTTAGTATTCTCTATTTTGATATGAATAATTTTTTCTGGTCAGCGTTTTTTTGCGATTTAGTCTTCTACGGGATGGGGTCGCTAACCCCTACCCAGCCCTCCTTCTTTATCCGGGTTTTTGGGATCGGCAATAGCCACAGAGAGGCTCGATATTCTTATTTTCCTATTTTATTTCCCATTGGTTACCACTAACGTTTGTAAATTCGATTGGGAATTTTGATATACATTTTCACCATTGTGCTCTTAATTCTGCTTTTAACTGTTCATTCCTTCTCCTGTCTTTTTTTCTGTACTTAGTCTTGTTTTCTGGTACTGTTACTACTTATACTACTCTGGGATTTATCTTGATTATTTCATTTAAATTTGCTTGTGTGAAATATTTTTAACTAGATCACATAGGTACCAAGTTCTACGGTACATCTAATTGACTGACCAACTAACAAACTGTAGTTAGTTTTAAACGTTCATCAATAACTAGCCGAAATATTTATAATTAATGGTCACTTTACTGATCTTAGATTCGGTTGTTATCTGCATTGACTTAAAAAAATGCTAATAACACGTTTAACACTTGGAAGTGTATATTTTTGAGTTTTCTAATGATTGGAGTTAGTGAGGGCATGTGTTTCAGTCCACAAACTCAATTATTTTATGGTTTACACACATAACTACAACGTTTACCAATACTAAGTGATCTTGCTTGTGTTAAAGTATGCCTACGCACATTCAGTTAACTAACTCATTGATTTTAAAAGACTCTCCTCAGGAATTCAGTAAAAATCCATGAAATATGTCAACAGAAACTTACTTTGAAAATTATTACTAGTTAGTATTGTTCATTTGTCTGAAGTACACTTTTTCTACACTGAACGTTGACTGACACTTCTTTTAAGCTTAAGGCCTAGTATATTCATGTTGCCGAAAACCTAAACTAAAATTAAAAGAAATGGGATTTAATCCTGCATGACCAAGTAATTATAAATGGAGTACATTGATCTTATCACCTCTACACTTTTGATTCTAATCACCACAAGTGCTTTTTGTATTTCTGAAAATAATTTAAAATCCTGTTATGGGTTTGTAATTTTGTATTGTGATATTTATGAGTGCACTTTCCCAATCTCTATTGCCTATGTTATTTTTAAGTAGAGTGCATAGATATATCTTTATGTCTTACTATTTATTTGTTTATATATTTGTACAAGGAGGCATCAAATATATATGCACCACACAAATCAGTGAGTATCTATGTGTTGGCTGGGATATTATTACCCAGTCGCCCAAACCGAAGCAGGTGGTTTTCTTATTAAATTACTCCTCGATCCTTTAATCTGACGGTGTAATCGACAATGTAGTGGATCAACGTCAGGAAATGTGAATCCATGGTGGCTGGTGACTAATAATAGGTTCATACACCATTTGTTCTCTCAGGATCATGGAGCACATGTGCACCATTGATTTGGAATCTGGATTTTCCAACTACCGTAAATGGATCCTCCGTATCTACCAAACCGGTCAACGCACCGATCATTCACTATTCGTCCTCTCAATTACGTATATATATATATATATATATATATATATATATATATATATATATATATATATATATATAATATACAAATTTCAGATTTTTTACATTGCTTGTTTTGTTCCTTACTATTTTTATTTTCTTCTTCTGTTTTGCTTTACTCCATGTATGTGTACAAAAATACACAGAAAGGTTTCACCGCTCTTCATTTAGCCGCTAAACGTGGTCAAGTCAAAGTAGCTAAACAATTAATTCAAGCACAACCGAAAAGTGTTAACGCTATCGGTCAGAATGATTTAACTCCTTTGCATATTGCTACACATTATAATCGTTTACCTGTCGTACAATTATTATTGGATAATAATGCACAAGTAGATTGTCGTGTAAGTTGAATAAATTAATGTTTATTATTATTGATAAGTCTTCTAAATGAATAATCAATCCCATTTCCTAGCCGCTTCTAATAACATCAGGCTAATTTTACACGGCAACTTGAACACAATGAGATAATGGGAGGGAATTGTTAGAAGAACTCTTTTCTCCGTGATTAGTTTATGTAGTTTTAGGCGACCTTGGGCTTCTGGAAGTTTATTGAGACGTACTACATATAGTAACAACATAGGGATATATGCAGTCAGAAACTTGACTTGGGAGTCTTCACTTTCTATTTGTTTCTTAGAAGCTTCTTTGCACCGTTGATTAAATTTCCCAGCGTTTTCTGGGCCACTTGGACTTTTTTTGAGGATCCTTTTAGTGTACCCCAACAATCACTAATAATAATATTATTATTACTATTGTTATTTTTATTTGTGGGGTATCAGTCCTATAAATTTTTTTAAACCAAACTTTAGTATGTATTACCAAGGTTTTAGTGAAAAATTCAAATTGTTATCTCAACGGCTTGTCGTATAATATATTTGTTGTGTCATCATGTTGTATAAATTACTCAGCCCAAGCATATGAATATCATGTAACTTCTACTTGGTGCTCTAATGAAAATTTGTTCTGGAAACGTAAATCAGCAAGAACAGGTTTCTAGAAAATTAACTGTTGTGACTAAGTTCGGCTAGTTATCACGCAGTTTATTCACCAATCAAAATACGACTTATTCACTGTCGTACTGTACTAAACCAATGATGTTCGACCGGTCTGATCAGCTTAGTGTCCTTATTGGTCCCTTGCTCGTGTGGCTCGTCCAGTTGAGTCCAGAACATCAATAGCAGATTCCACTATGCGAATCGTTTATTTCTGACATACTTGGTTTATATACCAGCCAAACAGAACGCATCACACCATAAAATAGGAAATAACATACGTAATAAAGCCAAAAATTGGCTATAAACGTAGGAGACAGTAATTAGTTAACTGAGTATAATTTAAGAACAGTAAATCGTTTGATAACAAATTATAGGCCAAAATGATGCTTATAATAAGAGGAATATAAATATACATAATCTAGTTACTGAACAATTATACAATAGGAATATATGCATAATATTAGTCCATTAATAGATCTCAGAAGTTATTCGTAATTTAATCTTCGCTAGGAATAACATCAAATATTAGCAAGTTATTTTTTTGGATATTATATTGATTAATAGGGATTCCTGTAGCAAATAGATCCCTAAACAAAATAAAAATCTATATGTTTGGTCTCCTAATTTTTGTGTCGCTCATTTTACTCATTCGCATATAAAAAAATTATTTATGTGGTCAATAATAGGTTTCGCTTCTAATATAAAACACCCTAAGTTGAAAAATTCGAAATCCTTATTGATTTATTTCTGTACATTGAAAACTTAAAAGACTTATAAACGTTCCTGTTTTTAAAGTGTAAACTGCTGTTAATTATGTAGATTAAATTGAAACGATAAGTCTGCCCTTAAAAATAGTACACAGCTACTTTTTTTAATATGCTATTTATTCAACTGCAAACATATTTCAACTAGTAACACTATCCATGTATTTAAACCATACAAAGTGAATAAGAGTGGGGAGAGTCCGCTCTCCCTCTCGAAATACTCTCACACGGCCACGCGTATATAGCCTCTGCCAGGGAAGTCCTACTCACTGCCTTCTCGTGGCGGGGGTGTTGTTTACGAAAATGAGAGGACGAAAAGCGAATGTCCGGCGCTTTAACCGGATTCCAAACCAATGGTGCACATGGGCTCCAGTATCCTGCGGGGAAAAATGGCGTATGAACCAATTGTTGGTCACCGGCTTCCATGGGACTGTATCTCCTTACGATGCTCCACTGCCTTGTGGATCAGACCTTCAGGTCGAAGGCTCGGGGTGTGGCCCCCTAAGAAAACCACCTGCTTCGGTTTGGGCACCCGGGCAGTATCACAGCCCTCACACATATCGAATGAGATTTGTGTGGCGCATATGTATTTGGTGCCTCTTTGTACCATTATCTATGTGTTGAAATAAAATAAAATAAAGTGAATAACGAATCTAACCTACAACCTAATAATGATACTCTTGCGGCTTCAATTTACAGACTATCATTTCATTCTGATTATTGTATCCATCTCATTATAGTTTGAGTAGTGACTTGTTATTATAGTAGGGTAACCAACTGTGCTGTAATAAATGATGGCAAATAGAGTTTATACGAAATAGCTAAACGAATAATTTCACTAGGCCACATACCCGCTAAGTTGTTTAACCAATTCTGTATGATTAAATTTAGAATCCATCAAGTAGATAAACTTCTTAAGTACATTCTCAAGTAGTTACTTATCAAAGAAGGAAAAACAACAGATGCCGTTCTTTCAGTTAAGGGCGAAAAGTTCAATCGTTCACACACAACCAGTAAATGGTACAACTAAACTTTTAAAGAATATGATGTAATTACTTTACGAGTTAAAAATATGCCCCCAACAATCTAGGAAATTAATGCTAACGTTAAACTGCAACCGAATTCAAACAGCAATAATCCAAATAAGTATTATGGCAGTTGCCAGGTTCCTAAATCTATTAGTACAAAATAACACAATTTGTAGAAGTCATGCCTATAAAATTATACTCGAAGAAAATCAATGTTGCTAGTAAAACGACTAATAACAGTCTTGTCTGGTATCAGAAAATAAACAGAATCTAAAAATTAAGGTATCGAAAATAATAAAAATCCTCATTTAAGGGCAAGACAGAGTGTTATTGTTTCATTAAATGTATCCTTGCAAGAATTTCCACAAAATAAGCAGACAAAAAGAATCTTACAGTATATGATATCGGTGCTACTGCGGATAGTGACGACTATTGATAGATCGACAAACTTATAGTAAAGTTTTTCAGGTAATTTCATATTTGATGATGGAATAAGAATAACAGATAATGTCTTTTCCTACTACTAGTCAACTGTCCCAATCCCCCTTTTTTAAACACAATTTAATGGCATTTTATTGGGAAAAAAAGCAATCATAATTCTTTTCCCGGTTTATTATCATCAAATTCATATTCTGTTGTTTTGTTTGACTACTTACTGCCTTGTTTAAAATGCATGGACTCACACTCACTAGTAACCTACAATGATTCTATGCTGTTTTCTTATTTCTCTTGAAAAATAATTTTTTATTTACAATTAGGTAGAGTATACATGTTAGGGATCATAGTTTAATCGGTATTTATATCTATATTATCTATTCTTTTATTGCTCTGTTGAGCGTCATTTGTTCACTCAATTGATTTCATCCATTACATAACGTGTGCTATTATTATTATTTTTACTAGTCATGTGTTCATCCACGTGATAATATCTTAGTTAAGCCACCATATATTTCATTTGAGTTGTATATATTATAATAGAAAAATTACAGTTATGCTTTGTAGGTGTTCGTACATGCATGTGCGTGTAATTAACTCAGTTTAATACACTTTGATTAATGACTTGGCTTGTGAAACAATGTAGGAACTAAAAATGCTTCGGTCAAAATTGTCAAATGTTCGAAACAGAAAAAACAATAATGGGCTAATGTTATGCTTCTTTCTTTAATATTGGTTTATTCAAAAAGATTCCTATTAGAAAACAAACAGACAAAATAAGCATTGGTTTTTACTTTATGCTTTATTTTATTTATTAACTAATTTAACAAGTTCGAATTCATGTACTTTACTTCGAATCACATTCTAACTGTGAAAGCTAATGATATACTATCCAGTTGATCAACTCGAAACAGATGTAGACAGATTCTAATATGTGACTTAGTGGCTAAAAGTCACATTGCCTAATCACTGAACAATCGCTCAAAAACATTTGACATTTGGAACAATCTATTCTTCAGTTCGTGTTTGTAAACTGTTCATTTTTACTACTACATCTTTTCACTTAATGCCGCTATCGCTTCACTTATCATTGTTCATCAACGTCTATAACATGTGTGAACCGCATGTCCACACTTTTAAGTTCAAAATAATTTCATAATCTCATCCTTATGAACATTTTACTGGAATAAATCAATTTATTGCTTTATATGTGAGTACTAGAATAATTCTGTTAGTCTACTATTATCAGCCATTCAAATATTAATTCCCTGTTTTATGCTAAATATATTATACAATTCGGATCAATCAGATGATGCTCCAAATATTCACACCTTAGAAAACGAGTCAAAATTATCTGAATACAAAAATTAGTCTTATGAATGTTAGCAACCCTTTATTAACCATATTGTAGCCACATACACTTGACATATCTTAATTTACTGCTTCATCATTGGGAAATTTAAGTGAATGATGTATTTCCTTGACGTTTATTTTTCGATTAAACCTGGATGAAACAGCTGTTTGATTATTGGATGTTATTCATTTTCAGGTGAAATATAGTTGGTAATGTGTGTACTTGAATGGAAAAATCAATCAAGTTTATAAATGAGCGATGCTGTTGTTTCATTTACTTTTCGATCATATATTCTTAATCTTCGATGAAGTTTTCGGATTTGTAGTTTTGAAATTACGTTTCTTTTTCTCTTAAGGATATGATCCAATTTTATGAATGCGTGGCAGTTAAAACTACTTCAACATATTGGCACTTCACATTGTCCAAATCTTTTTGTCAGCATAGCGACAATAACAAGCTTTAATCAGTAAAGATGCCAACCGATTCATGTGATATCCTTAGTGTTTATATATACTTGATAAATTTATCTCAGTTGCTAAATAAAGTACTCGATTTTGCTGAATATTACTCAAAAAATAAATATCAAAATACTTCTGTTTTGGCTTCGTTAATTTTCAGACAATGATTACAGTGCTTTTTGCCACTTACCAATGACTAAGCAATAATCTATAATATCATACCCTTATATATTTGGTAAATCGATTTGATTGTTATTCTGTCTTTCTTTATCGATAATTTTGTTAAGGGGCTGTTGAACTTTGAATCTAATAATTTATTTTACTGCTAGGTCCTAATGCTGTTATAAATTATGTGTTTACACCTGTTGTTTTGTTTTAAGGCTGGCAATGGTTATACGTCGTTACACATGGCAGCTAAACAAAATCATTTAGATATTGCTACACTTTTATTGGCTCATGAATCTGACCAAATTCAAATCGCAAATTCATCATCACGTAGTGGGTTTACACCATTACATTTAGCTGCACAAGAAGGTCATACTGATATGGTTTCATTACTACTACAACATGGAGCTGATCCAAATCATCAGTCGAAAGTATGTTGAGTTAAATATTCTTTTAATTTATAAAATTTATTTAGGCTTCACTATTGACACATTACTGAATAAGAAGAGATTAATTAATTTAATCAATATTTACTCAGCTAGTTGTAATCGACGTGAAGCTTAGCATAAATAAGCTTTAGCTCATATTGTCACGCCATATTAACAAAACGAAACGAATGTCATGGTCACTAATCAATCGCTGAAGATTTAGATGTAGGAATTGTGTTTTCTAAGAGTATATTTATGATAAAATTAAGTAAAAGAGGCAATGCTGTACAACATTGACGAAAGACTTAATTTTATCAATTCAGACAACCGTTCATCATAAGCTTTGACTTAACCAGCAGTGCTTGATTAGAGAGTCGTCACATAGTTTTCTAACTTCAGATACTAACTATCATAAACATTCCTAAAATATATTTCCAAACGATTACAGCGTAAATGTATGCTAAGTAGGATTTTATTCTAATATTGCGAAATTTTTGTAATGAATAAATTTATTATTATTCTTAAAAAAAAGCAATTGTATTTTGTTTCTCTCACAGAATGGTCTTGCACCACTACATTTAGCCGCTCAAGAAGATCACGTGTCGGTGGCACAAATTTTAAAATCCGCTGGTGCTAAAGTTAGCCCTCTAACTAGAGCTGGTTACAGTCCGTTGCATACGGCATGTCATTTTGGACAAATTAACATGGTACGCTACTTATTAGATTTACCCGATGCACCAGATATTAATCAACGAACACAAATGGGTTTTACTCCGTTACATTTAGCTGCACAACAATGTCATTCACAAGTGGTTCGTTTACTCTTAGAAATGGGTGCTGACAGTAATGTTAGAAACCAGGTAGGTGATAATTTCTTTTATTCTTTTAATACTTTGGTGGTACCATCAAAACTAATCGGGCTAGATGACATTGTATAAGTTTCGTTTCACAAAAATTTAAGTGTAAACAATAGTTTCGCACTTTTCTCAGAATTGTTTTGAGATGGATCGATAGATGTTAGTAATTCATTGACTAATTACGAGTACTGAATGGCATGTTTGGATAGTCCTTAATAATGTTCATGTCCTATTGATCAGGTTACAATGGAATCACAAGTTTTAACGACTTACCATTACACGAACTGTGTTTTAATATTCGATCGTTTGAGTAAACCAAAAAGTAATCCTTGACTTGGATTTATTGCTAGTTGCCACTCGTCAAGCATTACTTTCAAAGTGGTTCGGAACCAAGAACTTCCTACAGTAAACATCAGTTCGATTCTCTTAGGATTACATATATGAACTAGGTAACCAGCTCCAGGGTTTCTGACCAATTACATTCAATCACTTAACTGTTTTCAGTATAAAAAACGCACACACCTTGGAGAATAATAGATTAATTACCAGATCATATGTTTTGTACATTTTTGGAATTTTTCCTAATGATAATTGCTGATTTACCATAATCTATGCCAAATTGTCAATGATTATCAGGGGATAGAACTTATGTAATACTTTCCAACCAAATTTCTCTTTATGTTTACCAAACATAAATCAAATCGGAAATCCAATTCTAATATATCTTTCACTTTTAATCGATAGCACATTTTAGACGTTTTTCACTGAAATCATTAACTGATCACTGTTAGACTACCATTGAAAACCTGAAAACACTAGACGGCCGTTTCATTAATTTTTCTAGTTTCATCGAAGCATATATATATATATATATATATATATATATATATATATATATATATATATATATATAAACATTCAAATGCTATAGTTCAAATGATTTCAGTTAACTCTATGCACTTACTGTGTTTGCAACAATGAATATATCACAACGTCTCTGGAAATATCCTTGACTAGTGTATGGCTTTACGTATTATTTTGAAAATTATTTGGAAGTTGTTTATTAATACCCGTAACAGCACACGAGACCAAGTTGGTCACATTCAAATCCTTCCTCCTAATACCTCTCTTATCTCCATGACTAACCCTCCTCACGTCTCTTTATCACCTCGCACCGCTAGGGCAAGCGATTCGAGTACGTGGAACGCTATTCCTGGTCTCCTGAAACCACGCTCTAAACTACACGTAGGAGCTTTTAACGTCCGAACACTGTGCCAAATAGGACATCAGGCTTCCTTAGCTAGGACTTTAGTATCTCGCGCCGTCGATGTGTGCTGCGTCTCCGAAACGCACATACAAGATCCGAGTAGCGTCATTCATTTGACTTCACCATGCCAAAATAAAGAACCGACTCGATTTACGCTTCGTGTATCTGGAAGCCCTGATTCTGCTTTCCGTGGCCTCACCGGCGTAGGTATAGCATTGAGTCCTAGGGCAGAACTAGCTCTCTTAGAGTGGATCCCAGTAGACAGTCGTTTGTGCGCTGTCCGACTGAACGGAACAGTAAGAATCCGGAAAGATAGGGACACCCGTCGTTGCCTCTTCGTCGTTTCTGCCTATTCTCCCACTGACTGCAGCTCAGATGATGTAAAAGATGAGTTTTACAGACAGCTTTCTGACATTCTCCGAAAAGCTAGGCGATCGGATGTAGTAATAGTGGCCGGTGACTTTAATGCTCAAGTAGGTAAACTAAGTGATAGGGAAAGACACCTAGGTGGATCTTATGGTGTCGTGGCTCAAAGAACAGATAATGGCGACCGTCTGTTGCAGCTATGCTCAGATAATCGCCTGTTCCTTGCAAATACTAACTTTAAGCATAAGGAAAAACATCTTTTAACATGGAGACCCCCTAATTCGTCCCAACGTTGGACCCAAATAGATCACATCACCATCAGCCACCGATGGACGGGCTCGATAGAAGACTGTCGCTCATTCTGGAGCACATGCTTAGATTCAGATCATGCTCTAGTGCGAGTACGTATTTGCTTGCGTCTTACTGGACGTAGGAAAGACGCTGCAAGGAAACCTCTTAGGGGCCTACTTAATGATAGTCAAGCTAAGAGTATATTTCAGGAACAACTAGGAAAACAGTTAGACAGCCATGTATGTGATGCCCACCTCGAGGCAGCATGGAATGATATCCGTAAAGCTGTGGAAACAGCAGTGATATCTGCTAGTACGGTAACCCGTAAGCTTAGGGAACGACACTGGATCTCAGCAGCATCTATCGCACTGATAGATGCTCGGAAACTCATTCCACCTGGCTCTGAACATAATGAAGAGTGGAGTCAGCTTAAGCGCAAGCTGACAAGAAGTCTACGCAACGATCGCGAACAGTGGTGGGTAGCGAAAGCAAGAGAGATGGAGAAGGCAGCGGCAATAGGTAATAGCAGACAATTGTTCAGACTCGTTAAGGAAACCGGAATTAGGAACCCGACTGTTAGCGAAACAATCTCAGAGAAAGATGGACATATTATTCATTCTCAATCCAGGAGATTGGATCGATGGGCAGAACACTTTAGGGATCAGTTCAACTGGCCTTCAGCTACACTTCGGTTTCCCACGATCCCCAGTCAACCTGAATGGCAAGTTAGTGTAGGTCCTCCGTCTCTTTACGAAGTTGAAAAAGCCATAGGAAATCTGAAGCGAGGGAGAGCAGCAGGCCCTGACAGGTTTACTCCTGAGATTTTTAAGGATGGTGGTTCAGTACTAGCAGTGAGATTAACTGAGATCTTAGGTAGAATTTGGGAACTGGACGTCATCCCATCTGACTAGTCTCAATCACTGATTGTGCCAGTCTATAAGAAAGGACGAAAGCCGTCTTGTGACAATCACAGAGGAATCAGTTTGACAAATATAGTGTCTAAAATATTAGCTTCAATAATACTTCGACGCCTAACCAAAGCTCGTGAGAACAGACTATAGAAAACCAGGCTGGTTTTCGACCTGGACGTGGTTGCATAGATCAGATATTCACACTACGTCAGGTTCTAGAACATAGACACACGTTTAGACGCCCCACAATGGTAGTATTTCTCTACCTTAAAGCGGCATTCGACTCTGTTGATCGTGATGTTCTATGGCAGTGTTTGTCACTGAAAGGAGTACCAAAGAAGTACATTAACCTTATTCAGGCTCTCTACTCGAATACAACTGGTAGAGTGAGAGCTTATGGCGAACTGTCATCAGAATTGATTACATCAAGTGGTGTTCGTCAGGGCTGTCCACTCTCTCCATTCTTGTTCAACTTTGTCATTGACGTACTTTTAGAGATAACACTTTCCTCGTCTAGATTTCCAGGGGTTGAACTTCTACCGGGAGGTTCACTTGTTGACTTGGAATATGCCGACGACATAGTTCTATTTGGTGAAGACGCTGACAAAATGCAGAGTCTTCTGACCACTCTAAGCAACAATGCAAGCATGTTCGGAATGCGGTTCTCCCCTTCGAAATGCAAAATGTTGCTTCAGGATTGGGTTGCATTGACACCCGAACTAATGATAGCGAGTGAAGTAATTGAGCGTATCGACAGCTTCCCTTATATTGGAAGTCTCATCAGCCCTTGTGGTGTGGTGTGTGACGAAATCTCAGCACGGATACAGAAGGCTCGACTAGGTTTTGCCAACTTGCGTCATTTATGGCGTAGGCGAGTTATCCGTCTATCAACCAAAGGACGAATTTACTGCGCAGCAGTTCGTTCCGTATTACTTTATGGCAGTGAAACATGGCCGGTAAGAGTAGAGGATATTCGTAGGTTACTAGTATTCGATCATAGATGTCTTCGAAACATTGCTCATATATCATGGGACCATCGAGTAAGTAATGCAGTTGTTAGGAAATGGGTACTAGGTAAGGATGGCAAATCAATTGATGAAGTAGTGATGTTCAGTGGTATAGGAGTAGATTGGAAGAAAGCTAGGGGCGGCCAGACCAAAACATGGCACAAGTCCATGAAGTCACTGACAAGTGGTCTGAGTCATGTTGATAGGTGTAGACTACCTGGTTGGGGACCGCGAGATGATAGCAACCGATGGTTAGGGACCTCGAATGACATGGCTCAAAATCGTTTGCAATGGCGCAGGTGCATCCACTCTTTGTGTTCTCCCAAATTCTAATCTTCTGAATTCTTCATGTCCCTTTTTTCCTCTTTCCAAATTTATTTCACTGGATTATACTCGTTAAATAACATCTCCAAACCCTAATCTTCCCGATCACTGCTTACACTCTTGCTACCTCTACCACAATGGGATTTGAATCGACAACTGCATCTCTGTGTTAAGGTGGTGTGGCAACTCGAACTGATGTACGTACGTATGAAGTTGTACGTTGTTATTGACTGACTGAATACTTGTCTCTTGACAAGTAAAATCGATCAGTTGCGTTATTAAAGCCGAAATGTAAATAGGCTTACTGGTATTCATAAATTCTGATACAAAAGCCATCCGTCTATTTTCATTTCTCAGCCGTTCCGAGTTAGAAAAAGAGTGATATTTCTATGATCTTGTGACAGTTCTCTATGTAATGTAGCAATGATGAGGTTGAACAGTATTTGTTTGGCCACATCGACATTAATTTCGTTTTTGTCACCATCATGAAACACCGGCTGTTGTACTTCGAGTGTGTTTTACAAATGTCATCCCAGTGGCCTCCATTTCATGCATTATTTGTCATCGTTATAACTAGTTGGAAAATGTGAGGTGGTATTCAGTTTATGGTATGATATAATGGTCTATAAGATATAGTATGGGAATGGCATCTGCGTGTCTATAATGACTTCCTGATCGGGGTCCTAAAGACGCTGCGATGTGAAACGTTATCAGGTATGACACAGAATAGGTATCCTATACAAAAGTGAGTAGAAATAACTTAACTGAAAGCGGTCTTTTTGATAACGTTTTTATCAGAACTGTTCCTCACATTATAATCTGTTTTCATTCACTTTTATTTATTTCTATAGCTTTATCATGCTTTTCCCTCTGCTTTTTCTCTCAACAACTTTTATTTCTCTATTTTGACTCGCAGTTTTCTTGGTGTTTATCGGTGTAAAATGAAATCGCTAGCTGCCCTGTAAATCTATTGCGTGTCGAAATTGACTTTATTAACCTTAGTTATCGACTTATTATATATTGAAGTATGCATAAATGATATTGACTTTCATAGTTATAACCTTTCTCACGACATAAATCCAATAATACAATTAGTTTTCTATCAATTTTATATTTGACGTAGAAACACATCTTTCTCAAAGCAACCTATTGATTGATACATATATGTTCATTGATGAGGATAGTTTTTCATGGTAAATCTCATTCAGTACCATGGGCAAATAAATTTATAATCACGTGAAGTCATTTGGAAAATTTTCGTATTAACTGGTAATGTAATTGTCACGGTACTATTTAAACCATAAAAGTTTCCCATAGTTCTCTTTTTTCTAATATGACAAACATAAGTTCAATAGCGTCAATTAACCTTAATTAGTTTATACTCTTCCTATCTGTATGTGATTAGATTTTCGTGGATTGCATATACTGTGTACTTCTAGAAGCCTGTATTTTTTTTAACAGTTTCTGTTTCTGACTGCATTCATACGATTCGTTTCTAGACTTAATTTATTGGTCGTACCACAATATGACAGATTCGTAACTCGTACTATTTTGTATTGTAAACTTCCCTAAATTTTTTATCATAATAACCTAAAATCTACATTCCGTTGAAAATAGCTTCGTTATAATGATTAATGGATAGGAATAAAGAGGATTTTCTCTGAATTGTCGTTATATATACTGAGACGTGAAAATATAGTCTTTGGAAATTAATAATGATGATACTTATCATTGTGGTTATTATTATTATTATTATTATTATTATTATTATTATTATTATTATTATTATTATTATTATTATTAGCGTTATTGTTATATTGGTTTAAATGATATGTATATAATCCACCCTTCTGTGTGTTTCTTTTGCTCTTCATTTCACATTTCATTCTATACGTTGGACTCTAATGATTATTGCCATATCATGATCATCACTATTCATTAAACACCTCTTTATAGCAAGGTCTGACACCAGCACATATAGCACGTAAACAGCATTATGTTACAATATTTGATATTTTAAAAACTGTCACTACAACTGTAGTCAGTTGGGAGGAGGAACATGAAGAACTTGATCAAACGCTAATGTTAGAACATCCAGATTTTATGCGTGAACATCCATTTACAGAATTAGATGAAGATGGTGTTGGTATGTTATTTAGCAATTTTTAATGTTCATATGTTAATTTTTGATAAAAATTTGCAGTATTCGTCTAATTATTTATTATCCACTTGTTATTCATCGACACTGCTTTCCTATTTCACGCCGTGATTCTCGCTATATTTGTGTTTTTCACTCAGTATATTGTGATGGGCTTCACAGATTTGTTCATCATACCAAACGGTTTGAGATATGTTCAAACACATAATAATGTTCATATAAATTATTGTTAATGCTGAGTGATATAAGTAAGTTGCTTTAAAGAAGAACTCTTTTCTATTGAATTCATTTACAGTGGTGGGCAATTGTTTCGATATGTGTTAAGTTATAAAACTAAAAATAATTTGTATATTTGTTAGCATACCAATGCAGAGTGAATTGTGATATGAAAATCAACTGCTTAATATTTTGTAATTCAGTGGTTATGGGAGAGAAAAGCATTTATTCATCACGGCAAGAGAAGTAACTTAATAGTTGAAACGGAGGACAATTATTTTATTAAGTTGATAATAAATTAATAATTACTATGATAATATCGAAAACAGAGACATCTTTTAACAATCAAATTCATGAGTCCATCTAGGCTAGACCACCGTTAGAAACCTGGAAGCGCTGGACGGCCGTTTTCTCATAGTGTGGGACCGCTTAGCAGTCCACACTTATGATCCTGCACACGGGATTCGAACCTAGAACCTTCGGTCTCGCGTACGATCTCTTAACCTCTAGAACACTGAGCCAGAACTAGCCAGATTAGCCTGAAAATAGATTTCCTGGAGTTCTACTGAGAAGCCGTGACCAGCGTAGTACAACCTGTGTCCTGTGTAAGACAATTATCCACCTCAGACAATGGATGAAGGATTGAACATGATCATGGATCAATTGAAGTTAGACATCAATATCGGTTAATTATCATCGCCATTTACTAAACCATGATTAACAAATCTATGGTATGTTATATTTATAATTCACTGAGACATTTTTCAATTTGACTCCTCTGGTCGATTTCTAAGTATCATCAATATCACGAGTGTGTTTAATTTTTTATTTGTTCACAACTGTTAATGTTTTTATTATCTTGATAGTCATGTTAACCTGGTATTCTGAGGAAATGGCCTAACTGATGTGTATAGATTGTTGAAAATATTTTATTCGTATGGTCTTTAGAATATGCTCTAATTATTGTTTATATAACTAAGTGTGTATAGAAATGAACTTTGATTATTTTAATTCACTCCATGATACATGTTGTTTTTGGTAATTTTATTAGCATTGAATAAATATGTAGTTTGTACCACTTCTCTGTGTCCTGAATAATTAAATTTGACTGTAGGAACTCGCTACTGGAACAATGTTCATAATATATTTTTTAAGCTGAGATTTGGTAATTTCTTTATATTTTAGCATTACGCTACATCCTAATATTACCATGTCATTCGTTTCCTTGAAAGTAGAACTATAATTCGGCCGTTCAGTCATTTTATTTCTCAGTTATTTATTCACGACTCTGATTCATTAACTCATTTGCCTTTGGGAAATGGCATAGAGAAGATCTTTGTTTGTTAACGGCATGGCGAGTACACGGCACAGCAGTTCACACTTTATTACTCTTCAGGTGTGAAATATTGTCTGTGAAAGTAAAAAGCTTGCTTATAGTGCATTTATTTAGTCATAAGTTTCTTATGCATCGTGAGATGATCGAGTGAGCAATGTTGAGAGTAGGCATATGGTACTAGATGAATATAGGAAATCTGTTGATGAACTTGTTAAACTCCTAAATGAGATAGCTGTGGTATGTATTACATATTGCTAACCATCATCTTAAAACATAATGATGGCTCGAGAAAATATAGATCAAAAGAATGTTGATCCCAACCGACTCAAGACATAGCATCGTTCAGTTAAATAATTGACTGTTGAACATGTTCTATAGTACAGCCATGATGTCTAATAGCTTCACCGTACTTTTAGTTTATGCGTATTATGTACGTGTTTCACAAAACTATATATGTACATATTTCCTACTGTTTAGTCAAATTATTCAGTGAATACAAATCTTTTTACGTCATTGTCACTAGAAGGATTTTTGTTATGATTTTTAAAACTAGATACAACTTTTTATGCTTGGTTGGCGCCAGTATGTAAGACCTACGTCACTTGAAGCAATTGCGTTGTTTTGTTTGGAAGAAATAAAGGAATTGTTTAACTTATCAAAAATATTCTCTTTGTGTACTGTTTATTTTTTCACCAGACCGCAAATACACTAGTCCTTTCTAGAAGAAAAATAGACGAATTATACAAACTGTAGATACAGACGATAAGTGTGAAATAGTAGACTTTTGATAAATTATCCCAAGCGGCTTTTGTTAAGATTTTTCGAATGGAAGATAGATTTTTGACTACTGAATAATTTTAAATATAAAATCATTGCGAACCAAGAAAGATGTGGGACATTAGTATTTTTTCCTGATAGGAATTCTACTACTCCTCTGTCATTTTCTCAAAATAATTGTACCGTTGTTGTAAACATGTGATTTCAATACATCCCGTAAGCTTGAATGCTTCTATTCTTGTATGGTACGAATTTGAAGGCGGAATGCAAATATCATCAAAAAAAGGAATATTAAAGAAAAAGTTTTTAAAAAATTACCGTTTAATTGATTCGAAGACATAAAGACTTTAAATGAACTACTTGTAAACGTTCAGTCAAATATATTTCGTTCAAACAACATGGTCTAGAGAGCTATTGTACACATAGCGAAGACGGGTTGAAATATGAATTTCCATAAGGTATTGAGTTGCAATGAAATAAACATAATGCAATGAGATAAACATTGAAAATAGATGCAGTGAAGCGGAGATAATTGATGATTCATACATAGTTTCTACAGCTTAACTAGGTCAATGGAAATCAAAATGTAAATGATCACATTAATTAAGCTACTGAATATTCACACATGTATATGATTAGCAATTTGATTATGATGAATACAATGGTGTCTGTTGTATATGTTAAATTTGACCTTTCTGAACAATGAAAATGTGTAGTCTCAACACACATTCAATATTCAATTCACATTTAACAATATACTCTAATTTGTAAATACACTGTTACTTAAACATTTTTATGTGTGTATATGTATATAGATTTTCTCATAGGCTTGGTAGGTTGGATATCAGTCATTTCATTTTGAAATGATGTTTTTCCTAAAAAAAGAACACAGATAAGTTCGAATGTGTGCTACTCACCAAAAAACTGTATGTTGCATTCTAACAGTTACGTAAAATTGGAAAGAATTAGTTATTTACTGAATTCCTCACAAAGTAAATAAGTCTGATGATGTAATAAAATGCTGATATACTATGCACTGTATATATATAATATACCAGAGCATTGAATAGCACTATTTCCTTATGAACGCGTATTCGTTTATAGTCGTTTATATGAAACTCATCGGCAACCTTAGGTTCGTGCATACTTGATTTGTTGCATTACATATTTTTGTGTTCTATATAATAACTATCTAAATGAACCTGGAGAAGTCGGATTTTAGATTTTGTGCGCAATAGCTAAATGGTTGAAAATCGAATCTTAGAATTCATCACTTTATCATGGTTTTTATTTGGCAATGTTTTTCGATACAGTAGAATAAGAGTCACTGTTTAGTCTTTGTTTCTATTGATATGTATGTTCGATACACCAACTTCATTTAAGAATTATTTCTGTAAGTCCAAATCAGTCTTATATAGTTGGAATACCTTGTTTATCTAATTCACACTGAAATCACTTATGAAAATGTAATGGCAGAGACGTTGTATCATCGTTTTTGATGATGAAGTAATCAGTTGTCTGATAATATAATATGATTGAGTGTTGATTACTCTCTATATAGCTAAAGAACAAGAATGAAATGAGGTATGTGTTCGTGTCAAAAGTGAAACAGTTTTCACCAGTCGCATTAAATGACGTCTAATACATTGGAAACTGACGGAAATTAAACTCGTACCGTTGAAAACTGATTCATTTCCTATGAGGCTTCATGTTCCTGCGTTCTATCTCTTGGGTTGTTGGTTCGCACTATTGAGGAGTGCCGTACTAGGACTAAACTGCTATTCAGTTCTCTTTGGTTTTCAGGTATACCTCGACTGCGATCAGTTAGTATTCATCATCATCATTCTAAACAATAATATTTCATTGTTTGCATTTCTTAGATTTGACGAATTATATTTTTGTTTTGTTTCTATCTTTTTCTCCTTTACTACTGTTTCGCTAATCAATACTCAATATTAATAAAACAATTCAACAATTTTCAGCACCTTCACCATCAATTTCACACCGGTTATCATCATCTAATAAGAAACTAAAATCAAATGAAGATGATAATTATTATTCATCTGATCTTACTGAACAAAAGAGTGAGTAATTTGTGATTTAATATCTTTTTTCCTTTATTTGTTAATAATATTTTAAAGAAGTGAATTTTAAGGAAGTGTTATCTTACCGATAATTATAATATGTATTTTTTTATTGTATGTTTAAGTTATTAACTGAAGCTATGACTAACTGCTCACTAGTAGAAACTTGGTTTATGTATCTGTAAAGGATAAAATTCTTCTTCTGTTTACCTCTGTGTTCATTTATCTGTTCACTTGCTCCTTTTGAGCAAAGCACATAGACTTTCAACTCGCGTACAAGAATAGATCACTTGGGGATTCTACACCGGTGAGAGGAACGCAGTTAGAAATTCCATACTAGAATATTTTATCGATCCCTCTCTCTACCAATCCACGGTTTAATTCTAACGTTGTTTATACAAGAAATCTAAATAGATTTAGACTTCTTTGTATCCAACTCCCTAAAATAGCAAAAACGCGATCAACTCAGAACTGTGCTTACAAAAGAATTTCGTCTTATTTGTATTTTTACCATGGCCTTGAACTATTATTATTATTATATTTCTTATTCGAAAATATCCCCCTCTAATTATTACTCATGTCTCTATGATTTCATTCGTAAATGTTTCTGATATCTCTCCATTTCAGTTTACCCATTACCTTTAATTATTTTAAGGAAACCACTTTGAATATCTTAGTCTATTCACGTTATGATCCGTCGTTATACTTGGTATTAACATTCTTCCAACTTAGAAGTGATCTGGATTAAAATAACCACACATATATTGAAACTCGTCAGTTAATCGCATTTGATTGTAAATATCAAATTAAATTTACGTGCATGGACTTGGGGTCAGAAACCATATACTGCAGAAAACAACCTTGCTAAGAAAATGCTAACTAGAAAAAAACTTTTGACCACTTAAACTTTTTCCTGACAGTTGAGGGGCCTTTGTTTTCAGAGTTATGACTCTTCATGGTGAAAACTGAAATTCTTCAGAATTCATGAGGCCTATGCCTTTTCTAACAACCAGAGCAACAATTAGCAAAAGTACATAGAATATCCGCACAATCAAGGAAGACTGATAGGACCATTCAAGTAGCTGCATTAATGAAAAAAAGCTATCGATGCTTCGAATAAATGAAAGCAATTTAACAGAGACTGAACAGAAGATACCATCTGTGGGAGAGGTGCTGTTGTACTCTGGTCATGAAAAGGATGATGCTTCGCACACAGAAGTTTCATTGACACTTTCCAAGGAAGCACGAACAGCACTTATAAGATTGGAATCTCATGAATTTGGGATCATAAAAGCATCTTTCAAAACAACAAAGGAGGGGATTTCAATGAATATCATCTAATGTGATGCACTCACCAATAACAACAATGAAGGTGATTAAGATGAGTTTTGTATGAGGCTGTTGTCGATTGTAGAGAATTCAATCACCAACACACGAAATATGGCAATGACTTAAATAACTCGTTTGAAGTTAATAATAAGCGGATCCGACTCCGTGTTATATAAATTGACAAACGTCGAATCTATCAGAAGGCTTTAACCTGATCTTTTTATTTAAAAACAGTCGGTTGTCAGCCGTCGCTACCTTGGTAACATCTTGACCCATTTTTCAGCTTATTGTAATCATAATTTAATGAATTGAGCTCACTTGTTTAATTTTCCTTTTTATGCTTGAAAATTTTGTTTGGTCAAATTATGAAATCGTTTTAATATACTGGAACCATTAGCTCAATCAATAATAAAAAGAATCCACCTTATTTAAACTTAACTTTTAAACTTTTTTCATATTACTCATTAGCTTATTCGTTATTGTTTGTCAATTCATTTTTAACATTATATCATCAATTGGAAATAATTAAACATATTAGCTTTTATGCAATTTATCAATATGGTCCTTACTGTTTAAATAATATTCTGTTCTAAAAACTAGTACAGTTTCCATAGGATTTTTTAATCTAGCACTTGTACAAATCATGTAGATATGCAGGGGGAGGGCATTTACGCTGTTATCTCCGGTTATTTTCTTCCAACAAATGGAACATTCGTGTCACATATGTCATAAGAAATATTGTCAATCAAATCATGGGGAATGGCCTAATCAACTTCACCTCTCACTTTTCAAGCTGCTGCTTATTCATTTTATTCATAGTGCATGAAACCCTTGTGTTAAACTATGATGGTGCATTATTACATAGTTGAAAAATTAAGACGAAATAACTGTTACTACTGGACATTCAACTGCTTTTTAGTTTTATCCATTACAGCTTTAAATACGTCCACAATATATTTCAATTTACGTTTTTGCTACTCTTATTAATAAAACTGAACACATTTAATGGTATGTATATACTTAATTGAAATTTGTTTCTGTTTTATCTAACGCTCCCTCCATAACACTTGTTTGAAAATAGAAAATTACCCACATTTTTCCGTATTGATATTAAATAGCGTCGTTAGAATAACTTACTTGCTCCTCCACTGTTTTGACTCAGATTGTCACTTTCTTTTAGTGATTTCACCACATAAATATTTATATGCTCTATTTGTTCTGATGATTTCTTTCAGTGAAATATTGTAATTACTAAAATTAATGAGGAGTCTATGTCAGTATTTATCTCTTTCTATTACTGTCTTCTTCGTTTCCAGGTCATACTGGTCTGTACAATTCAGCTTTTGATAATACATTATTAGCTGAGACGGAGAATGATGATATTTGGGGGCAATTAGAGTATATGCATTCCACTTTGAGTAAGAATTTTCTATTTTTTTTTAAATGGATCATCCATGCTCTTTTGTTGTTAGCTGTGATAGAAACAGTTCATTTCTTTGAATTGAATTATGTGATCGACATTCCAATAAAAATTAAATTTTTTTAAGTAAAAAAATCAAGGTTTATTTGTTTTTTATAAACCGTAATTCTGTTATAAATATGATTGTGTATTGTACGGTAATTGTTAAGTTTATAATTGTTTCATTTTACTGTATAGTCACCTTAGAGTATGTACCAAACATTTCTATTGTATTAAAAGATTAGTTCAGATAAACAATTTTCACATGTTCAATTGGGGTTTTTTTGTTGAAAGCAATTCTCTCTGCGACGAATACCACACACGAAATTCAATAAGTCGTAATTTATGAGTTCTTTTTCTGATAACTTAAAAATATTTGTAGAGATTGTTGAATTCCACAGAAATCATGAACAGATTGATGTTAAACGCAATAAAAAGCTGGAAGCACTGGATAAGCGTTTTATCCTAGTTTAGGACTCCTCAGGAGTGCTTATCCACAATACCGCACATTGGACTCGAACCCAGTATCGTTCAGTGCTTCCAGGTTTTCAATGGTCGTCTAACATTGATCAGTTCATGATTTCTATTAATAACTGTATTTCCAATCTCTTTTATTAATTGTGATTGCTATCTGTTGATTAGCTAGTTTTTCTCCAGCATACTCTGTTTACATATACAACTGATGAATTAATTACAGGTAATTCGTCATACGAATCATAAGTCTCTGGGTTTTTTCTATGCTGCTTGATTCCTTTTTTATTTCATGAGCACTGTTGTGATTATATTGAATAAAATTGGTAATCCACCTCAGTTATTTTTAATAACGTACAGTTAGAAATAATAGATGGTGTAATTGGGAGAAGTCGTTAAAATATGAGAAGGGAAAACAAATTAGGATTAGGTTTGATATGAGGATTTCGAGTGGGAGAATGGACTCTCAACACCCTCGGTCGTTACAAGGCAATTGTGTGCTAACTAACTAGATGGTATGATTATGAACATTAGTTAAAAATATGTAACACAACTATTCAAAATGTATCAGAAGAATTTACTGGGACTAACTGTTAATGTATATTTAAATTTTAAATATCCAAAGCTGTGCCTAAGCATTGTAAGAGCAGTATTTTTACTGATGAAACACTTTTATTCCAGTTTCGATTTCATTCTCAATTTGACTAATATGATGTATATCTTCATTGTAATATCAAGTAAAAGAAATGAGAAATTTCAATATATATAGTTATGTTAGCAAGTTGGCACGACTACATACAACGAACACCATAATCTATTGATTTGCTATAGAAAACAGTATGGATGACCTTGTGAATACCCACAACTGTGTTAATATTTGCTTAAACTTAATTGGTTTATATGACCACTGATACATTCACATATTTTCTTTCTTGTGTGTATATTATTGTGTCACAAGTTTATCAGTATATATAGGTCACGTAAAGCAGAGTTATTGTGTTTGACTGTACAATGTTAACTACACATTTCATGTTTTTAATACGAAATTAATTATCAAATGTATTTTATTGTGATGCAAGATTTATATAAATAGTTGTGAAAAATAAGCACATTAAAAGAGTTAAGAACGATTACTTTGTGCGATGTTTTAATTATTACTTACGCTTATTTAACTATTGTTCATCTTTTGCTTCTAATAATATGTACGTTAACACGTATTACTACAGACATGCCATGATGATATTAGTGATTTAAGGTTGAAGAATTCAGTTCTCAATGTTCGAACTCTGCTTGACTTACAATATAGTTCTGTTATTAGTGTCTACATAAACTTGATGTGATTCGAAAACAGGGATTCACAGTGTATTGTATATGATAAATGAATTATACCTGTTAGCTTTTTTTTTTACAGATATTTATGTTGAACAATGAACAGTTGTTTAAATTAAAAATTGAGTACATAACTAAACTCATTTTACTTCCGTATATTTCAGTATTATATTTGAATAATTTATTAGGAAAGCTCGATAATAATGTAACAAGTAAATGGTTAACTTAATTGTTTAAATGCTTTACTTCAATGTTCAATACTAAGACTTTTTTCATTTTAAGTTATCAATTTTTATGCCCTTTTTTCCCTTCTTTTACAACATAAATAATTGATTCTGGATAAAACAAAATAAATCGAATTTTTCTAATCGCTCTGGTTATTATCAGTTTATTAACTTTATTTAATTAGCATAAATGCAAACGAATTCAACTGTGTAGAATTGACATTTCATCGGGTAAATGTTTTCCTTTTCATGTCAATATGAAGTTAGTTATCCTTTTTTTCCATTTTGAAGAAACTAAATACTTTGTTATTCGATCTTACCTCGTACGACTATGTATGAATTCGCTACTATTTTCTCGTTGTTATGATATTATCTCTACTCATTCTGAATAGATTAACGGTTTTTTCTCATAAGTATTCAGTTTAAAATAAAAGTCATCATATATCTTTCGAGACAATGCACCATGTTCTTTTATCATTGATGTTATCATTATTTTTCAAAATATTTCAACCAAATTTAATAAGAATAAGGCTAAACACCACAAACAGATTACTAATATTTTTATTTTAACAAATTACGTTAGTTTCCTGGAGTTCATAAAGTCTCAAAATTCTATAATATTTTGTCAATTTTCAATGTATTCTTAGTTCAACAATTTGCTCATTTTTTAAAAATCTGACTATAAATATTGATATAAAGGAGTTGAATTCTTTTAATTAAGAATTTTCACTGGATGCTATAGCAACACGTCTCTTTCTATATTTTGTAAAATACTATATGTTTATTACTTTTTAGCCTTCCATAAAGTTTACATTTGATACGTTTAGCGAATTGAAACAATAAATATTGTTCACAAATTACAAGACTGTCAACTAGCTACCAAATATAGATCGATAACCACTTAATAAATACCTCCAACCGATTATTATTTTAACTCATTTCATGAAATGTTATATCACTTGCACTAGTATCCACATTCCAACTTAAGTAAATGATGATAATGTAATTTACAATTTTGTTGTTTTATTCTTTTACACAACTTAAATTGCAACGATGATTTATTCAATGGTATGACAATTTAGAATTTTATTCACTAAATTATTGTGGGACGCCAGTTAACATGGGACTGCATCTCCGAACGTTACTCTACCGCATGTGGATTACACCTCTAGGTTAACGACTCGAGAAGTGTCCCCCTAAGAAACCTACTTGCTTCGGTCTGCGCACGCGGGTAATATTTCGGCCCTTACATAAATTGAATGATTTGTGTGACGCACATATATTTGGTTCCTCCTTGTAGCAATGTTTATGTGTTTAAATAAATAAAACAACTTTAAAAACAGTTCTTCTATTTCTTATCAGGTTTTTTTTCTTTATCTTCTAGTCCACTATCAACCCTCCGATCTTCCACTGATCAAATGATCTTCCATCCTTTTCCTAAAATAATATTGAGAACATATTTTCTTAACTAAAATAATTTTAGTTGAATTTGTTACGGGTCAATAACTACATTTTGTTCTTTTTTATTCTGTATCAAACATTTTTACCATAACATATAACGAATAAGTTTTTTTTTCTCTCACTTATCCTTGGGCATTATAATATTTTATAGCATGAATTAATGTGGATTAGTGAATTGTGAATAGATAATTTTCTATTGCGTACATTGGAGTTATCATTTTGCAAAAGATTAACCTAACCTATTTGCGATTTTTTTAAAAGCGTTGAAAGGCCAAATGAAAATCAATGACATTGTACTATAATATATTGTAATGTTTTTGTCTTAAAATCGGAACATCTGAAGAATACCTTTCTAAATTGAAGTTGAATATTTTTAAAATCTTTCAACCAGCAATGGATTTTTTCCCCACCAATAGTTTATATATATATTGCATATTCAGAAATAAACATTTTTAATTGTTATTTAACTTGAAACTATATACACAAATCTAGGTCCTCAAGGTACACTTTCGGATCGTATAACTAGTCAAAAGGGTATGATTTATTGCACTATATTGCGATCTACCGCTTTCAATGTTAATCCTATTGTAAAATTTTCGTTGTTTCTTTTCGTATAATATATAGTGCTTGGTGTAAATTCATTTGATATACATGGATATTTATATATTTTTGTATGTGCTGTATCTAAGCACATATTGTTCCATTTGAATGTTATAACGATTCTAAATGTATGCATGAAAAACATGATTTCTCGTGTTTAACTTTAATGTGTTTTATCAAGTGCACATTTATATACTGAGCTTTTTATCATGTCTTTATTGTGAGTGTTGTTCAATGGTGCTGTTAATTACTTGTTGAATGATTGTTTGCTGAGCATGGCATTATTCTTTCAATCATCTAGTCAGTTGTTTCAACTCAGTTTTACATACATAAGTTCAGTTGATCAGGTATTAATACAACTCATACGAAGAATTCCAATAATGTTATATTCATTATATAAAGTTGTTTCTCAAAGTTTTTGTAATTTCTTGATTATATGAAATCATTTTCTCGAAAGAATAATCTATTAAACTTTTCAGGAGCATCGAGTTTCTCAAACTTATAGTATCGTATATTATGTTAGTGATGTGCAAATAATGACAAACAGCTTTTGTATATATATATTTTACAAAATATTGACCTTACACTTCACGTAAAGTGAAATTTTTATTGACAGTTTTATTATCAGAATAAGAGTTTGTGAAGATTGTAGTTATTTAATAGTTGGATGCATGAGTTGATTTAAGCTAGAACACCATTGAAAACCTGGAAGTATTGGATGGCCGTTTCTTCCAAGTATGGAACTCCTCAACGATGTGCGTCCACCAATGGTCTCAGGAATTCAACTATTAAATGATAGTTTTATATTGTAATGTAGTGCTTGTTGTAAACAATATTCTTAAAGGCTGATGCTTGAAATTTCTTCAGCAATGGTCTTATTTCTTAAAAATTTCATCATACTATAAACATGCATCAACAGACTGTTTTTACACAATTTACTCCAGTCCAAATTTTTGTGAATGTGATTAGTTGTAGAACCATTGAAAAAATTGTTTCCCTCACTATAGGCAAAAGTTTTTTTTCATGACTACATATTATTTCAAGGTGCCATTTCATTAGAACGTCTTTATGCGTGCTTTTATTCTGTATCTATAATTATTGGGGATTTTGTATTGTGTATTTTGTTGTATTTCTGCACATATACATGATTTGATTAGTGATCATTATCAGTATATATGCTAACATACTATAGGATTTAATACATTGGTGTTAATTTTGCAAAGGTGAATAAGATTGTTTTTTTGCACTGATTTTTCTCCTGTCTTTTTAATACTGGTGTATTCTTGTTTCGCTGAAATTTACAACTTAAAATGAGGAACGGGTGTAAGTGAATGGTGACTCTAGTTTCCAGTTTCTAGAAATCCTTTTCTAAAAGATAAGCATTATGTACAACAGTTCACTCTAATTTGTTTCACGACTATAGGCTATACTTGATAAAAATGAAAACAAGGTATTCGATCAATTACTTTCTTTGATACATTGATCAAATGTTTTTTGAGACTCAATATGACGTTTTTGATTAAGAGTAATAATTTGATGAGCCTGCTTGCCTACTTTAGCTTGGTTTCACGCGACCAACTCTTCATCACCATCTGATTTAGTTGATTTTTTTGCATTTAAAAACATCTCATCGTGACTCAATTCTATTTTATATACAAAATGTAACACATCCAAGAATTTTAGGTTTAGATAACTTGCTTGACTTCATTTACGAGATTTAGTCAAGTAATCTGACAGATATACATACAAGCGTGCCTTATATTGTAGAAGCGTTAACCATTCTCGAGTTAACACCACAGTTTTTATGTGCCTAACGGTAAGACCCTAATTTTACTATACTTGGTAATTTTTACAAAAATGCCCTGGTACAGCCGAGTCCTCTTTCCCTCCCGAAATACTCTCACATGACCACGCGTATACACCTACTGCCAGAGAAGTCCTACTCACTGCCTTCTCGCGGCGAGGGTGTTGTTTACATAATTGAGAGTACGAAAAACAAATGTCCGGTGCTTTAACCAGGTTGGTGGATATGGAAGATCCACCTAAGGGAGTTGGAAAACTCTGTTTCCAAACCAATGGTACATATGAGCTCCTGGATCCAGAGGGAACAAATGACGTATAAAACAATTATTGGTCACCAGCTACCATTGGACTGCATCTCCTGACTTTGCTCCACCTCCTCGTGGATCAGACCTTTAGGTCGAAGGCTCCAATTGTTGCCCCATCTGTTTCGGTCTGGGCACTCTGGCAGTATCACTGCCATAGGCCGCCCACCATCATTCTTCATCGAACTCTGTCCTGGATAATCCTTTCCATTTTCTGTTCATCCTTTTGATGTCTGCTTCCAATTATTGGCACAGTGTGTTCTGTGTTCTTCCTCTTTTTCGTTTCCCTTCAGGATTCTAAGTTAGCGCTTGCTTCGTGGTGTTATTACTATTATATAAAAAATGTATTAGCATGTTTTTTCCTGATTAATTGTCCATTTATGTTCCGGTTCGTTCTTTCTTTTTTCTCTCTATTAAGTGCTTGTATAATAATTTCTTTAATATTTATAACAATTTTAATGTACCAAATAACAATGTTTGTGCATTTCATGTAAGAGTTTATGGTGATTTTGAACGGATAAACATTGCATCGATTTAACTTTTCTGTTTATTTATTTTTGTATCTGAATATGACATTTCTAGTACTTTTATTGTTATTATTATTATTATTATTATTATTATTATTATTATTATTATTATTATTATTATTATTATTATTATTATTATTATTATTATTATTATTAGTGATTGTGTGCCAAAACAGAAAAATTGATTTAATGACTCTTATAGTTGTGTTAAACAACAGGATATTAATAATCTGTTTCTCTTGAAATCTCTTTTCTTTGTTGATTATTCATTTATTTGTTTATTTATGTATTGATTGGTAGTTGTTATTGAGTGAATAGAAAACAGCATTTCACACGATAGAGTACACATCAAAGAAGCGTTTATGTTAATATGTCAACTAGCATATATGTTTGTACATGGTTTTTCACTTTGATTCTTCAGTGAAATTAATCTCGTTAATCAGTGGCGGTTTCTTTTTTCATGCTTTATATGGTTTGTAATCAATGAACACCATTTCTCTTCTTATTAGTTACAGTTTTGACCTGTCCATTATCCAATTTCTAATTTTCCATCAAATAGGAAACAATTAAAAGTTTATCATTTTGTGTGTCATCACTAAAAATGTTTGTATACAGTATGATGATTGTTTAGTGCTTTATGAAAATGTAGTACTTTACTATGATTCCATGAAATATTAATTACAATGTTGTTCTCGTTTAAATGCAATCTAAAACCAAATGAATTAATTACACTGCTTAAAGTAATTCAAAAATAACTTTCATATTAAACTATTTAACACATTTTGTACTATCAGCAAAATGGATGGTAGCTTGCAGTGAAATAAATCCAAGATGCGTTTTTCGTCCTATTTGGGACTAGTCTTTAGCTAGATGTACCTGCAACCTACTTCACTTCGAGACTCGAACCCAGTGTCGTTCGGTTCAAATGCCATCACGTTATCCTTATAACTACTGAGTCCAGAAAATCACTAGCTTGTACAATGGGGTGACAAGAGACTGATCAATTGCAGTCCTAAACATCAATGTGTAAGACCTAAAAAAAAACAATACAAAAATGAACATTTTGTACTGTTCAAACGGTTTTCTATTCAATGATTTAAACTACGAATGAAGCTTGCATTTTGACTCTCGTCAACATCGACTAAACTAACAAAGTGGTTTGTATGATTCGTTGATGAGTCCAGTTGGAATGACCTACTTACTTCCAGTAACCTTTATTTATTCCATGTATGTATTCATGTACACTGCAATCTCTGATGATGATTCATTAAAGTATGTTGTTTTTGTGGTTTTTTCATTCCAAAAGACTTTACAATAACCTGAAATACAATTAGATTTGTAGTTTTGTGTCTCTTTTACAATTATGTCATATGATTATTACAAATATATTATTTCTGCCATTGTATAATCGTTGTTTCCATTAACCAAGTAATAGCTGTTTTTCAACTATGCTCGTCAAAGATTTGAACGCTTCATTCGACTCTTTTGTGGATAAAGACTATCAGATAATATCTTTATTAGCATTCATACTACAGCTAATGCATGAGGCGTAATAGCTGTGTGTACATATGATTTGGATTATTCTAACTCTTTTGTTATTAATAGATATACGTGGATTTTCATTACTGGATAGTTATAAAATACAAAATGATATCAGTTAGACTTTTTTTTTACTGTTTATGATTTTCAGCATATATGTATGTGTGCATATAAACTGTCGTTGAACATAACTTATATTTATGTATTTCATGTCAGTTTATCAATTTATAATTATTGATAAGTGAATTATACATTTTCAATTTACAAATTTTTGTACTTGTTGGTCCGTTTATATACCTATTAAGCTAGCATAATCGTATACTGATTTGTTTTTTTAATTATCTAATACATGTATTGTATATCTTATTGAATTCAGTACTTGAATTGTTCATACCGTATCAATATTTCCTTCTATTTGCTGCTGGGACCACCCCAATTTTCAGGTGATGAGAATACAAATGAATTTATCGCTACTCAAACTAGTTCTGTCTTGGAAACTATCTCCCCAAAATCTATGCAAAATGTAAGTATGTAAATGTTAATTTCGGTTTAATGTCTTCTCACTTTATTTAATAGTCCGTCTATTAATCAAGCAACGAATAAAATACTCAACAATTTACTCTGTATTACCCCTTGCATGTGGAAGTAAGAGACGTGCATGTATTTACTTACAGTTGTCTTTGAAACACTACTCGATTGAAGGGAACAATTGAGTAAACAATGATGTGTTTGGAATGAGGTTCTAAGAAAGGATAGCGACCAGTTGCTGAGGTTGTAAATCTTCTCTGACTTAGTTGTCTGAGATATACGTTACATATATTCAACCATTGCTTACCGCGATGCGCAGTTATTCATAGAGTAAGAGAGCTAAACCTGGGTAAACCAAAACAAAGTATCAGTCAGTAAGAGCTCTCTGATTGAGCCATATTAGTAGTTGATAGCTGGCCTGACTAGGATCCACACGATAACTTCAACCTGTAGTTGAAAACGTCCGGTGACAGAGCTCTAAATTGACTGCAGAGGCATTCTCACTTTATCTTCACCTTTTTTTGAGTTTCCCTATTCTTTTCTACAAATGTTTTCATTGTTTCTTGAGTCATATGTTCAATATTTAATCTTTTTCACTGTCGATTAACTTCTTTAATACTCGTTGTTTTTTAATTGGATTACTGTGTTGATGTAGTAAAAGAACTTGAAGCATTGCCCATTATTGTTAGTCTTTACGCTAATTATAACTGACTGATTGTTTATGCGTAATTGGACTTTTCTGTGAATTCTAGCTCTATTTGTGTAGTATAATATGAGTGTTGTTTTCTTAAGTAATTAATATATTATCTACTTAGTTGTTTTGTTTCAATGCTTTTTTTCCTACACGTGAAAACAATGCTGAAAATATATCGATATAATCATTTAGATAAAGTTTATTTCCGTTCTCATACAATAAATATTTGTTTGTAGAGAATGAGAAAGAAAGCTAATATCAGTAATTTTTATGTAAAGGATTTGTTTGTGTCTGTCTATAATATACTATACTATACTAATTGGTAATGATAGTATGTCATTATTAAGAGAATAATAGTAATAATGTTTTATCCTATGAATGATTTCGTGATTAATTGGACTATTGATAACATAATTGATAACATTGATAACATAATAGAACTAGTTATTTTCAGTTTTATGATCAATATCATGAAAATTCATCAATTTTCTGTCATATGCTTAAAATAAAAGTTGATTATTGTCATATTCCATAGAACTCTGATTAGTATTTCATACTAACTTTTCTAAGTTATAGATTCGTGAAGGTTGTTGAGTTTTAATTAAGATCATGAACCGATCAATATTCAACCACCATTTAAAAACTAGAAGCATGGGACAACCGTTAACACCGTTTTATGCCGAGTTATTGGTTTGAAGGTTAAGCGTTCGTGCGCGAGATTGAACGCCATGGGTTCGAATAACGCGTGCACGATCGTTGATATGGACTGCTAAGTAGTCTCATGCTAAGACGATACGAGCGTCCAGTGCTTCCAGGTTTTTAATGGTAATCTAACATTGATCAGTTCATGATTTAAACTAAAACAGACACTCCTGTTTAACTCTATTCATTCATTCAGGACAAAATATTTAAGCATATATAACAGTTAAGAACTCTTTGTAATATTTTTATTTCACTAATTTATATTTTCTTTAATGATATCTTCCAAACCTAATCTTTTCTGTTACCATTCTTATTTTTCCTTCCTTTACTATTCTGGGATTTCCCCTAACAGTTTCATCCAGTGAGATATGACAACTTGAACCTATGTCTATACGTACCATATTATACGTTGCGACTGACTAAGGTTTACTTTTCTAAATTTACCTCAGCTAACTAACAATTTTATCACAGATATAAAATTTAATATCCACCCAACAAAGTATATTTTTCATTTGAAAATAATATCATTATCGCTTGTCTAACATATAGATTGTTTACAGAAAAATTAATGTTGTATATGAATTTGTAGAGTTTACTTTCGTTCATCGTTCAATATTAATTGAGTATATCTTGATATTGAATTAATTTTTCACTATATATAGTTATATTTGTTTGTATCTTTTTCCCTCTCGGAACAAAACAAAATTCGTTTCTAGACTGAAGTTCAAATGTTCGGAGAAAGTGGTCAACCTGATGGTGATTGGGATTTGGAAGTAGACAATATGGCGGTTATTAAGAAACCAATTAATACAGGGTAGATTTTCAAATGTTTAGTTATATATAATGTAGATGTCTAAAGCTTTTTAATATACTTTACTTTTTTGTCGTTTATATATTGCGTAACTGTCGAGTCAATCAAATATCATAAATATATCCGGTGCTTGAACATTCGATACTGACTTTTTAAGCGCTTCCTAGTTCCTTTAGAAATCTTCACTTTAGTTTCGAATACAGGGCATAAGGCGAAACTTTTAAGAGGTTTATTTCTAAGGTTAGTTTAGATTCAGAACGCTAAGATATTTACGGGTTGGTATTCTGAAAAATCAATAACTAAATCAGCAATCATCCCATAAGAATATGATACATAGTCCGTTGGTTTTAAATATCTCGAGGAAGTTTCTACCGAACGCTAATTTTACTAAGTATCTTCAGTCTTTTCTAAGCATCTGAAGACTTTCCTGATGAATTCCTGCCGAGTCCCAGTAAACCATATATACTAGGAACAGCAGCATTTGTTTCGCTATTAGTCTGAAAGAATTCTTGCCAAAACTTTCTGTGAATTGTAGTTTATCTTGAAAGAATTCACCAGAATTATATTAAAACATTTAACTATGCCTAAATCAAGTTTGTGACCGGCCAATCTGATGTCATTTGCATCCATTTAAGTAAATTTTAAGCAGTTATTGTATAATATATACAAAGTTTAAATATGTTCTTCGCAGTTCTTGTTACAGAGAGAGAGAGATGTACAGTGTGTAATTCAGCTGACAATTTCATACTCGGATGTGTATAGTTCGAAAAGTTTGTTGATTCTATTACAAGTTAATTGTAAATCATTATCAAAGATAAAACCTGTCGAATAAATGAGTTGAACTGTATTTGTCTGTCCGTTAAACTACAATACTTATTAAGATTTACTTGAGATTTATGTGAAGTATTCATTCTATTTCTTAAATTCGACATCTTTGATCTGTTTACTATGTTCAACATGATCATCATTAGTTTTACATGTACATTTTTTAACTGCTTTACATTAAAAACGACAAATAGATTTTTAGTTTCATTCATTGCGGATGCTCGCGGAGGTCTAATTCAAGCAAGACGTTATCCTGATCTTAGGATATTTATTCCTCCAAATGTTATCAATGGTCCACTTCGTATTGTTTGTCGTCTAGTTCATCCTGATCGAATGAATTCACCACCAATTATGAATGATGGTGATGGTTTAGCCTGTCGGTGAGTTTTACTCTTTAATAGAAATAAATCAGTGTTCACATAAACAAGTTACTTATCAATTACTTGGATATAAGAATGAATAATTTCACAATTAAAGTTTTTTTGGCTCAAGTAGTTTATTGTTATTGATTGACAAGTTTAACTACATAGTGAAAATTTTCAGTTCAAAGTTTAATCCACTGAAATACTAATCCTTCCTCAAATAATATTCATTACAGCTATTTGAAGATAGCTAACGTAAGAAATGTTTGTTTGATCTGTCTAAATCCTTAACATCATAGTTACTTTGTGTATGTTTCCATTCTTTGTCTAAATATGTCGATGTCATTGACTTTAACATTTAAAAAAAATACTGATTTTCGCTTTGATCTTTAATACTTGAATTATATTTCTGATATTTAGATCTCCGTTTTGTTTTCTTGTAATTCGTCCTCTTTTTCTTATGTTGCTAATTTCCTCTCTCGTTATTCTGATATGTGGACGTTAACATATGTTCGCACCAGTTTGTACTTTACTTAAAATCGATTAACTTCTCCAATAACATAGTTACGTTTTGCAAATCAGTTTCAACTTTTTAGGATGTCTTTTTACAGCACAACTAAGCAGTTCCAGTCAGTTTCATACTTTTCGGATTACAGTTGTGTGTCATAGCCCGAAAACCATTTTGATTTGAAAAAATTATTCGAATCGCGCGTCCGGAGTCATGGATGTGCACTACCGAGGTGTCCCATACTAGAACGAAACGGTCGTTCACTGCTTCCAGGTTTCCAATGATGGTCTTGCTTATATCGACCCATGAATTCAACTATCAAAATTACTACAACCATAACTCATTAATCTGGTTAGAAATGTATATGTGCATACTGCGTGTATTGCCTCAATATTGTCTTAATTCACAATTAATATAAGCAAAGATGGACAGCTGCTAGCAGTGGAATCCAGGATGCGGGTTTCGTCATATTTTGGACTCGTCAGTCAGATGTGTCTGCATCTCAAAGTTGATGTTCACTCTGAGACTCGAACCTAGTACCGTTTGCTTCAAATGCCATCGCACTATCCACTTAGCTACTGAGTCCTGATAACCACTTGCTTGTTCTTAAACGGGATTTAGACTCAGTGAAAACATTTTAGGAAATCATATATACTCAGCTGTTGCACTGTGCGTTTTAGCATTACATCATTAGTACTTGTGATTGTTTCAAACATCACTACTAAAGTGTAAAAAAAATTATTTTTTGTAACCTCATTTATTAATCTATTTCGTGCAGGTTACTTGAAATCGGACCCGCTGGTATACGATTCGCTTCACCTATTCTCTTGGAAATACCACATTATGCTTTCTTAAATGGGAAAAATCGTGAGATTGTTATCCTCCGTTCAGATAATGGTGAAACATGGAAAGAGCATCCATTGGATGCTACAGACCAAGCTGTTCAAGACACTTTGAATGGACATTTTGGTAAACTCTTTCGTTAGGTTTTTTTTCGTTCGAAAAAATTCGTTAAATGTAATTGGTACAGCAAATCAATTCTGAAATCATTAAATCTATATCTACTACTTGCCTATTGTATCAATCACGTTTAAGTATTAACTGAATCGGAACATGATCTCAGTCTTATAACCTTCATTCCTCTTTATATATCCACTTAGTTGGGTCACAAAATTATGAAGGTCACAAATTACTGGTTCGTTTATACCTTTATGACCTAAAATATGAATCTTTGATCCTACTGGTTTAAACACCGCTTTCTCTATCTCCCCAATCGTAAATCAGAAGTTAAATACGACAAACCTTTTTTATTATTAATGTATTATTATGCACAACTTAAAGTCAACTAGATTACGTGCATTAATTAAGTCATCTCAGTTGAGAAATCAGAACTTGTATTTAACCAAGTCATACGTAAAACACAATATAACAGTAAGTGAATAATCTTTCTCAAATATCCTTTCTGATTCAACAGTTTAACTATGTATGTGATATCCTTAACTGTTTCAACCCCTCATACTACATATCAACTAGAGTTAATGTTGCAGCAGAAAATTCGTTATTATACTTCAAACGTGTTAGCTCAATTCAGTTGTACTTTCCTTTACGTATTGTAATATGTGTTAGTCATTACACTCATTTGTTCATCTTGTCTAATCTTATCGTTTCATTGTAATTTAGTCGACGTTACTTTGTATCACGGTCTTACTTTTCTTTTTTTTCACGTGACATCATGATCTCATTAATACATTATTACTTCATATTTTACTTGGTTAAAAATAATCCGAACTTTTCTCCACATTTCATCTATGGTATAATTAAATTTGATTTTAGATTACGTTGGATCATTTGAAGAATTACGTGCTAAGTCAATACATCGTATTTTAACATATGATCTACCACAATATTTCGCACTTATTACACGTATTAAGCAAGAATTAATTTTAATTGGTCCAGAAGGCGGTACATTAACATCTACAGTTGTACCAGACGTACATGTTCGTTTTCCTCAAGGTGCTTTACAAAAACGTATACGTGTTGGTTTACAAGTACATCCAGTTGATCATGAACTTGTAACAAGAATGCTTGGTCCACGTGTCTCTGTATCACCGATTGTAACAATTGAACCACGCAGACGTAAATTCCATAAACCAATTACCTTGACTATACCATTACCAAAAACAGCTATGTCATCCTCTAGCGGTGTTGCTGACACTAAATCTCGTTCAACTATCGATTCACCTAGTCTTCGATTACTGTGCTCGATTACGGGTGGGACATCACCTGCTGTTTGGGAAGATATTACTGGTAGTTCTCCGTTATCTGCACACGATCTTTCTGTTTCATTTACATCTACAGTATCTGCAAGGTAACTGACCTAATTTATTAAATTGAGGGATATGTACATAAATTCATCTACTCAATAATTTACTGACTATTTTACAATATATAACCTTGCGTCATTGGTTTCCCAAATATGCGTAATCCAATATATATATATATATATATATATATATATATATATATATATATATATATATATATATATATATATATATATATATATATATATATATATATATATATTACCATGACTTTGTACTGTCCAGTAAAAGTTGTAAACTAATTGTCTAGGTTTGTCTGCCACATTCCACTTTGAGATGTGGTGACTTGATAGTTTGAGCACTTGTGTTTCCAACCACATTCAGTATACTCAACCCTACTAACAAGATTATTACAACTAACATTCACATTGTGTACACATTATTTAAACCATGAAGGTAAGTTTTATTATTATTAATAGTGGTAGTGTAGTGAACGAAGACTTGGTGGGCACTACCCATTTTTTATTTAGTACAAAATTATAGAGTTCTTTCTCCTATCAATTGTCTCAAACTCCATTGTTCCTTCATTGCTATTGCACTTACTCTCTGTTCACATTCCCGTCCCCTTCAATTTGATCTTCTCATCCATCTGCTGTCAGGCATACCACTTCTGATTTGTGTTACATATTACTTTTGCTTGTCGACATAACTAGCATACGCCACATTAGCAGTATAGCCGATCACCTTGGAATTAGCAAGATTACAATTTTTGAAATTTACCTTTTTGATCTCGTTCCGAGTACTCATGGTAGTGTTGTTAGCTTCGGTCACTTGACATATATGGCTTTTAACAACTCATGTGTATTCACCATCTTGATAACTTTTTTCAGGGAACAATTGATTGATCATCACTACATTTCTAATCGATTTTTAAAATACATTAATTAAAGTTTCACACGCCTACTTTGTCATCCATAACTATAATTATTAACGTATTTTTTTTCAAAGATAGATTTTTATGATTTATTCATCTTGTGTTATTGGAAGCAGTATGTGATCTCATCTACTATGTGTTTCTTTAAAAAAAAAAACTATAGATTATGGCTCGTAGATTGTCCTAATATTACTGAAGTTGTTGAATTAGCCAGCCGTGTTTATCATGAATCATTGGCAGTGCCTTATATTGGGCAATTTATAGTGTATGCTCGTAGATTCCATCCTGAAGAAGCTCAATTACGTTGTCTTTGCCTTACCGATGATTCGGCAGAGAAAACACTTGAACTACAAGAAGGATTTCAACTAATAGCCACTGGACCATGCATTGAGGTAAATGACTGAATGAAATTTGATATTTAAATAAACTCTTGTTATGTATTTGAATGTTTTGACTGCTTATTAGTTGAGTAATTGTTTGGTTATTATTACTACTTTTCATTTTTTGACATTATTCGTTATAATAGGTTCTTGATGATCATCCACATTGGATTGAAACAGCTGGTAACTTAGTACCTGTTGCTAAAACTGAAGAACAATTACAATTGGGAATGCATGCGTTCCGTGAGAATCGTTTGAATATGATTGTACGTGTGAAAGATTTATCACAGCCGGCTGTTGGAAAATTAGCGTTTATGCGTCATCCTCGAGCTGTACTACAATCTGCTGGGTAAATGAATTGTTGTTCACTTTCGTTTATTGCACAAATTAGTATTTCTCACTGGAAATCGCCATGTTTTTAACTCGTCATTTTATTGCTTTGCAAATTAGACATCTTTATAGTTTCTTGCATTAATATATAACTTATCCTCTTTAGTTCATTAACATAAGTAAAACACTTTTACCATGTGCTCCGTGGTTGATTAATTCGTTAGTAATGAATACTGTAAGCAAGATTTAAATGAAAATTAGACCATCTATAAATTTAGGAATTTCTGTGTTGTCTTCATACATTCTCGTATATTTTCCAGTAATATGACATATCATAAAAGATGATAACTGTGCTCAGAGATGAACTAATCAAAACTTGTTGTTCAGTGATCCCTGTGAAAATTATTTCATTTTTATCTATTTTCCATACTACAAATAACACACGATGAGTCATGGCGATGGAAATTGGGATTTAGAAATTATAAATAGCAACAGACCTTAACTTCATTCTGAACTGTTTCATAAGTGTTGTTGATATCAGGTTACTACTACCAAATTTTTCTATGAATGTAGTTTTAACAACTAAATATGTTTTTTGGATAGTGATGATAGCACACCCAAAAAATTTTTATACGTTAAGAAAAATAAAGAATTCAGCGAATTTTTTTTCGACTGAATCACTTGCTCAAGCTGTACATTTGTATTTGTACTTGTATGGTAAATATCTGTTTATAGAAGGACAGAAAAGATTGCATGATGACGTGGTTCTAGACTTCAAATATCAAACGAGATTGCATAATAATCAGAGGGTTATAGAAATATGAAAATAATTTAAGGGTCTAAATTATGAAAGATAATTGTGGCCCCCTAAGAAAATTACCTCTTTCGGTTTAGATACCCTGAGAGTATTTCATCCCTTACACAAACCAAATGATTTGTGCGGTGCATATATTATTTTGTGTCTCCTTGTACCAATGTTTATGTGTTTAAATAAATAAAGAAATAACCCACTCAGCTACTGAGAAGCAAACGCTAGTTCTGTATTCCTCTGTTATTCAACATCCATCTTTGCTCATGGCCATGAACAATTGTTCATTGTTTGAAATTGTAAGACATTAATTAATTAATAAAGAAACACGACCAAGACATACTGCAGAACGGAATTAGAGCTAAGGAAGGATGATAAGTTGAACATATCGCTTTTGCGCGCCAGATTTCACTCTTAAATTGGTAGATCGCCAACACGTCATCAGTTCTCACGTTTTTGATTCGACCTCCGTTCTATCCAGTTCCTTTGATTGGTAGACTATTTTGTATTACAAAATATAAAATTATTCACTTAAGAATTTTCAGAGAATCATTTTGACTATTTTTAGAAAAGGATTTTCCAGTCGTACCACATTCTCATTGTTTATTATTTGTCATTATCATTTCTGCTACTATTATTTTGACCTCTTTGGCTATTTTATCTTGTTAATCTTATCTCGTGCTATTGTGATATGGAAACTTGGATCAACGTATATCTATGTCGTTCTTTACATTGTCTATGAGTAACTATGATTGACCATAAGAATCGCTTTTTATCGTCATTTCTCTTCAAAATTATTATCATTTATGAACTAGCTAATTGTGTCTAGTTTCGATCGGAATCATGTATTTTCCCCCTTTCTTTGTATGCATGTGCGTATGTGATTCGATGGCTTTATTTTGTAGACTTTTAAGCATTTGATTATATGAATACTTGATCAATGAATGTCATTGTTTACCAAAGAAAGCTGGTTTGATTGTTTTCAAGTTAAGTGTAATTTCTTATCCTTGTATATTTCTGATCAATTTTCTTTTTATTATCTACTAATTAAAATGTTTTTGTTTACAGTTTTCATAAATTTCAGTGTAATTTGAATAGAATGTGATAGTAGGTCATAAGTTCTGTATGACGTTTTGTTACAACGAGTAATAAATTTAGTCTGAGCACTAATATGGTAATTTCTGTGTCAACTTAATGTATTACACATATACTTGTAAAGTGATGTCTCAGTAATCAAGGAGTTTGATTCGCAGCCACCAAGTAATGAGTTTGAGCTCTACTCCATCTACTTTGGTTTAGACGACTGGATGGTATCACTAACTCTTACACTTATAGTGAGGCTTTAAGCTGAGTACACGAGTCTACCTGATAAATTCATACATTTTAATTTGAAACTGTTTCGACGGTCGATTAGTTTCATCGTTCATTTGTTCATAATTTGTCCACACTTGTATACTTATTCGTACAAATGTTTTTTTCTTTTTGTTAATTTATTATTTTACACATCTGTATTTAAATTTGTTTTATTCATACATAGGTCACCTGTAAAACCGGCAACAGTTCTAGAGGCTAAATTACCAGACGAATTTACTGATTACATGACTGATGGTGTATTAAAAACAACTGATATTGATGATATGCCACCTTATATTCCAGAATATAATCAAAATGGTGGTCAATACACCACATACAATGAATCGTTGCCGCAAACATGGTCAAAACAAGGTGAGTACTAATGTAAAGTGTTTTTTTTCTTTCCTGGTCGTATTATCTTATTATTGTTTCAAGATTATCCTAGAAGTAACATATTAGTGTTGAGTAATACGTTATCGACTGTATTATTACTATCATTACTTTGACTCATTCGCTATATATCTCGTTAATTTAATTCATTGTACTGATTTGATACAACAGGTTGGGGCAATCTATATTTATGCTGATAGATGACAACTAATTTACTAACTCATCCGCGTTTCTGTAACAGTGTTCGTTTTAATTATCGTAAATTAGGGGGATTTATGTTGACTTCCATAATCATGGTTGATCAAATGTATTTGGTGTTTTTTTGTCAACACTCAATTTAGTATATCAGAAAGTATAAAGAATTTTAAGCAATTCAAATTAAGATCTATTATATTTGTAACCAAATATTGCTATTTCTAGCTGTTATAAGTGATTTAACTGTCTATAAAATTGAAATTAGTACTTCTGGACAAAATAACATTGTAAATATGGTAAATAAATATCTGACAGTCATATTTCAAAGCTGCAGGGTATTCGCAATTGACTATTATAATCATTATTGGTTAATATTCACTGAGATTTACATTAAAAATGAACATAACGAAGTAACAGTATATTATGTACTAAACTTTAAAGTTCTTGGAATATAATTCACTTTGCGCATTGCTTGGATTATTTTTTTTAAATTCCCAAACTTAATGAATTTTGATTCAGGCAATATCGAGGCATTTTATACGGGATGCATACATGCCAATATGAGATTGATCAATCCCAGTCCTAAACATCAATGAGAAGATTCAAATAGCCAAAAAACAGTATATTAAAGATTAGTTTCGGACAACTCACTAAGATCGTTATTTCTGAATTTAAAAGTTGAAAGATGAGTGAGTGAGTGGTATAAAATTAATTACCAATTACAAGATAGACCATTCTCATTTTCTACCACACAAAGTGTGTAAGCTTATAGATATTCTTGATAATAATGTAAATGTGTATATTATAGTAAATTTGTTATAATTTATGGCACGGCAGTCTAGTGTTAGAGCCACTTGGTTTCTGAATGCTCAGACTCCGCCCTACGCATTTCAGGATGAACAGTCTAGTGATATCAACCAAGTATTACACATTACAAGATTATAATTCAAAGCTATGTACACAAATTTGTATTTGTTTTACATTAAATCAGCTTTTACTCATCTCTTGCTTTAAATAAGTAGATCATTACGATGAGCCATTAGCTAAATCTGAGCTTGATTTACGACAAGTTGCTTATCATTTAAAATCAGATTGGAGAATATTAGCTCAATGTTTAGGCTTGTCTGATGAAGATCAATATAATATTACTTCTTTGCCTAATCGTCCTGAAGAAGAATATGCTTATACTAGTTTATTGTTGTGGCAAGAACGTAATGGGAATGAATTAACTTCGGGTAAGTAATTAAACAAAATATGTATTTTTTTATGATATACGTTAATATAAGTAGAACTGTATTTTAATGACTAACATACTTAACTTTCATCTAGAAAATCGCAAATTAAGAGCCCACTCTCCATGTGATTCAGTTCGAGTCACTAGTTCCCGTAGGTGGTTGAAGTATAACACAACTTATCGACAAAATACTTAACATAACAATAAACATGATTAAGGATCATTATCAAAGCATCACTAATAATTGTAAGACATGAATTTTATAGACCATTTTCCATTGATGAAATTAAGATACCTAATTTATCATCAGATTTAAATGATTGTCCACCATATCGCAAATCCAATATATATAACATCAAATGGATTAACGTACATTCGATTATAAGGAGTACAGAGTAGGATGAAATGCACGCCCTGGATATCATTACTAATAACAATATAAAAATAGAATTGTTCTTACTTTCACAACAAAACTTTTATATGATGTAGCAGTAATTTATTTCAAATAATATTCAGCTTATTTTGTGAATGCATATAAAGTTAGAATAAACTGTTATCCGTTAAGTGTTACTGTAATAGGGACGGGTTATTCGATATAGTAAGTTAAATTTTCTGTTATTATCACCCAAATAACTAATTATTATGAGTAATTTCGAGACAAATTCCACGCAGGTTTTGTGGAATATGTGTTATGGCTTGTGTATTTAACCAGATCGATCGTGAATAAGCTATTACCGAAGAGATATTAAGAGCATCACGTTACATCGTGGTTTGACTCGGGTAAGAAACGTATCCCACTAGATTTCAAGTCAAAATATTGTATGGAAGCATTGCAATGATCGTAAGATCCTGAGGGTGTACATTAGATTCCATACGAGGATGTAAGTAGTCAATATTGATGATTATTGTTGACAAGTGTCACATGTGTATGCCTAGCTTGAGTTGAATTTCATGTTTTCTATTGAATTTATAAGCAAGTATTATTATTATTATTATTTAAACACATAAATATTGGAACAAGGAGGCACCAAATATATATGCGCCATATAAATCATTCGATTTGTGTGAGGACTGGGATTCTGCCAGGGTTCCCAAATCGAAACAGGTGGCTTTCTTATGGACCCATATCCCGAGCGTCTGACCTAAAAGTCCAATTCACAAGGCAGTGGAGAAACGTCAGGAGATGCAGTCCCATGGTAGCCGGTGACCAACAATAGGTTCATACGCCATTGGTTCCTTCAGGATCCATAAGCCCATGTACACCATTGGATAGGTGGATCCTTTGTATCCACCAACCTGGTCAAAGTGCAGGATATTTGCTTTTCGTCCTCGCAGTTTCGTAAACAACAGTAATGCCACTAGAAGGCAATGAATAGGACCTCCTTGGCAGTTGTTGTATGCACGTAGCCATGTGAGAGCATTTCGAGAGGAAGAGCTGATTGTCCTCACTCTCAATTGTATCAAGCCATTCGGGTTCTAACTTATATACATATCATTGTAAATAAATTTATACCATTTTATCTCTTCCTAGGTACGCAGCTTGCCGAAGCACTACAAGCTATCGGTCGTAAAGATATATTGGAATATTGTATGACTAACATTTCGCCTGTAATAACAGCTGATGAACGGGTTGCTGCTTTACGTTCATTGAATGGTAATTTGTTGTATTTTGAGGTTATTTTCTTTGACATATTTTAGTTGAGGCAAGAAATAATTTCAGTCCCTTGATATATTTTTTATTATTTAAAATATTAACTGATTTAAACAGTTGTTGTAAAAACTAAAGACGATTTGTCGAAGCATTCAAGCGAAATTCTGTGATTTCAACCAAGAGGTCGGTGTCCTAGATCAGATTATCTAAGAAGGCTTTTGTCTCATATGTGACAGTTGACCCGAAGTTATTGAAAGATGTTTGCTTTTTGATGGAGTTTTGTGGAGAATTTCGAACGTCTAGCTTTTATCTGAAGTGTGTGTTGATGATGTCGTTCAGAAGAACGATGAAAGCTCCACGACGAACCATCCAGTTCAGAGATCATAATCATCCATCCTAGCTACAAATCTTCTCCTCCATCTCAAAGATGGTTGCTATATAGACCCTTAGTTTACACCAATTTTTATCGCAAAGATTATCTACCTAAAGTGTGTTTGACAACAAAATAAATTAAAGAGCGATTTTATTTGGTGGAGTTTCGTCCTGTGAACTGAATAGTTTTGTCCCCGAACGGAATCCTACTAAAAAAATAATCTATCTGGGTTATTAATCTTTAATTCTTTTTATAAGTTATAAGAGCAACTGCTTATTGTGAAATTTCATTCCTTAATAAATAAAAAACAAGTTAAATGGTTCAATGATACTGCAAATCATATATTCAGTACCAACAAGCACCCATATGAATAAATAAAAAAATGTTTTATTTAGAACTAATAGTGACATGAATACTCCTTAATTTACATGTTTCAGACTAAAGATTATTTTCTTTGTGGGGTGTCACTTTTGATAATTAATAGCAGTCAAGTCCAAGTATATTTTAAAAGTTTTGTCAGATATTTGTACGAACATTTGCAAAGTGCTCTGTTGCCATTGTTACATTCCTAGTGATTTGACGATATCAATAATTTTCTGTATTTTATATGAAAATATGCAGCTCATATCAGACGGATAATTAATATAATTTGTATAGATTTTGCTGTGAAACAGTTCTTATTTACTGAAAAATATGTATCAACTTCTTAAAATAGAGAAACTGATAAAATCGAATCCAAATGACGTTGAATAAAAAGTGAAATGATACTAATGAATTTCCCCATATAAATCTGAATTGGATCAACTCTTATACGAGCATTACTGATTCTAAGGGATTAGATACACTATAGGTGACCGTGAAATGGGTCATGTTGTGTTCAGTTTGAAGGCGCGTCGGTATGTACTGTCCAGAAATTCTGAGTATTATTGATGAAACGAAATATAGTATCAGCTAGTAATGTCTATACATAGTTTTAGCTATTGCAATTTGTTTATTGTAGTTATTTTCGCTTTTATTTTGAATAGCCGTTTCGCCCAATTTAAATATTAATCGTGAAAATCGATCTCATTCAAAAGAGGGCAGTGGTGGTTTGAGTGAATCAGTTGATACAGGTTATGGCACACAAACCGGATCTACCACGCTAATACCAACAACACCAGTGATTACAAAGACAATTTCATCAACAATTCATACACTACCCACTTCAAGCAATGTAGATAATTCTAAACAATCTGAGAAAGAAGTGGAGCAAGAAATTATACAACCAGTTACTGTGACCAGTGGTCGAATTTATTCAGGATCATTACCATATGTGGGAAAATCTATTACTGATGTTCCTGAAGACAAATATGATGTATTAAAAGGAGTTGAAAATATTCTGGTTGATAGTCAACATTCGACTATAGAAGAAGATGATAAAATAAATTCCACTTCTACTGGACGTGAGTTTAGCGAATCGTTTCTCTTTTTCATTTGTAAGTTATAATATGATATGATATAATTATTTCCTTGCCATAACTGGCTACTATCATTCGTGGAACTATTCCAACTAGGAAGCAGTCAATGATGTGCAAATAATGTGTTTAATGTATGTTTTTCACATTTTACTAAGCTACTCTGTGATTTTTCGTTAAAACAATAAATTGGTTTTTACCTACTAGACTGCTTTGTTCACAACACCAATAGTGATAAGAACAATAAAATATGAAAAGTTATAATCAATAGTTCAACTGAGGAAGTAGGTCAAATTGACATATCATGTACTACGAGTTATTATTTCGATTTCGACTAATTTATTTACACCAGCCACTACTTCAGTTTCTAACCTTTTTCACAATAACTACTTTTTACATGAATGCACTAATTCGTCATTAATCAGTAATCGGCTTATTTTAATGTCCTTCAGTTACAACACTTTAGATTTTATATTAAGCAATTGGGGATAGTCGACCGGAACTTCGAACTTATTATAGGGTATACATATGATATGATTTGCAAAGTTGAAACGGTAAACATTTTTCCCAAGTCCAACATTGATCATCGGTACTTTCAAGATTTTACGTATGCCTTACTGACAAATGCCAACTATCATGAAGGTACTGACTATATTCAATCACTTAATATCAAAGTATAGTGGATTTGTTGTCAAGTTACTTAGATTGATGGACACTGCAATTTGATCGATGGAATCCAATCAACACTAAAGGAATGGATTGGCCACTACTCATTGATCGATCGATTTTAAATATATCGGTTTTAAAGAATTTGATTCCCTCTGGGTTACAAATACAGCTTTCTGATGATTGCCAGCTCACACGAAACCTAAATCCAGGTTTATCTGTCGATTACCTCTAACTACAACCTCTGAAGACAGTTATCACTATGCATTGACTTTATCATATTCAAGAACTGTTGAAGATCAGGCAGCAATGGATGAACTTTCCTTTCTGGTTTTAGATTCGAGATGAAAAATGTAGATTATTGAGTGTCAGTCCAATGATTTGAATACTTCTCCTCCCAAGCTATGATATAACACTTTGATACTGTTACTCAGTTTCAGCCGAAGTTACACAACATAATTACTTACAGTTAGATTGTTTGCAGCCCAAAAAAGGTTGCACAGTAAAAGTTTGTGATGACAATGGCAGTACATTTGAAAATAATTGGAATCTCAGTTTAATTCTAGATGAACAATGGTTGAAAACCGTAGATAAGAGAGTTCACTGAAGGCAATTGTTCCGTTTATTTCTGTTGTTCACTTTTCTTATTAACGCATCAAATGCTTTTAGCTTCTTTTTCCTCATCTAAACGTAGTTTATATTTCTAAAATTTTGTTTTATTTTCACTTTAGCTCCGGTCAATGAAGAAATAGTTGTCCCTACTCAAATTAATCGCAATGTTCAACTAAATCGTACAGACGATACGATTAATAATAGTAATAATATTCATAAACAAACTGAAAAAGATAGTGATTTATCAAACATTTATCCAGATGGTAAGTTACCCTTTGAATAGATATAGGCACACCGGCATTGATGGATTATCATGTTCATCATTCATAATGATGTGAGGTCTGTAGTTATAATTGTTTTATATCTTTATAAATTAGTGTTGTCTTATCAATTGCTATTTCTGCCGTTTTGTTCTTTTTTTCTTCTTTATTTATTTGTGCCTCATTAAGTCTAAAAGTTTTACTGTTAATTTGAAACGCGATAGTTTAACTTAATCATTGCAAATTTCGACTTATAACTTACTATCCAACCGCGCTTTTAAACTCTAATCTACCTGTTTCAGTTTGAGCATCTTAATGACCTTGACACCCATAAAGCTTTTATATATACATTGAGATTACAATTGTCAGATAAATGAATTACAATAATTTGTAGCTCATATTTTGATCAGCTAATAATGCGTCCATAAATAATGGTAATATTTCAATTACGTCCGATAAAACCAGCTAATAATTTATTATAAAACTTTATGTGGTACTAAACAAATGTCTCTGTAAATAATTGTAACTCATTCACTAAGGAGATATTCATGTACACTAGGCTTTGAACGATGCTTTGTGTGCATTTGTGTGTGAGCTAGTGATATTTCATGGCTGTTCAAATCCAAATAGGTGGAGGAGTGTTTGGACTTTTACGACGTTTTGTCGCTCTTTGAGCCATTAAGTCAACAATTTGTAAACATATTATCATAAACCTTTTTATTGATATGTACATGATCATTTTACACTTAATTATTCATTATTATTTGCTCACTACCAAACACAGATTCGTGTAATTGGCTTAAAATCACGCTTTAAGCTTAAGAGCTAGAGTGAACCGAAATTCGAATCTGCGACTTAAGAGTAACCTAAAATTGAACATCTTCATCACTAAGCCACAGCTGTACTTTAGTGCATTCGATAGGTTAATTCTTCGATCAGCACTCAATAGACTAGACAAACATGACACTTGTCACTACTAATTGATCAGTCATTTTAAACATTTTAATTCTGTGGAGAAGGTCAGTTATAACCCACATAGATCATTGATAACATCTCTCTCTTTCTCTCTGATTGTGATAACTTAGTTTCCGATACGCTTAACTGTATGACTAGTGCCAACTTATGTCTAAGTCAGCTTCTTATTGATAATGAACTCCAAACATATCTAAGAGACTAATATCGCTCTCTCTTCAGTGTCACTATGTAAAATTTAAATTTTCGCACATACATACGCACACATGTTTCATATTTGTAGTAATGTTACATAACAACATTTACATCATTATATGAATCCTACAAACACTCTTCAATAGAAATGTATATTTCTTACTTGTGTCTACTGAATAGAGGAAAAAATCTAGTTTTTTTTCGCCAATTATCAACGAAATCGACATTTGAAGAGAAAACATTTTCACAACATCATTTCATATATCAAACTGTTCTTAATTATTATATAAATGCCACAATATAACTTTATCCTATGTGTATACTCTTCTATTTACACACATATTATACATTTTGTTCGACTTTATTTCTCTAATAAATATGAATCAAAACTGTCAATAAATTAGGTGAGTGGGTTTTTCCGGTTTTCATTTGTTCTATTTATTAGATATAATTGTTTGTCTTTACTTTCTATTCAGTTTAAAAAAAATATACAAATGAAGACTATTTTGTATCATTAATTTGAGATTTCATTTGAATTACCTATAATAATACCATTATACAATACATGATTTATTTATGTGTGTATAAACACGCATAGTTTTTCTTTCTTGCTATAAGCAATATTTCAATATTGTAAACAGTTATTTTGTTTAGTTTGTTTGTTTTTGGCTCATTTTTATTTACGGTTAGAGATGTTTAGATGAATTAGATTTTTTGGCTAACAAAGTTGTTAATGAATAAGGATGAATCGATAATTTTCTTATATACATGTATAAGTCTGTTTGTGTTAGACCTTGCTCCATACACAGCTATATATAAACATATATGGTTTATTCATCATTTTTAACAATTTTCTTCATCACCATTGTTATTGTCGTCATTGCTCTTCTCATCATCATATGTGTATTATTACAACGGAACAATTGTTTAATTAGTTGAGTGTAAGAAAATAACTTGGATCTCATCTACATGTTGTCAATTGATTTGTGAATATTTTCCTGTATGGGTGTGTTTGCCCACATGTTTGTTTGTAATCATATTACACTGTTAAATTATTTATATATTTCCAGTTTTGCACTTATACTCTTATACGTGCATATATATCCATCTATCTATTTATATGTGTATACACCTTTATACTCATAAATACATCGTCTGGCGATGGTGTCTATTTGCTATGGATTCATATTCAATACAGTTCAATTGATCAAAGCACTTATATATTCACATATAACATATATATCTACATATATTTCGACTGTTGATCATTATTCGTGGTGTTGCTAACACGTTTGCTAGGCAAGTTTAATTGTTTTAATCAAATTTTTGTTATAGATTGTTGTAACGTAATTATATATCTCTTTTTTTTTCAATGCATGCGTGTATTTGGTGATATTTTATTTACTATGCAAAATATGTTTTTTGTGCGTGTATTCATTTATTCTAATTATGCAAAGCGTAGCACTTAGTATTTTATGCGTACATGTGAGTGATTGAGTGAGTGGAGTATTTAAGTAGCGCTATCTAATTTTTTATTGACAAATATTATAATTTGCGCGTTTGTTTATTTACCAGAGCCCTGTAGACTGTTTGCTTTATTTTTTTATCGATAATGCTATTTGATAGGTCAATGAGCCTACACCAATAGAATGTTTTCCTTCTCATGAAGTTTAAGGGATTTCATTTGAATATTTTGTTAGATCATCAGTGAGTTGAAAAACTATTGAAAACCAAACCAGAAATTAAGAGATAGTTTTCTAAATCTCAAATGATTACATATCTCGGATTCAGACTTCAAAGATTTGAGTTGCAACCGTCCTTCGCTGTACTATGGTGACTTTCAATCATCAATATAGACTCATTTAAAGTACTTAGATGAACTTAATAAATCAAATTAATTGGACTCCTAAAAAATATCAACTTAAATAAAGCGTCGTGTTATGTCTTTTGCCCCCGTTAATTAACACGTGATAAAGTCACCAATCACAATGTCTACTTATTTGACCTTATTCTTGTGCTAAAAAAGTGACACGTCTAACTGTTGTGATTCAGTTAGTCAGTCAGTAACAACGTAGAACTTCATACGTACGTTCAAGTTGCCATACCACATTAGCACAGAAATGCAGTTGTCGATTCAAATCCGTTAGTGGTAGAGGTAGTAAGAGTATAAGCAGTAATCGGAAAGATTAGGGTTTGAAGATGTTATTCAGTGAGTATAATACAGTGAGATAAATTTGGGACGAGGAAAAAAGCAGCATGAAGAATTCAGAAAATTATAATCTGGGAGAACACAAAGAGTGGATGCACCTGCGCAAACGATTTTTGTGTCCTAGAACCTGACGTAGTGTGATTTTCTGGCCTATACAACCACGTC
>OX104024.1:14646393-14711573 GCA_944470205.2 Schistosoma margrebowiei
TAGGACTACATTTGATTATGATTTCATGTTCAGATTTATTGTCATATCTGTGATTGACTGACTAATGTGATATAAGTCACATACATTGTTTATCTTTCTAAAATTAATATTTATGTTTAAACTTATAGTGATGTGAGTTTCCCCTGTTGACCACTATTGCCACTCTTAGTGTTGCTTCATTACTGATTATTTCTCTAAACATCCAACTGTACATTTTAATAACAACAAAGCACTTTAGATACACTATTATGCACATGTTCTCATTGACACGTAAATCCGACCTTTTACAACCATTCCAATATTACTACAGCACCACAGATATAACACTGATTGTCATAAGTCACTCTGGCTTTCGCTGTACGTACATTAATCTCATCATTAACAGCACCAATAACATTCACACAACTACCCAGACACGCAGACTTTTTGACTACTTCTAACAGCTCACTACGAAGAGTGAGTGCAGCCACAGGCTCTTGTCAGTCTTGTAAAAGTACTTTGGGTTTATAAGGTGTAAAGTATATACTATATTATCACTAATTGTCAACTAAGTGCGATTTATGAAGCTGATGTATCACAACATAAGACAACATCATTTGCATACTCAAGACCAAATATTTTCCTCACTACCACGTACTTCCATCAGAGCTGTTTTTAAAATGTCACCGATGACAACGTTAAAGAAGAATATTGAGATTGGGAAAACCTGCTTAACGCCGCTGCTAAAAAGGAACAATGGAGGGGACTAATTGTGTGTACTGTCTTCATGATGTTGATAAATTTCTTAGGGATGCCCTTCCCCATTATTGATTGTCATTCCATCTTCACAGATTGATTCATCTACGTCAGACTTCCTGGATGAGTTGAAACATATTCAGGGATTAACTAAATCTAACTGTTGCTTCCAAAAAACTCCAGATTTCTCGATCCGTTAGCAAACTACACAGTTAATGATGTATCTGTTTATCATCTAACTCGCGATTAGGCAATGTTGACCCACTTGCTAGCAAAAATTGTAAGGAATCTGCGCAAACGCAGTGCTCACAATTGTACCGTTTCATGAAGTTGCGTTTCGTCCTATTTGGGACGGTCATTGTTATCTGATTCGCAATCAGCGAGTATACGGTGGACACTAACAGCTATCCTCTTTGCACGGACACTCGACCTGTACATTCTAATCTCCGAGTAGCATTATAATATCTGTCGCATGCGTTCTCCTGAGGTCATTCAAATGATGGTACCACTTATCCTTTGTTTATTTGGGTCAATAACCTGTCGGGGGATAGGCGGAGATTACGGAAAGACATTGTTCCCTATATAGTTTTCCTCTCATTTCGATGGAGCTTTATTATATAGCAGCACATAAATGACTGTTAATAAGCATACAGTTGAATAATGCTAGTGTTCTGGTGCTTAGCAAAATACTAACGCCCAGCTGTCCTGGACGAATATTTAACAGAGTCCCTGTACTCACTATATTTATATGTAGGCGACCAATGATATACAGGTGGTTTTCTTAAGGGCTTATTCGATAAGTCTTAGACCTAAGACTAATCAACAAGGCAACTAAACAAAGTTAGGAGATGCAATCTATGTCAACCGGTGGCTAAAGATATGTTCATTTGTCATTCGTCCCTTTAGGTTCCTGGAGCTCATGAGTACCATTTGTTTGTAATCAGTTTTACTTTAGGGTAGGTCCTCCGTATCCACCAACCCAGCAAGAGCCGGGCTTTCGCTTTTCGACTGCTCACCTCCGTAAACAAAGCCCTACCGCTGGACTTCAGTGAGTAGCAAGACATTTCTATCAATGGATGTAAACGCGTGACCATATGAAGGGATTTTGAGAGAGAGGGGAATCTCCACCTTCCACCCTACCAGGACTGGTTTGATATCTTAGGAATTCCTGGAATTATGAGATAAAAATATTGTTGATATTCTATTTGTAAGAGATAGAACCGTAAAGGATTTGTATTTGCTGGTTAGGCGAACATGATACTAAGCTCTACATTGGGAAGCGATGATTTAGTAGTTAAAGATCTTGGCCTGAGACTACTAAGTTACTGGTTCGAGCTCCACTTCACTTCGCTTTGAATAGTCGATCGAATATCACCATCCCTAACACATTAAGAAATATGTGACTCAAAATCCAAATCGTTTTGTTTGGAAATTTGACTTCTCCTACTAATAAAACTCGAATCTAACACCAGTAGATTGCAAACCAAGTGTTTTATTCACTAAACTATTGCTTTATCCAGCTGAAATATCAGTACTGCTTCAACACCCTTTTACTTCAGACATTTAAATTATTATTATTACTGTTATCCTGTAGGTTTATTGAATGGTTTTCATATCATTTAAGTAATTATCAATTGCAGTGGAGTTGGAAAGAGTGGTCTTCATCTCTAACTCTAGATCCGATGTCTCCACAAAAGCGTTTAATTACCGAAACATTATGTCGATTAATACGGTTAGTATATTTCTGTATGACATGTATTCTTAGACAGGATTGTCATTATTATTATTATTATTATTATTATTATTATTATTATTATTATTATTATTGTAATGGTTTGATAACACTGAACCACATATTTGGTACACTCAAAGACTTCATCATATCGAAATATTATAAAGACTAAGAGTAAGTTAAACTGTAAAATTTATCCGCGAAATTAAAAATCTTTGTTACATTTAAGTAAATCCATATATAGATAGATAGATAGATAGATAGATAGATAAAAACCAAGAGATGATTTATTACCATTATATGTATTCTTGCTAATATTTCGATGTGTACTAATCTGCAAGTTGGAAAACATGGTACTATATGCAGTTATGTTTTTGAAATTTCTAAACTGTATAACAAAATTGCAGAATAGATAGGACAGTTGTTGAATTGTTTATGATTTTAATCGTAACATAGAAGCAATATTCATGTTAATTTAAGATATCACATGATTGTTCGTTACTTCAAATGTAATTACTGTGTAAAGATGAAAAATCATTTGATAAAATTGTGAATCTTCATTGGTTAAGATGATTGAGCACATGTGCTACGTATATCGGAGCACCTCTTACGTCAACCTATAGCCCTGTCTGATGTAGGGGTAGGTGGGTTTAGAGAAACTGCTAGAGGCATTCAACCCAAAACATATCTATTAGTCTTTGAAATTATTGACGTTAATAGGTGCAAACCACTTTGTTAGGATCCAAACAGTAGTCGAAATCAATAATAGTAGATCTTAAGTGACAAGACTTAAAATCAATGTCATTCATGTTTTTCTGTTTTCTCGAAAATTCCGAATTTAAAGATTATTTAACATTTTGATCGTGCAAATTTATTCTTTCTTTCCCAGCCCCGTATTTTGTACTTTTAGCCCATTTTTCTTGTTGTTACTATTACCTCTATTAATCCGACTCCTTTATTGTTCACTTGTTCAACTCATCTGATTTTACTTCTTCGGTATGGTAATTTCAGATCATTGCACATCTGTACTAAGTTTTACATTAATGTTTATGACTGGACTGAATTATACGTAAGAACTGGTTATTATACCAGGGTTTTTTCTGTACATTTACAGCTAGTTATCATCTTGTATTTTACATTTTTTGTTTTAGTTTTTCATACTACGAGAACGTCAAACGTTTACTTCCGAAATCTTTTTATATAATGTTACCACCTCAACCTACGGTAATCAATAAATATGAAAGTAATCCAGGTAATTAATATTTGAATCCTTAAGATGTAGTGTTAGCTGTATCAGCACCATAACTACTTAGGCTTGTCTTTGTTTGAACTGGTTAAAAGGCTCAACAGTGGTGAATTTTAAATGTGTCATTGTTAATCCTATTAATCCTCTTGTACCTATTCTCGCATAAAATTAATCGTTAACCTCCATGTATGTACATCCTTAGTATATGTGTTTGCTTTTTTATCCATTTACAAATTAGCTTTTTTAAAGTATGTAAACTCATTAAAAAATTTATAGGTTGATTTATGTGTCAAATTCGCAAACCACATAACTCATTCCTTCATTCAATTTTTTCTCGTCACTGGTTTTATCTACACAGTACCCAGTCTGAAATACATATATTCCCAACACATTTCATATAGGACTTAATATCACTTTCTCTAGCTAATATGATGGCACAACGGGATCAGTTTAAGTAAACAACGAAATAAATCGGAGATCGATTAACGTTCAAGTCAGATGCACTCCCAAAGGACTATCTTTCAATAACATAGGTATTTTTATTAAATTGAAATATCAATATGACAAGTAATGTCAGTAAGTTGTTCTTATTTGTTCGTTTATACACTTCTGAACCCACTTTATAGTTTGGCTATTTTATAAAGGGATTCTAATTCCTAAGCTGTTTAATCTCTTGTCACCCAAAAACCTTATTCAAGATTTTGCTTATTAAAATAGATAACTGACAACTGCATATGAAGAGTTTCAAAATCTTTTTAGATTTAAAAAACAAGGATAAAATTGACTTAGTAACGTACACATGAATCAAATGAAGTTCTACGCAGTTTTTCTTCAAACAGGAAGTTTTATACATAAAAGCATTTCCCTTTATAAACACATCATTTTAACTCCAACACACAAGCATGTAGATTTCAATAATTTATTTATTCGTTATCACGATATAGAATTGTGACCTTGTAATTTTAGATATCTGATTCCAATTATTTATTATCAGATTTGAATTCCACCCCACTTACACGGTCTCGGTAATCAAATAGTTTTGATAATTATCTTACTTCGTTTAGGCCCGTGATATTTAGTGTACAAGCCAACACAGACGCTTTACGTATGTTGCCAGTCTTATGCGTTTAATAAAGAGATTTATAAAAGCTTATGGGATAAAAATCTTAATTTGGAAATCTTGTTGAATGATACAAACTGTATTGCCTGTTTTGCTTCGTATGGAGTCATGTATGGTTTAAGTATTTCTTTTATAGTCATTTCCTCTAGTTTATGTTTCCTCACTATTTTCCATTATAGATTTGTCTTCTGCACGTGCATTCTTCCGTCTAGTGGATTCTATCCGAGCACGCCTTGAACCCCAAACCGTCTTAAGAATAGCTGAAACTGCCTCACAAAGTCGTGGTCGGCGTCTTTCACTATCAGAACCATTTGATAATGATGGGGTAAGAGATGAGAAAGATGAAGATGCATCTAGTGATGATAGTCACTCTGATCATAGTGATGAGGAGCGTCGTGGAAAAAGCCCCATTGATACCATTCCCCTGTCAGATCCTGAGTTTGATGACCTAGATGATGCTGAGCCTGCTAAACAAGAAATTCGTGCTCGTCTTAAAGCGCGTCGACGAATGTTACGGGAGAGTGCAATGAAACGTAATTTGAAAATATCATCAGAAGGTAATGCCGATGAACAGGTCGGCGTAAGAAGTGATTCTATCGAAAAGTTGCCATTTACCACAGCAGCCCAAGTGTCTGAACTTTCTCCTGGAGTGACAAATTTAGCTATTGAATTATTTTATTCTGCTATGTTGATCGCTGGTCATAAAACAATCAGTCACACATTTGCGTTCATAAAAAAGTTAGTTTCCGAACTGTGTTATTTTGGATTTCTCAACACACGTTCCATACCTTCTCCAATTAATGTTTAATTTTGAAGATAACCCTCGCTTGAGAGCTCATTTAGAATAGTTGTCTGTTGTGAACCTATCACGTTAAAACTGGTAAAGTAGAGGAATCAGACTATTCGTTTCAGTCTGAATATCAAGATAAATGGACAATTCATCTTGAAGGTATATAGGGTAGGGATTGCGAAACTTGGATTCAAATAAATCCAAACGTTAACCTTCGAATGAGTCGTATGTGTTCACAAAAACTAAAAATCGTTTATATTGCACATCGGTCGGTAGAAGTCAATCAGGTTAAAGAAACTCAAATCATATACTAGATTGCTATGTAGTAGAATACGACCGACCAGAGTTTACCTGAGATTTCAGTTAACGCTGCTTCAGCTTCATTGGGTTTTTTTCGAAGCTTTGCTGGATGGTGTTGTCTAAACTAATTTCAGAAGGTTTACATTTCGAAATTCAATTTTATAGTATCTTGATATAAAGAAAGGGAAATTCACAATGCGATATCGGCATACCTTCTCATTCCCATTTGTTTTGTGTTTAATATTTAGGTATGCTGCTGTCATCCGGACTCTTACATCTACCGTTGAAACTCAAGTAGAAGCTTTACATGTAATTCAAGCGGTCTGGGCTAATAATCCACAAATGATTGTCATTATTACAGAACACATGTGTCGCGTTGGTTTGATTGATCCGGAAGCGGTTGTTCGATGGGCATATTCACCTATAATGACAACGTTAACAGATGATAACGTCAATTTGAACTCTGCTAATGCTCGTCCAAAAATTTTAGAGTAAGACAATTCATCATATATATTATTGAGGTTTTTATTTATAGAATACTTACTGTTCTTTACAGCATTCTTCAACGTTAGTTATTTGTGCATAATTGCGTTGACTAAGGGGGTACCTTAATATCTAGCGCTCTCTCAATGTTTTCAAAATGATTTTTGTGAAACCAGTGTGACGCTAGGTTATGACCATGGCATTTTCCATTGCTTATAAGCCAGTGAATACAGAAGGTTTATAACTAGTCATCTATATCCTAATGAGAACTATGTCCCTTACAAAAATGTTCACTCAAGGGGATCAATTTGCATTCAACTCATTAAATAATGATTGTGCTTATAAACGATTTTGCATATTTCTGACTGTCTTTTTTCCTCTGATTATGGATTTAAAAAGAGCCAAGTGGTAATCAGTGACTGAAGTCATATGGCATACTTATTCGGCCGAATAGGTGTAGTTTGTACATTAAACTAACTAGTTGAATTTCCATATTCAGTTGATTCCGTAGTTTTTAACACTCTCCAGCAACTTTTGGATCTCATTACATATTACATATTGGCGCCAATTTATTTTCATATTTAAGTGGGACGGGTTCGAACCCTGCTCTACCTGCTTCAGGATCTGGACAGCGGGGTCACTTTTTAGCCTCCATACACTGTGATTGGAAGCCTGGAAAATAAATGTGTGCTCGATTATATATTGTGGATAAATGATACACTGGCACCCAAAGCTATTGAATGGTACTTGATTCGAATCTCATTGTGAAAACTATCACTGAGATGCAGGTGCATTCAGCTGACTAGTTCAAAACCGAAGTGAACGGATGCCTCAAATTCTACCGTCACCCACTATCTTGATCAATTTTTAGCTACGGGAGGTATTAAGTCATTTGCTCAAGAAGCCCATATGCCATCACAGGTTCCGTTTCAAATATTAAAAATGACAAACTGCAAACTTACAAATAGTAATAATTCAGTTGATTAACAAAACTATGTTAACCATCTGGTGTTTGGCTTTAGTGTGGCAATTCCTCTTAATGTAACACTAGGTTGGCAGAAAGTTAAGATCTATCAATACAGGTCATGGCATCAGCCCATGTGGTCATTAAGTGTTGCTTTGAGCAGTGTTTATAGGCCCAGACTACCGGCTTAAAGTCTGCGTGATTATCATAGCCAATGGTTGGAAATATTGGGTGATATGGCTCAGAATCAGTCGCCATGACGCAGGTTCATTTAACACTGGATATCTTGAGTTTTAAGATTATCTTATACTCCGAATCACATTGTTTATGCTTGTTCTTTTCTACTACCAGTGGTATTACTACTGTATCATTGTTCTTGACCATTCAATTTCGCTATGCTAATATTGTGTGGCAACTGAAACTCAGCCAGTCACAACGTAGAACCTGTAAGTATGTACATCGGTTCAACTTGCCGTACCCCATTAACACAAAGAGATGAATTTGTCACGTTAAATCCGAGAATAGTAGAGGTAGTAACAGTGTCAGTGGTAATAGGAAAGATTAGGCATCAAAGATACGATTCAAAAAGAAAATATAAACTAGTAAAATAAAAACAAAAAAGTTTCGAGGGATTTAGAATCTCAGGAAGACAAAGAATAGATGCACTTGTGTCATTGCAAACGATTTTGAGCCATGTCATTCCAAGTCTCTAACCATTGGTTACGAAATCACATGGACCTCAACCAAGTAGTTTACATCTATTAATATAGATCAGTCTGATAGTCAGTGACTTCATGAACTGATCCCAAGTTTTGGTTCGACTCTCCCTAGTTTTCTAGTTCAATCCTGCACCACACATTGTCCATCGAGGTAGGCAATTGTTGGACTTATGTAGCACATGTTTCGACCACCTCAGTTGACGAAGATTTAGTACCTCATCAACTGAGTCCCTATCTTTACCTAGTACCCTATTCCTAACACAGGTATTCCTTACTCCGTTGTCCCGAAATTCACTAGCAGTGCTTCGAGAACACCTATGATTGAATAACAGTAATCTTCAAATGTCCTCCACTGTACGTGGTTATGCTTTTCATCCATAAAGTTGAGCGGAGTAAACTGCTGCGTAGTAAATTCGTCCTTTGGTTGGTAGATGGATATCTCTCCTACTCCACGAAAGGCGATCGATATTTTATCGGACGCCAGCCTATCAGGACTGATGACACTCAAGATATGTAAAACGGTCGATGCGTTCAACTAATTCACTCGCTGTCACTAATCCTGGAGATGACGGAAGGTGATCCTGATGTTACATTTTACATTTGGAGGAAGAGAACCTCATCTTAAACACGCTTTCATTGTTGCTTGATGTGGTCATAAGGCTGCACTTTGTCATCATTTCTAAACAGAACTATATCGTCTGTGTATTCTAAGTCAAAGAGTGATTCTTCGGATTGAAGATCAATCCTCGAAAATTTAGACGAATAAAGTGTTATTTTTAAAAGTATGTTTATTCCAAAGTTAAATAACAATAGAGAAAGCAGACATTCCTGATGAACATTTGAAATTACCAACTCTGATGACAGTTCGTCATAAGTTTTGACTCGAGCAGAGAGCCTGCACAAAGTTAGTGTAATCGCTTGGTTAACTTTCAGTAACAGACACTGGTAAAGAACCTCACGATCAACAGAGTCAAATGTACCTTAAGGTCAAAAAATACAATTATTGTCGGACGTCGAGAATTATGTTTATTTCCCAGAACCTCCCGAAGGATGAATATTTAGTTTAAACATCCACGTCCAGATGTCGAAGTATTATTGAGGCTTATATTTTAGACCCTTTATTAGTTGAACTAATTCCTCCGTTACTGTCACATGATTTTTTGTCCTATCTTATAGATTGAGACGATCGGTGATCGAGACCAGTCAGGTGGAATTGCGTTCAGTTTCCAGACATTAGCTAAGATTTCAGTTAATCTAAATGCTAAAACTGGACCACCTTCCTTGAAAGTCTAAGGGGTTAATCCACTAGGCATTCCTGGCCTCCCTCGCTTTAGACCGCCCATAGTCTTCTCAATCTTACTAAAAGCTATGGGACGTAGATCAATCTACTACTAAGGTTACTTAGAGGTGGTAACTGAAGGTCAGTTGAACTGTTTCCTAAAGTATTCTCACCAGTTCAATCTAGGGGATTGAAAATGGATAACAGTCTCATTTTTTCGTGATAAATCTGGACAGCTGTCTACTATTACTTATTGCTGCTGCCTTTCCCATCTGATTTGCTTTCCCTATCCACCACTGCTCACGATCATTACGTAGACTTTTGATCAGCCTACGTCTAAGCTGCCTCTGCTCATCATTGTGTTCCAACTCAAACAGGATGAGTTTTCGACCATCTATCAGTTGTGTAGACAACAATTAAACCCACTGATTCCTCCTAACTTTTCAGTTTAATTTACTAGTAGATATCACTGCTGTTTTCACAGCTTTTTGGATATTATACCAAGCTTCCTCTGAGTGGATATCATTTTCACAGTTGACTAACTCTAGTTGTTCTCGAAATATATTCCTAACGTTTTCATCGTTAAGTTAAACTCTAAGGAGTTTTCTTTCCCCGGTTTTTCTACGTCCAGTAAGACGCAGACAAATATGTGCTCAAACTGAACCGTAATCTTAGTCTGAGCGACAGCATTTCATCGAGCACCTCTAACTATAGCTAATGGCACTGTGGCCTATTTGTGTGCATCGGTGAGTCGATTGTAGATTTTGCCTCGTCAAATAATGTTTCTCCTTCTTTTTAAAGTTGATGTTTGCCAGAAATAGACGATTATCTGAGTGTAATTGCAATACACGGTCGTCATTGTCAGTTCGTTGAGCTGCAACACCGTAAGATCCATCCATGTACCTTTCAGTTTGGTTTAGTTTACTTGAGCATTAGAATCACCTGTCACTATTACTACATCAGAGTGTTTAGTTTTATGAAAGAGGTTGGATAGCTTCCTATAAAACTCATTTAATTTCTGTCGAGCTGCAATCAATGAGTGTGTAGGCAAAAAAACGAAGAGCCAACTGTGTGTGTCCCTATCTTTCCGAGATTTCACTATCCCGTTTAGTCAAACAGCGCACAGGTATCTGTTTTTTTTTTAAAATCCAGTGTGACAGGGCCTGTTTTGCTTTGGAACTTGATGCTATACCTACACTAGCGAGGTCACGGGAGTTAACAGTGGAGTATCCAGATAATCAAAGGGTAAATTGTGCCGGTTCTTTATGTTGACAAGATGAGGTCAAATAAGTGGTCGCACGTGGATCCTGTATGTGCTCTTCGGAGACGTAGCATACATCGATGGAGCGAGTTTTTAGAGTCAGACATTCTACAGTGCTTATAACTAACCTATAATGGTTAAAAGATGACTTTATGATGGTTTTCATCTGCTTTTTATACTTGACATTTCATCTGAATTACTTACCAAACATTATATACCTACAGCGTAAAAAATACTTGGATAAAAATTATTTTATTTGTTGAGCCACCCAGTATTGTTACTGAAGAGTATGTTTTTTTCTAAACGCTTGACTTTTTCTGAAGTTTTATCTTCTGCATGACTAATTCTTACTAAAATAAGTCTGATAATTCACTGTTTCTTTATAAGGTAATCAACCATTAGTAAGTTGTCGTTCATTCATTGTAGTCAGTCACATTACAGCAAATTTTTGTAGTCAGTGATCAATTTTCTCGTAAAACATTACTTTAACTAAAGCTGTTTCAGTAGAAAACCACCAGACACAAAGATATATGTGGATTAGCAGAGAGATATTTTTCGAGAGATGTATGAAATTCTTTGCTACAGAATCGAAAAGATAGCAATAGTACAGTCTCTTCTATGCGAAGCTTTATAATATAATATTTTTGTTTCTTATTTCTAATCCGAACGAGTAACTCACTTATTAATATTATTACTATTTAGCTTTTACGTTTGGGAGTGCTTAAGTCGAACTCTTGTTCGTGTTGGTAGGCGAGTTACTCGAATTACAAGTAGACTAGAACTGGCAAAAGAAACGATGGAAATTAACAGGCGTTCTGTAAGTTGTTGCTCATGTTAATTGTTTCGTGTTTCTTACTTTGTTAACATTGCTGGTCGATAACTTGGACTCATGCGTATGCAGTGTGTTTTCTAGAACAATTGTACCGCTAATAGTATCTCGTAACTCCACTCTGTTCACGCCACAACGTAAACCATACATTCTAAGTATTTCATTGTTTTTGTCTGTTCACTTTTGTCATTGGGCACTTTTACCATCATGTGTATTTTTGTCTGTCAGTAATAATCACCCGATTTTCATATTATTTTTTAACTACCCATGTTTATTGCACGTTACGTTTGCTCCAAAACGCTAAACCCGGTTATTCATCACTGAACATCCACAAATGGAGCGACTCATTATTATCATTCAATATCAAAATTGCTATCAATCCCTTGTCTTTTTTGAATGTTTTTCAAAGACGGTGGATCAGATCTTCGAATAAGTATTAGACATCAAGCACTGTTCCATCAAATCAGTCTCAAAAGCATGGCACTGTTGACGGAATGGTTAGTTTCCGTAAGAACCAAGTCATCATCAATATTCTGCACCTAGCACAATTTTCGTAATCCTGCGTTTGATATTCACCTTTTAAATAGAAACTAGAGCACAGAGCTAAGCGTCGTTCAAGATGGCCCATAGAACGTACATACTGTAACACCATCCAAACCCAGTATCAGCATTCTTGACCTTTATTTTCGCAAAAGTAGTTACTTCTAAGTACTGTTTTCATTTCTTTCCTTTTAAATCATATTAATTCAGAATATTGTTTCTTCTTTAGATTCTTAGGCAAGTTTAGTAAACTTTGCCGTCTTAAGAGATAAGCCGTTGTCATGATCTTGAAGCTTTTATCTAAGTATGTAGGTCTCCATTTATAATTTTGTTTCCGTGCAAACATGTACTAGTTTCTTCAAGTTAAAAACAAATGTATTATTTTGTTTTTCAATCTTGTTAAGTCTCCTTATTCGACTCCTGACCGTGAAGACGCTGACCAGGGAGGGGATGGTGATAGTTTCCCACGGACTGGAGTTGACAGTGATTCATTCTTCAAGAAACCGAAAGATTCCATTTCTGGGAGAATGAAAGTCAGTGACCGACGAAAGCTTATGGCAGGCTGTGAACTGGTTTCTTCGTCTGACGATGAGGCTTATGGTGGAGGAAAGGATAATGTTGGTGGTCGAGTAGCCAGACTAGAAGAAGCCAGGTGTGAAGCAGTTCGTAGTCAATGTGCTGTCATTACACTTCTTCTGCATCGTCATGCTAGACTTACTGCTGAACTTGCATCTGAAATGTCTGGATCTACTCAGAACCATTCATTCAATACGGATTCTCCATTTTTCTTACATGAACCAACTCAACCGAAAAGTTTGTCTGACGAAGCTTTGCGAAATATAATGTTCTGGTTAAAAGGTCGTTTAGTGCAAGTGGTTCTTGAAGTAAGTCTTATTTTACGTTGCCATTATTTTATTCCTGCTCATAAAATCGAATATTATTCTAGTCGTGATTTGCAAGTGTTTGTCGAAATGTAAGGTGTCAGATAGTAACTTTATTCATATATGAGTTTCCGCTGAATTATATGAATAACCTAATCATATATACGTAAAATAAAACTACAATATTTTAATGCAACGTCCCACAACTGTTCTACGATTGTAGAAACTTTAATTACTATGTAGTAGTTGATGTTTGTCCATTGTTCGTAGATCAGTGACCACTTATGTATATGGTATATTGAAATTAGTGTACATGTATTCAGTTAATGTTTACATCTCACACTTTTTATAGCCCCATAACTTCATTACTCTCTCCACTTGAGGTCTCAGAGACAGATCTTTTCAAATCACTTTCTGGCTTCACAAAAATCGTGGCACCAAAATTAGCATTGGAAACGCCTTTTCAATTCAGTTACTGATAAAATAAGTGTACAGTGTATTAATTAGCTTGTCAAATTACGTGTACAATTTACACTTTATAACTGTTTTTTGAAACCCGATAAAAGTTATGTTCTCAACTTATTTTCACAGCATTGCGATCAATTAATACCTTATCTGGATAACCTTGATGAATTTATTTGTGGAGCTCATCCTGAAGTTCAAGGCGTGTTCCAACAGCTTCGTTCATTGTACGCATAGCAATCTCATTTTGATACCTTTATGAGGAAGTCAACTTGTGTGTACTTCAATTTGTTATGTACACTTTTTATCCAAGGATTGTAGAGTATTTTGTAACATATGGTTCTCATCGTTTACCTCCCGAAAACTAAGTTTTCTTATTTGAAATTTCGGTGTGTCGAATTTACTCTAAGCAATAACTTAAGATTTCTCTGGGAGAACTATTTTTGGAACATCGTTTTGTACTGTTTAAATACTTGCATTTCTAATTGTCCATGTTGTGAAGAAGTATTATGGTTTTTTAGCCTCAACGTTTTGTTTTCGCTAGTGTAGGGTCATTATCATCCATTCAGACGATTTGGGACCGTCGACTTAGCAGCATAATACAACTGAGTCGTTGACTTTGTGATTTTCAACACTCATTAAGTAACAGTCTGTTCATAACTTAAAACGATTTCGCTCGTATGCAAGTGTTTGTAATAGTTGGTGTTCTTGTAGAAGTGTCCTATGGTTATTTTCTGGATAGTTACTGGTATTTGACTGTTAGATGTGTTGCTTTTTTCAGTTAATATTGGCGATTGTTTACCAAACTATGTGACCTATGAGTTCCATTCAATTGCACAAATTGCCACCAGTATGTTGCACTTTCTATCGTTGTTAGTTGTCCATTCGGAACTCACATCATCAGTTCGATATATTCCTGATATTTTTCTGCCTATTTGAAGCTACTCCAGGGTTAGTGAAGTTGCCTGAGTAGGTTCAAAGACTACCGATGAGTACTCAATAATCATCCGATGAACAACCCCACACATGACCTTCAGTACGTTAATGTTAGGTCCAAAAGCTATAACGATGTTAAGTACATATATGTAACGTACTTTTGAAAACTGATTGGGATACTGAGTTCCGAATACTATTGAGTCAGAAATAGCGTATAAAGGCAAGGTCTCATATTTTTTGTGAGTAATAGAGAACATGAAAATGAAGCCTATTCAAAAGACTTCCCATTTAGAGAGGACCAGAGTTAGTAATGGTAGTGTTTAACAATTATTTAAATAATATGAAGACCACTCGACTTTTGAGCAAGTCTGATGTACATATGGTAGGAGACAAAATCATAATTTAGAATTACATATCTCAAATTCATTCAACAATCAAACAGTTTTCACTTACGAAGTTGGTTTTTATTGAGACATATAAGACTTGGTGTCATAAGGTTACTTTCGCTACACATCTTTTCATGCGTGCGAAGGCCTAAAAAGTTATTTTAACGTCTAATTTAAACATCCTGAATAATGAGCACTGCCTGTATCGTCATTACTGACTCATGAATATTACGAGGGATTGTACAGCTTATGTATCTCAATGGGGGCAGGTATTTAACTGACAAAATTCTCCAGTAGCGATCACTGGCTTTCCTGACCTACGAATTGTTTAAGGGTATACAGAATGGTGCTACTACAGCATGGGGAACCACCCATCATATGTACTCAAGACCCTGGAAGGTTGACACCCAATGGTTTAGTGCTGAAATTTCGCCTTCTCGATGTTAGTTGTGTAGCGGTAAATACATTGTTCTGTAGTTCTTCAACACTTGGTAATGACCTCATTAGTTCTGATAAACGCAACCACATATAGGTGCTCGTTTACACGTCTCTTGCAACCCTAACGTAATATTGATAACCTTACGTATATATCTTCGGACCACATCACTTCTGATTTTATTGGGTTGGTATACTTCGATTATAAAGATGTTACGTGTAAAGGCGTTGTTAGTCTCCGAATACCTGTGATATCTTTAACTAAGAGCGTTTCCCTCTTTAAAGCACCTTTAGGTAGTCGATCTGGTTAAGTATAAACATCCTACTAACTGATATCGTGTCCTAGATGAGGTGCGTTGCTCTTGCCTATCCATTACTAAGATTTGCCAGGTTAGGTTCTTTCCATCAACTGGTTTATCCAACTCTGCAACAATTGTAGATTTGGTATTCACTTTGAGCAGGATCATTTGACTCATTTTCACTTTATATGAATGACCCAGGAGGAAATCTGAAATATTTGATCCTCTAGGGTGCGTCTTGCACACCAACCGCGGCAGATCGGAGACGTCAATGTAGACTACTAATTATTCTTATCAGTCAGTACACTATCATATGAAATAGAGTTGTTTATAATCGTATAGAAAAACTTTGGAATCAAGATCTTAGGAAACAAGTTACCAGAGGAATCAGCGATAGATGCAAAATACAAAATGCGTTGACTTATAATTATCTGCTTGTGTGGTCAAGCGCGGTAACCACGTAGTTGTGCTGACAGTGGAGTCACACCAAGCCCTGATCAAGGGGTCACTCATTATTAGTGCACGCTACCTTTAGGTTTTTGCCTAGAGATAGTGGGTGAGAAGTGAAAGGTCAAAGAAGGCTGACTGTGCCGCTCATCCATACAAGTCTGGTCACTGTGTGTACTTCTTTATATCAAATATTACATTCAGTTACTAAGGTTGTATTCGTTATTCGAAAGTGATATCTCTAACTGCCACGATAAGGTCAGTCAGCAATAAAAATGATGTGACTGAAGCAAGTTCATATAGATTAGACAGCTATATCATGACCATTCAACAATATTATATTAAATGTTTTTCTAGTGACACAAACTACCTCAATAATATCAATGATGCTCCTTATTTTTAAGTACTCTCAAAATATTCATCTCCAACTGCTTGTGCAATTTACAAAGATTAGTGGGGATCTGACACAGCCTAAATGTGTAACTAATTATCATAAACCCTATAACGTTTGTAGTATTTTGGTCGCGCTTGTAAAATGGGATGCCTCTCCCGACATATTGTTATGTAAAAATAAAGTGATATTATAAACGTTGGGGTTGGTAAAACTGAAATCAAACTAGTCGGCCCATTCATCTTGTTTAAATACTGGAATTAGTCTGCTAAGTTTTACTAGAATCATGTAGCTAGTGAACTTACACAATGTTACTCTGAAGACAAATCATCCTATGAGTGCGAGGTCTGAGATATCATAAGCTGGTGAGCACGATAAATTCCTCTATAATGAAGTCTAGAATAAGATAAGACCTGAAAAAGTAGTTAGACCTTTACCTTAAATTAGAGGAGAATTATTTTCGTATTTGTTCATCCATGTGGCTTGAGTAGGGAACACTACCACCCTCAGATATGCATACTATGATTTCAAAATACACGGACAAACGAACTGACTGGAAGTAATTTAGTCCAGTGGTTGGACTACCCTACACCAAACGTCAACAAAGATCAGAAATCATACTAATGCAACAAAGTCGAACACAAAGAAACCAGTTTACACAAGATGGTTGCGAAGATATTGGGACATTTCTTAGGTAAGTTACAAGGGGCAAACTAACATGCTTAAGTGTATACATAATTATCAATCTCCTTAGATAAAATTGTGTGAATTGGATGGACGTAGGAGTAACTTCGAAATTTTTAAAACTGAAAGATTTTTGTCAAGGGATATGATGTATTGAACCGTTATCTTGTTTGGTCGTACCAGCAGTTGTATGTGACATCGTGTCACTATTGTTTTACCAGTGTATCAACTTCCTGTAATTGTGGGGTATGCAGATTCCTTCATTATTTTTGGTTTGGCGGTTAGGCTTGACTAGTTAGGTTGTATCTCATCCATTATAAGGATGTCGATATTTCAACCGCGACGACCCGTTTAACTTAGCATACACCTGAATTCATTGTAGCACGTACTATGAGCGTTTATTTGCAAGCAGAAGCGATCTGAAACAACAGTCAGGACCATCAGATGCAACTGAAGTAAGAACACAGCGTACGAGCACAACAGAGATATATTTTAAAATTGAATTACGCGGTTTTAGTACAAAAAGGGGGGAGTTTATTACGAAATAGATTTACTCATTATCCTGCAGGTTTAGCTTGCACAAGGCTTGTTCCTCCTCCTAGTACGTTCACTTTCTGTTGCCCTGCAATAAGGAAAACAAACTTACATTAGTAAAGTCACACGTAATGATTTTTGGTACCGTTACTACCCCATCTCTCCATGGGGCACTATTCTCAGTGCCTGGTGCTGGACATGGGTGTGCTGCCCCTCCTTCTGGTGTCACTTCAAAATAGCTGACGGAAATCGGAGAGTCGACAAACGGGGTATCTGATTGCATCGTTGTCCTGTCTGGCTTCAATCGATTGTAATGTGCTGTCATAACATCGTCTTGGGGTCGTTGGAGGTTACGTAAGACGAATGTAGCAGGAGATCGCGTAAACACAACTTCGTAAGGTCCTTGCCAAGGGTGATGGAACTTGCTGCATGTCTTTGGTGGGGCCGAAGTGCGGTGCAGCCACACACGATCTCCGGGTTTATACATAGGTCCGTTCGCCTTGCGATTGTACGCTTCCTTTTGGTGCTTGCTGGCATTTTATAGGTTGATCTTCGCTAAGCGATAAGCGGCTGCGAAGGTTACAGATGTATACTATATGATCTTGGGTCTCGCATGGTAACAACGGTATTTGCAGCTCAACGTGTGGGCGCAATTCATGCCCAAAAACTAGGGTCGCATGTGAAAATCCCGTAAATCCTTGCAATGATGCGCGGTAAGCTAACAGACGTTGGGGTATCATGTCATCCCAACATTCCATCGACGAATCATTGATAAACGGTTGTAGGAGAGTTTTGTTAGTCCTGTTGGTTCTTTCCACTAAGCCTTTACCTTCTGGATGGTATGCGGTAGTGTGTTTTTCGGATTCCTAATAATCGACATACCTGGGCGACGAGATGACTTTCAAAAGTTGAACCTTGGTCAGAATAAAGTGAGAGGGAAGCGCCGTACTGTGATACCCAATGATCAATGAATGCCCGAGTGACTGTGATGGTCTCTTGTTGTGGTATAGGAACAGCTTCACACCATTTGCTGAAGTAGTCTACCATGACCAGCATATAGCGGTTTCGTTCTTTGACGTTGTGAGTGGCCCCATAATATCGATGCCAACGCGTTGATGTGAACCTTCTGCCGTCTTTGGAACCAAGGGTGCACGGGGTATTGTCGGGTTGATTTAATAACATAGCACGTGCTACAATTTTTGCAGAATTCTGCAACGCCTTCATGGATGGATGGCCACCAAAACCTCTGGCAGATAGCATGTTCGGTCTTCCGTTTTCCTGAGTGCCCCAGTTCTCGGTGTACCTGCTCCATAATATTCTGAGCTTGTACACGTGGTACTATCAATAGTGGCTGCTTTGATTCACTGACTATAAATAATGTGTCTTCTTACAATTTTAGACTCCCCCACTTGGCACAAAGACGGCGTGTCGCCAAGGAATGATCCTTTAACTCTGCCATAGGTGGTTTATTATTGCCATGTAGTTGCCTCTGATAAATAAATCGCAGATCAGGGTCTGCTACTTGAAGAGACGGCCAGTCGATCTCAGGGGCTGTGCTAAGGACGGCACTAATGGTATCAGGCGAATGGGGTATACGAGATAGAGAATCGGCGTTTGTGTGTCGGCTTCCGGGTCGGTATTCGTAAATAAAATCCAATTCCTGCAACCTCTAATGCCAGTGCTCTACCTGACCTTCTGATTCACGGAATGAACGAGGCCACTGTAGTGCACAGTGGTCTGTGCGTATACGAAAGGGTCGTCCTTAGAGATAGTAACGAAAATGTTGCAAAAATTATACCAAAGCCAGCATCTTTTAGCTCGTCGTAGAATACCGTGTCTCTCTTATATCTAACCGCCGACTAGCGTACGCTGGTGTTATTTGAGACAGGACTGCTCCAATAGCTGATGAGCTAGCGTCTGTATCAAGTATGAACTCACCCGCTTAATCTGAAGTGTTCGGAAAAGCCAGTATGGGCGGAGCAGCAAGACATGACTTCAAAGAGTTATATGCGTGTTGGCATTCTGTAATCCACAAATATTTTCGTCCTTTATGCGTCAGGCGATGTAAAGGTGCTGCAAGGGATGCGAAATCGCTCATGAAACGTCTGTAATAAGAAGCGAGCGCCAGAAATCTGCGGACGTTCTCAGCAGATTTCGGTTGTGGCCAGTAAATAATGGTGCTCGTTTTTTCCTTATCTATTGCTACTCCATTTTCAGTAATGCGATGCTCCAAAAAGAGCACTTCTTTTTGTAAGTCCACATTTAGATGGTTTCACTTTTAAGTTGTGCTTCTTAAAACGTTGTAGAACTGCCCTTAAATTGGCATTATGCTGTTCGGGTATGCTGCCATACACAATAATATCAACAAGGTAAATTAAGCACCAACGAGCGCCTTTCATGGCATCTAATGTAGCGTCTATACGTGGAAGTGGGAAAGAATCACTTTTAGTTATAGCATTAAGGCGGCGGTAGTCTACGCATAGTAGTATGGAGGAGTATTTCTTTTTCACTAAAACGATGGGCGACGCCTATGCTGATGAAGATTTTACAGTAATCTTTTTCTCTAGCATATCATTTATCATTGATTCTAATTGAGGCTGGTAATGTACTGGTACTCGGCGAGGTGGTTGACATATTGGCGTGTGATCACCTGTGGGGATGGAGTGCTGGACAGCGATCGTCCGACTTCCAGAGATATTCTCAGAGAAAATTGAACTAACTTGTTGGAGTACATCAGTGGTTGCGCGACGGTCATTTTCACTTATTATTTTATTATCCTGTACCTGACGTACAATTTCTGAAATTCCCACCTCGGCTACGGGCTTAATTGGCATTTCATGGTGTTGTATGTGCACGACAACTCCACCAATACTCTCTTCTGACTTATTCATGTATATGGAGACCTGGTATTTCAACATGAAGTCGACCCCGAGAATCATGACTCAAGTCAGTGTGGGGCAAACCTAGAATTCATGTTGACAAGGCTTCTTGTCTATCGTTAGCTCTAACCCTATCTTAGAACACGCTTTCAAGGGTTCTCCGCTCGCGGTAATTTATGTAGAAAAGCAATGTTTACGCTGAGTGCTGTGGTTTAATTTCTTCAAGAGGTCTTCGTTGATCAAAAATACTGAAGCTCCTGTTTCTACTAGTATATTAATCTCAGTACTTTGCACTCTACCCCTAATAGTAACAGGACATAAATGTTTAACATAGCAAGACGATAGATGCAAACGACAGTGTTTACCTCTGTTTTCACGCAGTTATGCCCGCATTTCTTGGCATTTTTGCCGAAACGTCTGCAGTGGAAGCATTCTATTTGCTGGTCCCAATAGTTATTCCTTGACGACCGTCCGTTCCATGTGGAGGTCGGCTGCCCTCATCTACTATTCCGGTCAGGGAACTCTCTAATAGCCGCGGCACTTTGAAAGCTATCTTGTCAATCAGGTTCGGTTGCTTCCTCAATAGTCATCACTGTTGGTCGATAGGTCACCAGTGGAACTGAGAGTCTTTCAGCAGTTAATAAACGAAGTGCTTTTCTTTTCAAATCGCCTGTGTTAGCCGGTGGCACTCAAAGAAGATGCTCTCTCAGTGCGCCTGGCAGCATTCCTTCCAGAAAACAGGGACGTGTAATTTCTTCTCGCCACAAGATGTCCAGGCTAGGGAATGCCTGGGTTGCTATCTGCTCTAATGAGTGAAGATAATTGATTGGGCTTTCATGCGGTTTCTGGTGGCGCGACAAAAATTGGACGGCTGTCTGCTGGGTATCCACCTTCAACGAAAAATATTCATCTAAAATCTTCCAATTTTGAGATGGTGAATTGCACGCAGTAAAGCCGTTAGCTGTCGGTCATTTTGCTACTTCGTCATCTAAGTAGGACAGAAGATAGTCGAAGTGTTCCGACGTCGGAACTCGACGTAGGCACGTCATGACTCTGATTTTCCAGATATCATAGTCTGATGAAACTCCTAACAGTGGCGGTTGGCGGGGCGTCGTGCTGATTGTTACCCTGCCTGGGATGACTGGAGGTTCGTCATACTGCTCAGCATGTTTTGCCATACATACCTCCACCATCACTTGTAGCACGTACTATGAGCGTTTATTTGCAAGCAGAAGCGATCTGAAACAACAGTCAGGACCGTCAGATGCAACTGAAGTAAGAACACAGCGTACGAGCACAACAGAGATATATTTTAAAATTGAATTACGCGGTTTTAGTACAAAAAGGGGGGAGTTTATTACGAAATAGATTTACTCATTATCCTGCAGGTTTAGCTTGCACAAGGCTTGTTCCTCCTCCTAGTACGTTCACTTTCTGTTGCCCTGCAATAAGGAAAACAAACTTGCATTAGTAAAGTCACACGTAATGATTTTTGATACCGTTACATCATGTGTAGCAGAGAGTCGCGCTCTTGTTAGCAACACATTGCGGAGGTCATTTTGAAAAACGAACAAAACAGACGCCAATGAATAAACAGGCCGATTGTGAAGGATGGAAGCATCTAAACTGACGAGTGAAGCGGCTAATGGTATCTGCTTCCCGCGTCTCAACCAGTAGTTTGTTCCATCTAATAGAAAAACTTGTATAGGAAGGAGTTTTGGCATGCGGTAGACCTACAGTGCTCTGTTTTGACTAGACTAATGTGATTCGTTAGTTAACAACTGGAAAAGTTTCATGTTTTATTTTAAGGATATAGCATTTGGTGCACGAGCATGTAGCAAAATGTAAGACTTAGTTGCGCTGATCAACATGACTTGTACAGAAAAAGTTAGGCCATTCGAGCATCTTAAGCCAAATTCTAAGATAATACGATGTTCGGATACTAACGTTTTGTTCACTACAAAACGGAATTATAGATTGCTGCACCTGATGCTAATCCAGCCTCACCTGGTAATATTGAACTGAATTTGATACTTTTTACACCATACTTTTACCTCGTTCAATTCCTGTTGAATAAAATTAGCAGTGTTATATACTTTATTTATGTGACATGAGTAGACTACTTTCAGATCACCAGATTGCAAAAAACTCTTTCCCAAATTAAAGCAGCTATAAAAGCTGTCGATGTCTATTATGACTTTATAGAGGCGCTAGGATACTACCTTGTATATCCCAGCCATAAACAAACAGCTTCCTCAACATACATTCAAATTGATTTAAAAGAAGTGACTTAATGATATGGACTAGAATATTGAAAAATTTAACAGATAATATAACGTATAAACAATTTCAAAACACAAGGAATACACTGACCCAAACTGAAAAAACTTTATATTGCGTCCACATTTTGCTCCGATCTGTTTTTGAAGCATGGTCGAATACCAAATTTGTAAATGGAAATCCAACTAACAAGAAAACTCAATTCTGATTCATATGCCGACACATTAGTGGCAAATTGCAAGCATTTTACCACTTACTTAGGCATGTGACTCCTCGTGGAGGAGTATAGGCAGCCCACCAGCACTCTCCATTTAACCCTGTCCTGAGCTATCCTTTCCAGCTCTTTCCGGCCGTTGTTCATCCTTCTCACATCTACTTCTATTTCCTGACGTAATGTGTTCCTTGGCCTTCCTCTTTTTCGCTTCCCTTCAGGATTCCAAGCTAGTGCTTGTCTCGTGATGCAGTTTGATGGTTTGCGTAATGTATGTCCTGTCTATTTCGATCGTCTTTTTCTCATTTCTTCTTGAGCTGGAAGCTGATTTGTTCTCTTCTAGAGAAGGCTGTTGCTGATGGTATCCGGCCAATGGATGTTGAGTATCTATTTATAAATACTTGTACCTTCTTGATGGTGGTTGTTGTAATTTTCCAAGTTTCAGCTCTGTACAGTAGAACTGCCTTAGTATTGAAGATTCTAACTTTCATATCGGTTGACGGTTATTTTGAGTTCTATATGTTCTTCTAATGTGGGAATGCGGCACTTGCTTTGCCAATCATCGCCTTTACGTCTGCATCTGATCCTCCTTGTTCATTGATGATGATTCTTAGGTATGTGAAGGATTCTATATCTTACAAAGTTTCGTCGTCAAGTGCGATTGAGTTAGTGTTCTCCATGTCGTAATTGAGGATCTTGGTTTTTCCTTTGTGTATGTTGAAGCCTATTGATGCAAAGGCTATTGTTACACTAGTTGTCATTATCTGTGTTTATTCGTGTGTATAAGATACGAAAGCTAGGTCACCTACAAAGTCCAAATCATCTATTTGGTTCTGAGCTGTCAATTGTATTCCATGTTTTCCCTCAAATGTCGAGGTATTCATAATCTAGTCAACCACGAGAAGAACGAGGAAGGAGGAATGTAGACAGCCTTGTATGACTCCGGTCATTACTTGGAATGCATCTCTCAGCTGTCCCCCATAAACGAATTTGCAGTGTAGCCCATCGCGTGAATTATGGATAATGTTGACAATCTTCCTAGGAACTCCATAGTGTCAAAGATGTTTCCATATTGTTGTTCTATCTACACCATCAAACGCCTTCTCATAGTCAGCGTGGTTGATGTGAAGTTAAGAGTTCCACTCAACTTATTGTTCAACCATGATCCGTAGTATCACATTTTGGTCCGTGTACAACCGGTCCTAATAGAATCCATCCTGTTGGTCTCGAAGTTAGGTGTCTACTGCGTCTTTTATCCGGTTCAGCAACACTGTTGAAGATTTTCCTTGGTACTGACAGTAGTGTGATGCCTCTGTAGTTTTCACATTTGCTCAGATCACCTTTCTTTGGGTTCTTGATGAAATGTCTTTCTTTCCAGCCCGTCGGCACTTGTTTCTCCTCCCAAATCTTCTTGAATAGAAGGTGAAGCATGTTTGTAGTTACTTCAGTGTCTGACTTCGGTGTTTCAGCTGGTATATTGTCGAGTCCTGCTTCTTTCCCGCTCTTGATTTAATAATAATAATAATTTATTCTCAAATAACAGTTTGTTACATGAGGCATGCCAGTTTACAGGCAAGATCGAATTGATACAAATGATACAATATTCACTGCAGTAAATTACATAGCTGGGTTGATAATTTATAAGATATGGATCTAGATGGTTTTAATCAGTACGACGGTTGGCGCGCTTCATGAAAGTTGCGTTGCGAATGTGCGACTGATGATCAAGGATAGGTCCATTGAAGGTTGGAGCTTCTAAATGTCGCAACCTTATGTCCCCTTGGAATGTCTAAGGCTTTGAGGATGATGCAGGATGAAATCTTTTGTTCTATATCACAAAAGGGCTGAGAGAGGGAGCAAGTAAAAGAAAGGACGAGAGGCAGAGTAGCCAATATTCATGAAGGAATGTTAAAGGTATGATTACTCAGTCTAATTTTCTTTTATTAAGGGGTTTGTTAAGAAAGAGCATTTTAATAGGTTAAAGAAAATAAGTGTTGACAAGGTGTGAGTGGACATGCAACTGACAAATGGAGGCAATTCGTTCTATCAGATAGCTGTCTCATATTTCCTTCTCTTGCAGCTCTTTCAGCCATCGTTGCTAGTTTTTCCACGTATTTCTGATTGTCGGATTTAATGCTCTTCTCCACTTGTTCGTTTGCTTCTGTGTATTCAGCTTGTGGCTTGATTTTCTGTGTTGTTATTTGGCTGTTGCTAATTGCTGTCTTCTTGTTCTTCCTTGCTTGAATCTTGTCCAGTGTCTCCACAGAGATCCATTCCTTATGATAGTGCTTGTTGCGGCCCGGAATCTCCTGACATGTCGAAGTTAATGCTTCTATGATACCTTTGCAGTTGTCCTCCATAGTAGTTTCCCCTTCCTTCAGTAGGTCTTGTAAGGCTTGGAACCTGGAAAAACTAGCAACGATGGCTGAAAGAGCTGCAAGAGAAGGAAATATGAGACAGCTATCTGATAGAACGAATTGCCTCCATTTGTCAGTTGCATGTCCACTCACACCTTGTCAACACTTATTTTCTTTAACCTATTAAAATGCTCTTTCTTAACAAACCCCTTAATAAAAGAAAATTAGACTGAGTAATCATACCTTTAACATTCCTTCATGAATATTGGCTACTCTGCCTCTCGTCCTTTCTTTTACTTGCTCCCTCTCTCAGCCCTTTTGTGATATAGAACAAAAGATTTCATCCTGCATCATCCTCAAAGCCTTAGACATTCCAAGGGGACATAAGGTTGCGACATTTAGAAGCTCCAACCTTCAATGGACCTATCCTTGATCATCAGTCGCACATTCGCAACGCAACTTTCATGAAGCGCGCCAACCGTCGTACTGATTAAAACCATCTAGATCCATATCTTATAAATTATCAACCCAGCTATGTAATTTACTGCAGTGAATATTGTATCATTTGTATCAATTTGATCTTGCCTGTAAACTGGCATGCCTCATGTAACAAACTGTTATTTGAGAATAAATTATTATTACTGTCAATATTCGGTTTGAATGCAGGACTGACGAACCAAAATTTACTCGAATAGCCCAGACTACGTTCTTCTATATAGCGTACCAAGCGTTTTTGCGATACTCATATTAAATTATATCAAAACACAAACTCTGCTCAATTCAAAATGTCCTAATTTTGAAAATAGAACAAATTATATCAAAAATATAAGATAGCTCAAACGTTACAGCTTGTGCTATACAGTCAACTGTTTCTCTAACGTAAAGTAGTGCGGTAAACAATTAAAGAAAGAATTAATACCAAAGGGTTCGATACCTGAGAATCAATATAAATATTCCCAACAAGATGGGATCAAATGTCTATCTGTAGGGTTTCCAGCAATCCTCACAAGCAAACAGTTGAAAGGTTAATAGTCACACACTGAACCACGCCATGACCTTGAACTTCGTCAAACACAACCTTAATGTCAATAGTCCGGCAATATGCAATAGAAAATTAGGTAACAAAAGATAAGTCTTTCATCAAAATCACATAATAAAGGCTCAGACGAGGAAGGCTGAAGAACAAGAGGTGTGGTTAAATGAGATCTGAACAAAGGTTAAAATACACGACAGGGGGAACAGACAAGTAAATGACAGTACTGTCCAACCAAAAAGCTGCGGAGGGATTTTCATCGTTCTTTTTCCGTTACGCATATCATTGGATAACATTCATTTTTTTGAATGATGCCTTGATAATTCTAGATATATGAGATCCCCATCTTACAGGTGCATTTCGTGCTTCTTTGAACAGTATTAAAGCAACTTCCTTCGTGTGTGGAGCATTTCCTCTTCGTAATCAGAGTATAGTAGCATCTCTTCCGTATCTAGCCTTTGTTGTCCAGCCTGTATGCGATGGGTTTTGCTGATTCCCAGTTCTAACAAATTGTATTTCCTCATTTCCGTTGCTGTTTGACTGGTTTTCCTGGTCACCCACATTGTCCGTACGTTCCATGTACCTATAAACATTGTTGATCTGATTGTTAGAAGGAGCACCAGCCTCGTGACTTCCGAAGGAACTCGGCTTACCACGTGAGGTGTCATATTTATTCCTTCAACTCCCAGGACAAAGTTTAAATGGTTCAATTTGTTTAATGTGGTTGGCGTTTTTTTAGCGAGTTAGTTTTCTACAGGTTAGAGTTGCCAAATTCATCCCGGATCTTCCATTTTTTATACGGGCTTGGAACCGGCAGTAACTTAAGAAGAGCTACAGGCGGAGTTAAGTTGCAAGTAACCAACCAACCAACCAACCCAAACATGTAGTTTTAATAATCGTTACCACAATTTCCACAAAAAATCTTCAATTTTTAGGACCCCGGAAAACTTCCCAAATATCAAACTAAAATCGTATACTGGTGTAATATTAATAATTTATTGTCAAGTAAATATGTTACGCCAGACATATCACCTTGCTGGTAAGACGAGAGTGCCACAATTGCTGCGTGATTTTCTGTAATAAGTTACTCAGGTTGGCGTGTTAAAAGACACACTAATCATAGAAACAGTGAAGCAGGTTTGAGTGAATAAAAAAAGTAATGTCAGTCAAACCTGAATGTCCTGTCTATAAGCTCCCGCACTTTATGAAAGTCACGTCAGTGTGAACAACTTGCGGTTAAGAATTGATGCAAGTAAGGCTCATGATAGTTTATGTCACCACGTTACATGGTAAATCCATAATTGTTCATCAAACACGTCATTTTTAACACATTACTTTGTATGCCTTGTCAGTAATACATGTATTCCTCATAGAGAAGAATGTGAAAATAGGTTACACCAAATCGACCCCATGTTAAGTCTTAAACGACTCGAGGAACAGGTATTTCCCTACCAAGTTAAGTAGATTGCATGCTAGTTGAAGGATCTTCGTGCCAAGAATTCCACAAGGAACCCCTGTTGATATGTAAAATTATAGTTTAATTCAGTATCAGGACATTTATCTTTTATTGTAATAACATACATAATGCCAAAATTATAAATTTGTCATTATATGACTACCCAATCTATACGATCTTATGTGGAAGTCATAGCACGGCCTATACTAACTCATCCTATCGTGACAATCAGCAGCATGATGTTTAGTACTTTTGAAGAACATAATTAGGTTGGAGACAGAATATTATATTTCATGTGGAAAGGCATGAATCATGCAGAGTTACCAAACCGGCAAGACTGAGCCATGTCACACTCATCAGTTGTTTCCACATTCACCATTTGCGACCTCCTCTTAGCATTACATGTTGAGTGTAAATCCCATTAATTATGTGTTTTACTTCAAGGATCTTGTGGTTAGAAACCAGTGCCACCATAAACACACTCCTTTCTATGTTCATTATGAATGACTTTCCTGAAAAAAATTAACTCGGCGTCACCAAATTGTGCATGAAACGTGGCTCTATAAGTGTCCGCAAAAGGCGTGTAGCGGACGACACCGCACGAAAAGCATTCTCCACAGTTAAGGAACTGATCGCTAAAGCAACAATGCTCGCACATCAGGACACCGAAGCACCTAGTAGTATCGCAGTAGATGCATCCGACTCGGCAATCGGAGGATTCTTACAATAATGGGTTAACAAATACTAGCAACCTTTGGCATTTTTCTCCAGACGGTTGCTAGACACCGAATCGAGGTACAGCACATTCGGTAGAGAACTCCTAGCTATGTATTGTGCTGTACGGCATTTCCAACACTATATCGAAGGCCGTAAATTCACTCCTTTCATGGACCATAAACCGCTCACTTTCTCGTTGAGCTCTCCTTCTGACAAGTACCCCGTGAGTCTCGACAACTGGACTACATTTCGCAGTTCACTTCAGCTATTCAACATATTTCTGGAGCAAACAACGTAGTTGCAGACGCCTTGTCTCGAATAACGTCCTTGAGCAGTTTCCAAGGAATCGAACTTCTGAAACTCGCCTAGCTTCAAAAAGAAGACACTGATCTTCAGCACGAGTTATCGTCCACAACCCTTAAACTATGTATCAGACAGATGGGAACAGGTAAGGAAACCTTACTTTGTGACACATCTACAGGTAGGGATCGCCCAATTGTGCCGAAACATTATCGACGCAATGTCTTCATTACATTGCACAAACTTTCTCATCCAGACGTTCGTGCAACCATCTAGCTTATAGCAGAACGGTTTTGCTGGCCTGGCATGAATAAAGACGTTAGGGAATGGGCACGCCCCTGTGTAAGCTGCCAAAAATCTAAGGTCATCATCCCTTAGGCTCATTTAAAACTCCCGATGCTCGTTTCGACCATGTTCATCTGGATTTGGTAGGACCTTTACCAGATTCAAATGAATACTCTTACCTCTTAACCTGTGTAGATCGTTTCACTCGATGGCCAGAAGCAGTACCTATCAAGGACATCACTGCTGAAACAGTGGCCCGAACCTTCGTCGAACGATGGGTAGCAAACTTCGGTTGCCCTTCAACCATCACTACAGACCGCGGACGTCAGTTTGAGTCTGAACTTTTCCGTCGTCTGAACACACTATTAGGAAGCACTCGCTTCCGAACGACCGCCTACCACCCACAACCAAACGGGTTGGTAGAACGTTTTCACCTACAACTAAAAGCCTCACTATCAACTGCAAACGTTTCACAGTGGACCGACGCTCTTCCACTCGTCTTACTAGGTATCCGCAATGCAGTGAAAGCTGACATTGGATACACTGCAGCTCAACTCGTTTATGGAACGACACTTCGACTTCCAGGAGAATTCGTGGATCCTTCTATCTCTTCAATGAACATGGATCTAACCTCCTACACCAACAGGCTTACAAACGCAATGCGTTCAGTTAAACCTGCTTCCACTCAACCACAATCCACCGATGTTTTCGTTCAACCTGACTTACAATATAGTACACACGTTTTCGTTCGTCGAGACGCACATCGACGACCATTCGAATCAGCATACGAAGGACCTATCAAAGTTCTTCAACGCGAATCTAGGTACTATATAGTCGATACCATCAGCATCGATCGCTTAAAAACAGCGTATTTAGAAGGAAATCCCATTCACGGCGATTTTCCTTCGGTACAATTGCACAACACGACCCCTACACTCATAATTCCTCAACCGACAACCAACACTAGCGATGACACTCCGAATGTGTGTGAAAATAAACTTGAAACGACACGTTCTGGAAGAAGAGTAAGATTTCCAGAACATTTAAACGACTATTGCACGTAAAGCACTACTCGACATTTTATATTATCTCGATCTTTCTTTTTACGATATATATTAATTTAAAAAAAGCAATTTTAATACGCTCAAATATTTATATTTTCATTAAAAAAAGCAAACACAAATTTTTTTAACGCTTTGAAGTGTGCTTGAGTTTATTTTCCTTTTTTTTCGCCGACATTGCGTTTTTACGCACATAAGAGTGTATTTCGACATGCACTTACATTTTTTTTCTTTTCCAGGACAGCTGGAAAAGAACGATGCAGTTTACGAGGAGCCGAAATTTTCATTGTACATTATCTTTTTTTACTATGTTGTACCTCGGTTCCATATAGTAAGGAAAGACGACCAGACGCTGCTAAACTTCGTAAGCTATCAGAAGAGTGTTTACCAACGACAAACTCGTTGGGTTTAAACTTCTGGCTGGTCACGTCTTAGGGTCATCACTGCCCCACTAGGGGGAGTGATCTGTAGCGGTAAATAAATCCCCAAACTAAATAGCTCTGTAAGTTTTCGACATTGGATGCTGACCAGATGTTTTAGTGGACTCATCTAGCTGAAGGTGCTCGGTCATGCATCCGCACCAGATCACGTGTGGTAACGCTGTGCTCAACATCTACCGTAATTGCTAGCCAGATTAGATCAAAGAATTCCGATATATTGGTAATCGCCAAATACACTTTTCCGATCTCCTCGACTCTGTCTTTTGATTTCTCTCGGTGGGAACAAATTATATTAGAAGGTGTTACTGGTAGAAGCGTTGTCAAACACTGAATACCTGTATAATCCTCAGGCGCAAAGGATTCATTTGAGCTCCAAAAGGGTCTTACACCTGACGAAACGGACAGTAGATGATAGGTTACAACTAAATTTCTCGCCATTTTACGACCATTCTGCTTCATGGGAAACAAACAACTCACGTCCCACATGAAGAACCGCTGTCACTTGTTTCCTTGGAGAGCTATCTTGGGCTAGCATCTGAAAAGACCATGAACACCATCTCAAATTATGTTGAGGATGCAGCCAGGCAACTCTACTCTTGACGTAAAGACAACTGATCACCCTTACTATACACCCAACTAAAACATCACCATCACGCTACTCGGGAAAACTCCTGAAAGTGCATGTCAAGTATTAAAATCTCAGGTAACCTCCAACGTTTGCTCATTGAGACTTACATCCATCTGGAATGCCTCCCAGCTAGAGTGGCCACAGCCCACTAGGCTGATATCTTCGAGAGAAGACTTGATAAACACGTACCTGCCATCCCCCGCCTGGACCAGATATACCTAATGATTGTCACGTAACTTGCCTGCTAGTATTATCAACCGATATCAGTAACCTACTCTTGTTTTGCTTCTTAGCACCTACGTTAGCCTGCTATTTATACTTTTCTATACAATCACACAGTTTGATTAATAAATTAACTGGCTTATTGAGACAGTTGTCTTTTCGTAGCTCTTCTTCATTCGAACTGAGTTTTTGTTATTCTTCACATTGCAAATAGTCAAGCTTCTTCCCAGAATTGTGATAACTGTTGGAACCCAGAAGCCTTATAGTCGTAAGACAAATGCACCCACTCAAACTAAAGTCATAGGAATCCACAAACATCTAACAAACGGGTTGGAATTAGTTAGGTCGAATAGCTAGATTACAAAACAACTGGACATTACCAAATACATGTAACCTCACCGAAACAACATGAAGTGAACGCGGAGAAATCAGTCGGTCTACCCAAGTTAGTGACAGATATTTTATATTGAAAACCAGTTATCACTGAAATGATCGTATATAAGAGGCTAGAAAAAACTTTGTTAGATTATACAATAAGACTGGAACTGCTACTGTGACATTTAAAAATAGGAGGAAAGTGGTCAGTTGATTCATATTGGTTCGTCACAAAATGCTGGTCATACAGAGCATAACATATTATTGTGCCGTAAATCTTTAACGTGAGCGTTAGTGTTACGTGGCCAATTAAAATAGGCTTAGTCTTGTTACTTGTAACATGGTTTATGTTTATCAATATGGATAGTTACCACTAACAGTGAGACTATAATTTATAGACGAATCGATGAGATTTGCGATACCAAGCCTTAGATTTTTGCGCGAGGTTCATTTATCAATATGTCATGCGTACAAGTTGGTGATGGTGGTGCTTAATGTTGACTACGTGCGCGTTTAGTCATTTTACGGATTGTTTACACATAAATATAATGGCTAAACACAATCATTTAAGTTTTTGCAACAGGTAACTACAAAAGAAGATCGCGAAACACCTCAGATCCTTAGTAATCTTGGAGATAGTTCGTATTACTTTACACTACAAATCTCGCTAGTAATCATCCGGATATATTGTCATAGGGGAGTAAAATACATGTATGACGTAGTGTTTTCGCGAGTTTCTTAGACTGGTGTACTACTTTTCTTTATTATGACTAAACGTTCGTTTGACTGTAGTTTTATGATACAGGTAGTTATTTACTTTCACGACAGTATGAACCTCTGCAGATGTAGGTAGCAGCTATCAATCAGAGTATATGCTTACTATTTTCGGAGATTGCTTTACGTACAGTGGATTTTTTATTATCGGATCGTGTTCTCTGATCTTATTCACTTCCCTTTATATCACCTCTACCAATTTTGTATTCATCTTAGTGATTATGTGTCGCTGTCCTGACATGACAAAGTAACAGGCTGATGTACACGTGATAACCCAATCTGCACATTTGAGGAAGACACTATAAAGAAATCTCGGGAAAATTGCACAAAATCCTCAAGTTTTTATGAAAATTGCCGATTGTCATTTTACTTTGTGGGAAACCTCAGAATCGGGAGGTTGGGAGGCTTCCACGTTATTGATGACTGACCAAACATAACGTTCTTAATCCTCTTTTTACCTTTAATTCTCGATCAATACATAATTATGATATATGTGGAAAAGCTCATCAGAGTAATTTTTGTAAGGTTCACGTGAGATCTCAAAGAAAAGCTATAATCAAGATTGAAAACTCTTGAATCAGCAGTGTACGTCTTTCGGTGAGACTATAATTTATGGGCGATCCTTGAGCGTCTCTAAAAATACCTTAATAACGTTCATCTACATACTTCGGCTAACTGCGGGTTATAAACCAGTGTGAGGAGTTAGGATCAATATTCACAGTTGTTAGTTAGGGCTACGAATTCGATTTAGGACTTTCATTACGAAATAACATCAGCCATAATACCAAAACTTAAGACCTGTTATCGTAAATCTAATTGGTTCGTCCATAAATTGTAGTCTCGCCAATATTTGAAAGATGTGTAGGAGAATACTCGAACTCAAGATTAAGAGGTAGATAATAAGTGAGTACATTTGCGCCATTATGTTATTGTATTGTTCAGTTTCCCAAGTTTTTCGAGTGAACTGTTAATACAGATTCATTTAGTAGTGATATCACACCTGTTGTTTTCCCTTGCTTCGGTCTGGGCACCCGGGCAGTATCACATTTCTCACATAAATCAGTGATCACTACTACTGTCCTGATTGTTTTTGTGTGGCGCATATGTATATAGTACCCCTCGTACCAACGTTTATGTGCTAAAATCAGTGAATAAATAAGTATTACTAACTACAGAGGGTTAAAATATTTTGACCCATAGCTCTTTTAGCCATTTTTCAAGGTTTCACTTAATGTATTTATTTAACCAACTATAATAAATGGTATCTTTTATAAAGATTCTGACCAATTACCATTTAATTTAAAAAGATTCGTCAATAAGTCCAACCCAATATATTTTTCGAGGTAGCTCACTGGAAAGTATTCAGCACGAAAACAATTCGGCTAGCGTCTTCAGCGACTCGTTGTACAACAAATGTGCCAGTGATGATAGCACTCTATTCTCATCGTCCTGTCTATTTATTGCTCGGACGAAGTTTGAACACGGCATCTACTTTAATTCAACCTCATATAACAGATAAGCATCGTGGAGTAAGTGAATAATACTTAATTCATAGTCTTTAGGTAATTGAGTCATGCTGCACCATCGAAGTTACGACCGATCGGCTAAGCTATGCGTCTTTGTGCTTGGATCCTGAAAATAAAAATTCAGTTATTCTTTCCAACTGGAACAGCCTTTCACTCAATTTGCCTTCTGGAAAGGAATTCAGACCGTACATGTGTTCCTCTATGGTAGTTAAACGCTTTTTTCCTGTTTGAGTAAACTGGTTTTTAGTCCCTGGGTATTGATAATATGTAAACTCAAAAACCTGATTCTTGGAATTATTTTCTGGAAATAATGTTACGAATTTTCAATAGTAAAATTTGGTGTATTTAAGTTTGTAGTTATCTAGGTGAAATCTAATGTAACAGAACTGTACTTGTACTTTTTACCTCGAAAACACCACAGTTTCTGTTACATTCGTTAAGAAACCTTCATGATTTCGATCTGTATTCTGTTTTTATGTACGTTAATTGGTCATTATTAGTTCCGAATTACTTATGAATTTTTCCTGCTATTGGTTGGGTGCATATTCTTGCACTGTTTTTCTTATTGAGAGCCAAGTATAAGGCGCATAGTTCAGAAGGACCAAACTATACTATCTTGAATAATTTTAGTTCTAAATAATGGTTACTGTATAAGAACAAACCGTGGGTATGACATGTCTAAAAGTAGACACAATCTTGAAGAGCCACTAATTCCATTCGGAATTTAGACGTGTTTAGGATTTGCCTTGAAGTTCTTATAAAACTTATCCAGAAAATTAATTATTCTGCCTAATGACTTTGTACTGAACGATTCGCTCTGTTTAGGTACTGGAAAATGATATTTGGTTCGGCTAGTAATTTATCAAATACTTGTAATAGATCTTTATTAATTAGAAGAATCAGGGTCAATAATTTACTTTAGACGTTATGGTATTCCTTAAAAAATGTTCGTTTATTCTCGAATCTAGCCAAGTTATATCTGTTATATGCACAATGACTATAATAATGGACTCCTCAAATCAAATGAAATACAACAGAATGTTACCTATAGCTAAATAGTTAAGTTCATTGGTTATATTAGTGATCTAAAGTCCCAAGTATGAATTATTTTTACAAAAGCACTAGTAGCTGGGGTTTATTTGCACTACATATTATCCTCTATTTAATTTAACCGAAAACTTTGTATCTACAACAATATTGATATGCCAATCTGTGTAAATGCTAGTACAACTTTCTAGATAATAAAATGTTCGCAATCAAATAATGTAACCAATAAACTGACAACATTAACAGTTTCTAATTATTATACTTATTAGTGATTTATCATTTTGTTTTTACGGCAAATAAGCTCTAATTTGTATAATCTTAAGTTTCATTCGAGGTCGTCAAAATCACTTCTCACCCAGTTTCCTTTATATTTACTTCAAGAAGAAGTATCCCCTCAGAGTATTAGCAACTGGTAAGTGATAACCACCCTGATATCTTTAAAAGCACTAGAGGTCACTTCGTTCAAAATGTAAAGTAGATAATAAAACTTAATAATCACCACGTATGCTGTCTAGTGTTTATATTGTTTCGTCGTTCTTATGTGGACACAAAATTAGAAATTCGTTTAGAAACCCAGTATTCAAATATTTCTAATTATTAATAAATACTTCATCCATCATCTAAGTGTCGTAATTTTGTTCTCTTGATGTAATTACTTAAATTGAACAACAAACAAGCTATCATCGATTAGTAGACACTAATGCTGAAAACTAGCTATAAATTTTAGTCAAATTAGTGATACAACTACTTCAAGGTATTGAATCAACATAAAGTATGTATAAGGGAGGGAGATCGGTTGTTGACTAAATGAAAATTATTCAGTATATCAGTACAGCCACCTGTCAGTTGTCAATGGTAATTGTTATAATTTGTCTTATTACGATCCAGCTACTATTGCTTGGTATTCTTAGACACTCACTCGACAAGTCCCCAATTCAGAACACGGTTTAACACGAACGTAATTATTATTCTAAATAACAAGAGTAGACGGAAGTAGGAATATATTTATAGTTGAATGAGAAGATTTTAGAGTCTTCTCCAAGTATCTGCTAGCGCTGATTAGATAAGAAATGGTCAATTAGTGTGCCCCAACATAATCTTGCACGGAATATGCTTTAATTCAATCCATATTCCGCTAACAGAAATACAAATCGACGGTCAACTAAGTTTCCGTATTAAGCTTTCAGTCACACTTATTGTTCGGAAGCTAAGTTAGACTATTTGTCTACGCAAATTAACTCAGATGGACCAGTATTTGAAATTACGACTCATGTTGAACGCATTAGCTGTCGAACCACAGCTTTATATACATTCACATTCTTTTTAAATTAAAAATCTAACCTTTGAGGATTATTTTGTATGGAATCGTGTTTCTGAAAATATTAAGGTTTACTCCCAAGTGAAATAGAAAAGGTGATAACTAAGTAACTTAACTCACCGAGTGAAGGTTTATGCACTTAATTTCTAGTCATAGTTTAGTTGGATGAATGCTAAGTGCATTGAAGACGATGGAGCGGAGTTAAAACATGCGGTCTATTTGTTGAAAGCATATTTTAATCTGACATCCTTTTAAGATATAATACTAGTTTACTAAATATGTTGAGTATGTAGATAAGTTGGATATAGCTGGATATCTTTTGGTTTTAATTCATGCTATGCTTCAAGTAGTGATTATTACCATTGTTTATATTACTAACAGTATTATACAACAAATAATGATACTTAACATTCACTTATAGGTTTTTGTACTAGTCTGTAAGTCACATGTATTTACTATGTAACATTTATTCACACATCAAAGCTACTTAAACTTTGGTTGATAAAATATGGTATAGATTAGTGACTCAGTAGTTGAAAATACATTTTTTAGGTGAATAATGGCAGCTCTATATATTTAAGTAAATAAATCATTTCTTTGTAACCTGAGTAGAATTAAAATTTTTTATATTTTCTTCTGTGAGTTTCCTGTTGCATCAGAATTACTCATTTTCAAATTTTCTACCATATAGTTCAAAGCTACCACTCAACGTTTGGTACATGATATTTGCTCATCTGGAAAATTGACCAGTAGTCAATTCGCTTTAGTGTATGTATCTTCTAAATTATCTTCAGCCTCATTGGTACATGCGGGTTTTATGGGCTACCTTATCGGATATTTGTGTACAGAGTCCATTAAACAAGAATTTTTACCCCCATCCTACCTTCCCGTTTTCACCATGAATCATTCTTATCGAAAACACCTTCTCTCATCATGGAGATCTAAGTTTGTGAGCCGTAATCCAGAATGTATTATTCGTGGTATTGAAGATCTGTTTACCACACTACCTAAGCTCTCGTTTACTGACAGCAACTCTATAGCCACTTATACGAATATTTTTCTCAATGCAGATGGCAATCTATCAAATTACAGTGTACGTATTCCTAATGAGAATCAAAATATTAGCTACAATCAACTTAGTCTTGCTAATGTTCTTGTAGATGGATATGGTTTCCTTGTCCATGGAATAATGGGTAATAAATTCGCATCTTTAGAACTCCTCCAACCTTCATATTCATCTTAGTGATAAATGAAAAGGTAAATAATCTTTTAAGCAATCTTTTCAAAAATAACTTCTGATATGAACTATAGCTGGTCACTTTTTAGTTTTCGATATAGAATCGTGCCATGCTATCAGAGTTTCCTTTTACAAATTAATTTCAACCACTTACTGCAAAAAATTAATTAAAGTACTAGATAATTAACCTGTTCAACAGAGTCCAGATATTGAATCTCTCGCTCTTTTTTCCATATTCTCCATTCTCTGGATACTTGTAGATTAAATCGCATTGACGAATAAACTAATTAAACATTAAGCGTATTAGAATACCGCGGATTGAAAGAATTAAGCAATTGTAATGCAACCAATATGTTGGGCACTTCGATTTCTCAGATTAGTAAGTAACCTATAAACCCAATATCCTATGACTTTATGTTTAGTCTATATGATTTGACATCTAATACACTGGTTTGATGGTAGGTACGTTGAGACAACCACGAAGAAGCTCTGGATTTGGATGGTGCAGTTTCGAATCCCATAAGGAGTATAATTAGTCCCCTCAAGATTGCTGATTCGATTTTTTGTTGGAAGTCGATCAATATAAATCTAAAGCTTTTTATCGATTGCTTTTAATTACTTAACTTCAATAACCATTGGATGATTAAGCACCTGATAGTGTCTCACTTTATTACTTTTCATTTACTATCATCTCTCTTGCTCGTTTATTTACTTTTTAGGCATATAATTGTTCTAATATAATTAAAGACAACATTTTATGTAGTAACTATCTTGGAGCAAGTACTGATGTTATTCTTCGACCTATCGCACCATTATCAACTTCTTCATTTACTAAAATCCATAACTTAGACATTCGTAATGTTCATCAAGCTGTAATCATGGGTTATCTTCTAGCATTTTTATCATCCAATATTAACAATACACCAACAGGTCAATTATGCATATCAACTAATTGTCCATCAATAGAAACTTTAGTAAAATGGACTAATCAATCAACTAATCGTTGGACAACTTATTTAAGTCATCAAATGTTTAAAAATCAACCTAATATTACGTTCTCTCTTCTTCCTGTGAAATCTAATCATTTAACAAATATATCGGCCCCAATAAAAACTATACATAATAATAATAATGATTCGTCAGAAATTATTCAAATGCGTGTAGAATCTTCACAATTGTTTTCAATTTATAAATGTTTCAATTCTAAGAATCACGAACATATTAATACTGTACAGTTTTTACTAGCTCGATGTTTGTTTACATGCATGTATCATTTGTTAAAGGACAGATATTCGATGATGGTTTAAAGTCATTACTATTACTTTCTGTATTTATTATTACCCATTTTCTGTATAAGATTGAGTTTTGCTTTCTAACAAGAAATATGTATTTAAAGAATGTGCTTACATTTTGCTCTGTATTTATTTTGAAATGAAATTGTAATTGATTATTCCTATTGGATGTTTTACACCGATCGACCGGTTGATAAACAGTTCTGAACTAATCACGTGACTATTTGTTCGTAAGGTATGATACATCGGGCGGTTTTGATCGGTTAGATAGTGACTAATCTACAAATTGACTTCTATTATGATGCCTAAATATGTTTATTTTTTTAGTATTTTATACATAAGCTTGTTATTGTACATCAGAAAAATGTATTATGAATAGTGATCTTTTTTAATCTCGAAACGTTAAGGCTATTGTGTCTGATTCGGCCTCATAAGTAGTCATTATCCGACTATATCGTATCATTGCACATCAGGATTGTTTTTCGTTTTGACAACTAAAGAATAGTTCATAAATGCTACTTTATAGTAGACTGATTGGGAAGAAACTGCTAAAAGTATTTTATACACAAGCTTTGATTTTGTAGTGTTTAAGGTTTGAAACATGAGCTAATATCTTTGGGTCATACTTCCATTTCTCTAATTATTTCTGGATGCGTTTTCTTAGATATACTTTAGTTGAGACTGTGTGTCAATGTAAAATACTAGTACGCATTCACGTTATTCTTTAATGAGTTGATGGTAAAGGTTTCAGCTATAGGTATAAGGACATAGTAGAAAATCCCAATAGAAATCTCAAAAAGATTCAAGTCCATAGTAATATATGTAATTACTTTTAGTACGTGAACATACATTTTTGACATATATCTATCAAAGAAGAAATGAAAACATCAGTGGGATTGCAGTGTCCTGGAAAGATGAAAAAGTTACTCATGGCTCTGATATATTTATTATTATTTATTTATTTGAGCACATAAATATTGGTACAAGAGAGCGCCAATATATATGCGCCACACAAAACAATGAAAATTCGAAGAGAGAAAAGAAAAAAACTAAGGAGCACAAAAGAAAAAGAGAACGATAACAAAGAGATTGGTGAAAGGTAGTGCGGTCGTAACGATGGAACGGAAAGGTACAATCGGAAGAAATCTTTCAAGTAAGGGAGACACAACCACTTTTTATGAAGAAAGTAAAAGAAGGTTACAGCAGGATCGCCACTGGCTTCTATTCTGAGCCATATCTGATAACGTCTCTAGCCACTGTGTAGCACCATCTCTCAGACCCCAACCAGGGAGTCGTGAAGAACCGACAGAAGCCAGTCCTTTGCAACTTTCTTTCATACCACGACACCATGTCATGCACTGACCACCTCTCCGCTTTTTCCAACCAGTCCCAGAGTCGGCAAACAATGCACGACGTAGAATTCTCTGGGACGACATTCGTAGAACATGTCCAAGCCACCGAAGTCGGTGTTTCAAGATGGTGACACCAATTGAATTATCATCTCTGTGCCCAAACACACGATGCCGAACCTCTGCATTACTAACATGGTGTTGCCACTGAATGTCAGCAATCCTTCGGAGACAGCGATGATCGAACACAGAGAGTCGTCTAACGTCCTCAACTCGGAGAGGCCAGGTTTCACAAGCATAGAGCAAAACTGCTCTCACCGACGCGTTGTAGATCCGACCTTTTACAGCCAGACTAACATCACGAAGGCGCCAAAGGTGGCCCAGATTGGCATAAGCCGCTCTGGCTCTCACTATACGTGCATTGATCTCATCACTCACACCCCCACCAGCACTTATGCAGCTACCCAGATACACGAACTTCTCGACTACTTCTATCTGCTCACCATCCAGGGTGAGTACAGGATTGGAATCCTGCCAGTCTTGTAGAAGTACTTTGCACTTCGAAGGTGCAAAACACATACCATACCTACGGACACTGATTGCCAACTGATTAAGTGCGGATTGCATGCCTTGGGCATTATCGCACAGTAAGACAATATCGTCCGCATACTCAAGGTCGAGAAGTCTTTACTCAAGGTCGAGAAGTCTTTACTCAAGGTCGAGAAGTCTGATATATGGATACTACGAGTCCACCTAGGGAGTTAAAAAATCTTGGTTTTTCAAACCAGTGATCCGAATAGACTAAAAACTTAAGGGAATGAATAACTACCATGCATTTAGGTCTTTTGACATCGCTTCACTGCCCTATTGTTTAAACTTTTGCTTTAAAGACTGAATAATGCATACCTCAGTGTGGGCCTAAATCTTCGAGTCCTTAGAAAGTTAAACGACACTGTTCGTATTTTCGATGTTCTGACAAAGTAGATTACTTTGTTACGCTTAGACTTTTAAAGTGTCTGGTAGTATATCAAAATATTTGCAAACCTCTTATAAACAGTCCTTAACAAAACAATTTTAGTACAGATATCTATATATTTAGTCGTGATGTCATGGAAAGACAGTCTTCAAAATAAACAAACCATTCACATTCCTTAAACGGCTAAAAACTCAAAAAAAAACAACTTGATATGAAGTGGCAACGAAAATGGAAATGTGGAATTTGGGTAGTTCTAAAGCCATGACCAGTGAAGTTCAGTCATGCTGAGTGTGAGGTAGTTATCCACCAATAGCACCACGAGTTGATTGGAATTACAAAAGTAAACCGCTGGATGCCAACTCAATAACCTAAAAGACTTTTGCTCAGGGCGTCAATGCCTTAACTTCAATCCCTGGGGCGGTCTTGGATGCGTACTGTCGAGAAATTTCATGCTCAAATGAGACAACTATTTAGTGCTTTCTACTTATCAATGGTTATTTAAAGTCAGCTCGTAATGTAAGCTATGAATAACAAACAAATAGCAAATACATTTTATCATTCGTTCTCGCAAGGTTAGTGATACTACCTGATTGGCACTGCCAACGGCCACCATGATATCAGGGTTCACAGAGTCTATTTGATGTCTTTTGAACAAATAAACCTCATCTTAATGACCTCTTTGAGGGCTTGGTCGGCAGTATCTTTTAACTGACTAGTCATCAATATCTTGTTTGCCCAGTACTTAGTATTGACCTTATTTTGTCAACCAATTTGCTAAATATGACCATCAGTCTACGTGACTTGATATCTTGTGTACTGTGTTTTGATATTACATGAGTGAAGATAGTTGGGAGGAAAGGCAGGTTCAGATATTGCTGCCAATTGACTCCAACCACTTGACATAAATCAATTATATCTGTTATTCTAAAGTTTCAAATCAGAAGTCCTAACTTATATAGGTCACATATATCACGTGTTAGATTTCTGTTTTTCTTCGGACAACTTTCATAGTTTTATTATACACCAGTCACTATCCTACATTAAGATGCCTATGTTGATTAAACCGATTTAACTAATATCTTACTTATATTAGCAGAAACCAAGCTAATTTAACCTCTTTATCTAAAGTCATAACGTTCAATCTTCAATCCCTAATACAAGTAAGCAATATTACGAAAGAATTTACAATCATAACTACAGTGACTATAAATTATAAATAGCAAAATATGTGGACAGTGTTATTATTACCATTATTTTCATCAAATAAAGTAATAGTATCCTTCAGTGTTACAATGTAATTCAACTTGGTGAATATTTCCTCAAATTGATAAGAATAAAGATCAAAGAATTACAGAAGTATTTCTTATTACGTTATTTATAAAAAGACAATTTAAATGTTAATTTTAATGGTCAATTGTTTAACATTAAACCAAATATTCATGTTTCAAAGAGAAATTCTTTTCTTAATTATATTTCAATAATTTGTCATTATATAATCGGTTAGTTATAAATGAAAACAATGGAATGTTATAAAAATTGATGCTTTCTCAAGTTAGACCATGTAACAGCTTTTTATTAATGGTGGCAACAGGTAGGAGATTGAATTAATAAGAAGAAATACTTGCACTGAAATGTGGACACATTCTCTTTTTTTTTTCTCCCTGAAATATTGAATTACTAGAATTGCATACCATTCAAGTTTCTCTCAAATTCCTTTTTATATAATATATACGTTTATAAATAGATAAGTATTTATAAGTATATTAGAAAATAAAGTGGGTATAATAATAGTCAACAAATTGACCAATAATTCGATGTATGTGAAAAACAGTTCCATTCACTTTTGGGAAAAATTATTTTTTTTTTTATTAGTCATTAAATAGAGTACCAATTTGTATACTGCCCAAAAGAAACCCTTATAGATATCTCATCTTTAGATAGATATTTGTTGATAATGTTAAGAATGTATTTGTTTTTCAATTCTAATTCCTAATTATTTGTACTATGACATATGAAAAAAAAAGGAATTTTAAGTAAGAAAATAAACGAAATAAAACAACATTTATCTAATGAAGTGAATTTAGTCACTAACCATCCTTTAAAAATGATCTATTTTGTTGCATTTATGATTGTAACTACGAGGAGTATTGAAATATGCACTTTGAGTATACATTATTATACAAGAAGAGATTGATTGGGAATGAGAATATAAATTACCTTATGATATTAGTTTGATTCAAAATTTGAAACGACACTAGAGCAACTCATCAGATTTAAAATAAAATAAAAATGACTGGTTCTAATGACGTCAGTCGTTGAAAATAGTTCATCCAACTATAGACAATAAAAAATACCTGTCAAACATGTGAATTAACTCAATCTGAGGCGGCATCTCAGCACAAAGAGATCAAATATTCTCTATTAATACCAAAATAGTAGAGATAGTAGTACCACTTGTAGTATAAAAGATCATGGATAAGAAATATGAGTCAGGGAAAATAAATTGGCATAATAAGAGGTATAAAATAATCTAGAAACAGAATATGGGGAAAGACAAAGTGAATATGTTCGTACTATTCCGACCAATTTAAAAAAGCTGATTATGGTAATAACAGTAACGCCAACCTAGTGACGATTTCATGTGCTGAAGTCATGTTTTAGTTTGACATGCTCACCCCACTGCAAAAGCAAGTGGTTAACTGAACTCAGTAACTGAATGGATAATGCGATGACGTTAGAAGTGAACGGTACTGGGTTCGAGTCTCGGAGTGAACACCAACTCTTAGATGAAAGTATATCCAGCTGACAAGCCGCAAGCACTCCTAGATTCTACTGTTTGCCACAATCTGTCTTAAAATAATTATTTTAACAATAATTGATTATATAATGAAGCCACCTATTTTCGTTAAAAGAACATCAAGAGTAATTTTTATTATGTAAAATATAAATAAAATAATATATAATAGGTAATGTTACACCATTATAATCACTTTAATATTGCGATCGGAGATTCGTCACACTTTCTTCCTATGTACAAAGTTCAGGTTGAAATTGTTCAATAACAGTTCCTTTCACAAAGGTTAGCAGAGTCAGCATCCGTTTCTTGTTAACTATTATGAACGCATTTTTCGTATCCACCTTAAATTAACTACCCGTTAAGTGTCTAGTTATTGTGCTTGTGAACACTTGAGTTTTTTTAAATGAAAAATAGGTTTAGACAAAATGTCTAGAAAACCTTATAGATCCCCTTTCTCTTAGTTATTTCTATGTACTTGCCACCACACGTACATGTAAATTCAGAAATGTTATTGGAGGTAAACTTGAAAATGTATTGACTCACTTTTCATTGGCTTAAAATGTATAAAATAAAACAACTTAGGCCTTAGGGATGTTACTTTTCCATCAATTCTAACTACAATCTCATCTCCTTTGAATTCAAAACGAATGAGAACGAGTTGTCTGATGACAATTAAGTGATTGAGACTTTCAGTAAACGTTTTTTTTCAGACTTCATAATAAACTTTTTTAATTATACTAAAAACATTTAGTGAACTTAAATACAAAAAACAGTGTTTATGCCATCAGGGAGTTAGTTAAATATTGTTCGGATCACAAGCTAAAATATTACTGAACCAAATGATAGTTGTATAACATAATGCCAATAGTTATAATTGGAGTAAAGATTATTAAAAATCTCAGTCTACTATAGCATTAATAGATTGACAGATGTTTCTTTCTGAATACATAAGTTTTGGTCCAAATATTTTTAGTGGCAACTACTTCAGCAAGGTATAAAAAATAGTGTTCTTTCATCTGTTAATTAAATAATCATTTTCAACTTTATCTAAATACAAGTAGCATATACGAGATAAGCTGTGGTTGATTAAGCCATTAATATACTCTCCATTTATTCAGAAATCACAAACTTGGAGAAAAAATTATCTTGTTTCCTATTAATCAACACATGTTGACTTTGATGGAGTTTTGTTCTCTGAACTGGATGGTTTGGTCGTGGAGCTTTCATCGTTCTTCTGAACGACATCATCAGCACAAACTTCAGATAGAAGTGAAGTGTTTGAATTTCTCCATATGTGTCTCAAAGCTTGTTCTGTGCACCTCGATCAATCAACGTCGAGGTGCACAGAACAAGCTTTGAGACACATATGGAGAAATTCAAACACTTCACTTCTATCTGAAGTTTGTGCTGATGATGTCGTTCAGAAGAACGATGAAAGCTCCACGACCAAACCATCCAGTTCAGAGAACAAAACTCCACCAAAGTCATCCACCTGAGCTACAAATCTTCTCCACCATCTCAAAACACATGTTGACGCTAATGATATCTCTTATAATTGAAGTTCGATAGTTTTCGTACTATCAATTTTACTAGCGATACTATATAATAAACAAAGGGTTAGAAAAATTTAGTCGAAGTAAAAACATACTCATTACTGGTTGAATGCCTAATGTTATCGCCAGTTCCTTAAATAAAATAGTTTGAAAGATGTCAAACGATTCTTTTGTATAGAGAAAGATAATTTCTATCAATTACTAACAAGATGGAAATCTAGGACTTTCGGTCGACCACCTCTATCCATTGGAATGTTAGTTAGTTTTGGGTAGTTAGCAGGAAATCCTGAGCCTAGGTTTCGTGTTATTTGACATTGGTCAAAAAAGGCAAAGTTTAAGTTTTGAGGATAGTGATGCTTCTTACAGGAACCAAATCCACGTCAACTGAGACACCGTCACTAAGATATTGGATTCGGGAATTTACTTTGACTGAATTCTAATCAGTAACCAGGGTCATGTTTGTCAAGTCCTGCAATGTTGATCTAATCCTGTTAATGATATCCCATTTCGATTACCTCTATCTATCTAACATTAAATAGAATTCATTATTTCTCTAGTGAAATTTTGTGAATAACTAATCATCACGACTTATACAACTGCACTTATATAAATAAAATAACCCAACAGCTACTCAACTTTTTAACTATGAATTGATAAATGCAGAGCGAAATTCCAAAAAATTCTGATAGTTAAAGTGATTTTATTACTCAGCCCCTCTTACAGAATGAAATCGGAATTGTGTAACTGTGTTTAATAAGAAACACTTGATATGGCTATTTCACTAACTTAAAAATTTGGCATTTTATGTTGTACACGAATTCTATTATGATTGTTAAAAACAAGTTTATCTAAATAAATAATGTAAAGTATTGTGTATTTTTTTTCAGAAGTATAATAGATCTAAAATAAAAGAAAGCCATGTGAATGTCTGAAGCATATCAACTATACCTATAATAATAGTAGTAGTTTCTATAAGACTAGAAAATCTTTGTCCACTGTAAGTGATGAGTCAACAAAAGTGTAGGTGTGAGAATGAGTGGCATATCGGGAATAAATAACCATTGTCAGTATATATATATATATATATATATATATATATATATATATATATATATATATATATATATATATATATATATATATATATATATATATATATATATTTGCTTACACCTACGTTAAGGCTAATTTTATTCGTTATTAACTGAAATACGAAGTTAACGTATCACTATATTTTACAAATATTGTTACCCACGCAAAATGTCTTTTTTCTTTTATTCCATCTATATACGTGTTAGTCACCTGTTGGTTTTATTCAATTGGATGAAGAAATAAGTTAATTATATTGTAAGGTTAAAATAGTTGGATTCGGGCCAGAACCACTGTCGATTTCGATTTAGTACATTTACAAGTTTTTTTATTTTAGGTTCAGAAACTCTCATTGAAAGTCAATGATCTTCTTTTAGTATCGTACGTTTTAGAATATTGTTCGTCCCTATATATTTAGAAAGAAAAACATAGTAATCATACCACATAGGTAATTTTATTTAATTAATGCGCTTTTATTACATGACTGTAATTTGAATGAAAATTTTATTCACTACTCTTTGTTCTTAAATGTATGGCAATAGTTATATTGAATTGGTTACAGAAGTCAATTATGTTTAATGTGAATAGAATAATACAAATTCAGTTGACTTCAATACTTTATGCATTAGCTAATCATAACGTATAACATTTAAAACTTATACGAATAAGTTACCGTACATCTACAAAAGAAACTAGTTGGTCTGTTGGTAATGGTCTCATACTTAATGTTAACTTTAGCATGAGACACGAACGGAATCTAAACACCATTTTGAGATCCCATAATGATTGTGCCATTGGAGACTGATAACCACAGTGTCGAAGGTCAATTATCTTGGTGTTACCTTTTCTTCTGATCTCTCTTGGTCTTCTCACGTTTTATTGTTATCGAAGAAGGTTTTCCGTCTGACTTATTACGTAGAGATTGCATGTTCTTGGGATTACTCGTTATTTACTCTTACAATTTGTCAATTCTTGCATATTACCTATTATTCTTTACTGTTCTCCATTACTCTTTCCCGGGCTTTTGAGAAAAAACTTTGCTGCTGTATTGCGGAGAGTGCTGAAAGCAGTTAATGTGTGTGGTGAATCTTTCGAGGTCATAATTAATGTGGTTGTGGATAGACATCTAAAGTCATGCAAACTCTTGACAGGTGTTATTTTATCATATACAAGCCATCCCCTTCACTCTTATCTTTCACCTTGTATATCTTCTGGTAGAACGAGACGTAATTACATTAAAATCCAAGCCCTCAAGCAAAAGTATAAAATTTCTATAATACCTTACCTAGCAAATATACTCTGTGATGAACAGGTTGTTAGAGTTAACCTAGTCAATGACCTGCATTCTTAACATGTCTCTAATTTGAAAATTTGTACAGTCTTTCAGATTGTTTTAAAACTTTTTTTGTCTTTGTTTCTTTTTTTTGTGTGTAAGAAACTTGTTGAAATACCCTATGCTGAGAATTCTATATTGTACCAAAACTATAATATTGAATAAAGCCATTAATAATAATAAATATGAAAATGCATTATTGTTTCAAATGAAGATTAAAACAAAATTAATGGAATTGAAAAAAAGTTGTTGTTGCAAAAAATAAACTGATTTCAAGACTATAGATTATCTAAATATCATAGAACTAAGCATTAGCTGACTTCTTAATAAGACATAGTTGAATATAAATTAGTAGTAATTACAAGTAATATAGATTAATATCAGTCAGTTAAAAACTGTGATTATACATTTGAAAGAATTGAAAATGATCCCAATGTACTAAAAGAATGAATGTTTTTTTTTACATTTTTTTAAAAAAAGTGCTGTAATATAATAAAGGTAATGTTAATATGATAAAGAAATATTTAAACTTTGATTAGTATTCTGAGTTTAATACTGGAACAGAAAACTATCTACAATGTTTAATATAGAGATAATATTTTTTATATCGGATCATAGATACGTAGAGCAAGACTTGAAAGTCAATGTTTTGACTAATATAGATTTGAATTCTATAATTCATCGGTTCTATTGAAAGTAACATAATATTTGATGTTTATTTCATTTAATAACAATGAAACTATGTTTCTCATTAGAAATTTTAAGAATTTACCGGACACCATTAATCAAATAATGTTTGTTACGCAAACTGAGTATTTGATGCTTAGTTATTTGAATAGTAGAAGATATGTAAACTGTTATTAGATTCAATGAAAGCTTACACTGAGGACAATACAATAATTATCTTATATAAAGCAATACTCAAAGTTTCAGCTTTTTCAAATGTTTCACTATAAATAATCACACTTTTTCGAATATGTGAATAATGCATTCGTTTATAAGGGGTGCACTCACTTCAAGACCTGCAGGTTAATATAAATAACTACTACTTTAAATGAATAAATCGTAATAAAGTCTACCATATATATTAGAGGCTTTTTGCCAAGAAGCTTTCTAATTGATCCAGTTGATCTCTCGAATTACGTATCAAACGAAACTAAAATACTTTTCATAAATTTTAATAATGTGATGATATTTTTTGAAAATTAACTTGGTTTGTTTTGTCGCTTCTATGCATGCTTGAAACTGTTTGTTATTTTCACAAATCTAGTTTTTATTTCAAATAATCAAACTGGATTTATTGTAAAATGGATACAAAATATACAATATGTCATAATATTTTTGTCTGGCCAGATACGGTTATGCAGAAGCAAAGAATTAAAGCTTAGCTCAAATTTGATATGACTTCATGTTCTTTATCACTTGATGTAAGTTTTATTTACTACTACACCCTCCCCATTGCGTGCATTAGGCTCCAGAAAAGTGTAAGGTGAGATAGATCATATCATAAATATATTCACTCTGACCAACTGAACTAGTTACATCATATCATGGTAGATTTATCAATTCATTAACATAACTCAGTTTCATTTACGTGCTTAACTTCTCTGATTTGAAACTAAACCAAATTTCAAGTATAAGCTGACAGTTTCTATGTTAAGTTAACCAATAACAATAATAATTTTAAATATCTCAGCTTAAAGTTCGTTTCTTTTACTTCTTCATTGTTCTATTCCCAATTCTGACAATGTTAGTTTTGCAAATCTGGTTACTAACTGCATAGGTTTTAAATTTGTTAATAACCTCTCTTGTCGGTATGTAAATGATATTTAACTGTTTACTATATTTAACTTTGTGATAAAACCGAAATTGAATCTTTAAATCATCCACCTAAAAAAAAAGTAAATTTTAATGATTCACAATAAAGAAAATGACAATCTCAACTTTGTGACAAACATCAATTGGATAGTAAACGTAAATTATATTTCTCACTGTTGCAGAAGTTTATAAGACCTTTCATCTAAATTTGATCGAATAGTTTCACAGTATTTAGGCGCCGAGTTAATGTGAGACATTAAAGAGGAAGAATGTATTTGTAAAATCTTAGCTAATGAATTTGAAGCAAATCCAACCTTTGCACTTAGCGATCTGATCTAAGCTTTTTTAAATATATTCTTCCTCTTCAATGTTACAGAAATGTTTTACAATAAAACCATATTCTATAACATTTTATTCGAGATTCATTACTTTATACTTGGTATATCAGGAATATAAGTTATTAAACAAACAGTTACTCTGTTTAGTGTATTCGCGACATCATTTAACCTGTTTGTCAATCAAGAAAAAAGCACCAATTCAATGAAAATTTCTATCATCTCAAAATTAATTATATAGTTCCTTCGTTGAAAGTGTACTATTTTTGAAGAACTGATTAGATTTATTTTAATGATTCTTGGATTTTTGTGAGAAATACACACCGCTATGAAGGATGGCTTAAACTACATTGAGAACCTAGTGAGAAATGTGCAAAATCTAAAAATATTCAGTTATAATAACATTGAATTGATAAAACATGAGGTTACATGATTTATGAAGTTTTGTAGGGAGCTTAAAAGTGTTTGACAGTTAAGAGAAAAAAATGTTAGTGACATGTGTGCTCATCCGTTTGCATACAAACCTCTTTTCCACACTATTTACTACCTTCACTTCTAAACAACACTCTTAGAGCTAATCTTCAATCAAAATCCTAACTATAACTCAATCGTAAGCCTAAATCCTAATCCTAAATCAAAAAATTAACTATGAATCTCAGCTAAAGCCCGTCATTCCAACAATAACGTTTTTAGTGCTTTTGCCTTATAATGTATTCATACATTTCACGTCTATTCTGATGGACTAAAATTTACCACCACTTTCATAAAGTCATTTAAAATGTGATTGAAGTTTACCAGTAAAGTCTACTTTGACCATTTCATCATTAAATTTAATCCGTTAAAAGGTTTTATTGAATTCCACACTAATTTTAAATAAACAGAGGTGTAAACGCACGATACAACTAAGTATTCAGGTATTATCACTTATATAACTAGATTTACCATAACTAGCTGTTAATTAATTATAATGTAGTAAAAACTGTTTTACGCTAACATAACTTATAAAAGTCTGAAGACTGAAAGTTCTTCTGTGAAACTGTGGTTGCTGAATGAATGAAACCATGTAAAAATAAATGTTAATCCAAAAGTTAGTGACTTTAAGTTATTAGTATTGTTGACTAAACCTCATCGATCTCCATTAAATCTGAGCTCTCGCAACTGGTGCTTAGATATTATTCACAGCTACAAATTCACAAACGTTTTAAATAATGAATAATAATAAAATGAAAGATATTCGTCTCAACCTAAATTGGAACAAGCAGCTAATTATATCAGTATGAAGAACAATTTGATACACGGGTAAATATAAATGATAAGTCCTTACTAAGATGTTGGGTTATACAGTTAGCCATCAAACAAACAATTCTGTGTGTATAGGGTTGTGGAGATTGTTGAGTTAATATTGATATCATGAATAGATCCATTTTAGACCACCACTGAAAATCTGGGAGCATTGCACTACACTAATGACGGCCATTTCGTTCTAGTATGGGACTCCTCACTAGTGCACATCCATGATCCCTCACTTGGGACGCAAACCCAGGACATTCGGTCTTGCTGACGAACGCTTAACCGGTATATCACTGAGCCGGCAACCAACGGTTTAAAGTTTAGCTTCAACCAATCTATGATATTGTGCTCCCGTCTTCAGTGAGTTAATGCTCCACAACAGAGACGGTTCAACATCACCGGTCACGGCTTCTCATTAGAACTCTAGGAAATCCATCTTGAAGCCAGTCACCAGTGAGCACATGATAATTATCAGTATAGGCTTGTGGAGATTGTTGAGTTTAGATTGATATCATAAATAGATCATGAATTGATACACACTGCTGAGCAGTCCCATACTAGAACGAAATGGCCTTCCATTACTTCCACGTTTTCAATGGTGGTCTAATATTGCTCTATGCATGATATCAGTCCAAATGATTCTATATAAAAAAAGTCATTCAATCACTATGTTAGCGTTTTACCTTTTTTCCTTTAATCACCAAAAACGATAAACAATTTAACTTTTTTTTCATTTAGTTGTGCTAGTTGATTCAACATTTACTCATAATTGATGTCTTTCCAATATTTACAGTTAATCATCCGTTTTTTGTCATTTATTGAGTATCACCCACGCAACCTATGATGACATAATCAAAATAAATAAATGAAATAATCTACCAACAAAAATTAAATAAAATTAATATTAAATTATACTACTTTTTTTTTCAAATTAAATCATGATCACAATTGTAGATATATGCACATAATATTTACTTTATTTTGGCATTTCTTCATCTTTCATTGTACATTGAACCGATTAATTTGATTGGTCATTCTATTTAAAAATAAACAAGTGGGCGTTTTAATTCTGCACAATTCATAAGAAATCTCTCACTATCATTTGAGTATAAAAAGGAAATAAATAAATAAATAAACAAATAAATAAATAAATAAATAGAACTGAAAATTCATATTGATTAAAGTCCGTTACCCTAAAAGGAAAAAAAACGTTTTCCATTTACATTCTTGGAATTAACAACCGCTAAACGATATTTAAAGAAAATGCTAATCAAATTTCTACTTTACTGTAAGTTATGAACAAATGTTTGTAGCTTCAAGTGTTCTCTGTTGTTTTTCTTTTTTTTTTTTAAAAACTAATAAACATTTGAGTGTATTATTCACTTTTTTTTTCTTTTCAAAGAATTCTGTTTTTGAAAAACAAATAGTATTCACATTTTTAAACCTTATCAAAAGTGTACCAGAAGATGGATGCTGACAGGTACATGGTGATTTGTAATCTAAGGAGTTTTATTAGTTGAATTCATGAGTTGATCTAAGCTAAATCATCAGTGAAAACCTGAAAGCACTGGATAACTGTTTCATCCTGGTACAGAACTCATCACTGGTGAGCATCCATGACCCAAACTCAGAACATTCAGTCACGTGCGCGAACACTTAACCTTTATATCATTGAGCCGACACCCAACGATATTAATGTTTAGCTTCAACTAATCCATAATCTTGCACAACCCTACATCTATTGTCTGAGGTGAATAACTATCTCACACTGAACAGGGATTGGACTTCACTGGTCACAGCTTCTTATTAGAACTCTAAGAAATCCATCTTTAAGCTAGTCATTAGTGATAGTAATCTATGAAATGTATTTATACACAGTCTAAATTCTTAACAGTGATATAAATTGACTGTTTATAAATATATGAAAAATGTATACAATTAAGATGAATTTTATATATTTAGTAATGTGTCAATAAACTCAACATGTTTCATATATTTAATTGCCCTGACATGTGCAGAGTAACTGTTTATATACCTGTGTTCTATACTCAAGGGAATTGATTTTCAGTAATATATTATGAATAGGGAAATTGATCTGTGATGAAATCAATTTCATATTTAGTAATGTAACGGTTTCATTTTAATAAATATTGAAAATAACGATGAATGAATTTAACGTTTACACTTGATAGTTGAATATTAGAAGGATTCATTGTATCATTTAAAATATCTATGTTGAACATTTTAATGAAGACATGTATGGCAGTAGTTTAATTAGTAATCTATTCTTCATAAATTAAAACCCATTTAAATTACCTGGGAGATTGTTTGGGCATAATGAATCTAGACAAACATTAATTGTAACCGTGATTAAAATAATGTTAGCAGACCGAATTTATTCATTTGAAAAAGTGAATACACAAACCCAGCTAGTTACTAATAAAGGAAATATGATAAATTCTTTTACTCAATAAATTTTGTTATCCTTCAAATGAATATTAATAATTAAAATAGTGATATTATCTTATAAAGAACAATGAGCTGACAAATATATATTCATATATAAATAATCAGATTAGCTCACTTGATGTTGTTTTACTTGTATCTTCTTATTGTTATTTAGGACTGCAAATTGATCAGTCTCTTGTTGGTATATGTGCATACTGTGAGAACTGTCTCGATATTGCCTTAAGTCAGAAGCTTTATAAGCAAAGATGATTAGTGGCTAGCAGTGGAATCCAGAACGCACATTTCGTGCTATTTGGGACTCGTCGGCTAGATGTACCTGTATGTAGGAGTTGATGTTCACTCTGAGACTTGAATCCAGTACCGTTCGCTTCAAATGTCATCACGTTATCCACTTAGCTACTGACTTCAGAAGGCCACATTCTCACCGCACTGCACAAGTAATTGGTTAACTGGATTCAGTAGCTAAGTGAATAACGCAATGGCATATGAAGCGAACGGTACTGAGTTCGAATATCAGAGTGAACATCAACTCTGAGATGTAGGTACATATAGCTGACTTGTCCCAAATAGCACGAAACGCGCGTCTTGGATTCCACTGCCAGCCACTAATCATCTTTGTTTATAAAACTCAGATAAGTGTTTAATTATTTCAGCTTACAAGGAAGGAATATTTAAATATAGATAATTGACAGGTCAGTGAGTAATGATTGGTAACATGTTTATCTAATCATTTAGTAGTAATCAAGTTCTTTTAATCACTTTGTTGTGTAACCATTAGACTAGGTCACTTGATATCACACATACTGTTTTTAGATGTTAGGTGGACCTAAGCAGGTTACTGAAGCTGAATGAACGAAATTCGAATCCTACAAGGAGTATCAATTCCCTTAAAATTATAAAGATCACAATGCTAACCAACCAGTGTCAACAAGCATGAAACCTATGTTCATAATTTTCTGTTGATCATTCCAAACTACCTTGTACTTGAATATATAATTAAAAATACTTTATTATTAATGAGCCATACAAATTGTAACATAATTATTAGAGAATATCAGTCATGTAATCGTTCTTAAACTCTTTAATTCGTTAGTAGTAAAGTTAATTCACTTAAATAGCTTATCATTATAAAGTAAGATATTACCTATATAGCAGCTGTATACAAATTAATGTAAGAAATTCTGTTAAATTGACTAATAATAATAATTATTATTATTAGTTTGTAAACGAATTCATTTTGTTCTTCTAGTTTCATTCGAAGCTGTACTTCACTTCTTAGTTCGATTTCATACATTCATTACTTAACCTACTGCTTTTGGATAATGATTTCTTGCTGAAATACTAATTTCTTCAATATACTCATTATGCAAATATTACATAAATATAATGTCTTGATACTGATATATATGTGATGCGTACAAAATGAAACATCAAAATTATTGACTACACAATGGACAGGCCATGAGAATAACTCACATTTCGAAAATGACTATCTTACACAACGTTTTGATCAAACAGATTTATTATTAAAAATTGAAAAGAAAACAAAATGACCGTCCAGTGCTTCCAGATTTTCAGTAGTGGTCTAACTTAGATCGGTTCATGATTTCGATGGAATTCAACAATCTCCACAACCTCATGTTGACAATGATCACGCACTCACTGATGACTAGCTTCAAGAGGGAATTTCTAGGATTCTAATGAAAAGCCGTGACTGGTGAAATTAAATCGTGTCGGGTATGAGACAATTACTCATTGGAAACAATGGAAGATGATTGCACAACATTTTAGATTGATTGAAGTTAGGCACTAACACCGTCAGATGCCGGCTCAATGGTTTAAAGATTAAAGACTCACGTATGAGACCAAAGGTCCTTCGTTTGAGTCCTACCTGTGGGATCACGGATGCGCACTAATGAGGAGTCCGATACTACGATTGAAACAGCCGTCCAGTGCTTCCAGGTTTCAATAATGGTCTAAATTTAATCAGTTCTAGATTTCAGTAAATTTCAGCAATTATTTACTTTCATATTTTAAGTAACTACTAAGATTGTTAGAACCAACCTTTTCCCTGTATTTTATTTCATAACAATAGAAAAATTTGTCAGTTGTTTAACTCACTAAAATAATCTAATCACATGTTAGGAATTGCTCTAATGTTTTTTTTTCTCTTTAGATTGCAATGCTCATTTGTGTATGCACTCGCAAGTATTTACATAAAGAGTGTTTGTTCGGGCGATGAAATATACCTTAATTATTATATGATTGTTATTGTTATATGACGTAAGCATTAAATAGAACTAACTAACTAACTAAATAAATAAATAAATAATACAATAGTCATAAATCTCTTTGATACACATCTTTTTCTTAGAAAACAAATGATATTCATCATTTACACCAAAAATAACACACTAAAAACAACAAATGAATGAATGAATGAATTAATGAATAAAAACAAACATAAAATTTTATTTAAATCTATTATCATTAAATATTGAATGTGTAGGCGGGTAAAAGCTTCAAGTTAATTATGATAAACAAGTGTGAATATGTTAATAAATAAAACAATGATAGAAGTCAGTTTATTATTTTGTGCCAATAATAAGTAAATACTAAAATTAGTAGTAGGTTGATGATGGGTGTTTTTTGTTTGTTTGTTTTTTCTTAGTAGAGGGTATGAGCAACAGTGTAAAAAAATTGCTTGTTTAGTTGTAGATAAATAACATGAGTGTAGGTCGATGTGTCAGGTGAAAAATAAAGTGAGAAATCATAATGATTCAATGTGAGTATAAGAAAACACAAACAATAGAATAGTTAAAATGATTGTAAATTTAATTAAATTCGCCTTAATGATAATTACAAGTACATGAAAATAGATCAGTGATAACATTACATTCAGTTGGAACAGGATGCATTGTCCAATTTGATAGATTGAAAATCTTTCGGAAAAGTTCTAGTTTTTAAACCGTATACATAAAGGAGATCGAATACAATTAGCTGAATTGTAGTCATTAACAGCTAATGTGTTAACACAAATTTGTTCTACTATTCCTTTCTCATCTCATACTTTCTAAACAAAATCGATGTACTTTCATTCGTTTTGATCACTTATTATATTCCGAAATGTCATGAATAAGCAGCCTGATTAATGTAATCAGTACAATCATGCAGTTATTCACATTCTATGCGTAATGTGATAAGTCTGATCTGTGATTGTCTGTCAGGCTGATTAATTTAATTCGCAACCATAGCCTAGAGTTATGTATATGATCAATGGTTTTTTTTTACATAAGATCCTCATACATCTACGCACATTTATTCTCGTATTACCTTTCACCACATCTCACACTAATAACTCACATTAATACTGGCACTTTAAAAAATCATTCCGAAATCAACATTGGACAGTGGTTTACTACACAGTTGTTTTGTGAATTATATGTATATCTGATAATTTGATTTCCGATTATTTCTTTGAAGAAGTTCGAACCAGATTGTCGAACGAAATGTAGGAGTTATTTTAAATCCCAACAGCCTAGATTCTTAGGAATATAATTCCCGTTCTACTGTCCTCTAAAAAACTTGGCATCCAACTACTGTGAAACTATTTATTCGAAATTTTTTTTATAAATATGTTATACGCTATAAATGCAATAGAATATTCAAAAATAAGGTTTAGATTTCGCCTAATTTATGAAAATCGTTATTTTGAATATACTTGGATAATATCTAACATTTGTTTCTGCGTATTCAGAGAAGGACTTAAAGAAAAACACAGGCACATGTACATTAATTATTAGTTTAAACTTTAGAAAGAAGTCTACTAAACACGCTGCTAAAGTATGGTGACATATATGTGTATATACGCAGTAGGTATGTTTTTTTCAGGAGCTGATATCAACTGAAGTACCATTGGTTCATTAGAACTTTATTTCATGTAGCATGCATGGAATAGAATCAAAGTCATTATTATTTTTAACTTGCATCAACTTGTTCCGCAGTATAGTTACAATTTTATATCATGAACAAATTTATGCTTCGTCCCATTGTTGGCCGATATCATAGAGCAAGTCTTAGGACTAGAAAAAGTTTCAAACTAAATTTAGCTTACAACAAAAAACACTATGCCATGTATTTTTCTGTATCAGATTTTCAGTGTAATTTAAATGATCATATCGGTAGAGTTAAATATACATATATTTATACATCATTTCTAATCCAAAGTTTCCCTAAACTTTGCTGTTTTTGCCGTTTTCATCTTATGAATTAACCTTTCATTCTAAGGTCATGTCAGTCATTATATATATATATATATATATCGAGGGAGAGAGAGAGAGTTGTTCTACCTTAATTTTTTCTTCATTTAATATCAAGCTTTTTATGAACTTGTGTTGTTTCCTTGGGTTACATCATTTAGACATAATTGTTGTGTACGTCAGAAGTCACAGTATCAAGTTCCCATTAGTTCCCAATCAGAGTTGAAAAATCTCAGTCGTCTGTAAACATCAGAAACCATGACCTCAACGGAAACCCAAACTTAATTACTCACCAAAATTTAACAAATTTGTGTAACATTGTTTATCTGCTTAAATGTTTACAAATCGCCAAAAAAAACAACAGAAAATTAGAAATCTATAAAATTATAGGATTATCAATGGACATGGATTGAAGGTAGATAATTATCGGTAAAGGGTTGTGGAAATTGTTTAGTTATAATTTAGATTATGAACCGATCGATGAACAGGTAAGAAGTCTCACACTGCAACGTAACGTTCAGCCAGTGCTTCCAGGTTTCCCATGACGGTCTAACATCGATCTCAATTAAAGGGCGATGATTGACTTTTATATAGAATTATTATCATTATTATTACAAATAGTTTGTCACATACTACTAAAAACGACTACTATTTTTAGTTAATACATAAGATATAATAATATTTACATTTTAAAAGTTAATTAATCACATTCGACCACTATTCCAAATGTCCAGTCTTTTATTGTTTAAAAATAACTCCTATTTACCTAGTTACTATTCATTTTAATTCTTCAATTTATAGACTTAATCATGAAAATTAATAGAGTGATTAATTTAATGAATTAATAAACGCCAAAACAGATGTTTCCTTTGTTCATCCACGACTTCTTGATTGTATAAATGATTGGACATAGGATAAAATAAAAAAAAATTATTCCTAATGTTTCATAAATTGTTTTTTTTATTTCGTCAAAGGAAACTAAACCAAAACCCAATAAAACACATGAGGATAATTTGTCCTATAATTTTAATAAAAGAATAATTTGTTCGTTACTGAATAGAGTCACGAAAGATTTCTCAACGTTTATGTGAATAGCTATGAATTATAATATCATCTACTCACTAGTGACTGACTTCAAGAAATACTCCTGAAGTTCTAGTGAGAAGCCGTTACCAGTGGAGTTCAGCCAGGTCTGTTGTGAGATATCAGCTCACTGAAGACAATTGTATGCAGTGACGCAACTTCGTGGATTGGTTGGGGTTAGACATTACCACAATTGGATGCCGGCTCAGTGGTCTAGTTGGTTAAGCGCCTGGCGCCAGACTGATAGGTTCTGGGTTCGAATCCCGCGGGGTGCAGGATCGTGGATGCGCACTACTGAGGAGTCCCATACTAGGACGAAAAGGCCGTCCAGTGCTTCCAGGTTTTCCATAGTGGTCTAGCTTCAATCGACTCATGATTTCAATCTGTGAAATTGTAATATCAGTCAAATAAAAAAGAGGTAATAATACATTGATGAAATTGAATGAGGATTGTGCCATATCTTAAATTGTTTGAAGTTGAAAGTGTGAACCATCAGCTTGAGTATCTATGATTAGAGATTGTGATTTTGAAGAGGCTGAAAATTACCAAATTCAATCCCATTTTGGAATATCGTTTGTTTACATTTTTTTAGAAGTAATGAATAGATACAAAAATAATTATTCAGTTCCTTATAACTTTCGACGTCGTTCATAGTGAAGTGTTGTCTTCAAACATACTACTAATTACAAGTTGAACTTCATAATATTTTCTTTTTTATTCAGTTTTAGTTAAAGTCATATTTGTAAAACTATGTGACATCATAAATGAAGTTGGTTAATGAAACTTTGTTCGTAATGAAATTTAAAATGCATAACTCTATGAATTAGTTTAATCCAATTGATTTATTACATTCACTTGTAACTAAAATTATTATTCTATGTTTTAAACGTAGGGAACTTAATTTAACTTTGAATAATAAAGAATGACACTACTCACAATTAATTAATTAGTTACTAATAATAGTAGCTATATTTCTTTTAAGGAAAGATGGATACCAAGTGAATCTACATTTCTATTATATTCTTCTGACCGAGATATTCGAACTGATATCACTTATTTGTTTGTTTTTCGGTGATAAAGCCATATAGTAACAGCAAGCATGAATTAATGGTTGTTTTCTGTGTGGCTATTTGAATGTGTGTTGTACTATTAATATATATATATATAATAAACGTTTTGAAAATATCGTCAATAACTTTAAAAAGGTATTTAGTTATTCGTTGATTCTTTGTTTTCTCAATTATGAGGAACATTGATCAATCAATTATTTAAGTAATTAATTAATCATTATTAGCAAAGTGTCTGGCAGTGGAATCCAGGATGCACGTTTCGTCCTATTTGAGACTCGTCAGCTGGATGTACCTACACCTCAGAGTTGATGTTCCCTTTGGGACTCAAACCCAGTACTGTAATGAATTAATCAACTGAGTTTAGCTAGTGTATTTCGCTGGTTGAGTTTTATTCTTATAGAAACAGTACAAAACATAAATAATAAATATTGTTTATAAGAAAAGTTATATTTAGTTATTTATTGATGAAGAATCCTAAAAGTTGCTGATGCCTTAGTTCATTTTTAATGGATAATAAGGAATTTATAAATAATGTTCAATTTCAAATTAGTTAATAGTAGAAAGTAGCGTAAATTAAGAAACCAACAAAAAGAAATCAGGAGATATTGGATACCCATCTGGTCAGATATATGTGAACTTGCATGAGAACGAAGACAGAACTGTTATATCAGAACTACTAAGATATTAATTAGCTTTGTAAATAGTCGAAATTTTTAATTCGTATCCATTCACAGTCTAAATCCATTAATTCTGATGATACCCAACTTAAATTCTCTGATCCGATTCCTTTATGAAGTTATAAGTGATCATCCCTGAGGTGTTAATTTACTGCTTTCGTCTTAGCACCCGGGTAGTATCACATCCCACGCACAAATCAAGTGACTCGTGTGTATGTGTTTGTATTCGGTACCCCTTTGTACAAATATTTATATGCTCAAATAAATAAATAAATTTACTAGCAGTAAACAGACATTTGGCATTCCCAAACCTAAATTTTGAAATTGTTTATTCCATAATGAGAAATACTTTCAACCTACTCATTTTATTATCATCTATTCGTTCGTTCAAAACGCTAATAACTCTCAACTCCTACTTCAATACCGTGAAAAAACCCACTTCCATTCTTATTTTTTCTACCTCATTAATTTAGGCAAAAACATCAATTTCATCTGATGAAGATTTATGGTGTTGACTCAGTATGAAACTAAACAAAATACATTAAGTTTGTCAAATATATACGAACAAAAAATGTCTTAAAAATTTAAACTGAGTATTTTTCATTCATATAAATCATTATAAAAAGATCCTGAAATTCCGTAGATAGTGTTTACATTGAATAATTTACTGTAAAAAAAATTCCAGCCTAAATCATAATGGCATTCATTCATCGTGGTTTGGTATGTAATCTCAGACGAACAGAGGAGCTCCGATTTTGAATGCTAGGGTTTTCATTGATACAGCGTTTCTAGAAGTAATCCTCTTCTGCAACATCAGATGATGGTTTGGATGTCTGCAGTTTACAATGGAAAGGCTCAAATGATTGTGTACCAAAGACTTAGTGCACAATCTTTTGTACCTAATAAGATGATTACCGATCCTCTAGCTGCTGTTATTAGATGTGTCAATGGATCGGGGTTTTAGTATTCTTCAGTTCGAAATTATATCAAATTGAAACCACTGACAATCTCTGTGCGTCGGTAGTTCAGATTTTGAACAAAAACTGTAAGTAGTAGCCTAAACTCTATTAAAAGTGTGAATTTTTAGCCATACAAAAACTTTTGAAAGCAACAGAAGGCGAACACCGATGCTAAGGTTTCCTTTCCTATTTAACTATATTTTTTCGCTATCGGCGTTATTGTTAGGGAAGCATGAACAGTGGCTTTTCCTTTTCTATTCTTTAATGAAGGTAACATGAATGCGTCAACACCACAATTTGAAGTATCAGCCGCTACAATGGTTAACAACGTGGGGTTGCAATGTCCCAGTAACATTTCGGAGCTCATTAACGATTTGAGTTTACAAATTGTTGATTCATATTCATTAAAAAAATCATCCTACACCAATTGGTAAGCACTTGTGATGACAACAAAGTACTAGTTTTACCGTAAGTGAGATCATAATCATGTGATAATAAATTGAACTTGACTGCTGATTTATTTGGAATCCACTAGTTGAATGACATATTTGGCATAAGAGATTGAAGCCTAAAATGAAATCCAGAGTTTACAAGAAGAATCATTTTATACACTTCGTATATATTTCATAATTCATAGTTAGAATTATCACAGAAACAGATATGAACATCGATATTTACCCACAAACTGATAACCTTCTGGACCCACAACTTATATTCAGTCATCGTATACGTGTTAAGGTGAAGCTTTACTTGCAGTTAAAATTAACAGTTTTAAAACTTAATGTCTTGAACTGTTTTTTTTACATAATTTAGGTTTGTTGTTATCTGTCAAACTACAGTTACATACTGTAGACTTACATCCAACAATTCTTGCAGATGGGAGCATAATTCGTCATAGAACTAAACGATGGGCCTTTTATGAAATACATAAATGTGGTCGTATTAAAGGATATAGTTGTTTAGAACATCGTCATTGTTATGAACGTTATCTACGTCATGATATGGTTTGTTTTGAAGTTTATCCATGTTTAAGTTCATGTATATTTATTGCTCAGGTAAGAACTAATAATTCGATTAATTATTAATACTGTTTACACGCTTTTCGAATGTCTATTTTAATGTGACTAACAAAGAACAGATTAAGCATTAATGTCCAACAACCTGATGCTTATTAGTGCAAATGAAAATATCATATCAGAAACTTGTTAATGGTCTAATTGTTAGGCGCTTGTCAGATGATCTGATGGTTTCAGGTTCAATCCTGGTAGAACCGATGGTGTACACTTCCGAAAAGTCTCATTCTAGGATAAAGCATCTGTCCAGCGCCTCCTAGTTTCCAGTCATTATCTAAACAATGTCAGTCCGTGATGCAAACTATGAAGAATTTCAAAGAACAGAACACATTATGTAAGAAGACGTCATTTGCGCCAGACGTTTCATTGGCATATTAGACAATAATTTGTTCATCAATTTACTCTATCAATAAGACACTTGAGAAAAAAAAGTTTTACAATGAATACGTTATTAAATTCTAGATATTGCTTATTGGACTACTGTATCATATTATCAATATCTATTCTGAACTACTATTATTTTGTAAGCACATTATTAAAGTTTAATCCAGATCTTAGTATTGACTGCATCTTGTTCAACATAAGGTGATTCAGATAATCTAATACTAAAAATTTGTTATTAAATAAGAAAATGTCTTAAAGATTTATTATAGCAAAACCTAAGTCATTCACGACTGGATCAACAGATTAATTGTGACTAGCAGTAAAATCAAGAACGCTCTATACTGAGGCAATCTCCGCAGGATCTACATTTATCAATGATGGCTAAGTAAAACTCTGTACTGAGTATCAACAACGGGATAATTTAAAATCTTTATAAGTAATAACATGACGGAATGACTTACAATATAATTTCCAACACATTTGTTTGTTTAACCTTAATTTGAATTTTTGTTATTGTTTAATAAAATTCATTATTATCAAGTAGTATAAAACATATTCCTTGAAAAAAAGATACTAACTATTGTTCTTTCATATTTGAGCTCGAAGAGACTCTCATTTATGGGCGACCTTTGAACGAATCTTAAGTGACCTTGAGAAATATTAGCCAACCAGAAAACAGTATAGAGTAAAAATGTGCTATACAAAACCAATGAAACAAAGTGGATACACTTCTTATACATGGTTCAAAAACTTTTCAAGGTTAGAAAGAGGTTCAGAGGTCCTAAAATCTTAATGCATGCAGTAGAGAAAATCATCCATATGGCTACAAAATAGTCAACCTCTGGAGTCATGATAAAGTCTCAAATACTCTTTCAGCCTCGACCACATAGCTTCAATATTGTTTATATGCACACCGGTTGATGAGTGCACCAAATGCTACTTGTGGATAACGACACGGTGCAAAGAACCAAACCTATGTAGGAGTTCGTACGCTCTCCAAACATCCTTATATATTGTAGTACCTGTCTTCAACCAGTGTTACTGGTGCTTTTATTATACATTTCGCAATAATTGTCGTAATTTGCCTTAGGAATTATATATGGGGTTTTCATCACGAACTGACATCAGCTATAATGCCAGAAATTTATTTAGCCTAATGGATGAAAGGCTTTCGCGTTAAAATCCGAGATCTGTTTTCTTATACCTGATTGATTCGTCCACAAATTATAGTCTCGCCGTTTTATTTGTTATAGCTGCTCAATTATCACATTTTGTTCAAAATTCCCCGTGAGCCATTCGTACGTTAGCATTAGGCACTGAAGTTGGCGCCGTAACCTTTAAATCTCTAAAACGCCTCTGATTGCCTCGTCCATAAATTAGAGTCTCGCCTTGAACTCTTTTTTAAAAAAATATCGAATTTTTTTTGTTTTACAGCTTCACGATGCTGAAAAATTAAATGAACAAATTAAAAAATTATTATTAGACGGTATACCAGTCAATAATCATAACGATCCGATTAATTATGTACGAGAACAAACGGCAAAATTATTGAAGGAATTAAATTTAACTTTACCATTGCATAATCAACCAAAAGTCTCAGTGCTATCATCACCATCACCACCACCATCATCATCATCAGCAGCAGCATGATCATTTTCGGAATCGTCTAATATGAATTAACCCAGGAGTTTCACTACATTACAGGTCAAAATATTATAATGATAATTTAGAGAAGAAAACAAGATCAAATTATTATTATATCTTTTCTGTTTTGT
>OX104024.1:14711667-14767732 GCA_944470205.2 Schistosoma margrebowiei
TTATATTTAAAACAAAGTTACGGAGTTAGTTGATAAAATAGAAAATCCATACTATAATACTTAATTTGCAAAATGGTTGATAATTGTCTCGAACTTCGTTGTTCTTGCATTTCCATACTAATTACTTTCTAGTCCCGCTCTTTCTTTCTTGATCTTCCCAATCTTCTGCTGCCAGACATTACATTCCTGGCTCGCGTCATATACTACTTATATCAATATAAGTAGCACGCACCACACTTCCTTTACCACATAAAGTACGAAGTATTAAGTTCAAGTTGTAGAAATAACGATAAACTTATTTCTGTTATATTTTCAAAGTAGATACACCTTTGAGAACTGTATATTCTGTTGAGGAGAATTCAATAACTGAATAAATACTATCATCTTGTGTGTATGCGTGTGTGAAATTATTTAAATTGAAAATCATGAATTATTACAAAATAACTTGAAGTGTAAATATAAGGCCATTGATAAAAATAGTGAATTACATTAACATCAACTTTATGCATAAACACAGTCATTAAACTATAAAAAAAGGCTAAAACCGTACTACTAAACTTATTGCTTTTACACAAGAGCGGCCTGCTTGAGCATCTGGGCTACCTGTTCTTTCCATCTAAATATTTCAACAAGTTATCTATTTTTTCTTTGTTTTAATACATCATTATGTTTATTAATACCATAACCTATTCTGCTGCGTTTCTGAAAAGTGTACAACCTTTCGTTGTCAAAGTTACAAAAACCTCAATAAGAGACAGTGTGGTTGCTGTCAATATACAACGAAAAGAATGCACATTATTCAGATATTCACTTAGTGAACTGCTAACATCTAACTGGCGATCACTTGATATTTATCGCCAGGACCGACCAAGAAGAAAGAAACGGAAACTTGTTGGAATACTTTGTGCTGAGAATTCTATATTGTACCAAAAATATAATATTGAATAAAGCCGATAATAATAATAATAATAATAATAATAATAATAATACAACCTTAACATTTAGACCCAAAAACATCATTTATCATCTTAATTTTAATAGTTGTATCACTGATAATTCTTAGAGAATTATTGGAAATCAAATAATCACAAAATAACTTTAGAGATAATTTAAAACTATTGATCTGTACGTCAGACTCGTGGTTATATTCATTTAGTCTTTAGTTCTGATTTGATCCTTTCAATCTAACCGTATTGCAGTAACTAATCTAAGTAAATGAACATTGTATGCACTGTTAGGTGGTTGGAGCAAGTAAACAAGAAATCCTGAACCTAGTTTTTATGTTATTTGGGATTTGTCACAAAAGTGTACTTGTAATCTTCAGGGAACTGATATTGCTTTAGTGTAAACTGGTTTCTGAATCCAGGACATTACTATTGAGTTCTTCGGTCCTCAAATAACCACTTATGAGAATGACATATCCAATCATGAAATACCTGAACAGATCATTCATAGAGTTTTAGATTGTTAGACTGAGTAACCAGTGCTTGAATCCAATGATTCGTACGACGTTTTAAATGTTCCTTGCTGAAAAGTGTTAACTAACAAGACACATGGTTCTAAAGTGTTGTCCTGACTATTTATTCATGGTAACTTACAACACTATTTACCAATAGCACTATACCTGGAAAATTCAGCGCATTATTAAACACTGATGTACATACGATCATTATAGAACTAAGCGACCATGTTAACTGTACATAAATCATCTCACTGACGATGCTTTTTAGTTCTTCATAGTCCGAGTAAGCCATTATGAATAACTATTTATTGTTATCAGTAATCAATAAGTTAAATTGAATGAAAAGGAAAAAAAATTGTCTATGAATTATGCTTTTTAGAGAAAAATAAATCCGACTTTATTTTACAGATGGGGTGGGGCTGAAGGGTTAAACTTATTACTTATTCCGTATTCTAATCTGGTTTTTACATCTATTGTATGCTTTTAACTAATTGAGAACATTAAGACAAACTGTATCATATTTCATTGAATGTTTTTTTCCTTTTTCGTAAGTTTTAGTTTATGAATCTTGTAAATATTACTAATAATATTAAGAGTAGTATATTTTATTTATTCTTCAGCTCTTAAACTACAATCATAGTATAATTGTCGTTTACCTTCCGTATCAGAAATGCAGTAAACATAAGAAGTTAATAAAAAGATGCTGGATAGAAAATAAAAGTACTTTACAGTAATAATACTAATAATAAATATCATACGTTTTAAATTAAGTGTAAAATTATCTAAAATTCTTTACAACCATTAAGTACATTTTTTTAATCATTATTATCATCAAAAGTTGATAAGTTAATATATATAAACTCATGAGTTGATCTAAGCTAGACCACCTGGAAGCTCTAGGCGGCCGTTTTGTCCTGATGCGGACTCTTCAGCAGTGCGCATCCACGATCCCACACATGAAACTGAAACTCAGGACCGGTCTTGCGCACAAGCTCTTAACCTCTAGACCACTGAGCTGGTATTCATGATTTTGCGCAACCGTTTATTCATTGTCTGAAGTGGATAACTGTCTCACACCCAATAGACATTGGACTACACTGTTCATGGCTTCTCACTACAACCCAAGAAATTCATCTCAAAGCTAGTCACTAATGAGCATATGATTGTTATCAGTATGGAGATCATGGATACGTGCTAATGAGGAGTCGCATACTAGAAAGTAATGGCCATCTAGCGCTTCCAGGTTTTCAGTGGTTGTCGTGACTTTAAGTCCGGCTAATTACCACGTGATATATTCGCCAACCGAAGTATGACTTATTAAAGCTTAGTACTGTGCTAAGCCAATGACGTTCGACTGGTATGAGCAGCCTAGCATCTTTATTGGTCCTTTACTCTCCTAGTCCGTTCAGTTGATTCCAGAACGCCAACGGCAGCTCCCATTATGCGAATCATTCATTTCAAACATACTTGGTTTATATCCCAGCAAAACAGACCACACCACGCCATAAAATAGGAAACAAGATTTTTAAAATATCTAGTCAAAAGTGGCTGTGAACGTGGAAGATCAGTTTATAAACTGAGTATAATTTAAAAATAGTAAGTCAAAATAAAGCTTATAATAAGAGAAATATAGATATACATACTCTAGTTGCTGAATAGTTATACAATAAGAATATATATACAATATTAGTTCATTGATAGTTCTCAGAAGTTACCCGTAATTTAATCTTCACTAGAATATAACAGTGGTGGTCTAGCTTAGATCGGCTCGTGAATTCAACTGCGAAAATACTATAATCTTCATAAATCTCGATACTGACGTATACAAATGTATATCTATAGGTACCTGCTAAAAGTTGAATACGATGGAGTTCAAGGTGGAATCTGGTTACTTCAGAAAACATTCAGAAGCAAAAATCTAATAATTTTCTCTTATCAGCAAATGTATTAACCATATTGAAGTGTTTTTGCCTGCATTTTGAAATAATTAATTATTCAAAATGATAATATAATAGCTAAAAAATAAACATGTCAGTATTGTGCGGAGATATAAAGCGTGTAATATTATGTGAATATTGTACAACGAACTTCAGTAAATTCGTATTGTTTTATTTGTCACTGGATTTGAGACAAATAGTTTTTCAATCATTTCATATATTCTACAACTTTAAACGTAACTGAATTCCAATATCTTACTTGATTATTCCATTTTGATTATTATGATAAGTATATTCTTCATTAATACAATTGAGTGTTTTATTTAACATAATCAAAAGTAAACGGCTATCATGAAAGGATAATTTCTATCAGCTCTACTATGGCAAAATGAAACTAAATTGTAATGACCTTCTACGGTCATTACTGGTCTCAATCTGGGATAAAAGAGTAAATTGGACACGAGGTTAGCGACCCCATAATTTGGAAAAGAACCATGCTAAAAACACGCTTATTGATGAAGCTGGTTAAGGATTTTTCAAATCTAGTTTACCGCCTAATAAATGAATACCTGCTATTTGAACTTATCAGAGAATGGTAGAGAATAAACTATTGTCTTGTTCTATATAAATAGAAACTAAGGGCCATGGTAAAATCACAACTTTCTTTAGTCAGAAGGAATTACGCTCCTAATAATGATTAACTCCAAAATAATTCACGGTTTTCAGTCGAATAGTTCCGACACATATGGACTATTGATTGCGAATTCAGCAGTTTAAATGTATCATAGTTGTTACGAGATTTAAAATAGTTAAATTGAACTTCTTGCAAACTTGTGGATGCTTATTTCCCAAAAAGTTTTAAGCTAAGACGAAACAGCTGTTCGGTAATTTCTGGTTCAAATGATTGTTTATATGAAATGGATCCTCGTGGACAATCATTTTTGAAGTTTTTCACATTCAAATAACTTTCATTTTCAATAATTCCGAATTTATATTATCTTGCAAAATGTTTCTCATTACAGTCTAAATTATAAGCATATGGAATTCCATATGCCAGTCTGTTTTGTCAGAAAGGTCATGGCTTGTGAAAGTGATGGAAATATCACTAATTCGCCACAAATACATTTTCCTAAAAGCCTTTTGAATTTCATCTATGTATCTGAAGGTTCTAATTTGTGTAAATATAATATATATATAATAATATATATATAATATATAATATATATATAATAATAATAATATATAATCTACAGACTTCTAAAGCTCTAATTGTCGGTTAGTCAATGAAACATGAATGGTTTAAAATCAGGGTTTAAAAGTTAAAATATGCTAGACGTCAAAATCAAGTCCGTGAACGAATATAAACAGATAAAAAACTTATAAATACTGTTCAATACATGAAGTAAAGTATTTAAAATGGTGTCAGCTCTCGTCATGAACTACCTATTAACGAATAATTAATAACTGGAAGGAACTGAACAGCTATTTCAGTTGAATTCAGTACTGATTACTAGTGTGCATAATTGTGACTTCAGAAAGGACTGAATTATTGACAACTTTTGTAGTACAATATCTGTCCTATTACTCAATAGATACTATTCTAAATCTAGTAATGTTAAAAGTCGCTTTAGAATTGACTCCAAAAATATGGATTATAAGTAAGCTTAGTGAATTTCAAACACTAAACAAAACTTGACATTCATTCATCAGCCTCGATTTGCATAAAAATCAGTGAAAATATTTCTAGTTAATTGAACTATGCATTTTACATGAAATGGTAATTGTAGTGGTAGAAAAAATAAAATAAAATAATGGCGTTGATGTGTCAATTTCTGATTTGATCCAATTCATTACATGCTTATAACAGTCAATTTTTCTGATTGACATTCATTATTTCTTTGTTCAGTAAACATATGAACTCAAGTTATAGTCATTTTATTTTACAATATTTAGAGTATGTCAATGTTGTTCATAATATCTCTTACTTGTTGGTATACACATCCTATCATTGTTGAAAAAAATTACTGATAATTAACATCAGCCATCCTCCATTTTATAGTTTTTATTTATACCCGGTGTATACCTTACATGACTGACATCAGATTGATTTACTGAGATTAGTGGGTATTTACTTACTTATAGGTTGGTTCATAGATAATCATTTCAGTAATTCACTCCAAGTATTTACTAAACAAACCATGTAATATGTAATATGAAACATAATTTATAATAGTGTTGTTAGACACTCATTTCTTAATCATAAATCAAAATAAACTATCGCAGCACTAACTTCTATGCTGAATCTACTCTTCCGAGGCCAGCACGTGAAGTGGTATTAATTTATTACGTTATATGAAAGGTTTAGTAGAAGATTACCGGGTGTTTGTTTATCACATACCACATGTTGGTTAAGTTATTTGTAGAGACTGTTATTCAGAACCTGTTGTAAAACCAAAAAAATATAACATAAAATGCAGTCAAACCCAAGAAAATGCATAATATTTCTGATAATTGAAAGTGTTTATTACTTAGCTCTCATTCTTGCTAAATTATTGAAACAGATTGTTAGGCTATTATATTTGTTTTATATTTCAATAACTGATTAGATAGTTTTCTTTTTTAAAACTGTTTATAATTATCAATAATTACGGAGTGATATCAGTTGGGTTACCATTTAAATCCATTGAGAGCCAGACAGTAATTTATTCTAAATAGCTATGTGCATAATATTGCGCGACTATATTCCGTTGTCTGTGATAAGTAATTGCCTCACATTTCACACAGTTAAACTACACTGGTTAAGAGTTCTCATTAGAACTCCATGAATTACCACTTGAAGCCGGCCAAATATTACTAAAGTTAATAAATTTATTTAAATTATATTTCTCGGTCAAACATATTTACAATGGTTATTAAACTGTATAAGAAATTTAAGAGCTAAATAAAATTCCCTTCATATAAACGGCATATATTCTCTTTAATCTACAATATGATTGTAATAATTCATCATTCACTAATGCACAAAAAGAATTATTCTTTTCATTACTAAACAACAAACTAATATACTATTCTTTTTAAAGTAAAATAAAATAAATGCTTATTATTTAAAAATCCACAGTACAATGGTAAAGGTTACATCAAATGGTTAAGTTTAAATTTCTTTGTTAAATCATCAATGTTAAAACAAAAGTGAACCACACTAAAAGATGATATTGTAACAGAAATCCTTTATCTTCCTCACTTTATATATAATTGACAGTCCAAAACATATTATCAGTACACGAACATTTGATGATAGAAGGACAACTAGTATCATGATATCAAGTTCTGAATGACATTAAATTTTTCTAACTCTTCCCTAAATTCATTCAGTCAATACTTTGATTCCATTCTATGAAAAAAAATGGTAAATTAATTTCTTTCCAGGTTGTAAATCACGATGATGATATGTTTTGATGAAAGCGAGACCAATCAACTTCAAATATCTCATATGAAAATTACCAGACTAAAACATATAAATCGCCACTTGAATCTCAATAATGCGACTGTCCAATTTGTCATTTGAGTTCGTCTGTGACATAAATCACCTAATATTCTCGATGTTTTTATTGGAAAAATGAATATCGTATAATTGTGTAGAATCATTTAAACACTGGTTTTCAAGAAGTGTGAAATTTACATGACTGCTAACTAACGGCATATTAACAAAACGTCTTTATAATTTATGACACATTTTATTACAGTTTGATGACAAAACGTTGTTCAACAAAGATAATTGAATGTTTAACAGTCATTTTATGATGTAAATTATAAAATATTAGAAGCAGAGATGGATGGTGACAAGCAATGGAATTCAGGACGTGCGTTTTCTCCTATTTGGGAATCGTCAGCTGGATGTACCTGCGTCTCACAGTTGATGTTCACTCTGAAACTCGGACCCAGCACCGTTCGTCCCAAACTTCGCTTAGTCACTGATTTCAGCTGGTGATTCTCAAAATAGGACGAAACGCGCGTCCTGGATTCCACTGCTAGCCATCACCCATCTTTGCTTATAATGCTTGCAATATCGAGACAATACACACAGTATGCACATATTCCAATAACAGACCGATCAATTATAGTCCTAAACACCAATGGGAAGATTTAAGTAGGCAATATCGAGTAAATCAGAAGAATAATTAGTCACTAATGATGACAGTCATAAGTGGTTCATTTGAATACTTAACCGTGCAGTAATCGAGAAGTCTAGACAGTAAAATTTTATCAATGCAGGTAACAAAGAATTCATCAATTTAATTACCAACCATCCGTGACATTGGGAGATGGTTATATAGTATTACTAATTAACTGAAGTTAGAAGTGCAAACCACTAAATCTCAGTGGAGTCAAGGTTAGATATTGGCTTCTTGATTTGAAGGTCCTGAGGTTCGACACCTAAAACGAAACAACTGCTCATCACTTCTTGATATTTTTCTGATAATGATCGGTTTGTGCTCTAAACTTCAAGGTAAAATAGTCTCCCCAAACCACTTTGGGATTAAGATAGTCACTATTTAGAACACTGAACAACAACTATGCACATTACAAAATAATTGATATTCTACATACTTCTATCCGATGATTTAAAGACAACTGGTCAGTCGTGACTCATGAATGTCTTGAAGTTTACTCATCCCTGAGATTCTGATTTTGTAACGTTTATAAATGCCAAAATAGAATGAAAAAGCTCTTCAGTTATTCCTTGATTTCAATTCTTTTAGCTGAGGTTAGTTCGTAGAACAAATCGTTTTATGCTTTGTGTGACAAAGAAATTTTCCATAGGGATATGAATGAAAGTAAAAAGTCATTGAATAAGTTGTATCCTATGGTTCTTCATGTATAATGTGACAAATCGATATTCAGAACTGAAATTAAACAGTTCATGTTAGCATATATGGATCCTGAGTGGATTGCCTTTTCAGAACCTTTAGTTACAAGTTTCAGTATTTTTTTATTTGACTAGCGTTGCAGTCTAGGATCCACATTTGATCCTATTCGGGACGTGTCAGGTGGATAAACGTGTACCTCAGTATCGATGCTTACATGAAGACCCAGACTTAATAACTTATCGCTTCAAACGCTAATATTCTATTCACTGTTCTACTGAGTCATGATAGCCACTGTTTTATTCAGGATGCGCAAATGGTAACACCCTATCCTATTACGGTTGAATATAAGTTGTGGGAACACTTAAATCCATATTAATTTCGACATAACCGCTGATCAATTTAACTCCTATCAGAACTCACTAAGAATGTGGAGAACGAGTTGGTGTTTAAAGTGTAATAACACTTGGTTCAAGTCCTAATGTAAACATGATTACTGAAATACATGTACATCCAGTTGATAAGTACTAAACAGAGTAAAATGCTTGTCCGAATCCCACTGTTAACGGCATACTAAATATTGTTAATATATGGAGTATACTCATAATTCTCTATTTATATCTAGGTTTTAAATAAAAAACGAAATAAGTTTTCCATAGACATGACGATTCTATTTTTACTATTATTTTGGACTCATTATTAAATTTGATTATTGAATGATTATTCAATATTGTCATTACTATTACTAGTTAGAAAACTGATTTCTATTTTCATGGGTTAACTGTTGCTCCATTTCTGTCACTCCGACCATACTTATAAGTATATAACTATTATTTTCATCAATAAACATGAATAGTGATTGTATTCTGCAAAAAATATATATCTTAGAGAAGAAACAATATTTGCATATGTTGTTATCTTTAAACTAGATGACTAGAAGTGAAACGGTAAATCTTTTTGACTGTGGTCATATTGTGGATAATATCAAATCATTTCGAGCAACCTGTCATATACCTTCTTCATTTCCTAATGAGGTTCGATCCTGTCTGCTTCATAGAGCAGAGGCTCTCGGGATCCGAACCTATAATCTGAGCTTATATGTTCAGAAGAAATACATGGCACCCCTGTCCCATCCATGGCTGGTCATGACTTATATATTATTTACACAGTTTAGATTACGTAACTTCAATAATTTTTGTGGTGATTGTTTTAAAGTCTATTTATCCATGTTTGGTATTCTTCCTATGTTGATCAAGTGATTGAAATGCTTACGTATTTCATTATTCTTATTACTAATAATACAGCTACCACTCAGTACAGAGAATAAATTGAAAAGTTTTTTTTCCTTTTGGCAATAAATTGTTGTTCTGGTACAATGATTCATGGATATTTAACTTTAAATGTAAACTGTTTTCATCCCGTGATCTATATACATGGGTATATATATATGCATGGTATATAATGTGTTTCAGTTTGTAGATAGCAATTTACTCGGGCTTCATTCTGTCAAGGTGAAAATTTTGATTAAAACAGTTGATTAATATCTTCAATAGTTAACAATATTTGAAATGTTGCTAACGATTATTCATTATAATTATTAAAGTTAGTCCACATTAATTCATTTGCAACAGTGCATTTTGATCACAAAAAAAGTGACAATCGAATTTTTTGCCAGTCACCTCTGAAAACCTAAAATTCCAATATAGTGCACGCGATGTTTAGTTAGTTAGACTAGTGATCACTTGATCGGTAGAATTCGATTAGTGCTAAAAGTGTAAACACCTATGACATTGAGTACCATATTATGATCAAACAGTTACTTGTGTCTGAATCCTATAGGAGCTCAGTCATAACGTCCTAGACTCCGAGACTAGAAGGATAGGATTTGAATTCACAGGGAGTGTCGACTCTCTTAATATTTCAGGTACCCCGATTTATGAAAGCCGACAAGATTGAAATTCATTCTAAGCCTCAGTGTCAACCATTTCCAACCAATTAGCACCTCAACAACTAAATTTCTACTAGAATGATGTATGTAGACATTTCAACTTGTTTTATATTAAATGCTTTAGTAAGTTAGTGTTTCAATTGTGATTCAAATAATTTTTGAGCCCCCAATAAAAGATATGTGTTTGATATAGAGATCTGTTGGCATAAATATATAGATAGTGAATCATCATGATTGAATTTATTCAAACAAACTTTACATCAAGTTCTAATTTAAAAATAGAGTTTAATTCACACACCTACACGTTTGATTCATGCATTTTTAATTGTACATAAAGATTTTTTCTTAACATAATATCAACTTTTGTTTATTAAACTGTAGGGTATAAACAAACGAACAGTTGTCGAAATGTTAAGCAGTTTTTTTTAAAAAAAATTCTAAGGATTTCGTTGACGAAAAGTGCCAATGAAAGAATTTAAAAGAAAAACAAGAAAATCTTTACTTCATACTTCATAATTGTTGAATTCACAAGTTGATCTTAGCTAGACCACGTTTGAAAACCTGGAAACATTGGACGGTCGTTTCGTCTTAATATACCACATGTAGAGTCGTGGATAAACACTGCTAAGAAGTTCTATGGTGGTCTGGCTAAGATTGACCAGTGAATTTCACTGTTAAAATACTACCATATTCATAATTATTACCCAAACACATTAAACTATAGTCTCAGTTAAAGGTTATATAAGTTTTTGAATGGAGGTTTTTAAACATTTTTATTCAGAAGAGTTCGAATTCATTAATTTATTAAACTGATACCACCTTATCACCACTGTGAACTACACACTCAAAAACTCTTCAGTGACAGAATAACATCAATAGCATACTAATTAATGCCAACAGCGATAAGTTGAACAGTCTTGAATGAATGTGACGGTTCAAATATCTTCATAAAAACAAGTACTATCAATATTGTAAACACCTTTCTAATGAGATATGGTAGATTACATAGAGTTTAAATCCATGATAACCATGAAATTCTTTCTTCAACCATATAACATGAAACAAAGTATAATATATTCTTACTTAGGTTAGTTTAGTTGACTTTTTCAAAGTAATTTATCTAGAGCTGAGGCCTACGCAATATGAGATTGATTATAAACAAAATTATATTTGAACGATAGCAAAACTTATGCAAAAAAATGTAATCACTTTACTTCTAATGGTAAAAACGAATAGGTTTGAGAGATTAAACCACATTAACTTTAAAATTCACTGTTAGGAATTCAACAATTCATTCAATGTTGAAATCGACAATAAGATGTTTTAAAAGTGTCTCCATAATTGCATCTACTTAAAATATGTTCCGATTAACACAGGAAACAAAGCCACAACATCTCATTCTTACGATCAATCATTATTTTGTTTTAGGCAGAGATGGGTGGTGGCTATTAGCGGAATCCAGGATGGGAGTTTCGTCCTATGTGAAACTCGTCGGCTGGAAGTACCTACATTTCAGAGTGGATGTTTACTGTGGAAATCGAAACCAGTATCACTTAGCTACTGAGTTCAGATAGCCACTAACTGTCAATAACAGTCCTAAGCATCAATAGGAAGATTCAAACAACCAATAAATAAATGAATCAAAATTATTATTTTCTCCTGAAAGTAATTATTATGCAGTTAAATAGTTTTATTACATATAAACTTAACATTCCCATGACATAAACATTAAACGAGTATAAATTGTAGTAGATCAATTAAAAAATTATTAGAGCATAAAGCATCTGAATATCGCGCCAACACATATTTAATATTTTTTGATTGAGATCATGAACCGATTGGTGTTAGAACATCACAATTGAAAACCTGGAAGCACTGGACGGCCGTTTCGTCCTATTGTGGGACTCCTCAGCAGTGCGCATCCACGATCCCACTTGCGGGATTCGAACCAAGGGCCTTCGGTCTCGCGTGCGAACGCCTAACCGATCATATATTTATCATGAATAAATTATATAATGATTGAAAAAAATCATCTAAATGTTAAGAGTAAACCTGTTTGTAGTAGTAGTATTAGTAGTATTTTTATCTTACTATTTTCATCATATGTCTCTTAATAGCACTGGAGTTTTAAAGGAATAACCTGGAAAAAATATACCAGAAGTTCAATGAAACGTAATCATCTTACAGTTGTCATCAACTATCTAAAAAAATACATTGTTTTCAAAATATGTACATATATCATTGTCTTAAAAGTTGATTCTTTGAGTGATTGCTAGTAATCCTTAGATAACTCTGAACCTAGATTTTATGTCAATTTGTCACTTAGTAACAAAAAATATCTGGATTATTGAAGAAAACTAATATTCCTCTTGTATTGAAACTCGAATAACCAACACAATATTGAATTACTGATTCAATAAACTATGACAATCATAAAATGTAACACAACAATCTTCATTAGCTGTTTCCCTACATCATTATTAAAACAAAAATTCACTAAACTATTATTATCGATATTAAATTGTTTTTCAAAAGTTTATTTCAAACCTGTAACTGTTCAATAATGAAATAACAGATTATTAAAACAAAATAAACACATCTGTAGAAATTACAACCTTTTTTCTAGACATAATTAGATAAGCTTGCAGAATTCAAAAAAGAAAGAAATAAACAATTGAGTATCATTTTTTTTCTTTAAAAAATATACTACTCACTTATTACTGTTGTATTTGTTGACATATTCCACATTATTATTCGTTTTTATTATTTTTTTTTAATTTTTATCTTTTCTCAATTCAATAAATTACTTAATTATATTTGAATGTAATCTATTTATTAATTTTTAATTAACCTTGTATCTCAATTATAATTTAATTGTATTTAAGAGAATATATAATAAATATATATTTATGTATACACCCACACTAAGGCATGATTGGTTAGTCAATAAGTGAGATATATCTATTTCATTTTTAAAGTACAGTTGGGAAATTAGTTAGAAAAAATGATCTACCATTGAAATCATTGCAGTATAACTATGATGATGATGATGATGATGATGATGATGATGATGGTGATAGTTCAGACTAAAGACTTTTAAAATTATATTTGATAAAAGAATAAATAAAACAGTATGAATTAGTAGTAACGTTACCAAGGTTAGACTTGATCATTTCGAATACACTGAGTATTGGTTAGATTGTTATAAAGGAATTAATACTTTTTTAATATTTCAATGAGTATAAAAACTAGATTTTCCGACGTTTCGTGACTCAGTGTAAGTCACTTCTTCAGAGAATAAAGAACCAAATCGAAATTAATTACAAATATATTATTTATTTATTTACAGTATGAATTAGTGTTAAAACTCAAAAATTGTGTTAATCTAATCAATATGGCTCAATAAGGCATAAATATATGGTAAGTCTATTTTTTAATGATGATATTAATGTTAAGGTGAATGAATAAGTTAGACAGACGTTAATGATAATGATCAATTAGTTTAACGAAGATAAACGAGCTGAATTATTTAACCTATTCAGTTACTACATCTTATGGTTCATATTACGAATTCATTTTAATCAGAGGATCACTGAAAATCAGTAGGTGCTGGACAGCCGTTTCGTCCAGCTGTGTATAGCTATAACCTCATCGGAAACAAAAACGAAGGTTTTTCAGTTTCGCGACGATCGCCTATCCTGTAGACCAACGAGTTGATGTCCAATAGTCTGTGTGTCTAACTTCAACTAATTCTTGATATTCTGCAACCATCCTTCAATACCACTGATGAAAAACTGACTCGATTGGTTACAGCATCCCGAATGAGAATTCAATCGAACTGAATGAAAAATTATTTCATGTATTAGGTACTCATTCAAAAAGAAAACTACGAAAATGTCCACTAGTTGAATTAATGGCATATCGTCGCATCCACGATGGTGATAAAATTCGATTCATCACTATGAACTCTAGGTAAAATCAGGTCCCTGGAACTATGTGTAATTAATCAATGGCTGAAAGTAATCGACATATTGCACTGAATCTTGATTTGGTAATAGTTCGGAGTGGTCAGAAAGGTATACTATATAAGCTTTTAATTCTCATGCCATTCAAACGGGCATCATTCCAGTTATCAGTCATTAGTAATGAAATGGTAACTGTAATTCAAAACTCTTGACAGACTCTTATACTAACTTGATGTTGGTTATTATTATTGAGCAAGTATGCTTGGAATTAAGTAGGTACTTCAAAATTTTGTAAATAATGATATGTTTACTGAATAAAAAACAATATGTGTTCGTCGATGTAGTATTGCGTTTCAGTGTAGTATCGTAGTGAAAGAGAACTCATTTGGAAACAGCCAGTCTATCATTCAATGCAAAATTACAGAGTTCTTTCGTAAAACGTGAAAAACCATGCGTTAAGTACTTCATTTACAAATTATTCATCAGTTGTCTTAAACGTCATCTTTCCTTCATTGCTATTACAATTATTCCTTGTTTACATTCCCGTTCCCTTCAATTTGATCTTCTCCTTCTTCTACTGCTAGGCATTCCACTTCTGATTGATACTAAATACTTTGGATGTTTGTCGACATGAGTAGCATACACAACAGTATGTTTCTTTCAAAAGCAGTCAATTGTGATCGAAGGCTAATAAATTTTTAACGATTCTGCGAAGGGTGAACATAATCTGGTGATGGATGAATGTTGCATATGAGAAATGGTTATCGCACAGAATATACAAAGCCTAATTACTCAGTAGAATACATTGGTTTTCGTCTCAAAATGATCATTACTTCCGGGTGCAAGTGAATATCACATCATGTTGAAAGATATCCTCTCTAAAGTATCCTAAACTTTAGGAAATATGCTTTTCCAGAAATATTCCAATTTGAAACGCGTATACAGTGTGCTTTCACTACAAAGAAACGAAAATAAAGTTCAGTGAAGTTAAGAAATTGTAGGTTATCTTTGATCATTTCTATGTACATCAAAAAATCACTGAAAATTGTAACTCGTTTTTTGATTTACAAATCTAACTTCAACCAATTTGAAATAATAACCAAATATAATCCAGTAGAATAAGTGGATAAATGTTTCACAAATTGATATTGTTTAGCTTTATTAATCAAGGGATTATTAGATTCCTACTTATTGATCTATAGGTGACAAGAGTACCACAAGATTTGAAGCGGTCCAAGGTAGGAGTAGTATATGGAACCCTCTCGCATTTATTCGTATCAACTTTATCGACCTTTTTTATTGTTTCAACATTTATATTCGCAGTATTTACCCATGATATTTGATAAATAAATTATTAGTGAAGTTTTCATTTGTTTTAATATTTTGTTAACGAACTATTTACTGAAATTTATTTATTTATGAACTTTGGCCGAATTACAAACTCGTTGAGGTAACCGGTGAATTGACTTATATATTTTAATATCATTTATAAATCAATCGATTTATAATCAATAATAGACATGATAGTACACCAAAATCCAATACTTACGTAATATCTCCTTACTTTCTTATAACATTGTTTTTTTTTTCAATGAAATTGTTCTGTCATTTTTTTATATACGTAGTGGTCAAATAACAATTACGTGGCTCGTTCTATGTTCCAGTTCACTTAATCTTAACTAACAGATTTAATTTCGTTTCTAACAATTAATTTTATTTCTAAAGTAACCAACTTTGACTGAGTGCCCAAAGATTATAATTCATTTGCATTTGTCCGTGGGTATAATGACTCAGTGACAATACAATTTTGGGCGTTGATACTTTTAGACATATATATATATATATATATATATATATATATATATATATATATATATATATATATATATATGGGGAGATAGAGCGACATAATCACTCGGCACCCATACAGTTTCCTGATATGTAAACATAATCAAAGTAAAACGAATCTCGCTTTAGCATTTATCATTTTATTTAAAATACTATGTGTCAAATTTAAATCATGAGGCATTTGTAACTAAACAACTACTCAAGAACATGCAGTACTGAGCAACTATTTTATCGTGATATGGGTATTAGTCATGCAAATCATTTACAGATTAAACTAATTTTCACTAAACCTGTCAATAATAGTTATAGAATGTATTAAATGTGATGAATTATTATTCTTTGTGATATTGCACTCGTATCCGACTTATCATATCATACCACTTTATGAATCATGGTGAGCATATAGTCGAAACATTACTGATGACATATACAAGATGCATAATCTAATGATTATACACTTATTGTCAAATTATTTTTGAACCCCTTAAAACTGTAAAAGATTTACTCGAATTTCGACCAATCAGATCAACGTAATGTGTAAATACATTGATTTCTGGAATTCTATCAAGTATGATGATTGGCTAGAGTTGTACGAATCACTTAGCAATAATTTTTCAGTATCCGCGAGAAAATTAGTAACATCATGTAATTATATGATACTTATTTATAAATTAGTCTTAGTTAATAAATTAAATATTCAATTCCAGTCGAAACAATAACAATATGACTCACTCGATATTGTTTTACTTGAATCTTCCCATTGATGTTTTAGGACTGAAATTGATCAGTCTCTTATTGGCATATGTGCATACTGTGCGTATGCCTCGATATTGCCTTAATTTACAAGCATTATAAGCAAAGATGGATAGTGGCTAGCAGTGGAATGGAGGACGCGCGTTTCTTTCTGTTTGGGACTCGTCAGCTGGATGTACCTGCATCTCAGAGTTGATGTTCACTCTGGCACTCGAACTCAGTACCGTTCGCTTCACACGCCATCGCGTTATCCACTTAGCTACTGAGTCCTCATAGCCACTTGCTTGTGCAATGGGGTGAAGTTTAATTCACTTGATATTGTTTTACTTGAATCTTCCCATTGATGTTTTAGGACTGAAATTGATCAGTCTCTTATTGGCATATGTGCATACTGTGCGTATGCCTCGATATTGCCTTAATTTACAAGCATTATAAGCAGAGATGGATAGTGGCTAAGTGGATAACGCGATGGCGTTTGAAGCGAACGGTACTGAGTTCGAGTCCCAGAGTGAACATCAACTCTGAGATGCAGGTACATCCAGCTGACGAGTCCCAAACAGGACGAAACGCGCGTCCTGGATTCCACTGCTAGCCACTATCCATCTCTGCTTATAATAACAATATGAGTATCATTTTCATCAGCGTAATTCATAACGCATAAAAGTCATTTAGTTAGTCACATTTTATGGAATGGAATTGAAAAAAAAGTGATGAAAGTAACGATAAACTGTACTTGTTAATTTTAAATTAATTTTCAAATAAAAGCATGTTATTCACTCCCCCCCTCTCTCTCTACTCCTGTATATATATACGCTTGTTACCAATCTAAAATTCGAACTAGTGTAAAAAAAATATTAAAAGTATAGACGATCAGAATCGAGATAATGATTTATAGATTTCTGTTTATCAGATGCTCAGTTATTTCTATGTAGAGTGTAAGTAATAAAAAAGTCAACATTCTCCCCAAATTCTAACACTAAACCCTTATTCCTGAGACAAACAATAATATGTATTCACTATGCTCTTTATACGAGCCAACTGAAATTAATTTAGGGCTTCTTGGATTTTCCGATGAAATTTATTCGTCTCTGTGGCCACAAAGTGTTTCTGTCTTATAAACTATATTAGTTCATGATGAAAATCCCCAAAAGTAAACCCCAAATATTCACCCTAGATGTCAAATTCTAACAAAATAACGAAGCGGGGAATCTTGAAGGTTTGTTTAAGTCCTCGTGGGAGTTCAAGAAAACAGTCTATATCCATTAGGAAAAATTTATATACCAGTGTTTTCTCGGTTGACAGGCAGAGTAACATATAAAAGATTCATTAATAAAATAAAATACGTTCACACTTTGTAATACAATTGTTTTTTCCATCATTTATCGATCTTCAAAAGTTATTTTCTGATTAGCTAAGAACCGACTTAAAATTCTCTGCGATTGCTTTCATTTTATTATTCCTGCACTACTGTACTCTTAAGGATGTATTATTGAATAAAGTTCTATAAAAATTAGGCTTCTTGATGGTCGGTTGAAAATTTCTGAAGTGTGTGACAATTAATCAAATAAAAAAAATGTTGTGTAACGAACGCTCCACAACGTTTATGTAATTCTATGCTGTTGTGTTTTTACACTAAAATGATATTTTCTCATGTTTTTTTGTTATTTATTCTTGCCTATTTCATGAGAGCTGACTGACGTTAACCGCAAGATTTTTAATGTTCACTAAGTTTATTATACACAGTACATTCGAATATTGTTTCACTTTTTTTATAGGTGAATAATGGATATTGAATTACGATTTTTACAGAGGTTTTCATTCCCAGTGTCACCTGTTAGTATACTTATGAGTTCTTAATCTTGTATGTTGAACCGAGCTACATTGAACATGATAATAGAAAAAAAATAGCAAACAATTCCAGCTGTTTGAAATATACTCTTTAATGAAGGCTACATTGTAATGCATTATAGCCATTTATGAAGTGAACGGAACAATAGCCAGAAATGCTGGGTACGACATAATAAACACTAAAAGTATTGTGAATAACATCGGCTTTAGGAAAAACTGGTGTTTTAAAATATTTTATTATTCTCACTTGTCATATGATTTTATTCTCGTATGAATAGCTTGGCTAATCACGACATTCAATCATGATTATTTTACCGCTTTACTATCATTTGAGGTACTTCATTTTATCCTTCTGTTAACATTTAACATTTTTGACTATGAAGCTGAGTTCCAGAGGATTGGGTCCGTCAAGGAGCAATAGGTCCCCAAAGATCATAGATACCTTTTTGACAAGTGTTAAATAGCACAAAACCTAAATCAACTACCTTCAACCATCTAAAGTAAAAATAACTTTCTTATCAAATTAATGAAGATAATATTATTTAGAAAGGAAACATTTCAATTTATAAATTTGTACATAAATTGTTATACCTTGAAAAAAAAATGGAAAAATATAAATCATCTTACGAAATATCTCAAATAAATTCTGTTTATAGGACAATTCATAGTTTTCAATTGTAGCATATGAGTATTTATTACATTCGATATCCTCTCGAAGAAATTTATTTACATATTTAAAAACCGAGTCTTTTGTATGAAGTAATTCTCAGTGTAGGATCTCAACGGTTTATATTGATCTTTTAAAGTATTTGTGTTGCGTAATCAAGCTACTGAATATAATGTACCACTAGATAAGCGTTTTGAACCAAATAATTAAAAAAAAATATTAATAAATTTGGATGATCAGTTGAACTTTGACATTAAATATAAAGTAAATTTCAAGTAATAACAAACATAATATCTGGACTCATTTTGTATTTTTCCGACTGGATTCAACTTAGCAACCAAATAGAAATTTATGCAATCTATTTTACAAATGTCACAGTTTGTTACTAATTGATTGACAAAATTTGAAGTATTAGACTTGTAAATCAAACCTACAACTCAATGTATGGAACTTGAAAGCTTTAGCCATTAAGCTACCGAGTTAGAAGTGCTAATTACTAAAAATATAGACAAGTGATAAAATGATATACAAAGTATTCATATTATTCCTCAATCTATCGATTTACAGGAGTATACATAATTGTAATTTTCATCGATTGGTTAATAATCTACAAAAACTCATACTTTACAATCGTTAGTCTTTTATAGTGATATTGTAATGAAGGAGAACACAGGTGAGGACAACCGAATTAAATATAGCACAAAATTACAGAGTTACTAGGTAACATAGAAAATCCATACTATAATACCTATATGCAAATTGTTCAATAATTGTCTCAAACTTCACTGTTCTTGCATTTGCATGCTAACTGCTTTCTAGTCCCGCTCTTTCTTTCTTGATCTTCCCAATCTTCTGCTGCCAGACACATTCCTGACTTGTGTTATATACTACTTATGTCAATATAAGTAGCACACCACAATATTTTATCACGCCTATTCTATGTTAACTATTGAGTAAATCAATAATTTCGATACATAAAACAACCCCCTTTATTATTCTGGCTTTTATTATTTGTTACTTTAGAGGTTACATTTTAATAGTTTGGGTTTTCAAGTAGATTTTTGCTACTAGACCTAATTAGTCACTTTAACACAGTTAAGCACCAAGGCATAATTACAAAAAAATTTATTAGTCAATTTATAATTTGTGATTAAGTATTTCACTGAAACCTACATCATTTATCTGCTGCAAAAATATATTGAATACATTTAACGTATAATTCTTGGTTGATATTTAAGATTTCATCCATGAAACATGGAAACCATTTTATTCTACATATTAATCTGCTTTTTATATTCAAACACTATTTCGTGATTTTTTTTCGAAAGTGGCTATTTATTTTTTTTTCTGATAAAATTTCTTTTAAAAGAAAACAATTAAGTATCATACATACCTCTCGAACAATTTAGTGGTTGTCTGATCTCAGGAGCTCAGTGAATAACACAGTAACTTTTAAAGTGAATAAGGAATTGATTCTAGATGTATTATGAGATTCGACAGGGATTCACATAGATAAAGCTGAAGAGTCTCGAATAAAGCAAAATTCTCATATTGAACTACACTGTTAGATGCAGTCCAAAATCATAACCAGTAAATATTCAGATATCCATTTGTGATTATTAATGTAATCGGTTAAGCAAAAATCATTAGTACTGTAGTGTATGTTACTTATGTTGACAAACATAAGTAGTATGAAACACCGATCGGAAGTGGGAAACCTAACAACAGCAGGCCGAGAAGTCGAGTTGAAGAAAACAGAAATGGAAATAGAAAGGAACTGTAAATTGGAAGAATCATATAGAATGTGAAAGAAAATGATTGAAACTTGCAAATGAATTATTCAATGTATGTTTATCATATTTCACGAAGATGTTGTGTAATTTTATGTTAAACAATAAATTGGTTATCTTCACCTGAGATTTCGTTCACTACACATTAACAGACCTAATACTCTAATGATCCTGTCAATTAGGCATAAGTAAGTCAAATTTATAAAATAAAATTTAGGAAGTATACATTGATATTTTCTGAAAAATTATTTCCACTATCCGTTGTCAGCTTGAAAACTATTATCAACAGTGTAAAGTGGGTGAAAATCTATACCAAAGCATGACTTCACATACAGAACGAAACTCAAGGCATTTAACTTTCAAGGTCAACATAATGATTTAAAAAGTCACTATCAAAATCCAACGATTAATCTTTCCACTTTCAGTTAGTTTACCTAAGGTATAAGGTTTCAAAGAAGAAAGAAAAGAACTTGGATTAAGTGCTTATTTTTATTTATTAAATATAATATTCCAAGTTTCTTCTATTATAGTTTAAATTTCTAGTTTTCTGAAAATATTATCTCTACTCCCACTTCTCTCAATCAACGTTTTACTCCCTCCGAGAATACGTTTTATTTCTAAATTTTATCTCCTCATGTTACGAAGCCACTTTTTACTGTTTTTAATCTTTACTTAAATTCTATAACAATCCTAAAGAATAATCGGACTATCAGCAACTATATTTTCAGATTTTTATTAAGAATTGTGTACTCAGTAAGTCTTTGCTTTCTTAATAAGCACAGTATTATTTATCATTTTAAATATAAAAAAGTATTTAATTTATGATTAAACAACTTTAGAAAGGAATCCAAGATTGTTGAATATTGTGGTTAACACAAAGGACTGATTTTTATTAAGCAGCCATTAAAAACGAAGAATAGTTAGGCACCTGTTTCGTTCTAGTGCGAAACCGTGACCGGTGGTTTTTAATTGTGTTGAGAGTGAGACATTAACCCACAAATGACATTGAAAATGATTACTCACTATCGTGAACTAACTGTACTTCAACGAGTAACTCATTGAATAATGATCTAATAGTTAACATTTACAATACATTCTGATCAAAATTATGATTATCATAGTTACTTCGTAGTTACATAAGTTTGTCGTGGGAAATAAAATTCACATTGAAGTAATTCATATTCAACAAAACTTAAAGTCTGTTGATAAAACCATTAATTTGATTGACGGTGTTCGTGTATGGTTAGTAGCTCTTTGCATTATTTTCATCCTAATGTAATTTATTTATTCTTTATAAAATAATTCTACTGGTTGATTGTCATTTCATTTTAGTTCAGCTTAATGGATGTGTTACAGACTGGAATAGTTGAATTTTATCTGAATGGTATTCTACTGAGCACGATATTAGCTAATTATTTTTCATTACTCAAAATAATGAAATAATCTCAGATTTGTAAGCGAAGATCGATAGTGGCTAGTAGTGGAATCCAGGATGAGAGTTTCGTCTTATTTGAAACTCGAAAACTACGCGTACCTGCATTCCAAAGTTCATGTTCACTCTCAAACTCAAACTCAGTACAATTCACTTCAAACACCATCACCTTATCCAATTAGCTTCTGAATTCAGATAGCCACTAGTTTGTACCACCATCTATCTCTGCTTATAATGCTTGTGAATCAAGGCAATAATGAGGTAATACGAACAGGGTGCATATATGCCAATAATCGACTGATCAATTGCAGTGCTAAACAACAAAGGGAAGATTCAAACAACCAATACAAAAATCAATTTTGGTTTCATAAATAAATACTCGAAAACACATTATTTTCAACACAATAGATTCACTTATCTAGTGCTGTTTTGTCGAATAAAAACTCAACAATAATCGTTTTCCTGTTACAAATAGTTACTTTTATGGAGTTACAGAATTAAATTCTAGTTTTTAAACAATAAAATTTCATATGAAATTGAGCCTTCATCACAAAATAAATTAGGAACAAAACGTAGGTATCATTATCATGGTTTAACTTGATAATTTCGAATAAATTGAATACATAATCTATTCTCTGAAGAAGTGGCATACACTGAGTCACGAAACGTCAGGAAATCTAATTTTTCCACAAATATATTATTTTACTGAGAACGAAACGGCTTTATTTATTATATGTTATTTCAGTGAGAATTTATGTTTGGTTTTTCAGTAATTTTATAATCACTTACTAAACTTCTTTTTTATTGTTCGTTTGAATAGTCACGTTGATGTTAAGCACTGCAGTTGATCAGTCTCTTATTCAAATATGTGTGTTATGATTTGTCGTTTGTATGCTTATTTTATTGGCTCTTTTAATGCTACATTTTGTATCTGGTTGTCGCTGATTGTTGTTATGTCGGAAACGCTTATCACTTATACTTGGAACTAGGGACCTCTGCAATTCCCACGACGCGAAAGTAAGAACACAAAGACTGGTATAGGTCATGATTACTTAACCCCAAAACACGACGACGATTCTAGTAGAAAATACTCTCATTTATATATTGATTGTACACACTCTTTGATTAATAATTAGGTTATAGCAAATCACATACTGAGCATAGTTCATGTCAATGGAATACAAGAATATCGTATGTTATTACATAATAAAATATCATACGAGAAAAGAAAGCAAATAGTACATTGAGTAATTATTACATTGAATCAAAACAGAAGTAACCTTGAACTAAAGTCATGATGAGTAAATCAATCGAAAATTAACTTTTTTTTCCATCATATCAGTGTGACTTTATAAATGCATAGATACTAGAAATATTTCATCTTAGCCATCCCTGACCTCAGCAATGGGTATATCAGTTTTTTTGTCGACCTCATCTCGAATACTTATTTAATACTTATTATGTAATTGCTTATTAAATATATTTCAATTTGTAGTAAGTAGTTTAAATGTTTCATTTTTTTGCGTATATAATTTCGATGGCAATGATAACGACATTACGGCAGCTGACAAAATTGTCGTGAAATGAATCCAAAACATTAAGTATACTATTTGTATTTAGATAGAACACACTGTGTGATATTTTCCCTGTTTCATACTATGTTATCGACACTTTTAAGTGGATACTGTTACTAATACGAGATTCAAATTCTAATGACAAAATCAATAAATTTACTTGATTTTATTCTATCATGCACCACTCGTCATGACTAATTATGCCATGCAAAATTGATAACGGTCTACTTTATATAAATTGTTAGGTAGGATTGTAGTAGCATTATTTCATAAACACACTAATACTGACTTAGACCTAAATCCTGAAGGCTGACTTCATCTATTTTATACTATAGATGAAACGGAATTCGTAAAACTGGATAAGTCTTGAACGATTACGAAATACATCTCATGAATGTTGGCTCATAATTTTACATGTATATTTTATTATCGATGTTATCATATGGTTATAATAATAATAATAATAATAATAATAATAATTATTATTATTATTATTATTATTATTATTATTATTACTCTTAGTGATGATTATAAATGACTCGTTATCTGGACATACCTGCATCCCAGAGTTGATGTTCGTTCCGGGACTACATCTTTGCTTACTAAACTCCTGTTATGAAAAAGGATTATATATATATATATATATACAGGAGTACAGAGAGAGAGGGGAGATGAGAGTGATGTTAAACGCATATCAAGACAATATGAGCCGTAAAGTTCTGTACAATAAACGAATAACTCATTTTTATTTAAGTTACAATACAACACTTTCTATAAAATGATATATAATCAAAAAAAGGAAGAAAATGTCAGAAAGAAAACTGGGTACAAATGAAATTAAGAAAGAATATACCAGCTGAGTAAATAAAACTTTAAATAGCGTGAAGAAGAATGAAGTGAGAAAATCGAAAATATGTGAAAAAACTTCCTAATATTTACTCACTATGATAATCATTATATTGTCCTTGGAATTATTTGAACTGTAAAATATAAACAGATTGATAAATGTGTTTCAAATAGTCTTAGTATGATAAATAGTTTAGTCACATAACTATATGTTTGGTTATGAATAACGGAACTAAAAGCAATTAAGAAGTTGGGATAGAAAACTGGAGCAATATGAGAATTTACGAATGTTAGACTATATATATACTATATCTTCATTAAATAAAATAGCACACTGAAAATAGAATAAATATTATACCAAGTAATCATCGTATTAAATTAAAAACGGAAACAGACTTGGACAAGAACTATAATGGGTTTAAAATATAGTTTTGCCTTAACATCACGTCACATCGGGTGGAAATTAAGAATGTCTATTGACGCCTAATTAAATCATACTACTACTACTACTACTACTACTACTACTACTACTACTACTACTACTACTACTACTACTACTACTACTACTACTACTATACTGGTATTAATAGTTTTATAAACCGGGAGAAAACATCAATGTTATGGTGAAGCGTTAAACTTGTGTTTACAGGAATTTTAAATAACATGTTTGTAACAAAGTTTAGAAAACAGCATGCGCCCAGTCAGTTAGATTAACGAAAAACTAAGTGTAATTTGCAGTTTAAAATTAGACTCATAATAAAATTAACAATAAACCATAAAAGAATTTTCGTCTGTTAGTTTATCTTTAACAAAATGTAATTAGTTTACATTTAATATAACATGTGGGCGTTTTAGTACAGTTATCTTTTTAGGAGTGTGGAAAAGCGAGTTAATGAAATACTAGAAGTTATTAATCACTGAAATGAATAAATTGAAGCATTGTTAAATGTTGATATCTCAAAGATAGGTCAAAAAAATAAAAGAAATAAGGAATGAGATTGAAATTATAAACATCAATGATAGTGTGGTGTGTGTTACTTATATCCACATAAGTAGTGTATAACGGTGGTCAGGCACAGAATGTATTTCAGTAGAAGGTCGATGAGGAGAGAACGGGAACGGAAGGCAATTTAAATGAAAATGCATGAACAATGAAATCTGAGACAAAAGATTGATGTTTGCAACAAGAACAGTCAAGTTTGATAAGATGAATTGATATTTAGCAAATTAACGATTTAATATATAGTTGTCAGATTTTATTGAGATGCTCTGTAATTTCGTGTCAAATAGATTCGATTGTCTGTTCCCACTCGTGTTCTTGTTCGCTACAATAGAAATCAAAATAAATACAACCTTTTGTTTAACAAACAAATTCAAGTTTCATCAAAGAAAATAATCAATCATCGAATTTTACTCAATACCTTTGATATTTGATTATTTCGCTTAAAGAAGCTTGAACTAGACTGCCAAGTGAAACATTGGTATTATTTTGAAATATAATCATTGACAACTTTATAAAGATAATTTTCTTTTAATGTTTCTTATTAATCACTGAGAAATTATTCGTTCACATTTAGATGAAAGTTCGTATAAAAAAGTAATGAATTATCTATTTCATAAAATACATGTTATTCTCACAATTGTAAAATATCACTCTTATAGTAAAACTAGAACGTTTTGAAATTGACAGTTTTATATTTACAGTTTTGGTAGTTTGTCAGACTAATTAAAAGTGTCAATTTTTAATATAATGCGGAACAATAACAAAATACTTAGGTTGACTCAATCGTTTGATTGGGAGATCCTTTATTAAAAGAGTTACTGATGTGAACAGTTTTTAAAATGAATTGAATATATATATATATATATATATATATATATATATATATATATATATATAACTATTAATACCAGTATTTTAGTAGTAGTAGTAGTAGTAGTAGTAGTAGTAGTAGTAGTAGTAGTAGTAGTAGTAGTAGTAGTAGTATGATTTAATTAACCGTCAACATACGTTCTTAATTTCCACCTGATATGACGTAATGTAGATGGAAAACTATATTTTTAACCCATTATAGTTCTTGTCCAAGTCTGTTTCCATTTTTAATTTAATACGATGATTACTTGGTATAATATTTATCCTATTTTCAGTGTGCTATTTTATTTATTGAAGATATAGTATTCTTCTATTAGATTATCGTGAACTATGTTCAGCATGAAATGCAGCGTGCTAATGTGCTATAATTTCATATATGTAACTTTTTCTTAATTACTAAACAAACGGGTGAACAGTCAATACATAAATGAGTGTATTTTCAACTAGGGTCTTAGTCGTCGTGTTTTACGGTCAGTAAATATTCACTTGTACCAAACTAGGTGACTTAAGTTTGTGTTTTGGGAATTGCAGTGGTTCGTCATTGTTCGAGGATAAATACTAAACGACGCGAACATAAAACCGCCATTGGAGTTTGTTTATTGTTTGTTTGCTTAACTATTTAACCAAATTCAAGTTTCATTTACTTATTAACCACTTCATTAATAGTTTTTCAAACTGTTTGGTTGGAAATGAATTTTATCTGTTCTATTATTAATAAAAGGGTTCCAATATAAGAATTCTTAGCACAAGATATTTCAACAAGTTTCTTTAACAAAATGAGAAAAAGGGTTAAGAAAATTGCAGACTGCATACATTCATACACAAGTTAAGTAGATAAACTGCCTGTAATTAAAAATGTTTTTTTAAAGAAGATTTGAATCTGTAAATTTTTAAAAAAATTAGAAACATGTTTAAGAATACAAGTTATTGTCTTGGTCAACTCTAACAACCTATTCGTCACGTAGTATATTTCTTGAATTAAGGTGTTGTAGAGCGTTTATTATCTTTGCTTGAGTGCATAGATATCCAAGTTTCATATTTGTCTTATTTAGTCAAAATAATCTTTTAAAAAACAGTCTACAAGATCGGGAGTTATAAAATGCCACTAAACATTGATCTTTAAAATAAAATAAAGATAATTTGATACCAAAATTTACCATACTTTTTGATGAATTACAGTTAAGGCACGAGGTTGGCAATGTTTAATTTGAAAACATTAGTAATTCTCTAAAAAAATGTTTTAGTTTAGGATTCCTCAGAAGTGTGCACTCATCAGATCGAGGGGACGGATTTCCAGCCTTATCGTTGGTTAATTTCGACCACGTCACACAGTTATCACAGATAGAATCAAGCGATCATCGGACTAGTTTGTACATCAAATGAGGCTGCAAATAAAAAATATTGGATTCCCATTTTATCACGCTTTTCGAGTAATCAGACAGTCACGATTTAGTGAACGAAGGCTGGGTGTGGAAAACTAATTAATAATTCTTATACGGAATCCCACAGTACCTTTGTAAAATATGAAAATCACACCTTAAATACATCATTTTCACATCTTCCATCAATTTTCCTTAATATACTCCATCATTCTTTTAACTCTGTGGTTATTCTGATCGCTCTCCATTTTCCTTTCTGTTCTCTTCATTTCAATCTTCTGCTGGTAAGCATTTCATTTGCTTCACTTGCTACATACTACTTATGTCTGTCCGTATAAATAGCGCACATCACAACTGGTTTGATTTCATTACGACTTCTCAGCAATAACTAATAAAGAACCGTTGAGCAAAAGAGTCATACATGTCTTCGCAAGTTTTATTGATTCTCCATTAAGAGTTAGTTCATGACAAAAAAATCATTAAATTACATAAGTGTGTTGTGATTAGTACATTTAATATAAAACAATCAGTAATAGTTGTATGAGATGACAAAATGATGAGTATGATGCAGGAAGAACCATTACCGTTTTCATCATTACTGTTTTCATTAATCATCTAAGCGCGGCATTATGTTTAATTTCACCAACAATACTTATTTGAGAAACAGAGAAAATTAATTGCCTAATCAATAAATTAACTAATCTATCACAACTAATCCTGTTACCTGATGTAATAAAAAGTTGTTCAATGAACGTAAAGATATCATGTCGAGTATGTCCCAGCAGTAATATCGATTGACAGTTATGTTTTCTTTTTACATGTACTGTCTATTTACATAAAACGATTCAACAATAAACAACAAAACATCTATTCAAAAATGGATGGTGGCTAGCAGTGGAATCCAGGATGAGAGTTTCGTTTTATTTGAAACTCGAAAACTACGCGTACCTGCATTCCAAAGTTCATGTTCACTCTCAAACTCAAACTCAGTACAATTCACTTCAAACACCATCACCTTATCCAATTAGCTTCTGAATTCAGATAGCCACTAGTTTGTACCACCATCTATCTCTGCTTATAATTCTTGTGACTCAAGGCAATATCGAGGTAATACGAACAGGGTGCATATATGCCAATAATCGACTGATCAATTGCAGTGCTAAACAACAATGGGAAGATTCAAACAACCAATACTAAAATGATTAAAAAATAAATACTTATTGTAAAGTAGATAATGGTCGAAAATGAAACTGATGAGTATTAGAAGGGGTTTCGTGGAGATTTTGACTCATGATGTCAACTACTGAAATTCTGATACTAATCAACATATGCTCACTAGTGACTGGCTTGACGATGTATTTCCTGGAGTTCTAGTGAGAAGCAGTGACCAGTGGAGTTCAACCAGGTCAGTTGTGAGATAGCAACCCACTGATGACAATGGTGGATGTGTCGCTCAATTTCGTGGATTAGTTGACGTTGGACATTAACATCATTGGATGCCGGTTCAGTGGTCTAGTGCTCGCGCACGAGACCAGCAGCTCCTGGTTTCGAATCTCGCTGGGCGGAATCGTGGATGCTCACTTCTGAGGGGTCCCACAACAAAATGAAACGGCCGTCCAATGCTTCTAGGTTTTCCATAGTGGTCTAGCTTCAATTGACTCATGATCTCAACTATGTAAACTGATGACTTTAATGGGACTGTTTGCGGGTACTTTTTTGGCAACATTTATCATAAACAACAATTAGATAAAACAACGAATGAAAGACGCAAGGATTTCTATGAAGTCCTAAAGAGTATTAGTAAATTACTGATGAATATTGCAGGATCAATTCGCAAACTGTAATTATGAAAAAAATTATAAAATAAAAAAGCATCTATTAACCAACATACTACTAAATATCTAAATACTATAAATATTTGAAAATTTTAAACTTCAGACATAAGAAAGGAAATTATCTGATGATAAATTGTTCGTCAATTTACAAAGAATTTATAAAGCATGAAAATAAAAAGATTGTCAATAACAATAAAGAATTACTTATTTGTAACCGTTGTAACACACCAATGAAGGACAATTTCAGGCGGCTATACTGGTGAACTAACTAATCAAATGAATAAAGTCATTATTCCATAATGTATTTAGGGACTTTTACTTTAAGTCTCGTTTAGTTAATTAAAAGTTACCGTTTATATTGCTAACTGGAATTCTATTCTAATTGATCTTATTGTATCGGTGATGTATGTTTTATACTAACAAATGCCAAAATAGTTATTATCATGTAAGGTTCAAGGATGTCTACACGATAGTGAATCATAAGTTTTAATTGCCATTGTAATCAATATTTAAACCTCATTTTTTAAAAACAAAACTCATTCATAAGTATTAACTCATCATCAAAAAATAATAAAATGTACAGCAATTCCGTGATACTAACTAGAAAATTAAACGAAAGTGAATAAATGGTACTTATGTTTAGTCAGTTGTAGGTTTTATTTATTACAGTATGATATCATTTTTGGATGCCACTAAGAACGAGGAAGCGATGAACAACTGCTTAGTCCGAAGATAGGACTACTTAACAGTGCACACGGTCGATGTCGCTAGAGACGAAGCCCAAAATCATTCACCATTAGAAATACCGGATCAGTTTTCAATGGTTCCATTTCAACTTCAATAAGAAATTTTCTCATGTTTCGTTCTATATGTTATTTGACATCTGGACGTACCTGCATAGCAGTGTTGATGTCTGACATTGAACCAACCATATCTTATGTTGGACCCAAAACACCAACACGTAATTCATTGACCTAATGAGTACAGATAAACATATTATTACAGAGGGTTTAAAATATTCTAATGTTGACATTCAGTACTAAATTTCGATTAGTATCTATTCATAAATTTTCATCTTGTGCTGATCATTTGATATAGTTGTTTTACTACAAAATCCAGATACATTTAGGTGACAAGTCTTAAATATAACCAAACTCACCTCCTAGATCCCCCTACTATTCAAAATCCGCCTACACTAAAAACTTGTGATAATAAGAGCTATGTTAAAGTCAACAGCACATGATGCACATTTGTCTACAAACACTAGTAAATAAAAACAAATATTAGTAAATGCTAAGACGATAAGTGAGTCCAAAACATGAGATCATAAAAATGACTTTTCAAAATTCCATTCTGAGAATCGAACAACGAGGTAATTCAAACTCATACTAGTAGTTGTATTAGTCACGGTATTGTTGTTTTTAATAACAGTTTTACTAAAAATGCACGATTAATTGAAGATTGTCAGACATTCCTAACAAACGTCAATTCTAGAAATAGTATCATCTTTGTAAATTTAGTTGCTACTTAGTTACTTACTCCTGTTACCCCTTATGGAGAAACATAGGCCGCCTACCAGGATTCGCCATTCTCCAGAAAACTTTGTTTGTAGCTCTTCTAAGGTTACTGTCGGTCGATCAGTAATCCCATCCCATCAAAAACAATCTTACTAGAAAAACGGTAACCAGAATAAACAATTAAACCATTTAAACTGTCCCCTGAGAGTTTAAGGACCATCATTTAGAGGAATTCTGACGCCTCACGGTAAAAACCAAGATTTCTCAGAAATCACAGAGTCAAAGCCCTTTCTAACAACCAGAGTAACAATCAGCGCAGGTACTTGTAATGTTCAGACAATGTGGATGACCAGGAAGACCGACCAAATAGCTACGGAAATGATGAGATACAACTTGGTGGTGCTCGGAATATTTAATTGTTACAAATGAAGAAAATATTGATACTGACTGAGAGTTGCACAAAACACATGAAATTTTAAGAAGGAAATCATCATTTAAGAAAATAATAATTATCGATGGTTACATTTTTATACGTTCGTTCAGTTAAACAATAAGTTATTCTGTTATCGAAATTAAATATATTTCAGTTCGAATCATACGGTACCACCAATGATCAGTAGAGAATGTCGTCAACTGAATAACTGTTTGAATGAACTGTTTATCACTATTCATCATAACGATCTTCAACAAGCACACTTGTTCAGGGTTTTAGGGTTGACATTAGTTGATCTAATCTGAAACAACACTTGAATTTTAGAAAATGGCCTATTATCAGAAAACACATTGTAATATTTATGACCAATATACATGATATTTGAAGTAAAACTATGGTGTATGCTACTTATGTTGATAGACATAAATAGTATGTAGCACTGATCAGAAGAGGAATGTCTTTGAAAAGAAGATTGAAAAGATTAACATAAAGAGAAGAGATAAGACAACTGAAAGCAATAAGGACAACAATAAGGATGAAGGAACAACAAAGGTTCTAAAAGACTGTTCAAAAATTATGCGCAAATAATGTATTTGATGTATGATTTCCACATTTTATTAAACCAATCCACGATGTTAGAAACTATCACCATTGGATGCCGGCTTAGTAGTCCAGTTGGTTAAGCGTTCGCGTGCGAGACCGAAGGCCTTGGGTTCGAATCCCGCTCGCGGGATCGTGGATGCCACTGCCGAGGGGTCCCACAATGGGACGAAACGGCCGTCCAGTGCTTCCAGGTTTTCAATTGTGATGGTCTAACATCAATTGATTCATGATATCAATCAAAAACTTAATAATCTCCACAACTCCTATACCAATAAATTTTACTGTTTAAGTCAAACTACTTATCAATGTTTAGTAGTAAAACATATAGCATTTGTATATGGAAAAAAAACATAATTTCAATGACCATACGGAGAAATTCTTCAAATTAAAGACATTGACACTACAAAACCTTATCGAAAATTAGTTGAACCCATAAGTATTCAACCGTTATAAAAACAATTAAGTTAACTCACATAAATAATAAATATAATTTTGAATTCATGAGTCTATCTAAACTAGACCACTATACTGAGGTGGATAACTGTCTCACACCTGACACGGATTGGATTACACTGATCAAGGCTTCTCAAAAGAACTCCAGGAAATCCATCTTGAAGTTAGTCGCTAGTGAGCACATGATGATTATCAGTGAACGGAGTTGTGTAGATTGTAGTATTTTCAACAGTTGAATTCGCGAGTCGATCTAAGCTAGGCTGTAGTGAACGAGAATACAAGCGGGGACAACCGAATGTAATTCAACACAAAATTACAGAATTTCTTAGTAAAATCTGATAACCATATAGTAAATACTTTATTTGCAAAATTTCATTCAATTTTCTCAGACTTGATTGTTTCTTCGTTTCCACACCAACCACTTCCTGTTCCCATTCTTTTTTCTTCGATCTTCTTAACCTTTTACAGCCAGGTATTTCATTTTTGATTGGTGATGCATACTACTTATATCTTCCAACATCAGTAGCACACATCACACGACCATCATTGAAAACTATTACCAAACTGGGACGAAACGTCCGTCCAGTGCTTCCAGGTTTTAAACAGTGGTCTAGCTTAGACTGACTCAACTGTTGAAAATACTACAATCTTCATAAATAACCTATTTTGTTATATTCCCGATGTTTCGTGACTTAATGTAAGCCACTTCCTCAGAGTAAGTAAAGAACCGAATTTTATAAATACAAGTGAATATTAATACAAGTGAAAACAAACTTACATTCTTTTAATTAAAGATTTTAGCTAGTAATTATAATAAACAAAATGATTTCAATTATGTTAAATTATATTCGAAATAATTGATAAAAACAATTTTGTATTTAGTATACATAGAAAACAGTACGAATTGTAGAGTTGATTCATTCATCATAAGGTTAAAATATATTACCATCTTTTTTTATGGATGAAATTCTGATTATGTATCCCCAGTTTCTTTTTTGATTAGTTAATAATCTAGACAAAGGAGTTTATATTAGAAATAAATAAGTAAACCTAATCAATTCACATATATTATGGTAGGTGGAAACATGAGAATTTGAAGACGAAGAAGAAGAAGAAAGAAAGAGAGAAAGAAAGGAACAAACAAGGAATGATGGTAATTTATTTGTCCAGTAAACCATTTGCAATTTTCTATGGGAGGGCTTTTATAAGATATAATATAGAGGATGCTAAAAATAACTCATGTAATATTTGTCTGTCTATTATTGATAGCTGAATTCTATAGAATAAACCAGCCAAGGATTAGTTATAACACAGTGATTAGACAATTTCATTATCTTAGTCCGACAAGAAGTCAATCGTAACATGAATTTATAGATAATCGATTAAATCATAAGTATGTTGTTTACACAAGATCTATCATCAGCAACTAGTCTTCTTACAAGTGTTACTGAAAGAAGGAAAAACAGCATAGAACTAGTCTCGTTTACTGGGACTCGAGTCAGAGTTGTGAAATATCAACACACTGCATTAACCTTTCATATCGATTTTCGGAAAACCTCTTGACAAAGTATCAACCTACAATTAGTTCACACTAATAGATAGAACTTTGCCAGTCAAATACAACATACAACTTCGGACGTATATACATCAGTTCAAATCTCCATAATTCATTAGCACAACAACATCAAATTATCTGATCAACTCTTTCAGTAGTACATATAGTAACAGTATTAATCATTATAGAAAACATTCGACATCTAAAATTACTGAAATAATAAAAATAATCTATGGGGGAATTTAAAAATCTAAATGATCCAACTGATTGATTTTGAACAATAAAACACATCTAATCATAGTCTTGTATGACTTAATCATTCAAATTTTGTTTGCAATCGATAATTTGGTGAAATCCAATACATTTGGACTACTCATTTTCATCTTGAACTAATTTATCAGTTATTGAGACGTATTTATGCTTATTGGTGTATATTGACATTGACAGATATTATATTCATATGTAGCTTATTTTTCTTCATTTGCATATATTTCAACTAATTAGAATTCGATAATGCATATTCAAAACTTTGGTTGAGATAATGCGCAACCGTTCTTCAATGAAAAATAATCTGAATGATTTTTAAGATGAAAAAACGTCACTAGGCCTTGCGCTGCAATTTGTGTATATCATTAACTAAACGTTTGCTTGATAAATACTTTAAAACAAGGACATATTTCAATTACCGAGTGAATTTTTAATAACTCGGGAGAAACTTTAGAAAATTCTGTACTGTTATTTAATGAACCAGATTATTTCTGATTGGTAATTAGCATATGGTATACCTTATTTACTCGGTCAGATTATGGGACTGAAGTATATTTTGTCAGTACATAATTTTAATTACTCCGTTAAATGGTAACTATACTTGGTTGTATATTCGATTCTAAAGATCTATCTTCTGTTATAGCAACTCTCCTACAACTAAATTTGATTACGGTTAATTTTGTCGAGACCTTTTATTAACTTATTTAACAGATAATGTTATTTGGACAATAACAATTCGTATCTGTATAAACATGTAAGCTTGATCATTTGTGACAGCCTATGCACATATTTCTCTCTAGTTTAAAATCTCTAGATGAATCATTCTCTTCATATGTCAATATGCTCAAATCCTATTAATTGCCTTTGCCTAGCCTAACTGCGCCTTAATTCTATTTGACTATAAATACGCCTCTGTATTTTCTCGCTCACACACATTAGCAAAATATATCTAAGTTAATCATGAGCTGCGCCCCACTAAATCATCTGTTTCGGTCAACTTCCAATTCACCATGATCACATGTTGCTTCGAGGCATATCAAGCACTTGACACGATATACCAATGACGGTGATTTAAAAGAAAATCTATATTTCTACTTTGTTCGATGATTAAATTAGGGAGTTTCTCATAAAATCACAGGTAATTCTGATACATTTTTACAAAATTAACAAAAAATCAAGATTACCTGCAACCACTTTTGTAGCAGTAACAGATTTGAAGTAAAAGGGTCACTGTACTACTATATTTTTACATGTTCAGAGATCAAGCTGACTACAGGAATGAAAGTTCATAAGTTGACCGTTGAGCCAATAATGTGTACCTTTTCCACTCAAACGTAATACTACCTGATATTTTAATTAATTTTTCCAATCTTCTCCAAAACCAGAAAACATTACACCTAGAGGTATATCGTGGTTAATCATGCACGATACATATCTCAATCACTTCAGCCAATCAAGATTCACTACATTATTGTTGAGTCGGCTTTCGGAGAATTTCAACGGAGCCTCCATCGGCCCAAAAGGAACCGGAGTTCTAGCCAATCAGAGCACGATGGAGCATTCTAGAATTCCAACGTGGCGTGCTACTATTGGTCAGTGGCATGATATGTCGTTAACGGATTGGTCGAAATATGATGTTGATTTAACAAACGCTAACATCTATAAATACCCATGTTTTCTGTACAAAAACGAACCTTGGAGTAAAGTGTTTCTTTCATACTTTGCGTCTTGTTCCTGGTGTTCAGGTCGCTGTATAGTTCTAGAGTGTGGGTTATCAGAATACCTTAGGAACGAATATAGCGTTCAAATCAGCAAGACTTAAGAATTATCAACCGATTTTTCATTTTTATCCAGTACCCAGCATTAAACCTTAAGTCCCCCAAAATAAGATGATAACATTTTAAAGGGGTCTCTGGCCAAATCCCAGTAACCTATGAATATACTCTATTTTCAAACGTCACATTTTATAGACGAAACGTAGAGCAGAACTAATTGCTCTAAGCAGAATATTCGTCTTTTATATTTGGTAGACGCTCTATCGTTTATATAGTCCTAATTAAATTTTGCTCATTTTCTTATGTTTACCGATAGAACATAACTTGACAAGTTGAGGTATTGAATTTATGCTAAATGAAATACATTTTTAAAGTGAAATGATCTAAATAAAGAATCAATTAAATTATAAAATACAACCTTTACATCATCAATTGACATGATCTAGAAAGATAAACTTACAATAAGCCACTTATTTTTTAATAACTTTTAGATTTTCTTGCTTCTTCAATGGGTTATTGCTTCTTTAATATGAAGTAGATTCAATAAAATTGATGCTGACATTTATTGTACGACCGAACAATTTCATTGTACATTTCAATCAAAAATACGAAAGTTAAATACTGTATAATAATATTGTATTTTTGTATTTTATTCACGAACTAACGTTTGACATATAACTGCTAAAAATGAGGAAGCAATCAGTTCATACTCACAAATGATGTCTGCGCACGACCCCACACAAAATAAAAACCAAAATCTTGAGAGATCTCAACCCAATGGTTATTTATAGTTCATTTGAATCAAAATCCATCATTCCTAATTTCAACCAGTTCATAATATTGTGTAGACATCGTGTCATACTAGACATGATTCAACCCCAACAGTCAAGCTACCCACGTAAACTACATAAATCATTTCTTGAAATTAGTCACTAAAGAGAGTACTGAATAAAGTTCGAAATGTAGATTGCTAAATTTCAACTTTGTGGTATAAAAATAACACGAACGATGGGAAACCTGAGGTATCTATCTTTCCATCCACTACTTCCTTGTTTCAAAGTACCAGTTCAGTGAAATAATGGGTCTATGGTGAAAATTTTCTTGAATTAAACAATATTACAAATCAATAGAATACACGAAATTGCACCACCGTACACCATTATCTTCAGTGAGCTGATATCTCAACAGAATAAATAACCAGGTTAATATTTAAAGCACAATACATTGAATTAAGAAATGTAAATTTCACCAGTCTAAATCATGAGCCAAGTGAAGCTAGACCACCATGAAAAACCTGAATACACTGGACGGCCGTTTCGTCCTTGTATGGGACTCCTCAGCAGTGCATATCCACGATCCCGCCCCACGCGAGATTCTAAAATCTCCACAAAACCCCTTCTGAGAATGTAAATTTGTCTAAATAAATTAGTATTTTTAAAACATAGCCCCGCTATGAAAATACAGAAACAGATAAATATCTCAAAGTTATTCTTAACCTTACTGATTTAATTCTACACTATGAACACTATCTGACTTCGATAATATCCATGACATGAATAATACTTACTAATTTATTATTTATTTTATTATTATTTATTTGAACACATAAATATTGGTACAAGAGAGCGCCAATATATATGCGCCACACAAAACAATGAAAATTCGTAGAGAGATAGAAAAAAAAACTAAGGACCACAAAAGGTAGTGTGGTCGTAACGATGGAACAGAAAGGTACAATCAGAAGAAATCTTTCAAGTAAGGGAGACACAACCACTTTTTATGAAGAAAGTAAAAGAAGGTTACAGCAGGATCGCCATTGACTTCTATTCTGAGCCATATCTCATAACGTCTCTAGCCACTGTGTAGCACCATCTCTCAGACCCCAACCAGGGAGTCGTGAAGGACCGACAGAAGCCAGTCCTTTGCAGCTTTCTTTCATACCACGACACCATGTCATGCACTGACCACCTCTCCGCTTTTTCCAACCAGTCTCAGCGTCGACAAATAATGCACGACATGGAATTCTCTGGGACGACATTCGTAGAACATGTCCAAGCCACCGAAGTCGGTGTTTCAAGATGGTGACACCAATTGAATTATCATCTCTGTGCCCGAACACACGATGCCGAACCTCTCCATTACTAGCATGGTTTTGCCACTGGATGTCAGCAATCCTTCGGAGACAACGATGATCAAGCACAGAGAGTCGTCTAACATCGTCAACTCGGAGAGGCCAGGTTTCACAAGCATAGAGCAGCACTGCTCTTACTGACGCGTTGTAGATCCGACCTTTAACAGCCAGACTGACATCACGAAGGCGCCAAAGATGGTCCAGGTTGGCATAAGCCGCTTTGGCTGTCACTATACGTGCATTGATCTCATCACTCACACCACCACCAGCACTTATGCAGCTACCCAGATACACGAACTTCTCGACTACTTCTATCTGCTCACCATCCAGGGTGAGTACAGGATTAGAATCCTGCCAGTCTTGTAGAAGTACTTTGCACTTCGGAGGTGCAAAGCACATACGTACCTACGGACATTGATTGCCAACTCATGCCGCCGACAGAACGTACGTAGCTACCCAAATAAACAAACTTCTCGACTAATTCTATGTGCTCAATACCAAGAGTGAGTGCAGGGTCGGGGTTTTGCAAGTCTTTTGGAATTATTTTGCACTCGGAAGGTGTGAAGCACATGTCATACCTACGGACGCTGATTACCAACTGACCAAGTAAGGATTGCGTATCATCCCACAGTAAGACAATATCATCCGCATACTCAAGATCGAGGAGTCTTTCTCGAGGCAACAGATCCACACCTCCATTACTTACATCCGTCAGAGCTGTTTCCAGGATGTTATCGATGGCAAAGTTGAAGAGGAATGGTGAGATTGGGCAACCCTGTCTGACCTCACTGCTCGAATGGAACAATGAAGAGAGGTGGTTGTATGCCCTCACTCTACCTGAGGTGTTTGTATATAGGGCCTTTAAGATGTTAATAAACTTCTCAGGCACACCCTTCTTCAATAGACAATCTCAGAGAACAGTCCTGTCCAACGAATCGAAGGCAGCCCTAATGTCAAGAAACACTATGATTGTTGGCTTGTGATGGGCATGATGGTGTTCTAACATTTGGTGGAGGGTGAAGATATGATCAATACATCCTCGACCAGAACGAAAATCAGCCTGCTCCTCGCGAGTCAATCTTTCTCGGGTTTTGAACAACCTACGAAGTATGACGGAAGTCAATAGCTTGGACGCAATCGGAAGTAGACTTATCCCCCGATAGTTGTTACAGGAACGACGTGAACCCTTTTTAAAGATAGGGACAACTATCGACTCATTCCATGACGTTGGTACACTCTCTAGTTCCCAGACCTTTGTAAACAACACAGTCAGTTCCTTAGCCAGAAAGTCACCACCATCTTTAAAGAGTCGGAGATAAGTCATCTGGGCCCGGTGATTTGTAGCGTTTTAAGAGTTGGGGTTCCGTGCGAACTTCTGCCTCATTTGGTGGGTCGATCGTCACCGGCCATGGAGAGCAGGACAGTCTGACCGATGTTGCCGGAGCAGCAGGCCAGTTGAACTGCCCTTCGAAGAATTCTGCCCATTGTTCAAGGCGTCGATGGATGTTAGTGATTGGCATCCCGTCATCCTCACAGATTGTTTCGCTCACGTCAGACTTCTTGCTGCCAGTGGCTCGGATGAGCTGGAAGAGCTTCCGGTAGTTACCAGATGCAGCTGCTGCTTCCAGCTCATTAGCACGCTCCGACCACCAGGCTTCTCGGTCCTTACGCAAGCTTTACCCAATTTCCCCACGTAACATCCTTCGTTTATGGTCAAACTCACGGTCACCTGGAGTGGACCGACGGGCTTCAATGAGTTGTAAGGAACCAGAAGAAACCCAGTGCTTAAAAGCGGGACGTTTCGCAAACCCATAACTGACTGTTCCCGCCATTTTCATGGCGTCAAGCAATTGCAACCAATGCTCATCTATACTTTTCGGTGGGGTGGTAGCTAGCCTAGAGGCTAGCTCGGTTCGATACTTACTTGCAACAGAAGTTGCAACCAACTCGCTGACATCAATCCTTTGGTGGTGGTCACTTCGTTGACCACTGAAAAGTAAGGCAAGATTGGCGCAGACCAAGGCATGGTCAGAGTCCAGATAGGTACACCAAAAGGAGCGGCAGTCTTTTACACAACCACGCCAGCGGTAGCTGATCGCGATGTGATCAATCTGAGTCCAGGCTTGGGATGCAGAGGGAGGACGCCAGGTGGCAAGTCGGCGATGACTGTGCCGAAAGTTAGTGCTAGCCAGAAACAGGTTGTGGTCTGTGCAAAGTTACAGTAGACGGTCCCCGTTATCTGACCTGCGACCAACGAGTCCCCATCGGCCACCTAAACGACTCTCTTCTGTGCCTAGACGACCGACCTGAGCATTCAAGTCTCCGGCTAGTACTACAATATCTGTCGAGCGCACTTTCTGGAGAAGAACAGATAACTGGTGGTAAAACTCATCCTTGATTGCATCCGGGCTGCAATTTATTGGGGCATAGGCGGAGATGACGAAAAGATATCGTTTCTCACGCCGATTTCTTCTCACTTTGATGGAACTTTCTAATCTAACAGCACATAGCCGACTGTTAATGGGGATCCAATCAACTAGTGCTGCCTCAGCTCTAGCGCTTAGTGCGACACCAACGCCAGCAAGACCAAACGAAGATGCCACAGGGTCCCCGGATAAACACATTTAAAACAAGCTTTTCGGAGCGACAGATGGAGAGCAAATTTGTAGTACTTCACCAGAGTCTTGAATACGGGTCTCGGATAGACAACAAACATCAATATTAAGACTTTCCAAAGACATAGCCAGCTCTATCTGTTGTCCGTCCTGCACTAGTGTGAGAACGTTGAAGGCAGCCAGTTTGAATGGTGCACGTGGTTTCAGAAAAACTGCTTCAGTTCTCGTAATCGGTGGTAACATACAATTTTCAACCGGACAGTGACTCTAGAACGTTTAGATACAGTCGAATTTCCACCAAAGACGAGCCGCTGTATAAGTATAAAAGAGGGTGAACAATGTGGAAAATAATAATAATAATAATAATAATAATAATAATAATAATAATAATAATAATAATAATAATAATAATAATAATAATAATAATAATAATAATAATAATAATGGTATTAATAATGACAATAATAGTAATAATTATTTGAATCGATTGAATGTTGATCGGAGCGAGAAAATTAGTTGCCATAGTCATAGAGTTCATGGTTTGTGTGTGGGCTGTGATACTGCCCGGGTGCCCAAACCGAAGCAGGTGGTTATCTTAGGGGGCCACACCCCAGCCGTTGACCTAATGGTCTAACCCACAAGGCAGTGGAGCATCATAAGGAGATACAATCCCATGGTAGCCGGTGACCAACGATTGGTTCATACGCCATTTGTTCCCGCAGGATACTGGAGCCCATGTGCACCATTGGTTTGTGATCCGGTTAAAGCGCCGGACGTTCGCTTTTCGTCGTCTCATTTTCGTAAACAACACCCCCGCCACGAGAAGGCAATGAGTAGGACTTCCCTGGCAGAGGCTGTATACGCGCGGCCGTGTGAGAGTATTTCGAGAGGGAGAGCGGACTCTCCCCACTCTCGGCCGTACCAGGGCGTTCGGGGGGCTAATTACTGATCGCTTTATTATTATACTTTAACAATTATTGCGTTCGACAAAAACAAGCTGTTATATAGCAGAGATAGAGACACTTCTGTGATGAAAACTTAACGAAAATAACGAATAATCATAATGTACTTGTTAAGACATTTTTATATGAAAACTGAAAGGTCAACTAGATAGATTAAAGGTAAACCATAACAAAGAAAAATAAAGTATCAGAAGGGGTTTTTTGTGGATATTATAAAATCAGTTTAGGGGTTGTGGACATTGTTAAGTTTTTGATTGAAATCATGAGTCAATTGAAGCTAGACCACCATGGAAAACCTGGAAGCACTGGACGGCCGTTTCGTCCTAGTATGGGACTCCTCAGCAGTGCGCATCCACGATCCCGCATCCCGCGAGTTTCGGACGTAGGAGCAATCAGTCTCGCGCCAGGCACTTAAACAATTAGACCACTGAGCTGGCATTCAATGGTGTTAATGTCTAATAATTCCAATGGTTGAGATCATGAGTCAGTTGAAGCTAGACCACAAAAACAATGTGATAACCTCTCTGGATAATAAATCAGTATTACCAGAGTAGGTTAAGAGTATGAACAAATTGTTGACCTTTTAATTTTGATATAAAAACGTCTTAACAAGTATATGTGTGATCAGATTGTTCGAAGTATATTGCGCAAATATGTCATATAATTCTGATAAACTTCGTCTTGTCATTACATAATTAAAATAATCGTAATATTAAAAATGACATGTTTGTGTCCAAGATTTAAAACAGAATCATGTAGTTGCTTGTGTGTAGAACTATGATGTGATCACTACATCATCATAGACAAAGTATAAAAAAAGCAAAATATGGATGAACAAATTTAACGTCAGCAAAGTATTCAAGTAAGTTACACTTATATATGTGGAAAATTAACCATATATTCTTATCAAGAGTAGCAAACACTAGTGGATTACAATATCTTATTGACTATTAGATCGTCTAATATATAGAAGCATATGTAGAGATTTGAGTTCGTATAAAAATAAGAACTGTAGAAGCTGAAATATCTAACTTTTAAACAAAACTAGGTTTATATTCACCTGTTAAATATGTTTTTATCAGTATAGGGGTTGTGGAGATTGTTAAGTTTTTGTTTAAGATCATGAACCTATTGATGTTAGACTACCAATGAAAACCTGGAAGCACTGAACGGCCGTTTCGTCCTAGTATGGTACTCCTCAGCGGTGCGAACACACGATCCCATTAGCGGGATTCGAACCCAGGGCCTTCAGTGGTCCAGTAGGTTAAGCGTTCTCACACGAGACCGAAAGTCCTGGGTTAGGGGCCCGCGTGCAGGATTGTGGGTGTGCACTGCTGAGAAGTCTCATATTAAGACAAAACGGCCGTTCAGTACTTCCAGGTTTTTAATGATGGTCCAGCTTTAATCGACTCTTGAATCCAACTATTAAAAAACTAAATTTTTCAGTAAACACATTAGCAAAATATTCATAGGTTAAACGTCTCATTCCAAAAACTGACTAATTTTCTCAGCTTTTGTCGACAGCACATACACGTTGAAGTTTTTTTGAAAAAAAATGATTTGTTCAACTAAAATCTATGACTTAATAGATGATTGAGGACGTGTATTAAAATGATTAAACATCACATGATAAATATAAATTCAACACACTAGGCTATAACATTAGCAAGAATGTTGGTAGTTAACATTAAAGACTAAGTTTAGTCAATTAAAATCTAGGACCCAAAACAGATAAGTGAAGCTAGTCATTGACTGAAGTTTCAAGTGAATTTTATGTATTGATTGATTAAAACAATAGTTGTAGTATTACAGAAACATATATACAACTAGCTTTTCTACATGTTAAACAATTAGAGATATTAGTAGGACAGTGCTATTTTGTATCAATCAGTCAGTCAGTAACAACGTAGAACTTCGTACGTACGTACATCAGTTCGAATTGCCACACCACCTTAACACAGAGATGCAGTTGTCGATTCGAATCCCGTAGTGGTAGAGGTAGCAAGAGTGTAAGCAGTGATCGGGAAGATTAGGGTTTGGAGATGTTATTTAAAGAGTATAATTCAGTGAAATAAATTTGGAAAGAGGAAAAAAGGGACATGAAGAATTTTGTATACACAGATGTGGTGTTTGAATGAACTAATGATTCCTTTGTATTTGTTGAATGCTTGATTTCGAATTCCAAATACAGTACATTCGTTTGTGCTTATCTAGTACTTCTTGATCCGATTACGTTATTTCTGGGATTCTTAGTTCACACTATAACTCAAATACTCCTAATCATCATAACAGATCAGATTCAAATCGAAATACATTGACTGATCTCTTTTCAACCAATCAACGATAACAGACAAATTGAGATGCTGGGAAATCTTAGGTGAATCCTATATAATCTCAAATGTTTTTATTAATATATCTCTGCTTTTTGGCTTTATTAGAATATACATTATTCTCTTTGAATTCATGTTCTGATTCAGGAAAAGTTGGGCAAATTATAGTATCAAAAAAACATTAAACAATTAGAAAATATAATAGAGACAACTGACTGAACTTATGATCTAGATTTAAAAAGTACCACTCAGTCGATAAAATTAAAGCAGATGAAAGGAAGTTCAGAATTTTAATTCCGTGGCTGGTAGAAGAGTGATTTAACCACTGAGTCAATATTCCCAACAAGTTATATCAAACTTATAAATATAAGAAATATTACACAACCAGCCTTTCACTGTCGTCGAATTTTCCAGAAACTGTGTAGGATTGTGTACAGAATAGTTTCGTTACAAGCCCAACTCTAATAAAAACTTGGTATTTGTGTACAGAGGTTTTACGTATAAATTTCCATTACGCTAGTTCAGAGTAGATTTTGCATTTATAATGAGATGCACAAGTTTACTTTATCTAGTGGTCTGCTCAGTTCACTCGGTCATGTATTTTTCCAACCGTAAGAATATTACGATTTGTGGTAAATAATAGTTATGTATGTAAACCCTATATTATACTTCCCTTTCAAGTCAAGCGTAAACACTAAAGCAATTTGTATAATTCATTCGTTGTTTATCCTCAGAAAAGTGTTTATTTTGACATTTTTCAATCAGAATATATATTACGCCAAACAATATCGTATCTCATTCGGTTAGTGGGTGAATGATGTGTATTAGCATAATTTTCACCAAATATTTCATTTCGGAACTTAATATTTTAATCCACCATGTTCAACTGCACCACACTAGACATATTTGTATGGGAAAGAAATAACGCTTGGTTTTCTCCCTTACACCAATAGAACACTAATTTATCTAAGACGAATACCTACACAAGATACCCTAACAGTATCTATTCAACAGGTCTTCAACACAGCTCAGATCAAGAATACGTAACTGGCCTGACTAGAACGTGAGTATATTTCAATGCCAAGGGTTAGAAAACATATAACGCACTTAATACCTGTCAGATCAAGTAAACAACCAATTACTATTTTCCTCGCCCAGACAAATATAGATAGCTTCGGAGTACTGAAATGAAATCTCTAGTGTCAATTACGCACTAGTATACAGTACTCTAATGATGAGCACGCAACAAACCAGTCAGATTTCGAGGTTCAAGCTCTGATAAAAAAAACTTGTCTAAATCAACCAAAACGTTTTCTATATCTAAAAAAATTCCTGAATAATTACCAAAAATTAACTAAAGAAATCGTGAAGTAAACTTAATCAACTAATCTTTTCGGTTCATTTGACTTTCGTCAGCATGATGTTATTTTCTATGTCATATACAAACACAAATATACAGGAACTACAAACCCTGAAATAAAGCTGGATGATTCCCAGATGAATTTTGTACACTTCGCGACGTGATCTAAGATCAGTTATGAGAAACGCTGAAAGTTGTCTATATAGAAATTATAATCCTGTATTCAAAAATAACTAGCTATCAGTTGGAATTTTCTGAAGCTCCGTTTGAGAAGTTGGACTGTAAAATCAACTGGAATTACTAAGGAATTCAATGATAAACTGTCACTATATCATGAATTGAAGCTGGAAATATGGACCACACTGGGGTTTCAACGCAGTGATCTAAAAACATCGTGCTCGACACGAAGCCAGAAATTTATAAATGATCTTAATTTAGCGTAAACTTTTGAATCCATACCAACTCGTGTTAAAGTAGAACGCCAGAAGCATCAAGTACTACTCTTCAAATTTTCAAATAAATCCTATGTTAATGACGAAAACTACTTACAAAATATACAAACTAACCGATTAGACAATAAACTCTTCCCTCTACCCCGATATCGAGTAAAACATGGTTTGACAAGATAGAACAACAAGAAAAATCTCCATTCTTTTTATTAAAAAGGTTATTTCACAATTATTAAAACGAAAAAAATACACAGTGGGGATGTCGGTGTTAAGCAACAAAAAGACGTGCAAACTTTACTAATGGCGTCATCGAAACTGAAAAGAAAGTCAGGCAGCAGACGCACGAGTATGTGGAAGAGAAGAAAACACTAAAAGAGAACGGTGATGGTGTAAAGGTTTTATACATTGAAGTTGGTAAAAAATAAATTATATACCTGTTATTTCATTTCAAGGTCGATAAGAATAAGATAATTCATGAAATATTAAAAGGAAAGGAGAACCCAAAGGTGATCTGTTTATTGCATGATCGGTTGAGTTTAAATTTAACAGAATAATAATAATTTATGTAAACACATATATATCATAGAGACGTATATAATAAATTACATTAGAACAAATGGATAAACAAATGTAAAGATATTTTATTTGATTGTATGAAATACATTTTATGAGGTTAAACAATTCATCCTAATGACAAAAACCTCATGATGAATCACTATAAAATTGTATCGTCACAGAACGATGATCAAGTGTCGAAAATAATTATACAATCGCACTATCTAGTTGAATATAATGAACAAAGTTATTTTCCACTCTTTATTGTGTGATGTGATTTTCTTACGGAAGAGCAAAAGAATTATATTTAAAATTTTAAAGAAAAATAAATGAGAAAACGGCGGTGTTTACAACACATGATCCATTTAATTGTTCAATGTTCGAATGATCAACAAACGAAACCTAGAGATAGAATATAACACAATATTATAATGAAAAACTGAAATTAATCATATTAAAATGTGAAAATATATTACAGGAAATTATGCGATTGTGATATGTGAATATGATGTTAACCACAAATAAATATTATCTAGAAAATAGTTGAAAAGCGGAGAACATCAGATAGTTAATTTATCACGAATATTGCACCGCAAATATATATATATATATATATATATATATATATATATATATATATTTGCGGTGCAGTTACTTCTTGATTCAGGTGGACAATCAAAAGCTTTCTTCATACTCAATTACCCAGTTGGACTAGCGTACAGGAAGCTTGTTAACAGTATCACAGTTGGACATCTTATAATGAAATACAGTGCTTTCAGTAAAGTTACATTTTCTGAACAGTGATCGAATAATACCGATACAGGATCATAAGGTTGCAGTATTATAGATTCTCTCGAAGAAGTTAAATAAACAGCAATAGCAACTTCAAAGGGCAGAGGATACGTATCAGTCAGGGAAACAACCCCACAACCTACTGTCTTATCGTTACGAAATGTGTTGGCAGTGAGCTATCCCCAAATGCAACTCACGAAAAGGTAAATCAATATTGATTAAAATGAATTTACGATTCACTGAATTATTCAGTGTAAGCTCTGCTCATGAACTCCCAATACATTATTACTATAATTTGTCTGTCTTGAAAAATACTCAATTCATAAAACCTAGTCACTGTAATTTGTATATACTCGATTAAATCATATGTATGTTATTTACACAAGGGCCATCATCATCAACTGGTCTTCTTAAAGAAAAAAATAGGGAGAGCAAACAATGCTGACGAACATAACTTCGACTTTTCAACTCCGGTGATAGTTAGCCACATGCTCTTACTCGCCTAGTGGTGTTTGAGTAGAAAGCTTGTACACGATTAATGTATTTCTTTGTTAGGCCTTGCAGTGGACAAACGCTGGCATATAACCTGTCGATCTGGAGAAACAAATGTTGCCTTAGAGAGAAATGCAACTGTGGTTGGGAGTCGGTAAGTATGTGTGATCTAGAAGTTGGCAAAAAGCCAATATTTGGTCCACGAATCTTCACCAAGGTCTGGAACCAAACTGAATTTCTCGAGTTTACTCTTTATGAGTCCTAGTCAGGTTTCGGATGACTATTGAGGCTAATATTTTAAAAACCATGTTATTTGAACTGGATGCATTTTTGTCCTTTCTTATGTGCCGGAACAGTCTGTGATAGCAACCATTTCGATGGGATTACGTCCAGTTTCAAGACTAACCAAGATCTCAGTCACCTTAACAGCTAAAACTGAACCTGCTGCCGTCCCTCGTTTCATACTAGATATGGCTGTTTTTAATTCTATAAGAGTTGGGAAGTTTTATTTGAATATCGTATTCATGATACGTAGAAAAACTAAGTGACTAAAAACTAGGTGTAGAACAATTAAACTGCTCTGCAGAATATTTTGCTCATTGTTCCAGTTCCCAGTGTTAAAGGTGGATCATTGTCTCATTTTTTTCAAAAATATTCTCACCAACTCCTGCATCCTGAATAGCCGATTCTTTGATAAGTATGAAAAATTATCCAGCATTGCCTATAGCTACCACCTCTTTCACAGCTTTGCACCACTGTCCACAAACATTAAGTAGACTTTGTTAATCTATGTTTAAACTATCTTTATTCCTTATTATGTTCGGAGCCTGTAAGACCCACCTACGTGTCTTTCACTTTGGTTTAAATTGCCTACTTTGGTGTTTAAGTCTCGTGCTACGATTACGACATACGAGCGTTTGGCTTTTTTTAGGAGTGTATAAAGCTTTCTATATAACTCATCCTTTATTTCACCAGAATCGCAGTCAGTGGAAATGCAGGCACAAATAAAAAAGAAAACGGTTTGTACTATTGTCATTCAGTGTTCCCATTTAGTCGGACAACACATAGGCGACTGTCTATTAGAATTCAGTTCAGGAGAGCCTGTTTCTCTTTTGAACTTAGTGTTATACACCAGAGAAGTCATGAGCGGTGAAAACCAGGTCTCCAGATACACGAAGTGTAAATAGTTCCGGTTTCCTATATTGATTAAGTAAGTTCAAGCAGACCAATATACAAGGATCTTGTAGGTCTTTTTCGGAGATACAGCATGCATTGACGAGGGGATATTAAACAAGAAGGAAAATCTGTAAAATCCATTATATTTCCCAACCTAACAGTGAAGAGTTATATTTCACATGATAGTAGAATATGATTATTGTATAGACAGGTCGATTCACTAGTTACAGAAATCCCAAGTAGATTTAGAAATGATCAACATTGAATTCAGACAAAATTAAGCATAAAAAGAGGAGAAAACTGCAAATAACAAATAAATACACAAGAAAACGAACTTACTTCTTTGAAAATAAAACGGATTTTTGCATTTTCCTCTTTCTCCTGCATACTAAATTCTGTATTTGTATTTATTAGATATGAACCTATTACTACTACTTACTACTAACCAACAACTACTGACGCAGATAGATCATCGGGATTTTTCGTAATATTTGACAAAACATTTTCAGAATTCTGTGAATTCGGAGTCTGTACTGAATTGTCCATAGTAAGATGTTGTTGAGTAGCATGATGATGACTATTTACGGCAGAGTTATGTGAATCACTCACTGTAGCACAGCATTGTGTCAAACTTGACGATGATAGCGATGAAACCGAAGCATAGTTAGCAGTAGCTGAATCAATGATTCCAGTTGATAGTTGCTGATTCACATCCATATTGTTATTATCATTATTATTATTAGCAGTAGTAATAGTAGTATATTTAGTAATATCATTATTTGGTGTTTTAATAGTTTTGGTTGCTAAATCACAAAATATATTCAAATGATCATTAGTTAACAGACCATATTTCGATGGTTTAATATACAACAATAGAATTGAAGCTAAATGTGGAAATGACTCCATAACATAATCGCATTCATTAGTGGTATTATTAATGCAAGTACGATCAATAAATGAATTGGCATAACTGAAATACGCTCCAAATCGAATACTTGATAAAGATAAATTTAAAAAAAGAAATAAACAACAAGGGACTATTATATATATATATATATATATATATATATATATATATATATATATGACAGCACAAAATTTTCAATATGAAAACCTAATTTATTATTATTCACTAACTAGTTTGATATAGTATTGATCAAGTTTATTGAAAAGGTACAAATAAACTTACAAATCTGACGGATCAGTGGGGTTGGAGGCACGAGCACATGCGTCAAGCAAACAAAAAATCAAAGATAAGCCAAGCTAAAACAACAGAAATAAAACATTTTAGATTAAATTATTCCGAAATTTGAAAAATTCCCATATTGTAAATTTAGAACAACATAGATATAAGCGAACAATATTGTTTTCGATTAGATCCTCATCAGGCTTTACTCTAAGATACAGTAATATTTATATGCATATACAAAATTATTAAACCAATCAAGGTAGTTTATGAGTCAATGATAACATTGATTTAAGCCTTTATTATTTTTATCAAAAACTAGTAACACCAGTCATCACACTATCAATTTGTACTTTTCACTTATTATGTTTATTTATGTAATCATTTCCATTGTTATCATTGTCTCATAAACTGTCTTTATTAGTTTAATAATTTCATATATGCATATAAATATTACTGTATATCGGAGTAAAGCCTGATGATGATCTAATCGAAAACAAGATTGTTCGCTTATATATGTTGTTCTAAATTATTTCAATCAATAAAATGAAACAATAGTGTGATACAAGAGAATGGACAGTTAGAAAGTAGAAAGAACAATTCGATAGGTTGATTATTACTGATTTTACAAATAAATTTGGTTTCGTATCACTTTACCTTAATATAATTTTATTCAAAAAGAGCCGTATAGCTATATAAAATGTAGGAAATACGACTGTTACAATTACAAAACAGGGTTTTAGCTGTCCTACTCTGGACACTAGATCAATACAGTGGGCCAAGGCAGTGTAATAATTGGTCCAATAGATCACGGATACTTAATTACCTAAACTCAAATACTCAAAGTCAACAAACAGATATATAGGTCAGAAGGGCGGTGTATTATCAAACAACAGAGAGTATTCAACAAGCAGGCTCACAGTGGAACAAAAGCAGAATCGTTTTTGTATAAAGGATAATCATTTACGTTTGATGTACCTAACTGGATATGTTTTTCCTCGCTCATTGGGCAGTCAAAACTTCATTTAACTGATATTTCAATGAAGAAATTAAGTACTTTGATTTTTTTTCCTTTCAATCTGATGAAACTATGCACTCAAGCCAAGGTCATCTTGATTTGTGAAAGTTAGGATAATCAGTTAAAGCTGACCATCGAAACGACACAAAATATTACTCTAACTAACTAAATAATTTATATATTCAGTTAAGCTACACTTAGGCTACAAGTAGTTGCCACTTGTAGACTGCTCTTATTATGGAAAGACATATCTCATCGTGGAAACTAATTTAGTCCTGAAGGTCATATAGCACTAACAAAGTAATGGCAGGTCCTAAAGTGCAGTTACATTGAGGGCCAGTCACGTAAAAGCTCTTTACTTTTAGATCTTACTACCATACTTTTAAATCTATTGAAATAGGCGAGATGTCCTTTTATTTTACTAAAATTAGGATCATCAGAGATGTTCGCTATGTGGAAAAAAAGTTACCGGCAACAAATTTGGGTATAGTCAGTAGTATGACTATTAAGCTTCTTTAACAAAGCATAAAATTTATTTGAAATTAAATAACCTAAACCATCTGACATTTTTTAACATAATTAGGCTGTAATTCAATATTGCGAACATTTAGTCAACTGTTTATCAGCTTAAAACAATTTAAAACAATCATAGTTAATTAGTTGAGTATTAGGGGAAAAAATAGTCCAAACATTCAGACAGATAATAATATTTCAAACGATCAGTTAAACAAAATAGACTAAAACTCAATTAAGTCATACACATATGGTGTATTTGTCTAATCCATCAGTTTCTAAGAACAGTTTCAATGTATTTGTAGATGTCATTACCAAGTTTTTATTACATTCTCTAAAGAAGTAGCTTACATTGAGGGATGAATCGTCAGAAAATTTAAAATTTAGATTTTTCCACTCATCTGGATATTACAAATATATTATTTTTATTAGTTTTAATGTATGTTATAAAAATGATTGAGGATAGAGTAAAGTTGTTATGACAAAGTGTAAACGTAAAAATCTTAAGGAAATCAAAAGTGTAATATGTACTCAGTATAAGATTAAAATCAATAATTCACTTACTTTACACGATAAAAGAGATTTCAAATTATCAGTTATAGGAATAGTTAACTGTGAATCATAATTCATCTTTAATGCTTCAGGAAAGCATAACTTCAAGAAATCGTTAATATGTTTCAATTGATATATAATTTCACGTAAATGAGGATAGAATATGGAAGCAGCCTATATTAATAATAAAATTCAACAGTAGATTTATTCAAATTTAATTGCACAGATTGGCAAAACAACAAATTACAGTAATTTAAGGAATATTTGTGAAGAATTGTGTAAGCATTATGAACTAATATGCACTGAAGAAACACTGGAAATGATGAAACATTCAGAAGTTGTTTTACTACAGCTTAGGATCCCTTAACAGTAATAACTCGACATGTATTGATCATCTTTGTATCTTATAGTATAAAATCCACTTAGTAGAAAGTTCACAGTGTACATTTTCAGTCGACTCGTGATACAGAGCAATTATACCATTAATCTGCAAACCTACATGTCCTTGAACAGTCAACTTCTCAGAGGTCACAATCTAGGGAAAAATGGCTATTCAGTGCTACCTGGTTTTCATCAATCGGTACGTGACGTAGAAGCTGCAAAATATATGCAACAGTTGGAGTTGCCACACCATATCACCACAAGAAGATGGAAACATCAAGACAAATACCAGGGTAGTAGAAGTAGTAAAACTATCAGTGGAGGTAGAGAAGATTATACACGGACAATATGATTTTACACGACAAAATGAATTTGCAGGATAAAAGATCATTTTAAAACTGAATATCTACGATCAGTAAAATAGCGAGTGTGTCTGGTCCATATGGCTGGCTAGAGTAGTTTTTACGACGGAGCAATGAGCTGAAAAATACTAGAAGAATGGATCAAGTGAACTGATAATTTCCTTAAACAAAATCAAACATTAAAGATTCAAAGTGAATATATATCAGATTATCAAACTACTGTTGAATATCTACAAAATATCTCAATGAGGATGGGATTACGTACCAGATAACAATAAGAATAATACTTTCCGTGACAAGCCAATAATTATACCAACTAAAATAACTTTATTCTCAAGACGCTACTCCCTCCCATACACACATACATACACAGTGATACATTCCAAATGATCTCATCTAGTTTAATATTTCGAATAATACCACATTACGTCTTTTTATCTTTACCCGAGTATTTGAACATGCATAATTTGTGCGTGTGTATGATTCAGTGTATTTTAATGTCCTCAACAATGAAAGTAAACACGAGAATCAGATTACTTTGCTAGATGAGAGTTACGGTTACTGATAAGCACACAACTGGTCACTTGAAGTTCGTCTTTTTTCGATACTGTATTTCGGTTGGTAAATACCTTATATTAGGCCTCAGATCGTATCATCCTAAATTTTTTTTAAAACCCGTGGTTAGAATCTATGACGTAAAATGTCTAAAAATTGAAAACTTATCCTACAAAGTATAAAAATAAGTTGGATTCATACTGGTTCGACTATCTTAAATCAATAATTGAAATGTGGCATTTCAACTATGAAGTTTTAACGTTGAGAAAACAACCAGCTGTGTACAAACACAACACAATTTTGTAGTCATAAGATAATGAATAAAAACTTGAAATAACTAATCTGTGAAAGTGGTTTTAATCAATTGGAAATTAAACATGAAATATACACATTTCGACGTCGATGTGATATATATATATATAAACCTTTAAGTATGTTCGATGATATCTTGGTCAACAGAAGTGGCGCAGTGATATTTAGAACGCAGATATAGCAGTTTGGTATTTTTCACGATGATTCCACAACAAGAATATTCCATGCATCAAAAAGTCTTTTCAATTATCATAAAACATGTCTCAAATCCAGCACTACTTAGCACTACTGAAGAGTCCCATATTGGAACGAAACGGCCATCCAGTGCTTCCAGGTTTTCAGTGGTGGACTTGTGAATTCAACTGTGACAAAAAGAATGATAAATTAACAACCTTCAATAATGGAGCTTTCTATTAGAAAATTCAACAAAGCCAAGATTTCCAACATGATTCACCGATTACAACAAGCAAAAAACAAGGGAAAATAAATGACTAGATCAGGAGTTCCGTATAGTGCGAACCAAAAGACTAAATGACCATGACTAAATCTTATAACCGTCTAGGTTATTTGTAGGAACTGTAAAGTAACCTATCACAAGACAGTTCTAACTTAATCAAAAATTAAGACTTTGAATATTGACGATGATTAAAGATTGACATTTTTGAAATGGAAAAGAGAATGACAAATGATGTGTAAGAGAGCTTGTAAAATTGCTACATATGTACACAAGTTTAAATAAATTGAGGAGCGGTCAAAGCATGTTCAAAACACATCGTAAATACAACTATGATTAGTTCATGACGAACGGGATACAGGAGGTTTATAATTTTAATATGCTATCAACGTCTAGAAAACCACTAAACGATTAAAGATGTTGACGGAGCTGATTTGTTTCTTTTTGAAGCCATGCTTTTTAACAGAAGTGATGGTCACGATGATATTATGGTACGAAGAGAAGATTGAACAACTTCGGTGAGTTTTAGACCATTGTCATCCGGTTAGAAAAAAGTTTGTAAAAGACTAGGTCACAGAAAATAAATAATAATAGTAGTGAAAAGGGTATATAGGTTTAGTATAATTAATTAAACTACTAAGGACTTTTATATGTTCTGTGTGGAAATCGGAAAAATAACGACATATAAACTTGTCTAAACAAAGATACTCCCTGTCTTCTTGAACACTCATAAAGACGTAAATAAATTTGTATGAGTCCCCAAATTGTTTCTAGTTAGGATTAGGATGAGAAGCTGTTAATTACAGTTGAAGTCAAGAGACTAAGTGGTTTAGGGTTATAATTAACGCAGATTGTTTATTTGAGTGTTATATATCATCTACATAGAAAGAACTCGATATCTAAGGTGGTCAAATGTAAAGTAGAGTCTGATATGTATGTATATAAGTTTAAGTTGCTATACTCTACTAACACAACGAGATGAAATTGCCGGGACAAATCCCAGAGTAGTAAACGCAGTAACAGTCATTAGTGGGAATAGAAAAGATTAAACACTGAAGATATGATCCAAGAAAATATGAATAACTAGAATGAAATAAAATAAATTACGATGAATTCAGAAGCTTAGAATTTGGGGGAGGGAACCGAAGGATGGATAAACCTGCGCCACTGCAAACGATTTTGAACTATGCATCCGATATGCTCAACACAATTCTTAACTTATGACGCTAAAAATTATTTTTTCAA
>OX104024.1:14768230-14975643 GCA_944470205.2 Schistosoma margrebowiei
GGAACAAATGGCGAATGAATTAATCGTTGGTCACCGGCTACCATGGGACTGCATCTCCTCATGATGCTCCACTGCCTTGTGAGTCAAACCTTTAGGTCAAAGGTTCGGGGTGTGGCCCTCTAAGAAAACCACCTGCTTCGGTCTGGGCACCCGGGCAATATCACAGCCCACACACAAATAAAATGAAAATGACGATATTTACTGAAAATTCTATTCACGCTTCGATTAACAGTCAAACAATTCACACTATTATTATTATTATTATTATTATTATTATTATTATTATTATTATTTACCACGTCACTTATTCATTCCCTTTTATTCCCACTTTGTGTATCCTCATTTTCGACTTATGCAGCAGCTCGTCTATGGTGGAAACTCGGTTCTATCTAAACGTTCTCGAGTCACTGTCTGGTTGAAAATTATGTGCTACCACCAAATACGAATACTGAAGCAGTTTTATCTGGAACTACGTGCACCATTCAAACTGGCTGCCTTTAACGTTTGCACACTCATGCAGGTCGGACAACAGATTAGAAAGTTTCGATAATGATATTAGGAGACGAAGATTATCGAAATTTATCAAAGGGACTAATTGTTCTAAAGATAGGAAAGTCTTAATATCGACGTTTGTTGTCTATCCGAGACCCGTATTCAAGACTCTGGTGAAGTACTACAAATTTGCTCTCCATCTGTCGCTTCGAAAAGCTTGTTTTAAATGTGTTTATTCGGGGACTCTGTGGTATCTTCGCCTGGTCTTGCTGGCGTTGGTGTCGCACTAAGCGCTAGAGCTGAGGCAGCACTAGTCGACTGGATCCCCATTAACAGTCGGTTATGTGCTGTCAGATTAGAAATTCCCATCAAAGCGTGAGAAACGATATCTTTTCGTCATCTCCGCCTATGCCCCAATAAATTGCAGCCCGGATGCAATCAAGGATGAATTCTACCACCAGTTAACTGATCTTCTACAGAAAGTGCGTTCGACAGATATTGTAGTACTAGCCGGAGACTTGAATGCTCAGGTCGGGCATCTAGGCACAGAAGAGAATCGTTTAGGTGGGCGATGGGGACTTGTTGGTCGCAGGACAGATAACGGGGACTATCCCATTCTCATTGTTTTGTGTGGCGTATATATATTTGGCGCCCCCTTGTACCAATATTTTTTTGTGTTTAAATAAATAAACTACCTGAAAAAGAAGTTGGATTAGTGTTGGTCTCAACGACCTGGGACTGTGACTGCAGAGCCCAAGGGACAACTGCTCGAGGCCGGTTACGCACGGCCTTTTTGTGGCAAGTTTTTAACGTGTTAGCTCCGTTCTTCAAAAGGCCTTACCGCCGGAGACGGAAATCCGTGAGGTAAGGTGGGGTGCGACATTTTTAGGGTCGACCTTTTCTAACCTCTTCCTTCCTTGTGAGGAGGCAGCTCTTAGTACTAATATTTGTGTTCAGATCAATAGTTTTAAACCAAAAGGTCCCCTGGTTTGAACCCCACTCTACTTCGGTTTGGACGATCGGGTGGTATCACTAGCCGTCACACTTAGAGTAGGGTTGATATCCAGGTACCTGGTAAATAAAATAGTTGATTACTTTTATTCATTACTAAGTAATTTCAATTTTCTCCTTATCGATTGTGCATTTAAACTGGTTATTCACTTTCTGTCAGTCTATCACAGATCTCCCATTCAACAGATTTCGAATTGAGTTTAATTTACTTATTTTCTCTGCTATAGAGAAGGAAGGGCGAAAGATGATATTATTGGTACCACTAAGTCCCAAGTTCGGACCCTATAATGACTTGATAAACTCAAATGAACTAACTAGCAACTAATCAATAATCTAATGTGTGCATATAATTTATAAAATTATAAATTGACTGACGACTAAGAAGCACAATTCACTACTGAATTATATATCTGTTTCCGTTTTAATAAATCCCCCTTTACCCACTTTGGTTTGAGCAACCGAGTAACATCATTACCTCACGCTTAGAGTGTAACTCATACCCAAATACCTGGTAGACGAGCTAATTTATATATTATATATGGGTACGAAAACTGTTTGAGTTATAAACTTCGCAACTACAGGGAAACTAGAAACAAATTGAGTGGATTATATCAACTAACCTCTTTCCAACAAACGGGTGCAAATACATACCTCTACGTAATGTGATACTCTATAAGTTTTATGTCAAACGTATTTTCGTGACTGATCTTAAAGTTCGCGCCTACATCGTGCAAACATTTCATTTAGTGTCTCTGAAGTAGTAATTTAATGAAGTTGGCCACAGTAAAGTGAGTCATATCTCATGTATATCAGCAGACAACACCACTCTACTGGTCAAATCTTGAAATATAGCAGTTGTATACATTAACAACATAAATTCGACGACTAAATGAAATATGAATATTCAGTCAAAATAACACTTACTCATGAATTTGTGAGTAATCCAACTTTGGGGGATGTAGATTTTTAAATACAGACTGCATTGCCGGTAACGTGGAGAAAACATTGGCATCAGTGGGAAACTGTCCCCTCAAAATATCCAATGAAAAGGGGTTAGCGCGTAAATGATTGGCATGTATTCCATTCTGCTATAACAAAAAAAGTGGATTTTTATGTCAACAACAGTAATGAAAAAGATTATCAGTTCAGGTATCTATGAATTTTAGCAGTTACCATGAGTACAAAATATAAATGAAATGATTTGTTCACTAAACCAACACACTATGGTTAGGCACAAAGATTAATGAAGATAAAAATCGTGTAACACAATAAACTAACTCCCTCAATATTATGTAAAAACTGTAGAGACTACATTTGTAGTATCATAGCCTAAAGTGCCCAATATTACCCCGGTTAATCTGTTGACGCAATACCGGTCTGAAAGCAGACCTGCCCATTATGAGTCAGTGTAATCTGTCGCTACATTTAGAGCCCAAATAATCGTCTACGCAAGACACTCAACGTCCATTGGCCGGATACCATCAGCGACCGCCTTCCCTAGAAGAGAACAAACCAACTTCCAGCTGAAGACGAAAGTAGGAAGACGATGGAAATGGATAGAACATACATTACGCAAATCATCAAACGGCATCACGAGGCAAGCACTAACTTGGGATCCTGAAGGAAAGCAGAAAAGAGGAAGGCCAAAGAACACATTACGTCGGGAAATAAAAGCAGATGTGAAAAATACGAATAACACATAGAAAGAGCAGGAAAGGCTTGTCCAGTACAGGGTTGGATGGAGAGTGCTGGTGGGCGGCCTTTACCCCTTCATTAGGAGTAACGGGCGTAAGTAAGTAAGTCAGTAAGTAAACAAACCTTTCTAACCGTCACATAAACTGTGCTTAAAGTTTCCTTCTGCATGAATCAAGGATGAAACAAAACTCCTTCAACTTGATACATGTATTTCACGATCAGTTGCTGTCACCATTTTTGAGTTGTCCTCCATTTTATCTATACCCGGAGAATTATTATAGGACTATAGGCAACATTCGGCATGCGATGACTCCACCTGGTCTTGAATCGAATCAATTTCGGGTCGATTCTAGTGTAAGATTGTCGCATTGATGCTGGTTTCTTATCAAATGACCTTAGAGTTGAGTACACTAAGACTGAGGAGGCTTACAATAAACGTTGAGTACTGGAAGAAGTTTGGAAACATTTCGATGGGGAAACATGCAACCGATATTTTATGGTTCGGCCACGCTAGCGTGGTCATATTATATAACCACTTAGACTTTATATCAAAAAGATTATTTTGTAACCACTTCGAATGCATTTTGTGGTAGTTCATAAAAAAGCCTTAGCGACTGTCACGATAGGAGGATAGTTGCGATAGGACAGTGGTGACGCTTTTAAGCAAGATCAGGTAGTTAAACCATGGAAAGTCCACAATAATGGATTTTATCTTTTATTTTGGTAGCATATATAAGTGCAGCATTACAGTCGTAGACCTTAATCCTTTATTACTGTTCACCTTTCACTTTGTTGAGCTGACTTGTTCACGAAACCACACGTGGCCTGGTTACCATTCTTTTCTACTCTCGGTTTGAAGAATTAATACTGACTTACTTGGGAGTGCTTTATTGATGTCGAAGTAGTATTAAAATATTATTGAGACAGTTCACACTGGCCGGCTGACTTAAGCAATTTATCACTGTTGTCCTGCCAAATTTAGGACCACGATAATTCCGACGGTCTTACTAGTGCTACAAAATTAATAGTCTTCGTCTAGTTTAGTTTACTAAACATGATGTGACCGTCCAACCTATGTAATCTTACACAAACGTTGCACAATCTTTTATCCTGACGTACCACCCTGATTCTTAAGATGTTTCGAATAATGAACAATATCTTAACGGCTAAATGGTTTATTTAAAATAACGGTGTAAGTGATACGGCCATCCCTGAGGCGCTGTCATACACTCCGTGGGTGCATTTCTATTCGTCTTTTCTTAATTTACCTATGTTCATCAAACACTCAACATTCAATAGTCAGCGCCCTAATGTCGGATTACATTCAACTTGAAGAGGGATATGGCTTGTTTTCGGTGTTATTTCTTAGTCCTCACAGTAACCAGCCTCCGATACCAAGGGATGTTGACACACTTTTGATAGATTGGTTGAGGTTTCTTCTGTTTGACTATACGTTCAATGACAGGGTCTCAATAACTATGGTAAATCATAGTTTAGGTTCAGAAGTATCATAACATTCCTGAAATCGCCATTTATTCCATGATTAACCTGTTTAGAACTGTCGACTGTCTCCAAATATAAAAACGTGGTTGAAAACTTCGCAGACGTAGAGAAAGGTTTAGGAAACCGTCCATTTGATTGGCTCTTGACAGTACAGGCGGGAATACGATTAGACTGTTGTTGCATGTGACGTCATGATACCAAAGACTATGTCATATCCAGACAAAAAGTGAATTGATTCTCCCTGGACTGTCCTGAAAGGTTGTTTTCCTATATTAAATGAAGTGTTCAAATAAGTGATGATGCCTTACCACTTATTAGCGTCACTTGTATCCTAATGACTTTTTATCTGAGTACTCTCACGGGCTAGAATTTTCATTTGTTGGTCGCTACTTTATGCTAATGCAGAACAAATGAGCGGACAGGAGTGTATATTTTTCTGCTGAATATCAATGCGCAAATACTAGGAAGCAATTATTATTTGAAGCCGAACTAATGAATAACATAAGTAACTGTGTCGTTTGAAAGTTCGTGTTAATACCTTGGTAAATACTCCAACGTTGACCCTAACGCAGCCTTACATATCCCTGCTGAAGTCGTGGAAGTTGTATGAACGAATTTCAGTGCAGCAAAATCAAGTTTACGATACCAATTTGTTGACTTTACTGATATGCTGGCAAATATACAGTCCATTTATGGAAATTCAGTAGTGTTCCCCACCGATAAGAGTGAGAGACTTATCGCTAGCTCCTAGGAATTAGTAATTTTGATGTATCCAGTGTCTTTTGAAAAGACTTTGTTCTATAAAAACATCCATATTTGAAGTTAGACAAGTTTAGCTGTTCTGATTACATGTGGAACTTAATTACAATCGATACAGTTGGTTTACTCTCCTTGTTTAGTTTGCTTGTCGAGTTCACCGAAGTTAGCTAGAATGATTTGGCTGCTTAACCTACTACCACTACCTTAAAAACATGCGGTTCAGTGACTGCTCTTTCTAGCTAGCTAAAACTAAGTGGTCAGATAAACTTCATCAGACAGAGGTATAACATCTAAAGCAGCTACTTTAGCCTCGAGAAATTAAATGGTGTGTACATGCTCTTCACAAATCTACTGAATATTTAAATATTTGAAAACCATTTAGCTGTATACATAACGGAGAGTAACTGCTCAAGCAAGAACAGTTCTCGTTCACCCTATATAGTGCCGTGAAGAACCAACAGAAGCCAGCTCTTTGCAGATTTCTTTCATACCACGACACCATGTCATACACTGACGACCTCTCCGCTTTTTCCAACCAGTCTCAGCGTCGACAAATAATGCACGACATGGAATTCTCTGGGACGACATTCGTAGAACATGTCCCAGCCACCGAAGTCGATGTTTCAAGATGAAGACATCAATTGAATTATCATCTCTGTGCCCAAACACACGATCCGAACCTCTCCATTACTAACATGGTGTTGCCACTGGATGTCAACAATCCTTCGGAGACAGTGATGATCAAGCACAGAGAGTCGTCTAACATCCTCAACTCGGAGAGGCCAGGTTTCACAAGCATAGAGCAGAACTGCTCTCACAGACGCGTTGTAGATCCGACCTTTAACAGCCAGACTGACATCACGAAGGCGCCAAAGATGGTTCAGGTTGGCATAAGCCGCTTTGGCTGTCACTATTCGTGCATTGATCTCATCACTCACACCACCACCAGCACTTATGCAGCTACCCAGATACACGAACTTCTCGACTACGTCTATCTGCTCACCATCCAGGGTGAGTACAGGATTGGAATCCTGCCAGTCTTGTAGAAGTACTTTGCACTTCGGAGGTGCAAAGCACGTACGTACCTACGGACATTGATTGCCAACTCATGCCGCCGACAGAACGTACGTAGCTACCCAAATAAACAAACTTCTCGACTAATTCTATGTGCTCAATACCAAGAGTGAGTGCAGGGTCGGGGTTTTGCAAGTCTTTTGGAATTATTTTGCACTCGGAAGGTGTGAAGCACATGTCATACCTACGGACGCTGATTACCAACTGACCAAGTAAGGATTGCGTATCATCCTACAGTAAGACAATATCATCCGCATACTCAAGATCGAGGAGTCTTTCTCGAGGCAACAGATCCACACCTCCATTACTTACATCCGTCAGAGCTGTTTCCAGGATGTTATCGATGGCAAAGTTGAAGAGGAATGGTGAGATTGGGCAACCCTGTCTGACCTCACTGCTCGAATGGAACAATGAAGAGAGGTGGTTGTATGCCCTCACTCTACCTGAGGTGTTTGTATATAGGGCCTTTAAGATGTTAATAAACTTCTCAGGCACACCCTTCTTCAATAGACAATCTCAGAGAACAGTCCTGTCCAACGAATCGAAGGCAGCCCTAATGTCAAGAAACACTATGATTGTTGGCTTGTGATGGGCATGATGGTGTTCTAACATTTGGTGGAGGGTGAAGATATGATCAATACATCCTCGACCAGAACGAAAATCAGCCTGCTCCTCGCGAGTCAATCTTTCTCGGGTTTTGAACAACCTACGAAGTATGACGGAAGTCAATAGCTTGGACGCAATCGGAAGTAGACTTATCCCCCGATAGTTGTTACAGGAACGACGTGAACCCTTTTTAAAGATAGGGACAACTATCGACTCATTCCATGACGTTGGTACACTCTCTAGTTCCCAGACCTTTGTAAACAACACAGTCAGTTCCTTAGCCAGAAAGTCACCACCATCTTTAAAGAGTCGGAGATAAGTCATCTGGGCCCGGTGATTTGTAGCGTTTTAAGAGTTGGGGTTCCGTGCGAACTTCTGCCTCATTTGGTGGGTCGATCGTCACCGGCCATGGAGGGCAGGACAGTCTGACCGATGTTGCCGGAGCAGCAGGTCAGTTGAACTGCCCTTCGAAGAATTCTGCCCATTGTTCAAGGCGTCGATGGATGTTAGTGATTGGCATCCCGTCATCCTCACAGATTGTTTCGCTCACGTCAGACTTCTTGCTGCCACAGGGTTCGAATGAGTTGGAAGAGCTTCCAGTAATTATCAGATGCGGCTGCTACTTCCAGCTCATTAGCACGCTCCGACCACCAGGCTTCTCGATCCTTACGCAAGCTTTGCTCGTTTGTGGTCAGACTCACGGTCACCTGGAGTAGACCGACGGGCTTCGATGAATCGTTAGAAGCCTGAATAAATCCAGTGCTCATAAGCAGGACGTTTCGCGAAGCCGCAAGCGGCTTTACTCGCCATTTAGAATGCGTCATCAAGTTGCAACCAACTTGCTGACACCAATGCTTTGGTGGCGGACACTTCGTTGACCACTGAAAATTAAGGTAAGATTGGCGCAAACAAGGGCATGATCAGAGTCCAGATAGGTATTCCAAAAGGAGTGGCAGTCTTGTACACAACCACGCCAGTGGTAGCCGATCGCGATGTGATCAATCTGAGTCGAGGCTTGAGATGCAGAGGGAGGACGCCAGGTGGCACATCGGCGATGACTGTGCCAGTAATTAGTGCTAGCCAGAAACAGGTTGTGGTCTATGCACAGTTACAGTAGACGGTCCCCGTTATCTGTCCTGCGACCAACAAGTCCCCATCGCCCACCTAAACGATTCTCTTCTGTGCCTAGATGCCCGACCTGAGCATTCAAGTCTCCGGCTAGTACTACAATATCTGTCGAACGCACTTTCTGTAGAAGATCAGTTAACTGGTGGTAGAATTCATCCTTGATTGCATCCGGGCTGCAATTTATTGGGGTATAGGCGGAGATGACGAAAAGATATCGTTTCTCACGCTTTGATGGGGATTTCTAATCTGACAGCACATAACCGACTGTTAATGGGGATCCAGTCGACTAGTGCTGCCTCAGCTCTAGCGCTTAGTGCGACACCAACGCCAGCAAGACCAGGCGAAGATACCACAGAGTCCCCGAATAAACACATTTAAAACAAGCTTTTCGAAGCGACAGATGGAGAGCAAATTTGTAGTACTTCACCAGAGTCTTGAATACGGGTCTCGGATAGACAACAAACGTCGATATTAAGACTTTCCTATCTTTAGAACAATTAGTCCCTTTGATAAATTTCGATAATCTTCGTCTCCTAATATCATTATCGAAACTTTCTAATCTGTTGTCCGACCTGCATGAGTGTGCAAACGTTAAAGGCAGCCAGTTTGAATGGTGCACGTAGTTCCAGATAAAACTGCTTCAGTATTCGTATTTGGTGGTAGCACATAATTTTCAACCAGACAGTGACTCGAGAACGTTTAGATAGAACCGAATTTCCACCATAGACGAGCCGCTGCATAAGTCGAAAATGAGGATACACAAAGTGGGAATAAAAGGGAATGAATAAGTGACGTGGTAAATAATAATAATAATAATAATAATAATAATAATAATAATATTAATAATAATAATAATAATAATAGTGTGAATTGTTTGACTGTTAATCGAAGCGTGAATAGAATTTTCAGTAAATATCGTCATTTTCATTTTATTTGTGTGTGGGCTGTGATATTGCCCGGGTGCCCAGACCGAAGCAGGTGGTTTTCTTAGAGGGCCACACCCCGAACCTTTGACCTAAAGGTTTGACTCACAAGGCAGTGGAGCATCATGAGGAGATGCAGTCCCATGGTAGCCGGTGACCAACGATTAATTCATTCGCCATTTGTTCCCTTAGGATACTGGAGTCCATGTGCATCACTTACAGGCGTAAGTAATTAAATAAAGAAAGTCCCAACACTTTGTGGATTGACGCGTCGGATAATCGCTTCAATAGTTGGTGATTTACGAGATCCAAAATATGATAACGGAGCAAAAGTAGTTTCTAAAGTCCCACTTACTTTTGAAGACGCATTACTACAGCGCCCTAAGACAGAATAAGTTATACGATTGGTTTCTTATGTAGTTGCCTAATGTTTATAGATTTTCATACATTTAATAACATGTTTCCATTCGTATTAACCATCGCAGTATACACTTATGGATGCGACAAAAATGGATGTCTCTCATGTAGTATGGTATTAAAGATCATGTAAACATTATTACAGATATTGTAACAATCAATGATTTCCTGGGCACCCAAACAAAATTTAAAGAATAGATGCTTTCTTTCAGATACTTCACTACATTAAAAGGGACGAGGTAAAAAACGACTATAATATTCAGTGGTTTATAAAAAGGATAACTACCAAAATTTGAATGAACCGGTACATCCTTACCATTATGTTTATCGATAAAAAAAACTTGCTAATAACTAAAGACTGAATAAAATAGGTTGCAACATTCCTATATTATCTAGTAAACTTTAAAACTCGATGAACCAATAAAAAAATATAGTTCATTGGCAAACGTTTGTGCCTTCAACAAACTGGCCATAGGTGGCACCATATTCCCACATAAATGCACACACAAAGCCACATGGACTTCACCGGATCGCACTACACAGGACCGAATCGACCATATCTGCGTCAACGAGAAGTTCCGAAAGACGATGAAAGACGTGAGAACCAAGAGAGAAGCTGATATAGCATCAGATCATCACTTGCTGGTCGCCAAGATGAAACTGAAACCCAAGAAGCAATAGACAACGGGGCGGACAACATCACAAAAGTTTAATACGACCTTTCTTCGGGATACTGACTGACTCAACGAATTCAAGATAGCCCTCAGAAATAGGTTCAAGGCCTTTCAGGATCTACTCAATAGAGAAAGAACTACTATAGAGAGCAACTGCAAAGGAATCAAGGAGGCAATCACTTCAACATGTCATGCCACAAGAAACACCATTACAAGGAATGGATCATTGTTGACACACTGGATAAGATTCGAGAAAGGAGGGACAAGGCAGTAATCAATATCAGCCGGACAAGAGCAGAGAAAACCAAAGCGCAATCTGAGTACACAGAAGAAAAGAAGCGAATGAAGAGGAACATGAGAGCCGACATACGTAAATGTGTGGAAGATCTAGCAATGACGGTGGAAAAGGCTTCAAGAGAAGAAAACATGTATGTTACAACAAAAAGTCTCGCCTGAAATTATCGTAAACCAGAACGACCAGTGAAAAGCAAAGAAGACAAAGTAATCACAAACACTGAAGAACTACGAAACAGGTGGGTAGAGCACTTCAAAGAACTCTTGAATCGACCAGCCCCACTGAACCCACCCAACATCGAAGCAACACCCACGAACTTCCCAATCGATGTTGGCCCACCAACAATTGAAGATATCAGCATGACCAATAGACAAATCAAGAGCGGCAAAGTAGAGGGGCCAGACAACATTCCAGCAGAGGTATTGAAAGCAGATGTAGCAGTAACTGTAAAGATACTCCACATTCTCTTCAGCAAGATTTGAGATGAAGAACAGGTACCAACAGACTGGAAAGAAGGAAACCTGACCAAGATACCAAAAAAGGCTATCTCAGCAAGTGATAACTACAGGGGCATCACTCTTCTCTCAATACCAGGAAAATTCTTCAACAGGGTATTGTTAAACAGAATATAGGACTCCGTAGACGCCCAGCTTCGAAACCAACAGGCTGGATTCCGTAAGGATCGATCGTGTACAGACCAAATCGCAACACTAAGGATCATTGTGGGACAATCAATTGAATGGAATTCATCACTCTACATAAACTTCATTGACTACGCGAAAGCATTTGACAGCGTGGACAAAACAACACTACGGAGGCTTCTTCGACACTACGACGTACCTGGGAAGATAGTCAACATAATACGGTATTCCTATGATGGATTAAACTGCAAAATCGTGCATGGAGGACAGGTCACAGACTCGTTCGAGGTAAAGACCGGTGTAAGGCAAGGCTGCTTACTCTCACTCTTTCTCCTGATGATCGACTGGATCATAAAGACGTCAACATCTGGGGAGAGGCATGGGATAGTGGACATCTAGGATGCAGCTGGACGATCTAAACTTCGCAGATGTTCTGGTTTTCCCATCGCATACGCAACAACAAATGCAGGAGAAGACGACGAGTGTAGCAGCAGCCTCAGCAGCAGTAGGTCTTAACATACACAAACGGAAAAGCAAGATTCTCCGATACAACACAGCATGCAACAATCGAATCACACTTGATGGAGATTTGGAAGATGTAAAAACCTTTACATATCTGGGCGACATCATTGATGAACACGGCGGATCTGATGTATATGTGAAGGCGCGGATAGTCAAAGCAAGAGCAACATGTCTACAAATAAAAAACATCTGGAACTCAAAACAACTGTCAACCAACACCAAAGTCAGAATTTTCAATACAATTATCAGGACAGTTCTACTCTATGGGGCGGAAACTTGGAGAAGTACGAAAGCCATCATCCAGAAGATACAAGCGTTTATTAACAGTTGTCTAAGCAATACTTCGGATCCGTTGACCAGACACTACTAGCCACAACCTACTGTGAGAGAGAGCAAACCAGATTCCAGCGGAGGAAGAAGGTGGATAGGACACACATTGAGGAAAGCACTCAAATGCGTCACAAGGAAAGCCCCCACCTAGAATCCTCAAGGCCAAAGGAGAAGAGGAAGATCAAAGAACACATTACGCCGAGAAATGAATACAAACATAAGAATGAACAACAATTGGATAGAGCCAGAAAGGAAGGCCCAGGACGGAGTGGATTGGAGAATGCCAGTCAGCGGCCTATGCTCAAATCGGAGTAACAGGCGTAAGTAAGTAAGGCTGTCGTTAAACATTTCTCATTCGACCAGAATCAATAACTTTCTACGGGATAACTCGAATAGTATGATCATAATCTGTTTTCAGTTGATTAATCCTACTAGAATACCAGTTTCTTATAAGAACATTTAAATTCAAAACTTTCACCAAACTGCGAGAAAACGTTGGGACTGAAAGAATGCTAGTATTTGACTGATATTTTCCAGCTTTTATCTTGGTGTATTTCCACCTTTAATTAACGGACATTACGAGTGAACAATCACTTATAACACATGCTTTAGGTGGGTATTTTACATAACAAAGTTTAATTTTCCTTAGAGCTTTAATGTATGCTGCCTGTGGAAATGATTAATAACCTGCACATTCAAAACTTAGATTTTATCACGCCACCAAAAAAGATAGCAATTTTTAATCGTACTCCAGGGGTAGTGAACTAGATATGAAATTCAGTTGCACTTTGGTCAGATCCTAAGAGACACAAGCTAGGTCAATGTAGTCCGATTGGAAGACTTGAACGGAAATCTTAGCTTTTCTTACAGGTTTGCTCAGTAAAGTGAGTGACTTTATTGATACACTCTGTAAGTTTGATATATGCTAAAATAGATAAAAAGACTCTATTAGACCTAATGTCGAGTAAAGAACTATCCAGAACTTATTCCTAATGTTTACAAAGTCGAGTATATGTCAATACCCATCGGTTAAGTACCACTCAGATGGTATACTGATCGCATGTTCAGTACCCCTGACCACAAGTTGAGTCGAATATAAGACTTCATGAGGAAACATGAATTAATATCGTATGAATCTCTATTTAAATCATGTTAATACTGGCTTAATTGGAAATACATCAAGAAATACACATCAAATGAAGTATGCCACTATAACCACCAATGATATCCCTTGAATTTATTTTAAAGGCAGAGAAATTAAAACTCAAAGTAATGGGACGTTGCAATATACTGTTAATGGCCGATGATAAGCATAAAACGAGTTATAAGTAGTAATACATGGGTTTAGTTACATGTATCCACTACTGTTAGTTCGCTCTTGTAAACAAATAATTTGGGCAGTGCGAGTGCTCTCTTATAAGGTGACAAAAACAAGTCGAACTAAATACTACTACTACAACTGCCTACTTTATAGATTTCGTTTGGATTTATTGAAGTTGAGAATTTGTTTTTTAAAAAATGCTAGTTAATTCAAACGGTAGTTAATTAATGAAGCATTTGAATACGAAAAACATTCTGAAGTTTTAAAATTTATGAGGTTTGAAATAGCAAAGTAAAATGACTAACAACCTTTAGAAATTATAAGAATCCCAATAAATGAAAGAAGAAATTCATAATCCCAAATGTTGTATGAAAAACACTCACATGAACAGATAGAGAATTTTGAACTGCTTGTGACTGACCAGAAGAAAACACAGGACTAGGATACAATTTGTGCTGACTAACTGGTACAATATTTTGGAGGTTTCTTGAAGATTGAGAAGCTTTGGAGAATAATTCAGTACCGACTTCCCTTGTTTGTGATTCTGTAGCTACCTTACGTGACAAGTAATTTTCTGTAGAAGCTTCTGGTGGTATAGATACAGTCTTGACAGATGGTGGAGGGTAAACATTTAATGAACGGAGTATATCGATTACGTTTTTCGACTTCATATTACAATCGGACGCTGTGCTAGTCTTGCCACTTCCATATCCAATCTCATGACTACCATCAATGCTCCAGATGTCACGAGTCCTATCAAATATGTCAGTAGGAGCGGTCGGATATGCAGGTGCGTTTCTCAGATGCTGAAATGAATCTTCGTTGAGCTGTTGGTAAGAAACCTTTCTGGATATATCTAGGATAGCAGGATCCTCAAAGGTCTCATCTAATACTAGCTTTTGAAGTGTTTCCTCAACATCGACAACCTTCAGAAAATATAACTGTGATCTGTTCACTTACTTTTTCGCCCCCATCATCCACAGTCACACCACAACCGAGGTCATCCGTTTGCCATAAGAACGAAAGACCACCAGTGTCATTCCAGAACTTTGGTAGTTCATCAGCAGCTGGAGATTCTTCGGAAACTTTATGAAAATTCTGCACAAATTGATCATGTTCGTTCTCCCAGTCACCTGAAAGTTATAATAATAAGAATGACCCAAACCTATCTCTGCACAGTCGAATGTCTCTTCGTTTAGAAGATCGGGATCCTGAAGCGTGAAATTATTCCATTTAAAATATGTTACCTCCTCCAAATCATCCATATATTAAGGACCTAAATGACTGATGACTTTACAGAACTAGGACAAATCATATCGAAGAGGCGCATCAAGTCAAAACAGGCGGTGCACAATGTACAATGCCTGGAATTCGGATGACTCGAAAGGTTTTTAGCAAATTAGAGGAAACTTTCGCCTAATAGATTCGCATTTTCAGTAGCGCTGGACCATCATTACTTCCAAGCAAAGACCTAAATACATTAAATAAGCCAGGCGTAAATATTGATAAATTTGTATGAAATATTGTCTTAATTCCCTAATAAATCAGGCTTCCTCTTCAAGAATTCCTGTGAACGTTCTCGATACCGCTTACTTTAAAAACAATTTCAAAGCTTTTCCTCTCGTAAAGCTTCGAAGATGCGCCTACCCTCTAGTTTGATATGTATCTCATTTCTGGATATTGCTCCTGTAGCGTCAAATAAATCTCCAAAATAAGTGGTTCCATAAGTTCTCAATATTAACGTTGACCTCGTCAGTTTCACTGGACATGCCATTATTTATATATCCTTAGTCACTCATTTGCACCAGATCACGTTTGGGTATGCTGCGCTGTGCGTTTCCAACAACAACTAGTCAGGTAAGTATATATACTCATAGACACATCGGCTATTATCTAAATATATCCTCAAACCCCGTCATCCCCAAATATCGGTCAGACTGTATTTCGGATCCTCGAATAAAAAGGAGTTATGGACCACAAAGTTGTCAAGTAACGAATATCAGTAGAATCCTAGTCCTCAGTGCTTGCTTTTGGATGACATTTAAATAGGGAGAAAGTCAGCAGTAAAAACGTAGAACAGAAACGTTATATTAGGCCTCATAACTTATGATAATTTCAAGGATCAAACTATTTTAAATGTATCAACAGAAAGTGGAAATACTAATTTTTTCTGGTAGACAATCAGGGCAGTTCTTAAGCTTTTCGAGGATGCAACTAAAACGGATATGTAAATAAGACACATTAGTTCAGTAATCATAGTTCAGATTCAGCCAGTCAAAACAAACTCAGAACCAGGCACAAACATACATAATTCTAAGGTATCAAAGTACATTCTCCTGAGTTGAAATTAACGGTAAGAACAGTAAAGGAGCACAAATAAAGTAGATAGTAGATATTGGATCATCTTTGAACAATCAGTTAAATGGAACTCGTCACTATACATCAATTTCCTTGATTATGAAAAAGCATTTGACAGTATGAATAGGAGAATGTTATGAAACCTTGACGCTACGGTGTACTTGAGAAAATCGTTCTCATTATCCGTAATTCATGCCATGGACTACACTGCAAAGTCGTACATGGAGGACAGCTGAGAGATGCATTCCAAGTAATGACCGGTGTCAGACAAGGCTGTCTACACTCCACCTTCCTCTTCCTTCTGGTGGTTGTCTGGACTATGAAGACCTATGCTTCTCAGAGGAAGCGCGGGATATAGTAAACAGCCTGGATGCACCCAGACGATTTAGACTTCACAGATGACCTGGCTCTCCTGTTCCATACACATCAACAAATGCAGGTCAAAACAGTCAGTGTAGCATCAGTGGACCTCAACACACACAAGGAAAAACCAAGATTCTCAAATATAACATAGAGAACACCAACTCAATCACACTCGATGGAGATCTGGAAGAGTTGGGAACTTTCACATATCTAGGAATCACCATCGACGAAAAATGAGGATCCGATGAGGATGCAAAGGCAAGGGTAGAATTCCTATAACTGAAGAACATACAGAACCCAGATCAATTATCAGGCAACATCAAAGTCAGAATCTTCCATATAAACATTAAGACAGATCCACTGTATGGAAATGAAAAGAACCACCACAAGCATCATCAAAAACGTACAGGTATTTATAAACAGCTGTCTACTTTGGTGAGCCCAACTAACGAAGCGCAACCTATAATTGCTAGTCCTTAGATCCACCTTAACCTTCTCAATCGATTTTTATTTGTATAAACCCATTATTCTAATAGTCCTCTGATTAATGCTCACATGTATTATGGTAATGTTATATTGATTAGTTCCCATTACATACTAGCTCATTCGATAGTAAAAACTGGTCGTCTATATTAACTAATTAGCTTTCATGATTCGTTAACAAGCCTTAATAGCATTTACATGCTTCAGCGACATAGTCTTGTTTAAACATCAAGCTCTAGCAATTATGACCTGTAAATAGCGTAAATATACATTGACTAACAATGCAATCAAGGACTAAATAGTTATCTGGATCTAATTCTCAGTGTTCCTTCACTTAAAACCTCATCCTGCTTTAAATGCACTATCCTGAATTATCTTTTCTTCCGACCACTGCCTGCCTAATTTCATATTTTCGAGTTCCATTGCCAAACAACAAGGATGACACTTCTCTAAAAACATACGAGAGCTCGTTCAATAGCGACCACACAATGATCTGAATTCATTCGATTGTTCTGATCCGAGCGAGTGGCAAAAACGTCAACAGCATCAAGCACCTCGGAATTAATTGCCTGCATGTTTTATTCTGGATACTTTTTGATCATTACTACTCCTCACCAATGGTGTTGTATATGTCTTTCATTGAATAATCTAATTTTCAAAAATAACCCAGGCGAGTTCAACTAATTTACTGGATGATTTTTTTCGTACTTAACATGTATATGTTTTCCAGTTGCTTTTGCCTTATATTTGTAAGTGTCCCTAGGCTAAATGCAGTAACTTCTAATGGAATGTTTATAACGCATCATATTCCTGCCTGGAGTTTCATTAGCAGTCTTAGCTTGAAAATTATTTTCTGGTCATGTTCATTATTTCTAAATTGCCATATACGTCAACAACCTGCATGTTACCCTGGGCCGTACATGCGTTGCACTATATCTTCATGTCTTCTAAATTTAGAAATCATTTGAATCACCTTTAACATTCATCAGTAAACCCATCATAGTCGTTGTTGCTAATCGTATTTGGGTTTATGGATTGGTTTATCATATTAGCAGCCTCAAATGTGAACATAGTTTAGATAATAAGATTAAAAATTTAGGTACTATCAACTGCACTAGTAAAATAACTAAATCCCTGGGTAGCTGTTGGCTAAACAAACGTTTAAAATCAAAACTCCGTAGCCTACTAGCATTAACACTAAACGAATATTTATAAATTGAAATTTATAATTAAATTAGGCGTCTCGAATTCTGTAACGTTATAAATTTCTGATAATTTTGAATCACCTAAAGCAACAATGCCTATTTTTCCACTGGTCAATCCTCAATCAACACTATAACTAATTAAACATAATAGTTTCAGGATATCTTCATAAAGCATTGTCATGACTTGACAATCACGTAATATGATTGATAAAATTAGTGAAACTATTAACAAAATCGGTCAGCAAATTTACTTATAATTATCACTAGTGTTGCTTTTCTTTTATCTTGATTCACTACAGATGATTACAGTATGTTTCCCTATCAGTTGCTCATTCAGTAAATATCTCAATACCTAGTCAGTCTAGTTGATGGTTTAGCGACACAATCATGCATGCAAATAATCAGTTTAAGCAGTCGAGCGAATCTCCTGCAAACTGAAAACATCAATGTCGAATTTACCCCGACACTGACTAAAGTTTAAGCTATTATCATAGGCATGAGTTGGGAGTGTACTCCCTTTGGTTACAACTTATGTTCTCTCTGATAATCACATGAGCATCACTCACTATTAATCATCTTGTAAAAAATTATTTTGCCAAATACATCTTGCAGCACCACACCACTTAGTAATATGACACATAAGCCTAACTGATTTCAATAACTTATAACCTCTATATCTCAATTAAATCGTATTTCGCCTTATGATAAACTGCATACTTGCAACTAACTTTTATGCATCATCAGCCGTCAGGTATAAATATGTATAAATAGTCTATGGCAACACAGAACATTGAGTCTAGAGCATTTCTCTTACGAATACACTCATGTTTAACGATTTGTTCTTAGCTATCTGCCCAAAACTCATATAATTATCACTCATGTATTTAAATTTTGTTTTAATAACCATTCACGGTCAAGTAAAAATAAGGTTGAGAAAATCTCCGCGTAACTAAATAAACCGTATCAAACTAACTGGAACACTAGTTGGAATTCTTCTCCACGGTATACTTTTGTTCCTTCAGTTAGCCTACGAATACAGATGCATTTGGAATTCAACTCATATGGACAACTTACCGGCATAATCGTTATTTGATTTCATAAGTTAGACTAAAAGTAGTACTAATATTAACATTTCTACAATATTCATTATTTTAATATTTCTAAACACAAAATACTTCCCACTTATACGTTAAGTTATTAACCAACGGCTATTAACACGCATCGTTTTATTAGTATTATCATTATTAATATTGTAATCCCGTTTTTTATAGCTCAAATAATCACTCAAATTTTCATTTTAAGAGTGTTAAGAATGAAGGAAAATATTTTAAAATTATTACATGTATTCCCCGACCAGATGCTGCCGTCTTCTTTTTGATTTATCTTTCAGCTTGTCATCACCCGGAGGATTCTTACTAGTCTTGACAACCTTCGGCACACTACAGTCCCATCCAATTTGGTATCGAACCAACACCACGTTGATTCTGGTGGGAGAGTAGTGTAGTGGCATTTGACCATAACCACACAATCCTCAAAGCTGAATACGAGATTACTCGGAAAATAGATATTCAATATTTAACGCGAAGAAATACCTAACGATGGAGAAGGCGCGAATAATAAACTGAATGAATTAGAGTTGATCGAACGGCATGGCTCGGCCATGCAGGCGTGGTCTCTGCTGAATGTTACCTTATATCTTCTATTCATATTAAATATATTGTTTTTTCTCTAGCCTTACCTTGTTCCACATCATGTATTGGTAATTGATACGATACAGTGAGTTGGTGTCGTCGATGGTGTGACTTCCACGTAAGATCTTATAGATTAGTCAGTTATATCATGACAAATCTACAAATTTAGGATTAAATCTATTATTAGAGCAGTACTAATATCATAGTAGACCATAATTCTAGAACTCCACATCCAGTGACCAGGGGTGGTTTCGACACAAATTATGCAAATCCGGTTGCAACTTCACTTATTTAGGAAGTCTGGTCAGTCCTAATGTGCTGGTGTCTAACGAAATCTCAGTCAATCAGCTACGACGTAGGACCAGGCACATATATGCATCGGTCCAAGTTGCCATACCTCATTACCACAACTAGATGAACACTGGATTCATAAAAGTAGTTAATGCAGAGGTGGGAATATATAAAAGAAAGATTGCAATAAGGATATAGTACAGGAAGAAAGAATTAGTTCGTTGAAAGAAAGATATATAGCTATTTTAATCTCTTAGTTTAAGGGAAGACAGAGAGTGCATACACAGACGCCAATGTGATCAATTCTCAGCCATGTCACCAAGAGTTTCCAAATATTGCCGAATATTACCGAATATTACGTCGGGAAATAAAAGCAGATGTGAAAAATACGAATAACACATAGAAAGAGCAGGAAAGGCTTGTCCAGTACAGGGTTGGATGGAGAGTGCTGGTGGGCGGCCTTTACCCCTTCATTAGGAGTAACGGGCGTAAGTAAGTAAGTCAGTAAGTAAACAAACCTTTCTAACCGTCACATAAACTGTGCTTAAAGTTTCCTTCTGCATGAATCAAGGATGAAACAAAACTCCTTCAACTTGATACATGTATTTCACGATCAGTTGCTGTCACCATTTTTGAGTTGTCCTCCATTTTATCTATACCCGGAGAATTATTATAGGACTATAGGCAACATTCGGCATGCGATGACTCCACCTGGTCTTGAATCGAATCAATTTCGGGTCGATTCTAGTGTAAGATTGTCGCATTGATGCTGGTTTCTTATCAAATGACCTTAGAGTTGAGTACACTAAGACTGAGGAGGCTTACAATAAACGTTGAGTACTGGAAGAAGTTTGGAAACATTTCGATGGGGAAACATGCAACCGATATTTTATGGTTCGGCCACGCTAGCGTGGTCATATTATATAACCACTTAGACTTTATATCAAAAAGATTATTTTGTAACCACTTCGAATGCATTTTGTGGTAGTTCATAAAAAAGCCTTAGCGACTGTCACGATAGGAGGATAGTTGCGATAGGACAGTGGTGACGCTTTTAAGCAAGATCAGGTAGTTAAACCATGGAAAGTCCACAATAATGGATTTTATCTTTTATTTTGGTAGCATATATAAGTGCAGCATTACAGTCGTAGACCTTAATCCTTTATTACTGTTCACCTTTCACTTTGTTGAGCTGACTTGTTCACGAAACCACACGTGGCCTGGTTACCATTCTTTTCTACTCTCGGTTTGAAGAATTAATACTGACTTACTTGGGAGTGCTTTATTGATGTCGAAGTAGTATTAAAATATTATTGAGACAGTTCACACTGGCCGGCTGACTTAAGCAATTTATCACTGTTGTCCTGCCAAATTTAGGACCACGATAATTCCGACGGTCTTACTAGTGCTACAAAATTAATAGTCTTCGTCTAGTTTAGTTTACTAAACATGATGTGACCGTCCAACCTATGTAATCTTACACAAACGTTGCACAATCTTTTATCCTGACGTACCACCCTGATTCTTAAGATGTTTCGAATAATGAACAATATCTTAACGGCTAAATGGTTTATTTAAAATAACGGTGTAAGTGATACGGCCATCCCTGAGGCGCTGTCATACACTCCGTGGGTGCATTTCTATTCGTCTTTTCTTAATTTACCTATGTTCATCAAACACTCAACATTCAATAGTCAGCGCCCTAATGTCGGATTACATTCAACTTGAAGAGGGATATGGCTTGTTTTCGGTGTTATTTCTTAGTCCTCACAGTAACCAGCCTCCGATACCAAGGGATGTTGACACACTTTTGATAGATTGGTTGAGGTTTCTTCTGTTTGACTATACGTTCAATGACAGGGTCTCAATAACTATGGTAAATCATAGTTTAGGTTCAGAAGTATCATAACATTCCTGAAATCGCCATTTATTCCATGATTAACCTGTTTAGAACTGTCGACTGTCTCCAAATATAAAAACGTGGTTGAAAACTTCGCAGACGTAGAGAAAGGTTTAGGAAACCGTCCATTTGATTGGCTCTTGACAGTACAGGCGGGAATACGATTAGACTGTTGTTGCATGTGACGTCATGATACCAAAGACTATGTCATATCCAGACAAAAAGTGAATTGATTCTCCCTGGACTGTCCTGAAAGGTTGTTTTCCTATATTAAATGAAGTGTTCAAATAAGTGATGATGCCTTACCACTTATTAGCGTCACTTGTATCCTAATGACTTTTTATCTGAGTACTCTCACGGGCTAGAATTTTCATTTGTTGGTCGCTACTTTATGCTAATGCAGAACAAATGGGCGGACAGGAGTGTATATTTTTCTGCTGAATATCAATGCGCAAATACTAGGAAGCAATTATTATTTGAAGCCGAACTAATGAATAACATAAGTAACTGTGTCGTTTGAAAGTTCGTGTTAATACCTTGGTAAATACTCCAACGTTGACCCTAACGCAGCCTTACATATCCCTGCTGAAGTCGTGGAAGTTGTATGAACGAATTTCAGTGCAGCAAAATCAAGTTTACGATACCAATTTGTTGACTTTACTGATATGCTGGCAAATATACAGTCCATTTATGGAAATTCAGTAGTGTTCCCCACCGATAAGAGTGAGAGACTTATCGCTAGCTCCTAGGAATTAGTAATTTTGATGTATCCAGTGTCTTTTGAAAAGACTTTGTTCTATAAAAACATCCATATTTGAAGTTAGACAAGTTTAGCTGTTCTGATTACATGTGGAACTTAATTACAATCGATACAGTTGGTTTACTCTCCTTGTTTAGTTTGCTTGTCGAGTTCACCGAAGTTAGCTAGAATGATTTGGCTGCTTAACCTACTACCACTACCTTAAAAACATGCGGTTCAGTGACTGCTCTTTCTAGCTAGCTAAAACTAAGTGGTCAGATAAACTTCATCAGACAGAGGTATAACATCTAAAGCAGCTACTTTAGCCACGAGAATATCTTAGCGAGGGAACAACATAGTTTTTATAACTGTCTTTCATCCCTTGTTAATCTGATTGCGAGGAAAGATTTGACTGCAGCAAATTAGAAAATATTTGCAGTATTAGCAGTTAGTTTTCGGAGCGACAAGTGTCTACAAGTGATGTTACGAAAAACCAGCTAACTGTGAAGTCACAATTAATGGATATTACCTAACGTGGATTACCTTTTCTTCATATCCAGGTATTATGGTCACTTTGATAATCATACAGCACAAACGACGTTATTACAGAAATGTATTAGCAAGAGTAGGATCAAGAAATAAAGTGCGACCATCACCACATACGCCAGTCCATGGAGTGAAATTAACTTATGAGTGTTTGTTGTCCTTGACTTTGACGAAGATCGGTGAACTGATCTATATTCAACGGCACGACTGCTGGGTGATTCGTTTAAGGACCAGTTACATTTCACTGGCACTACAGACCCACATTCAGTGCTTGATATGCCGGAACAGCGGGAAGATATGAACGCAATGGCTGGGTGCACTAACAGGTGGCCTCTAAAAATAAATCCTAGAAAGTAGACAATTTAAATAGCTGCGTGATACTTGGAAAAGTATTGCTCAAAATAAGTGATTGCAAAGATTAGCCAACTGTTACGAGTAATGACCTTAGAATTAGTAATAGTTATAAGACGATGACTGCCACAGACTTTTAGATCTTCTGGGCCGCACGACAATCGTTTCACCATTTAGATGAGGAAATGTTTAGCGTGTCATTGACCATGTATGAAACATGACATTTCGGTTAAGAGTGTCTATTTTAAATATGACTCCCTTGACTGCAGTGGATCACCAATACCTCTAGGCAGGAACCTAGGTATATTAACTATAAGAGAGGAAAAAGGAAACTTTTTGGTAAATCATAGTAAGATACTATGCTTATACCTTAAGATTAGGTCAAGTTTCGTCTTAAAGGACTCCCGGGAAGTCTCTTGGTCTAGCTCAGTCGGCAGCGAATTCCAGCATTTGGCTACATTTAAAGAGAAGAAGTAGTGTCTACAGTCCGTTCTGCTAAGCTTTGTCTCCAGTTAAAGATCAAGGATGCTATAATCCATTAGAAGGTCACCTCCAAGACGCCTGTACTCCAACGGGTAAATGTTTAGTGGTTGAAGGAGGTCTTCATAAGACTTGGATTTGAGTCCTCGAACTGATTTCGTAGCTCGCTGTTGGATAGGCTCCAGAGTGTCCTTATCCTTTTTGAATGAGGGAGGAAATAATAGCTTTCCGTATCCTAAATGAGGCGGAATGAATGTTCTCGAGTCAAATTGGCCAAAAATGCGTTTCAATGCCAGCAGTGCAAGGTTTACACGAAAGGCATTTTTGTCACAGTTGGCGTAAGACTTCAAATCATAGGGTACCAGTATTCTTAAATTGTTTTTCAACTCAGGATACTTCCAGAAAGAAGTTGCTTGAGTTGTAACTGTATTCTACAACATGTCTCAGATGGACTACTTTGCACTTTGAAGTGTTAAACGTAAGTCCGTTATCGTCTGACCAACTTTGAAGTCGAGTCAGATCATCCTGAAGTGCCTGTCTATCTTCTTGGTTGCGTACCTCTCTCCAAAGTTTCACATCATCAGCGAAAAGTAATAAGTCAGACGACGCCTGTTGTGGAAGATCGTTTATATAAATCAAGAAGAGAGGTCCTAGTACTGAAGCCTGAGAGAAAGTGAAGTTAACCCTGACCTTAAATGTCGATTTTTAGATATGAAGTGAGCCAATCAATTAGAAATGGTCTGATACCCAAACATTTGAGCTTATTGATAGGACATATATGGTTGACCCTATCAAAAGCTTTTAAGAAATCAAGGTAAATGATATCAACCTTCCCCTTGCGATCGAGGATGCTTGTCCATCTGTCCACCGCAGTCAGCAGGTTAGTTCTACAAGAATGACCCTTTCTAAAACGATGCTGCTGGGGTGATAAGAAATTTAGGGACAGTAAATAGTCATGTGTACCTTCTCATATTAGGGACTCCATAATTTTTAAAGGTATAGAGAGAATAGCTACCGGTTGGTAGCTTGAAGGTCCGCCGCGTTGACCTCCTTTGAAAATTAGTGTGATGTGAGCCAGCTTCCAAACTTCCGGTAATTAGCTTCGGCTTGGCGAGCCTGAGAACGCCACGTTAAGTGGTGTTGCCAGGATTGAAGCTGCTTCCATCATTATAGCAGAATTAACCGTATTCGGACCAGGAGAAATGTCTTTTCTTAGGTGCTGCAGTTTCCGGTACACCAAGTCAGCGCTCAGGTTACCTTCGAAAGTACTGTACACTTGCAAATGAAGCTGTCATCAGTATAGTTGATGTAGGTCGGTTGACATTTCTGAGAGTATTGTTCAGTCGGAAGGTTAGTGGCGTCGCCGTCGTTATTGGTCGGGCTGTTGGGACCTAGCAGTTGGGAAACTCTAGTTTTGGCTTGACGAATAGAGACTGCATAACGTAATAAGATTTTCGGATTAGAGAAAAATGTATCCATAATCTTTGTCTGGTACTGAAGCCCGTCTTCTCTTATATGCTTCTTGCATATGTTCCTGATATGTTTGTATTGCCTGTACGTTCCATTGTTGTCAGTTCTTTATTCTGCCCAACAGTGCCTTTTGCGGTTTAGCAGGCGAAGAGTGTGGTTCTTGATGGTTGTAAGTTGCTTGTAGCTTCTGAGGACCGTTTAAGGAACTGACTGCTTTGTAGCACATGAGAGCGTGTGTAGTAAGAAGTCCCTATGAGTATCCACATCAAATTGAGGGTGAACATTCCAATCTACCTGTTGTAGATAGTCCTGTAGAGCTGACGCATTCAACCGTTTGAAATTCCAGCGAATGTTGTTGGTGGGATATTTTAGCTCGGTTTTCGTAACAAAAGTGATCGCTTTTCCTCAGGGGAGCCAGGATTGAGAGGTTGCCAGCTAGAAATTCTTCGTTTGTAAACACACAGTCTAAGCGCGGCGTTGTCTGACTGTTTCTCCAACGAATTGCCGACTTCACATTTTCGCATAATCGCAAACCCTCAATGAGGTTGAAGAACCGAGCTTCAGTTGTGTTTTCATATCCAATATACGTATGTTCCGCGAAATTGACTCTGAGGAGATTGAAGTTCCCGAGAATCAGGATATGAGTGAAATCGAGACTCGTAGAGCGGGATATTCCTTCCAGCATACGACTGTCATACCCGATGTCGGCAGCGGGCTTTCTATATGTGACTCCTAGTAGGCACTTCGACGTAGTAGTTAATCTTACAGAGCACCATATGGATTCCTCAAAATTGTTAAACTCGAGGTTATGAACTTGGTGTACCTCCAAGTAAGATCGTATGTATACGACTAGTCCACCCCCAATTCCTGTTTTTCTGTCGCTGCGAAAGAAAGACATCCCAGGTATTGCTAGCTCCTGGTCCGAGAACTGAGAAGGTTCAGATATTCTTGTCAGATGAACCCTATTAGCATTGCTAAGTTCACGTAGCTCATCCGTTTTGTTTGGTAAACTCGCGGCGTTCATGTATAAGCAGTTTATGCTTTCAATTTGAAACGCGTGAGCTTCTTCCTGTTTGTCTGTATGAGCCTTATGTGAATGGACAGGTAGCCTACCCATATAAGGTTTGTCGAGTTGGAAGGCCCTGTCCTTTACACGATTTTTTATCATCGAGACAGTCCATAAGTGGAATGGTCAGCTCCAAATTGCCTTTGTGCTTGATCCTGGCGTCATGTGGCCTATCCGGGTGTGTATAGATTCAAGTTGGTAATCAACGTCTGTTGGCACGAAATGCTTCCAGGATTTTAACCGCCATAGTGGAGGATGGGAAACTTATCTTCATTAACTAGGGGTCTAGAATCTCCGTCCTTCTTGGCTAGCCTCATCACTTGTTGAGTCAGTATGTTTTTTAGTCTCAAGAATTGTCTGATGAATTTCCATTCCCTAATATCAGAGTTTGCTTAACTAGGGTCCGTGTTTTCCGGTACACCTTGCACAATTATATTTCTTCCGCGGAAAAACTCGTGAGATTCTCTAGGGATGTTCCGTATGAGACTGCGCTCAGAATACGGTATGTCAAGCAGTATTCTAACGTTCCCATCGGATTTCAGTTAATGACTAGCTAGCAAGACATCCTCTACATCGGTAGCATTCTTAAGTGTTACACGAAGTAGCCTCGGGTGATTTTGATGCTTAGATTCCTTTCCCCGAGTTAGACATTTGACAGTTAAAGGCTCTATCCTAGGAAGTTCAAGTTTCTTGTTCAATTCACCCCAGAGTATCCTGTCATTTTTGTCCTGCAAACTGAGAGGAAGGTCAGGGTTGTCTTTGAGGTTGATGATTATGAGAGAGTCATCACGAACCGTTATTGTTTTCCCAGTTTTTCAGGTGTGTTCAGGTTCAGAACCTTGTTGTTTGGAGGTCGAAGCACGTCTCTGAATCCTAGGCTCTTTGATGACCAGACGGACATTCTTGGGGGTAGACTGTGCGACCAAATCACCAGTTGATTTCCGTAAAACACTTTAGATGTTCACTTTAGACGGTGACGCCTGGTTGTTTTTAACACTGTTAACGTAGGTCTAATCACCTACAGAGTTTTTGGGAACCACTTTTACATTCAAATACCCTGAGCTGGGAGACCCGAGTTTACTGAGGGAGTCTATTAACGTCGACGTAATGATGGTGCTGAGTTTCAACATGTCATTATTAGTGCTAATGTATGCTCCATCGATAGTAGACCTGTAGACATCCCTATTTTTGTTTTTGCTGCGCGCCCATGTTTGTCTACCCGTTTTATGACTGTCTTTTTCCAATTTTGCCGACAACTTATTCCGCAGATCTGTCAATAGGACAATGAAGTTACTCAGCAAGACTGCAGTATCCGTGCTGCACGTAACACATTCCCACTTATGATCCGACTTGCTTAATCTGTTTTAAGCAGTTGCTGTGAGATCTGTGCACGCTTCTTGGGACCAACCTTTTCAGTTGTCGCACTGCATGCCAGATGTAACAGGAAAACGGCATTCAGGTCGTTTGCATGAAATTTTCATGACTATATTGACGTAAACTGTGTTACAGATGCTAGCAAAGGCCTAAGACCGTAAAAAATACACTAGAAAGCACGCTAAGAACGGGAGAAAATGGATGAAAACGGATAAGATAAACTGAACTGGCTTTTACGTGAAAAACTGAAGAAAGCGCATAGTAGGCTGAGGCAAAACCACAGTTAACTATTAAATTAGGTGGAACTCGGAAAAAGTAGTCTACCAAACGTATAGCTGTCAACTGAGCAAGTTCAAGCGACTTCACAGGAGTCCTTTAAGATGAAATTTGACCTAATCTTATGAACTAAGTATAGTATCTTACTATGATTTACCAACTTTTTTTTCTCTTCCCTCTCTTATAGTTAATATACCTAGGTTCCTGCCTGGAGGTATTCATGATCCAGTGTTACTAGACATGGAAGTCCGTTAAGCGAAAGCTACTTCTATTCCATCAACAACCATTTGAACCATTTTGAAAATAATCGTTCTAAGTGAAGAGGTCCTTTCGAAAAAGCGCGTTACGGTACTTACTAGGTGCTGTCAAACGTATTCGGTTAGTTTAGATAATTTTCTTGTACATCATACTGCATTTCTTATGAAGAGTTTTCTCTAAATAAAGCCGAAAACGCGGGTCAATGATTTTTAGGCGTGGCTTGCTCATACAGTAGCTTTGAGGTTCCTAGGTTTCTACATGAATAATTATCTGACTCTTTTGGCTTGGAGCTGTATTGTATTTCAACACACTCCACTAAAACTTCCTGAGTCAATCTTTTTGAAGGGTTTTATGAGGTGTTTAGTCAATTTATAGTATTGGTACTAAGTCACCTGTTTCTCTCTCATTCATAATCTCCCTATTTTGGGGAAAATTTTGCCGCAATAGAAAACTTTGGGAAAATAGCATAAACACCCCGGAAATTTCCCTAGGTCTACGGAAAATTTTGGGTTTGCCCACGAATATTATAACACGGGTTTTTCCCCAAAGTAGGGAGATCGGGCTTCGATATTGAAACTGGGTATCTTCCAACCAATTTCTATGACGTCAAATAATACCAAGAATTCCTGTCAAAACCAGCAAGATGCATAAGCAAGACTGAGTTGAAATCAAGTTCTCTCCAACTATGTAGAGGACTAAAATTCTATCGTAAATTTTCCTTATCAGTCGAATTCCTCCTAAGAAGTCTATCCTCCTTAAAGTCTTTCATCAGCCGGATTTAGGATCCTCCATCACATTCACTTCCAAAAGTTGTACTGAGCTGAATATGTTAAACAGATCAGTTACCTCGGGTTTGTCATTTTTGTTATGGTAATTTATAACAGTTCTGACAAGCTTAGTTGTAAAGATCTATAGTTTTTCGTACTGCCCTATATAAAAACACCTCAGGTAGAGTGAGGGCATACAACCACCTCTCTCCATTGTTCCATTCGAGTAGTGGGGTTAGGCAGGGTTGCCCAATCTCACCATTCCTCTTCAACTTTACCATCGATGACATTCTGGAAACAGCTCTGATGAATGTAAGTAATGGTGGTGTGGATCTGTTGCCTGGAGAAAGACTTCTCGACCTCGAGTATGCGGACGATATTGTCTTACTGTGCGATAATGCCCAAGGCATGCAATCCGCACTTAATCAGTTGGCAATCAGTGTCCGTAGGTATGGTATGTGCTTTGCACCTCCGAAGTGCAAAGTACTTCTACAAGACTGGCAGGATTCCAATCCTGTACTCACCCTGGATGGTGAGCAGATAGACGTAGTCGAGAAGTTCGTGTATCTGGGTAGCTGCATAAGTGCTGGTGGTGGTGTGAGTGATGAGATCAATGCACGTATAGTGAAAGCCAAAGCGGCTCATGTCAATCTGGGCCACCTTCGGCGCCTTCGTGATGTTAGTCTGGCTGTAAAAGGTCGGATCTACAACGCGTCTGTGAGAGCAGTTTTGCTCTATGCTTGTGAAACCTGGCCTCTCCGAGTTGAGGATGTTAGACGACTTTCTGTGTTCGATCATCGCTGTCTCCGAAGGATCGCTGACATGTTAGTAATGGAGAGGTTCGGCATCGTGTGTTCGGGCACAGAGATGATAATTCAATTGATGTCTTCATCTTGAAACACCGACTTCGGTGGCTTGGACATGTTCTACGAATGTCGTTCTAGAGAATTCCATGTCGTGCATTATTTGCCGACTCTGGGACTGGTTGAAAAAAGCGGAGAGGTGGTCAGTGCATGACATGGTGTCGTGGTATGAAAGAAAGCTGCAAAGGACTGGCTTCTGTTGGTCCTTCACGACTCCCTGGTTGGGGTCCGAGAGATGGTGCTGCACAGTGGCTAGAGACGTTATCAGATATGGCTCAGAATAGAAGCCAATGGCGATCCTGCTGTAACCTTTTACTTTCTTCATAAAAAGTGGTTGTCTCCCTTACTTGAAAGATTTCTTCTGATTGTACCTTTCCGTTCCCTCGTTACTACCACATTACCTTACACCAGTCTCTTCGTTATCGTTCTCTTTTTCTTTTGTGCTCCTTAGTTTTTTTTTTCTATCCGAATTTTCATTGTTTTGTGTGGCGCATATATATTGGCGCTCTCTTGTACCAATGTTTATGTGTTCAAATAATAATAATAATGATACTAATCACGAAGTAACGTGTTTTTCGAGAATCGAGAAGACACACCTAGTAATCCCGAATCGTAGCAAATACTTCACTATTAATCTACATATATGAGGTCACACTCCAAACTTATATAGTCTAGTGTGGTTTTGTTGCCACTTATTCACCAGTAGTGTTGGTGTTTCGTATCAGTCATACTTTCCTCTGTTTCAAGTTGTCTTCTCCTAACACCAACACCAATATTATCATCTCCATAGTTTATGTAGCTTTCGTTTCCTTAACGTGCTAACGATTTCAGCCAACATAAGTATCTTTTCCTTACTTTCCCAACCGTAACTGCTGCATAGACTTGGTGGTTGTGCTCGGGTATCGTTGTTACCCAACCGAGTTATATTAGGTGGGATACATTCCCTTGGGTTTTACCATTCCAGACAAGTCGTTTGGAGAATGATAAGACTAAAAACATCAGATTAAGTTCCAAGGGCGAAGTTGCACTGCTGACTATATAGGGGTTCTAAAACAGTAAGATGTATCCGTCGGATAACAGCATCCGCAGCGATGCTGCCTTCTCAAAACGGAAGGGGAAGGTTGGAAAGGATTGACCTTAAAATTTCACTCCTCACCTTACTGCACGTACTTCCGTCTATGGGGGTAGGACTTTTTGAAGTGGGGGCATAACCTATCAAGAACTTCATATAAAGAGGTCATGGGCGATCGGCCTGAGGCGGATGTTCACTGGGTTCTGCGTCGACGCTTCCAGGTTTCTAACCACCACTAATTCAGCTACTTTTTCAGGTCACTCAAGAAATATCCCTCTAGGGTGTGAGCAACTATTACTTGACAGCCGCCCCCATACCTCTATCAGCACTCGATATCTTGTTGACGATCAAATCCTCTCACCTCTTAATAATTTTTCCGTCCCTACAACTAACCGTTCATGTATATCTTGATCACTTCGTGATAACCGTTCACCATAAGGTCTCACTCGACCAGTTGTGTTTGGGTAGAGAGCCTCTATAAGGTTAATTCACTTCTTTGGTACTCCTTTCAGTGACAAACACTGCTATAGAACCTCACGATCAACAGAGTCGAATGCCGCCTTAAGGTCGAGAAATACTACGACTGTGGGGAGTCTGAATGTGTGTCTGTGTCCTAGAACTTGACGTAGTGTGGATATCTGGTCTATACAACCACGTCCAGGTCGAAAACCAGCCTGATTTTCTCTAGTCTGTTCTTCACGAGCTTTGGTTAGGCGTCGAAGCATTATTGAAGCTAATATTTTAGACACTATATTTGTCAAACTGATTACTCTGTGATTGTCACAAGAGGGCTTTTGTTCTTTCTTATAGACTGGCACAAGCAGTGATTGAGGCCAGTCAGATGGGATTGCGTTCAGTTCCCAGTTACTACCTAAGATCTCAGTTAATCTCTACTAATACTGAACCACCATCTTTAAAAATCTCAGGAGTAAACCTGTCAGGGCCTGCTGCTCTCCCTCGCTTCAGATTTCCTATGGCTTTTTCAACTTCGTAAAGAGACGGAGGACCTACATTAACTTGCCATTCAGGTTGACTGGAGATCGTGGGAAACCGAAGTGTGGCTGAAGGCCAGTTGAACTGATCCATCGAACCAATCTCCTGGATTGAGAATGAATAATATGTCCATCTTTCTCTGACATTGTTTCGCTAACAATTGGATTCCTAATACCGGTCTCCTTAACAAGTCTGAACAGTTGTCTACTGTTACCGAGTGCCGCTGCCTTCTCCATCTCTTGCTTTCGCTACCCATCGCTGTTCACAATCATTGCGTAGGTTTCTTATCAGCATGCGCTTAAGCTGACTCCGCTCTTCGTTATGTTCAGAGCCAAATGAGATAAGTTTTCGAGCACCTGTCAGTGCGGTAGATGCTGCTGAGACCCAGTGTTTCTCCTTAACCTTATGGTTTACCTTACTAGCAGATATCATTACTGTTTCCACAGCTTTTCGGATATCATTCTACGCTGCTTCGGGGTGGGCATCACTTACATGGCTACCTAACTGGTTTTCTAGTTGTTTTTGGAATATATTCTTAGCTTGGCTATCATTAAGTAGGACCATAAGAGGTTTGCTTGCAGCATATTTCCTATGTCCAATAAGACGCAAACAAATACGCGCTTGCACTAGGGCATGATTTGAATCCAAGCATGTACTCCAGAACGAGCGACAGTCTTCTATCGAGCCCCTCCATCGATAGCTGATAGCGATGTGATCTAGTTGGGTCCAACATTGGGACGAATTCGGAGATTGCCATGTCAAAAGATGTTTTTCCTTATGCTTAAAGTTAGTATTTGCAAGAAACAGGAGGTTATCTAAGCATAGCTGCAACAGACGGTCGCCATTATCTGTTCTTTGAGCCACGACACCATAAGATCCACCCAGGTGTCTTTCCCTATCGCTTATTTTACCTACTTGAGCATTAAAGTCACCAACCGCTATTACTACATCAGAGCGCCTAACGTTTAGGAGGAGGTCGAAGAGTTTTCTGTAAAACTCATCCTTTACATCATCTGAGCTGCAGTCAGTGGGAGAATGGGCAGAGACAACGAAGAAGCAACGACGAGTGTTGCTATCTTTCCGAGTCCTTACTGTTTCGTTTAGTCAGAAAGCTCACAAACGACTGTCTACTGGGATCCAGTCTAAGAGAGCTAGTTCTGTTCTAGGACCCAATGCTATGCCTACGCCGGTGAGGCCACAAGAAGCTGCACTTGGACTTCCAGATACACGAAGTGTGAATCGAGTTGGTTCTTTATTTTGACACGGTGATGTCAAATGAATGACGCTACTCGGATCCTGTATGCGCGTTTCGGAGACGCGCACACATCGATGGCGCGAGATTCTAAAGTCTTAGCTAAGGAAGCCTATTGTCCTATTTGGCACAGTGTTCGGACGTTATAAGCTCCAACATGAAGTTTAGAGCGTGGTTTCAGGAGACCAGGGATAACGTTCGGCGTACTCGAATCGTTTGCCCTAGCGGTGCGAGGTGATAAAGGGACGTGAGAAGGGTTAGTCGGGGAGATAAGAGAGGTATTAGGAGGTGTAGGGAGGATTTGAGTGTGACCACCTTGGTCTCGTGTTCTGTTACGGGTATGAGGGCTAATGTCACTTCCCGGCTGCCCACACCATGGAAGGGTATTCCTCGAGGAACCTGGAAAGAAAGTTTGATTAATGTTGGTCTCAACGGCCTTTTTGTGGCAAGTTTTTAACGTGTTAGCTCCGTTCTTCAGATGGCCTTACCGCCGGAGACGGAAATCCGTGAGGTAAGGTGGGGTGCGACATTTTTAGGGTCGACCTTTTCTAACCCCTTTCTTCCTTCCTTGTGAGAAGGCAGTATCACTGCAGATGCTGGTTGACCGAGGGAAACACCTTACTTCTGTCACTTCGCCCTCAGACAGAGTTGCCACTTTTAGTCTTACCGTTCTCCAATCGACCTGCTTGGCATGTATAGTGCAAGTGAAAGCGGCTTATGCCAATTAGAGCCATCTTTGGCGCCGTGTGTTCGGACGCAGTGACAATAACCTAGTTGGTGTCATAATTGTGAAACACCATATTCGTTTGGTTGGACGTGTCTTACGAATGTCGTCCCAATGAGGTCCACATCGTGCACTATTTGCCGACGCTGGGACTGTTTGGAAATGGAGAGGTGATCAGCGCACGACATAGTATCGTGGTATGAAACAAAGCCATACAGGACTGTCTTCTGTCGGTCCAACTCCTTGATTTGGGGTTTTAGAGATGGTACAACACAGTGACTAGAGACGTCATGAAACATGACTCAGAATGGAGGTCAGTGGCGGTTCTGCTGTAATGTTCTTTTACTTTCTTCACAAAAGTGATCGCAATTTCTTTTACTGAAAGAATTCTTTCTGGTGGTATTTTTCCTAATTGAACTGTTTTTCCCATTATTATTATTATTATTATTATTATTACTTCACTCTTATACACTAACTTTTGTTCATTTTTGTTCTGTTTTATTATACTCACTTTACATTATTTATCTCTTCACAACCTCGTTATTTTGTGGCGCATACATATTTGCTGCCCCCCTAGTACTAATATCTGTGTTCAAGTAAATAAATACATGAACAAAGACCTACCAGGAGATTCACTTGTTAACTTAAAATTCTCAAACGACATAGTTCTGTTTGGTGAAGACGCTGACGAAACCAGTCTTCTGATCATTTTAAGGAATGATTCAAACATTTTAAAGATGCGATTCTCCCCCGCTAAATACAAAGTATAGCTTCAGGATTGTCCCGTGTCTGTTTCTGAATTAATGGTAGCGATTCAAGTAATTGAGTGCGTTTACAGCTTGACTTACCTTGTGAATCTCATCAGTCTCGATAGGCTGGCGTCAGATAAAATTTCGGCACGGATTCAGAAAGCTCGATCGCCTACCACTTGTAGGGTAGGCGAGATATCCCTCTTCCAACCAAAGGATGAGTTTACTGCACAGCAGTTCTCTCTGTTCTGTTTTATGAATGTGAAATATGGCAATTAAGAGTAGGAGATATTCGTTAATATTATCATTATTTGAACACAAATATTGGCACAAGGGGGCACCAAATATATATGCGCCACACAAGAAAATGAGAATGGGAAGAGAAAAAGAGGAAGGTGGGAGGGCGTATAAGAATAAAAAGAACAACCACAGATAAGTGTATGGTAGTGTAATAATAATAATAATGGGGGAAACGGAAAGGTACAAACAGAAGAAATCTCTCAGTTAAGGAAGATACAACCACTCATTTTTCCTTTTTTATGAAGAAAGTAAAAGAAGGTTACAGCAGGATCGCCGCTGACTTCTATTCTGAGCTATATCTGATAACGTCTCTAGCCACTGTGTAGCACCATCTCTCGGACCCCAACCAGGGAGTCGTGAAGGAACAACAGAAGCCAGCTCTTTGCAGATTTCTTTCATACCACGACACCATGTCATACACTGACGACCTCTCCGCTTTTTCCAACCAGTCTCAGCGTCGACAAATAATGCACGACATGGAATTCTCTGGGACGACATTCGTAGAACATGTCCCAGCCACCGAAGTCGATGTTTCAAGATGAAGACATCAATTGAATTATCATCTCTGTGCCCAAACACACGATCCGAACCTCTCCATTACTAACATGGTGTTGCCACTGGATGTCAACAATCCTTCGGAGACAGTGATGATCAAGCACAGAGAGTCGTCTAACATCCTCAACTCGGAGAGGCCAGGTTTCACAAGCATAGAGCAGAACTGCTCTCACAGACGCGTTGTAGATCCGACCTTTAACAGCCAGACTGACATCACGAAGGCGCCAAAGATGGTCCAGGTTGGCATAAGCCGCTTTGGCTTTCACTATACGTGCATTGATCTCATCACTCACACCACCACCAGCACTTATGCAGCTACCCAGATACACGAACTTCTCGACTACGTCTATCTGCTCACCATCCAGGGTGAGTACAGGATTAGAATCCTGCCAGTCTTGTAGAAGTACTTTGCACTTCGGAGGTGCAAAGCACGTACGTACCTACGGACATTGATTGCCAACTCATGCCGCCGACAGAACGTACGTAGCTACCCAAATAAACAAACTTCTCGACTAATTCTATGTGCTCAATACCAAGAGTGAGTGCAGGGTCGGGGTTTTGCAAGTCTTTTGGAATTATTTTGCACTCGGAAGGTGTGAAGCACATGTCATACCTACGGACGCTGATTACCAACTGACCAAGTAAGGATTGCGTATCATCCTACAGTAAGACAATATCATCCGCATACTCAAGATCGAGGAGTCTTTCTCGAGGCAACAGATCCACACCTCCATTACTTACATCCGTCAGAGCTGTTTCCAGGATGTTATCGATGGCAAAGTTGAAGAGGAATGGTGAGATTGGGCAACCCTGTCTGACCTCACTGCTCGAATGGAACAATGAAGAGAGGTGGTTGTATGCCCTCACTCTACCTGAGGTGTTTGTATATAGGGCCTTTAAGATGTTAATAAACTTCTCAGGCACACCCTTCTTCAATAGACAATCTCAGAGAACAGTCCTGTCCAACGAATCGAAGGCAGCCCTAATGTCAAGAAACACTATGATTGTTGGCTTGTGATGGGCATGATGGTGTTCTAACATTTGGTGGAGGGTGAAGATATGATCAATACATCCTCGACCAGAACGAAAATCAGCCTGCTCCTCGCGAGTCAATCTTTCTCGGGTTTTGAACAACCTACGAAGTATGACGGAAGTCAATAGCTTGGACGCAATCGGAAGTAGACTTATCCCCCGATAGTTGTTACAGGAACGACGTGAACCCTTTTTAAAGATAGGGACAACTATCGACTCATTCCATGACGTTGGTACACTCTCTAGTTCCCAGACCTTTGTAAACAACACAGTCAGTTCCTTAGCCAGAAAGTCACCACCATCTTTAAAGAGTCGGAGATAAGTCATCTGGGCCCGGTGATTTGTAGCGTTTTAAGAGTTGGGGTTCCGTGCGAACTTCTGCCTCATTTGGTGGGTCGATCGTCACCGGCCATGGAGGGCAGGACAGTCTGACCGATGTTGCCGGAGCAGCAGGTCAGTTGAACTGCCCTTCGAAGAATTCTGCCCATTGTTCAAGGCGTCGATGGATGTTAGTGATTGGCATCCCGTCATCCTCACAGATTGTTTCGCTCACGTCAGACTTCTTGCTGCCACAGGGTTCGAATGAGTTGGAAGAGCTTCCAGTAATTATCAGATGCGGCTGCTACTTCCAGCTCATTAGCACGCTCCGACCACCAGGCTTCTCGATCCTTACGCAAGCTTTGCTCGTTTGTGGTCAGACTCACGGTCACCTGGAGTAGACCGACGGGCTTCGATGAATCGTTAGAAGCCTGAATAAATCCAGTGCTCATAAGCAGGACGTTTCGCGAAGCCGCAAGCGGCTTTACTCGCCATTTAGAATGCGTCATCAAGTTGCAACCAACTTGCTGACACCAATGCTTTGGTGGCGGACACTTCGTTGACCACTGAAAATTAAGGTAAGATTGGCGCAAACAAGGGCATGATCAGAGTCCAGATAGGTATTCCAAAAGGAGTGGCAGTCTTGTACACAACCACGCCAGTGGTAGCCGATCGCGATGTGATCAATCTGAGTCGAGGCTTGAGATGCAGAGGGAGGACGCCAGGTGGCACATCGGCGATGACTGTGCCAGTAATTAGTGCTAGCCAGAAACAGGTTGTGGTCTATGCACAGTTACAGTAGACGGTCCCCGTTATCTGTCCTGCGACCAACAAGTCCCCATCGCCCACCTAAACGATTCTCTTCTGTGCCTAGATGCCCGACCTGAGCATTCAAGTCTCCGGCTAGTACTACAATATCTGTCGAACGCACTTTCTGTAGAAGATCAGTTAACTGGTGGTAGAATTCATCCTTGATTGCATCCGGGCTGCAATTTATTGGGGTATAGGCGGAGATGACGAAAAGATATCGTTTCTCACGCTTTGATGGGGATTTCTAATCTGACAGCACATAACCGACTGTTAATGGGGATCCAGTCGACTAGTGCTGCCTCAGCTCTAGCGCTTAGTGCGACACCAACGCCAGCAAGACCAGGCGAAGATACCACAGAGTCCCCGAATAAACACATTTTAAACAAGCTTTTCGAAGCGACAGATGGAGAGCAAATTTGTAGTACTTCACCAGAGTCTTGAATACGGGTCTCGGATAGACAACAAACGTCGATATTAAGACTTTCCTATCTTTAGAACAATTAGTCCCTTTGATAAATTTCGATAATCTTCGTCTCCTAATATCATTATCGAAACTTTCTAATCTGTTGTCCGACCTGCATGAGTGTGCAAACGTTAAAGGCAGCCAGTTTGAATGGTGCACGTAGTTCCAGATAAAACTGCTTCAGTATTCGTATTTGGTGGTAGCACATAATTTTCAACCAGACAGTGACTCGAGAACGTTTAGATAGAACCGAATTTCCACCATAGACGAGCCGCTGCATAAGTCGAAAATGAGGATACACAAAGTGGGAATAAAAGGGAATGAATAAGTGACGTGGTAAATAATAGTAATAATAATAATAATAATAATAATAATAATAATAATAATAATAATAATAATAATAATAATAATAATAGTGTGAATTGTTTGACTGTTAATCGAAGCGTGAATAGAATTTTCAGTAAATATCGTCATTTTCATTTTATTTGTGTGTGGGCTGTGATATTGCCCGGGTGCCCAGACCGAAGCAGGTGGTTTTCTTAGAGGGCCACACCCCGAACCTTTGACCTAAAGGTTTGACTCACAAGGCAGTGGAGCATCATGAGGAGATGCAGTCCCATGGTAGCCGGTGACCAACGATTAATTCATTCGCCATTTGTTCCCTTAGGATACTGGAGTCCATGTGCATCACTTACAGGCGTAAGTAATTAAATAAAGAAAGTCCCAACACTTTGTGGATTGACGCGTCGGATAATCGCTTCAATAGTTGGTGATTTACGAGATCCAAAATATGATAACGGAGCAAAAGTAGTTTCTAAAGTCCCACTTACTTTTGAAGACGCATTACTACAGCGCCCTAAGACAGAATAAGTTATACGATTGGTTTCTTATGTAGTTGCCTAATGTTTATAGATTTTCATACATTTAATAACATGTTTCCATTCGTATTAACCATCGCAGTATACACTTATGGATGCGACAAAAATGGATGTCTCTCATGTAGTATGGTATTAAAGATCATGTAAACATTATTACAGATATTGTAACAATCAATGATTTCCTGGGCACCCAAACAAAATTTAAAGAATAGATGCTTTCTTTCAGATACTTCACTACATTAAAAGGGACGAGGTAAAAAACGACTATAATATTCAGTGGTTTATAAAAAGGATAACTACCAAAATTTGAATGAACCGGTACATCCTTACCATTATGTTTATCGATAAAAAAAACTTGCTAATAACTAAAGACTGAATAAAATAGGTTGCAACATTCCTATATTATCTAGTAAACTTTAAAACTCGATGAACCAATAAAAAAATATAGTTCATTGGCAAACGTTTGTGCCTTCAACAAACTGGCCATAGGTGGCACCATATTCCCACATAAATGCACACACAAAGCCACATGGACTTCACCGGATCGCACTACACAGGACCGAATCGACCATATCTGCGTCAACGAGAAGTTCCGAAAGACGATGAAAGACGTGAGAACCAAGAGAGAAGCTGATATAGCATCAGATCATCACTTGCTGGTCGCCAAGATGAAACTGAAACCCAAGAAGCAATAGACAACGGGGCGGACAACATCACAAAAGTTTAATACGACCTTTCTTCGGGATACTGACTGACTCAACGAATTCAAGATAGCCCTCAGAAATAGGTTCAAGGCCTTTCAGGATCTACTCAATAGAGAAAGAACTACTATAGAGAGCAACTGCAAAGGAATCAAGGAGGCAATCACTTCAACATGTCATGCCACAAGAAACACCATTACAAGGAATGGATCATTGTTGACACACTGGATAAGATTCGAGAAAGGAGGGACAAGGCAGTAATCAATATCAGCCGGACAAGAGCAGAGAAAACCAAGGCGCAATCTGAGTACACAGAAGAAAAGAAGCGAATGAAGAGGAACATGAGAGCCGACATACGTAAATGTGTGGAAGATCTAGCAATGACGGTGGAAAAGGCTTCAAGAGAAGAAAACATGTATGTTACAACAAAAAGTCTCGCCTGAAATTATCGTAAACCAGAACGACCAGTGAAAAGCAAAGAAGACAAAGTAATCACAAACACTGAAGAACTACGAAACAGGTGGGTAGAGCACTTCAAAGAACTCTTGAATCGACCAGCCCCACTGAACCCACCCAACATCGAAGCAACACCCACGAACTTCCCAATCGATGTTGGCCCACCAACAATTGAAGATATTAGCATGACCAAGTTAGGGACGTCCAAACCAAAACTTTTCATCGGTATATGAAGTCACTAACAATTGTAATTACCCATGCTAATAGGTGTAGGCTAATTGTTTGGGGTCCACGTGATTATCGTAACCAATGGTTAGAGACTTTGAGTTACATGGCTCTAAATCGTTTGTAGCTGCCCAGATGCATCCATTCTTTGTATTTTCTCAAGTTCTGAATTCCCCATAATTTCGTGTTTATATTTCACTAATCTATATTTTTTCGAGTCATATTTTCAATGTCTAATCTTTCTAATCACCACTGATACTGTTACTACCTTTACTATTCTGGGATTTGGTCTGACAATTTCATACTTTTGTGCTAATTGGGTGTGGCAACCTAGACGGATGTACCTACACATTAGATTCTGCGTTGCGACTGACGGACCTGTACAAAACTATCTGTCAATTTTGTTGGGCAAAACGTTGGAATGATTTAAGTTTCAACCGTTGAGATTATTTCGAATATAATTTTCACAAACAATGTCTTCTCTATACTTAGTGCCCAATTTCTGTTAAACTATTCATTTAAATATATTTGTGCTAATGAGGTATGGCAACTTGGACCGATGCATATATGTGCCTGGTCCTACGTTGTAGCTGACTGACTGAGATTTCGTTAGACACCAGCACATTAGGACTGACCAGACTTCCTAAATAAGTGAAGTTGCAACCGGATTTGCGTAATTTGTGTCCAAACCACCTCTGGTCACTGGATATGGAGTATCTTTTATAGACAGCTGTTTATAAATACCTGTACGTTTTTGATGATGCTTGTGGTGGTTCTTTTCATTTCCATACAGTGGATCTGTCTTAATGTTTATATGGAAGATTCTGACTTTGATGTTGCCTGATAATTGATCTGGGTTCTGTATGTTCTTCAGTTATAGGAATTCTACCCTTGCCTTTGCATCCTCATCGGATCCTCATTTTTCGTCGATGGTGCTTCCTAGATATGTGAAAGTTCCCAACTCTTCCAGATCTCCATCGAGTGTGATTGAGTTGGTGTTCTCTATGTTATATTTGAGGATCTTGGTTTTTCCTTGTGTGTGTTGAGGTCCACTGATGCTACACTGACTGTTTTGACCTGCATTTGTTGATGTGTATGGAACAGGAGAGCCAGGTCATCTGTGAAGTCTAAATCGTCTGGGTGCATCCAGGCTGTTTACTATATCCCGCGCTTCCTCTGAGAAGCATAGGTCTTCATAGTCCAGACAACCACCAGAAGGAAGAGGAAGGTGGAGTGTAGACAGCCTTGTCTGACACCGGTCATTACTTGGAATGCATCTCTCAGCTGTCCTCCATGTACGACTTTGCAGTGTAGTCCATGGCATGAATTACGGATAATGTGAACGATTTTCTCAAGTACACCGTAGCGTCAAGGTTTCATAACATTCTCCTATTCATGCTTTTTCATAATCAAGGAAATTGATGTATAGTGACGAGTTCCATTTAACTGATTGTTCAAAGATGATCTGTAGTTTTGCGATTTGGTCTGTATATGATCTATCCTTATGGAATCCATCCCGTTGATCTCGATGTTGGGCGTCTACTGTGTCTTTTATCCGGTTCAGCAACACTGTTGAAGACTTTCCTTGGTACTGACAGTAGTGTGATGCCTCTGTAGTTTTCACATTTGCTCAGATCACTTTTCTTTGGGATCTTGATGAAGTGTCCTTCTTTCCAGCTCGTCGCCACTTGTTTCTCCTCCCAAATCTTCTTGAATAGAAGGTGAAGCATGTTTGTAGTTACTTCAGTGTCTGACTTCGGTGTTTCAGCTGGTATATTGTCGAGTCCTGCTTCTTTCCCGCTCTTGATTTGTCTGATTGCCATCCTGATTTCCTCGGTCGTTTGTGGAGTGACATCTTTTTGGAAGTCTGTGGTTGCTGCTTCAATGTCCGTTGGATTAACTGGAGCTGGTATATTCAAGAGTTTCTCAAAGCACTCTACCCATCTGCTCCTCTGTTCTTGAATTTCAGCGATTGGCCTACCTTCTTTGTCCTTGACCGATCTCTCTGGTTTACTATATTCCCCTGCTAGTTTCTTCGTTCTATCATATAGCTGTCTCATATTTCCTTCTCTTGCAGCTCTTTCCGTCATCGTTGCTAGTTTTTCCACGTATTTCTGATTGTCGGATTTAATGCTCTTCTCCACTTGTTCGTTTGCTTCTGTGTATTCAGCTTGTGGCTTGATTTTCTGTGTTGTTATTTGGCTGTTGCTAATTGCTGTCTTCTTGTTCTTCCTTGCTTGAATCTTGTCCAGTGTCTCCACAGAGATCCATTCCTTATGATAGTGCTTGTTGCGGCCAGGAATCTCCTGACATGTTGAAGTTAATGCTTCTATGATACCTTTGCAGTTGTCCTCCATAGTAGTTTCCTCTTCCTTCAGTAGGTCTTGTAAGGCTTGGAACCTGTTGTTGAGAATTATTTTGAATTCATTGAGTTTGTTAGTATCCCGTAGAAAGGCTTTATTGAACCTTTGTAGTGCTGTTCCCCCAGTTGTCCAGTGTTTCTTTAGCTTCAGTTTCATCATGGCCACAATCGGGTGATGATCTGAAGCTATGTCAGCTCCTCTCCTGGTTTTCACGTTTTTCATTGTGAATTTTGTACTGATGCAAATATGATCTATGTGGTTTTCTGTGGTGTGGTCCAGTGAGATCCATGTAGCTTTGTGTATACGTTTGTGTGAGAATATTGTGCCGCCTATGACCACTTTGTTGAATGCACACAGATTTGCAAATCTGTCACCATTCTCGTTTCTCTCTCTCAGCCCATGTCGTCCCATGTTATCTCCATATTCGGTGTTGTCTATTCCGACTTTGGCGTTTAGATCTCCTATCAGAATGGTGAGGTCCTTTATTGGGCACTTCGCCATGATTGATTGCAGCCTCTCATAGAATTGATCTTTATTGTCATCGTTGCTATCATTGGTGTGTGCATATCATTGGATAACATTCATTGTGCTTACCTCCTTCTTTGTCTTGAATGATGCTTTGATGATTCTGGATCCATGAGATTCCCATCCTACAGGTGCATTTCGTGCTTCTTTTGACAGCAACACCTCTCACGTACCTAACGTTTGCTTCAGGCGGAGTAAAAATATTGATCTACATCTAATATAGTTACCTAATAGTTATCTAATCGGAATATATGTAATAATAATTCATAAGTAATTCCTGTCAGCGACCATTCATTTATTCTTCGATACGGTGTAGTCGGAGTGGCGAGACTATAATTTATGGATGAACCAATCAGATTTACGATAACAGGTCTTGAATTTTGGCGCGAAATCAATTCATTCATTTGGCTAAATAGCGTTTTGTCATTATAGCTGATATCAGTTCGTGATGAAAATCCTATATCTGATTCCTAACCCTAACTATCAACTGTAAATATTAATCTTAATTCCTCACACTGTTTTTGTTGGGGACTATAGATCCCCAAACTCATATTTTTAAATTTTATCTTATCGATCATTTGTATTGGGGTCAATTGATGAACTGATCGATTAAATGTTTGTATAGCAGTCAGTTGATGAACCTATCAATTAGATGTGCAAATAGGTCAACTTATGAACTCATTGATTAGTGTTTACAATTTTTCTGTGACAATATCGATTGTAAATATTGTATAAATACGCGTGAGTTGTGTTTGACTTAACTTGTTATCTGCCGTGTGTCTGCAGGATACACTTCTACACCTTACCCAGACTTCTTGATCGAGTTAGCAGAGTTGGGGGACAACGAACCAGAATAGCTATCGAGTCGCTGAGTCACTGATCCTTCGTTCATTGAGTAAGACGCATCAGTAATAGCATTCAAGCGAATAACAAATCATAACAGTTTTATAACCGTCATTTATCTGTAGTATATAGGCTGACATTCCCAAGGTCTCTTTAGCGTCGTTCGAAGGTCGTCCATAAATTATAGTCTCACTGGCGAACTTTTCGAATCTCTATAGTCCTAATTATGTATTTGTGGTTGATAATTCTGAATCTCCTCTGGACACTGAAGAAAATATGGTAAATGACTGAATTATTTAGTCCAGCTTATTACGTAGCTATTATAGGCCAATTTTAATAAAGTAGATTTGTGTATTAACTCCATTCGACCCTTTCCAACTGAATGCTTACCAATATACTAGATAAATTACCCGTCAGGAAATTTCGTTGAAACCTCTCCACAAGAGTGATTGAATTTGTAAATACACATTGAGGTGGCGAAATCAGTCAGTCAGCTACAACGTATGAGCCAGGCGCATATGTGCATCGGTCCAGGTTGCCATACCTCATTAGTACAGCAAGATGAACACCGGATTCATAGGAGTGGTTAGGTCAAAGGTGTTAATATATAGGAGAAAGATTGCAATAAGGATATAGTATAGGAAGAAAGAATTAGTTAGTAGAGAAAAAGATATGAAGTGATTTCAATCTCTTAGTTTAAGGGAAAACAGGGAGTGTGGCGAAATCAGGTCATTTATCATGTGAACAACTTTTGTTGATTGACAAAAAATTCTTGGATAACAGATCTTTTATACAACTCAAGTAATTTAATTTTCAGAGGCTATACCTTCATTAATTGTTTTTGTGATATTAGGAATAACATGCAATTTCATTCTTAAACAGTAAATCAATTTGAACTACCAACTCATTTAAACGGCTATAGCCTTTTTATGTTTACAAATCGTATAAGACTTATACGTGTCGCTGGGGTTCTAAACACTGAAGTTCGGTACTTAGAAAATCCTAAACTTCTATTTGTATTGTTTGTCGATTAACAGGTAATATGTGATCAGTATTTATCGAATTCATACAACAATGTATTAGGAAATATCGTTAAAAATTAAGTCATTCAAGTAATTTGCAACAGTTATTTTACAGTCTATTTTACTTATTACGTTTATACAACGTATGAGATGTTCAAATCCATGTTGTCATTATTGTATTATCTCTTCTTAAAACTTAAAATAATATTTCAATGAAATTTCAATCTTCATTCTGTTTTTAGAGTTCTCTGTCAAAAGTAACACAAATAACACTCTCCATAAATCCGTAATGCAAGGAACTGTTTTCAATTGATCTGTGAAATAATACTGGTTTATTTTGTGGAGTTAACAATTATGTTATCGCATAATTCGAATCACGAAAAAACACCTGTATGTGAAAATTTTCCTAGCAATACAACCGATGGCTTCATCAAACCTTCTTTACCTCCGTTTATTTCAAACATTTTAGACCAGTTAACCGATGGAGAACTTAAACGTCGTTTAGAATCTGTCTTGTTAGACAGAGAATCGGAACTATTAGAATCTCAGTCAGCCTGTAAAGATGCACAGAATGAGGCCGTAGACTCACGGAAACAGTTAGTCAAACTTGAACTTGAATTGGCAAATATTAAAAGCGCCGCAGAAATGTTAATGACTGAACATGAGGATGCCTTATTAACCTTGAAAAGACAGTACGATGAAGAGTTGTCCTCGCTGCTGATAGCTTCTGAACAGGTGAATTTTCGGTTAGAGAATTGTGCGTGACTCTGTTCTAATTTGTCAGTATGGAATCATCTGTTAACATTGTTTACTTATATACATCCTGTAGTAGACTTCTTGTGATATGCATTAATTTTATTTCATCCAATCAACACGAGTAGTGTGATTTGATTAAAAAACCCATTTATTAAAATCATACATAGAGTTCGCCTTTTAATCTTGAAGAGAGCAAGAATAAAGATTTGAGCCGAATAACATGAATTCGTTTTATTTAATGGGCTACAAACTATAATATTTAAAATCAACATTAACATAGTTTACACACTGATAATAATGAACCGGCATGGTGAAGTTACGGTTAGAATAAAGGTAATAAGATTAGGAAAATATGCAGTGCTGCAAATAAATACAGTAATTTAGAGAAGATTCTAGAACACAGAAATAATTACACAATCAAGTAATTTATACCTTTATTTGAATCCTCATTCCATCATAATGATACATATCCACACCTAACCAATTTCACTGTACTAAGTATGTCAACTTTCACGATAATTCTAAGATATCATAGGTTGTAAGCAGCTGACTAAACAAAATAAATTCATATTGTTTTGCCCAAATCTTTATTCTTGTTCTCTTCATTGTATAATACATCGGTCTATTAAATGGTTTTGAACTGTTAGTTTTTGAACAACCGATATTTTGTGATCTGAAGCAAATGTATTGATGAAGTGCAAGAAGAGTAATTGTTTTCAGGCAAAAGTTATGGGAAACTATGTGTTCAATCACTTATCAAAATGGTTGTTATATACACTCTCAGAAACAGCCTATGAAATGTATGTAATATTTATAACCATCTGGATACAATTTCGCTACTTTCTGGTTCATCGTACTATGCAGTTCGTGCAAAAAACATAACAAACTTACTATTGAGGCGCAGGCCAGGCATTGAATAATCTTTTCCCCCCTTCAACCAAATGCTTGAACATTCGTACATATTTTAGGCCAATAATCATTGTACTTTATGATATCAATGTGACACCTAATTCCTTGGATGGGATTTTACTCTGAGATTATCTGTTGAATAGTGTTTTGTTTGAGTTTATTTAAATGTTCATCACTCGTTTCACAAGGATGAGAGTATACAACCACCTTTCCCCATTGTTTAAGTAGACACTGAAATTACATAAGGTTACTTAGTTTTAGACTCCGTCTTGAATTTTCCCGTCAACAGAATTCTAGAGACAGCTTTGGGGGAATTATGTGGTAGTAGTGGTGTAGAGAGAAACTTGTTTGGTTATAAAGTTTCAGGCGAACAGTTCTACTATACGGTAATTCCAACTATATGATGGTCAGATGAATTCTATCCTTGATGAACCTATCCAGTTATCGTTGTCCCTGAAAGTTTACTTTCACTGTGTAAGTCATCGTGAGACCTAGCAACATGTGTTTAGTCACATTAAAAGGAATCATCCTAATGTTTTTATGACCCTAGAACTCTGTCCTCGGTAGCTTTATCACATCTCACGTACGTCCTCCCAGTGACTCCCAAACTAAGGATTATTTCCAATTGCTAAAAATTGTTGGAAAAATTACACTTTAGAATATAGAGCGATATAATTAAAGGATACTTATGTTACATTGTCATCTGTTAACATACGATGACTTCGGATACCTTCATAGACTAATGTCATGTCTTAACTCATCCATGCTTAGTCCTTTTACAAACTATTCTTGGCCCATCAAGTGTATAGTGATAATGGTAATGTATGTAGGCGTTATTTTTAATGCAGCCACCCCAATGTTTCAACCATATTTAATCAATTTTACAAAGCCGTCAGTAACCGAATACCTACTAGTTAAGCATGCCTTTAAACTTTATTGGCTGTCTCATATCTATTCTGAGGACTGTCACTCAGTGTAGTGGTCCTTTCATAATCGGTCAAATATCTCTCAGCCACTATAGTTGGAGTTTTTTTAACGCAACTCATAATAGTTTAACTATCATCTAAAGTAATATTGGTGTGTTCATAACGGAAACTATAGTTAGATCATTTTATGGATCAAGTGCTTAAAACTTCAATATACACTGGTCCAAAGTGATTTCTTTTCAAAATCAATTAATTGTGTTTTAATAAATTTTACTATCGATACTAATAAATTGAGTGAATTGAATCAAAATAAACTGAAAACTGGTATTTAAACTACACAGATTTTTAAATGCATTACAATTTGAATTATTTGTTATTTAATTAAATGTTGTAACTCAATGATTAAGCTATACTTCAAGACTTTTGATTATTATATCATAAACTAGAATGATACTCTTTGATTAAAATTTGACACTGGATGAGATAATTCAATTTCCAGAAATACTTTATTTCTCTAGTATCTTCTAAAGTATGGCTTATCAGATGTTGCAAGACACAATAAGCATGTGATTTGTTTTACTCTCCTTTCTTTCATAGTACTTTCATTGATTATTAATAATTTATTGGTTTTATTTTATGTGCATGTACACTGACATTATTGTAAACCTTGACCAGTAAGCATGATAAATATTTTCTGTGATTTTTATATTACAAATGTTTTCTTTTTATTAGTTAGTGTGTATTAGGATTCTGTTGGATATTACCCCATCCAGATTTAACTTGAACGATTCTCTGTAGTTATAGATATATGAATAGGAATGATTCATTTTTTAGCCTGTACGGGCTGGTACTATGTAAATCACATATAGGTTATTCTAGTCTCTGGACATATCAATCTATTCATTCTTCTCAAACCATATTTTTACCCTGTCACTTATTGTCTTATTAACCCTTACTGTTTTTTTATATGAACGTATGTGTGTGCAGTTCTTATCTTACTCATCACATATCTGTAACTTATTTTGTCTGACTATAAATATCGAGTCACACATGATTAAGACGAGCTCACTTACATGCCTTCTTCACCGTGCGTCATTTCGCTTTTCTCTTTGCTTCTTTCGCTCCATCTCTCTGACTGTCTGTTCTGATCAACCATTGTACAAAATATACGTATTCAAAACTTCATTCTCGTATTTGGCTTATTTAATTTCGTTATTCATTAACGTAATTTAAGTCGATGGTTATATACGAGGATTGGCGACATGTATATTTCGGTAACAAGCAGCAAACAACCTACCTGGAATCAGATGTAGGTCCATTAAAAGCCATTATCAGTAACTCTGGAAATTCTAGTGTCCCATTTGCTCAATTTTGTCTTGTTAACATAAATGTGAATAGTTAAGTGAAGTACTTTAAGCATTTACACCATACACTGTTTTGTCTCAGATGTTGAATGAACCTAAACTCGATAGTTTAACCCAACCATATCATTTTTAACTCATCATAAATCTAATTTTCTTCACTATGTTTCATTTATCATAGGGTTATTTACATCAGTTTATAGATGGTCAATGTTCAAACGATACATCACATTCATCACCAACTGAAAATGAGAATTGTCCAACCTCCAAATCATCACTTCTTATCACTGAAAAAAAGTCAGCTCAAAGTTTAGCTAATCAAGCCTTGGATAAAGTAGAGAAATTAGTTCGACGTGTTGGTCATAAAGCACTAACAAATAATTTTATTTTAAACAAATCCACTGTTTCATCTTTTTGGGCAAATCATGACATTGGTTCAAACAAAGAGGAGGATAATGATGATGACTATATACGAGCAATAATTGAACCTTACGAAACAGAAATTACACGTCTACAACAAATTTTGATCAATGCTTCGATTCCATTCACTAAGACAACATTACATCCTAGTATGTGTTTAGTAATTCATTCATTATGTTTATTGTCCTAAATTTTTATGATTATATAAGTAATTGACTTTTGTAGGCTTTGTGACAAGTAGATTCAATTTAAAACAGGTATACAGTGTTACTGATAGTTATGACTGAACAATGAACTTGTCTTTAACCTTTTTTTACTGAAAGATTATTTGAAAAGGTAAGGAGTTAATTATTGACCACCATAATAGTACAACCTCAATTATTATAGGAAGACGCATTGTATAAAGACTATTGACACTAAAATAAACTAATTCTAAACTTACCTAGTAGTTTTATTATCTCTATTGTAAAAGCGTTAACATGAATTTTCATAATAATAATAATAATAATAATAATAATAATAATAATAATAATAATAATAATAATAATAATAAACTGACATATTATAACAGACACGTTGCCCCAATGTCATCAACTTGTGATATGAGATACCTAGTGGAAAATTAATTCGTTAATAACTACATCTGACTACAGTAGCTAACATTTGATACTAAACATTCTGTTTCGACAGAGCGTCCTTTGTTTGGACAATAGAAAAGATGATAACTTTTAACTACGTGATGTTATAGATCAGGGGCGAAATGAATTCAGAAATGCGGTATATAAATTATGTCATTCATTCAAACTTGACTGTATTTATATTGAAAATCTTTATTGTGTATTATTAGTTGTTAAGTTTTGCATTTTTCCATTGTTAATATTCTAGTATAAATTTATCTGTTTGTGTTACCACAGGCGCTTGTTTTTAAGTGAATGCTTCCATGTCTCTTGCATTGACAACATCATTTTCGCTTGTTTCCTTTACCTCTCTGCATTAATGATTTCTTACTTTTAAAGACTGAATTTTCGCTTACTGATATGGTAAATTAATTATTTTGATAATGCTCCGTTTATTGTGCTGTAGTTAAATGATTTTGTGTTTCTTTATCCTATTATATACGTATTCGAAACTGTATAGTAATCTGTTATGTTTTATTATTGCAGTCAATTAGCGTATTAACAAACTGTCAAAGAAACATACAATTGGCTATTCTTTTCTCAGTAGAGTGTTGATTGAATGTAAATATTCATCGTTGAAATTCTCAAAATTCTGATAATCCAACCAGTTTGATTCTGCACTATATTAGTCAGTAAAATAATTCAACTCATTTGGTAAGTGCAGATCTATGTACTCACCATCGAGTCACTAAGTTTCTCCAAAATTTAGTAATATTACTCAATTTACCAAACTAAAATAAACGGAGCAGCCGTGTTCGAATCTGCGTTTTAATGGTTGGATGGTTAGTACTGTGATCCACTTTAATCCACCACTTCATTCAGTCATACGTTTAAGTTTATTCTCTGGGTTTGAAATGTAATTTCATATTTTAACCTGTAATTTAATTAGTAAAATTTTTTTATACCATTCTTGGGAATTTTAAAACCTACATAACAAACTTATCGTGATTAGCCAAACAATGAAAGCGGAAAAGGAGGCACTGAATAGCTGTTTTTTCTATTATGAGACTTTTCAACAGTGCACATCCACCATCTCTTAGGGATTGAACCTAGGACTTTCAGGCTTCCCAGCGAGTTTTTAACTTTAAGATCACCGAGTTGCGAGCCAATCGTTTACATTTCTAACGTTAATCAGTTCGTATTATTGCGCAACTGTTTTACACTCTAATTCATGAATAGCTGCTTCATTTCTGATACGATTGCAGCCCACTAGTCAAGACGTCTGACTAGAATCCTAAAAATTACCTTTCGGAGTTAGTCGCTAGGGTGCACATAATTATTGTTAGTATAGGAATTCATAATACGCTGCTAATATTCTTAGTAAAGCCAATAAAATTCTCACCAATATTCTTAATTTTAGAAAAACTGCACGTAAACATTTGTTTTTAAAAACGAATCATGTAACGTAACGTATGGAATGCATTTTTTTAAACAAGTTACTATATTCTAGTGGGAGTTTACAGTGTTTTTTTCGTTTATGTGTTGTTATATTCTAATATTATTCGCTTAACGATTGTTAATTTTTCATTATACGTGAGTTTAATATTTATTATTTGTGCAGAATAATAGTAAATATTTTCGGTATCAGTTGCGCGCGATTTATTAGAAGAAACTTTAACGTAATTTTATTTCCTTATTATTATTATTATTATTATTATTATTATTATTATTATTATTATTATTTGAACATATAAATATTAGTACAAAGAGGCACCAAATACACATGCGCCACACTTCGTCATCCTATTTGTGTGAAGGCTAGAATACTTTCCGGGTGCCCAAACCGAACAAGGTGGTTTCCTCAGGGAGCCACATCCGGAACCTTTAACCTAGAGGTCTAATCCATAAGGCAGTGAAGCAACGTTAGGAGATCCAGTCCTATGGTAGCCGGTGACCAACAATAGGTTCATACGCTATTTGGTCTCTTAGCATCCTAAAGCCCATATTTACCATTAGTTTGGAATCAAGGTTTTTCAACTGTCCTAGGTGGGTCCTCTACATCCACCAACCCGATTAAGGCGCCGGATATTCGCTTTTCGTCCTCTCAATTTCGTAAACAACACCCCCGCCGCGAAAAGGCAGTGAGTAGGAATTCCCTGGTAGTGGCTATATATGCGTGGCCATGTGAGAGCACTAAGAGTAGTAGAGCTGACTCTTCCCACCATCGACCGAACCAGGCCATTTGGGTTTTTTTATATTTTCTATTCAATTGGTAAATTTGTGTAATTGTCTATCAATCTGTGTACAATATATTTGACAAATGGTGCTATCGAATTATATTTTATTCAAGTTACTTTGCTAGAAAATGTATTGGTATATGAAGTTAGTTTTAAAACCTAATTATTCTATTTGGAACGTTTGGTCAAACCAAACTATAATTGGCTAGTAAGTGTGGTAGACAGATATACTCTTTTGTACTACAGAAATATATTGTAGACTATTCTATATTAATTATTTTTCCATCGGTTCCTACTCTATATATTGTCCATATACGTTGTTATTATTGATATCTGGTTCTTGAATAAACAATTAAAAGTTTCTGAGTTCATGTGGATTTATTAAACGCCGCGTTATAACATCATGACATCATGACTTATTTCTCAGTATATGATAAATACAATTATATTTTCAGAATGGGGATTTCTGGAGATCTTAGTAATTTTAACAGTTGAATTCACGAGTCGATCTAAGCTAAACCACCATTGAAAATCTGGAAACACTGGAATGCCGCTTCATCTAAGTATAGGACTCCTAATCAATGCGCACCCTCGATCCCGCACATTGGACTCGAACCCAAGATGTTCGGTTTCGCACGCGAACGCTTAGCCTCTAGACCACTGAGCCGGCATCCGATGGTGTTAATATTTAACTACAATCGATCAGTGGTCTTACACAACTCTTCAGTCATTTTCTGAGATGGATAACTGTCTCGTCCGACAAGTGCTTTGAGGTTTTCGATGGTGGTGTAGCTTAGATCAACTTGCAAATTCAACTGTGAAAATGTTATAAAATTCGCTAAGCAAAACATTTTAAACTGGAATATTACAGTATTGTAGAAATTAAAGTAATTCAACATTCATTGTGTATTAAATTTTTGCTATCATTCTACTAGTCAGTTTGTAATTTTTATTCATCTTCAATTTAGTAGTATATCGATTAAAACAAAATAATCTTGTAACTTATTTGATTATAGTACTTGTTTCCCAAGTGTAGATTTGTCTAATTGTCTAAATATTGTGGTAGGAGCAGTCTTGTTATTCGACTGGCTAGATAAGAATAGGTGGTGTAGCTGGATTTAAATCTGAAATATTAGTCGTTGATAATCGATAGCGCTTCAGATACCAAAGCTGTAGGATTCTCGATCGATAAATAATACTCTTATATATTCCTTTTGTTGTCTGAGTTTCATAAAAAAAACTTGCAATTTTTTTTGGTTTCGTAGCTATAAACTTTTATGTTAATATTTTATATCAAATGAAGTTACTTATTAGTTAGCGAACAGTACTGTCATCAGGCTTTCCATCTTATTCACTTTAATATTTGACTACGATCTGCCTTTGTTTTGGTTTACTAGTTTGCTGTTTTTTTATGATTTTTTTTCTCAGTTTCAAGCCAAAAATACATTGTTCACTTATTCTGACATAGATTTATTCATCATCAACCTGTTAAATGTTTTTTGTTTTATAAAACGATCGTGAAATGTCTAGTCAGTCATCATCAATATAAGACCTGGTGTATAGACGTCCATCAGTCCGTATTATCATTTCGCATCAACAAAGCAAGGTAAATAAATACCGAAGTAATTGAAATAATCAATGATGCTACAATGAATTTAAATGTGAAGGAGTTCAAGAAAAAAAATAGGGATGAATTTTCGGGAGGAAGCTATGTAATTGTATTGAAATTCAGAGTCTCGGGATCCATCTGTTTGCCACTACAACAGATTGTGTGAGTCACGTTACCTGGAAATGTAACCAAATGTAGTTTGATTCGACGAAACCCTTTTTTGTCAAATCTCTTTAGGTCACTTCAATCTTTATTGTTTACATCCTCCTTTCTTCTCTTTGTTTATTAGTTCGTTTTTTCCAAAGTAAATAAAAGCAAACTGTTCAGGTGTAATCATGCATAAATCTGTATGTCATGATGACTTAATCAATTCTGGTCAAAATTAATATTTTTAGTTGATTAATTAATCGATTATTTGCTGACGTCAGTTGGTTATCTGTTATATTAACTGGAGTAGTGGACAATTAATTAAAAATAAATATAAATAACGTAAAAACAATTGTTTTTCTCTTCGTCATTACAAAAATCGTATGGCATGATTGTTGCTGGTGGTGGTGGTGGTGTGATATCTTCATATTCTGTTTTTTTATGTTTATTAGTGTTTGCTTGTCTGATTGTTCTTCTGTCCTGTTTGTTTGTTATTTTAATATTCAATTCTTAAATTATTGGCGTTTTCGAGGTGAATTAAATTGTACTAATTTTGCTGTATCAGTTATATTTCTTTTTTGTTAACGAAGGTACATATGGTCTTGACATCAATCAATATTTTAATTGATCATATTTGAATGAATTTAAACGTTACTGTGTGCATTTTATATTCCTTTATTTTTAGCAGGAAGATTGTAGACAAGGTTGTAACTCGTTTTGATAGAGAATAATCTAGTTTTTTTTATTTGAAGGTATCTGTTATTTAGCCACTACCAAATGTTGGATATCATTATTAGTTCAATGAGTAAATGATATTATGTTGTAAGACTAAGAAAAATAAGAAGCTTAAGTTCAGTCTCACATAGGTAAGGTCACTAGTTCAAACTCGTGATTTGTACATATCTAGCATAAAACAATGCTTGCTGTGTGATTTTCAAAGATTCACCAATATTATGTCAGTTTATAATGTAAATACCCTTCATATCATACACCATTTATTCGTATCATGAAAATGATAATTTTTTTAGATTCAGCAACAAGTTATAAGTTATCAGAGGAGAAAATTGTCAACAAAATTTCTCATAATTCAAATATGAAGATAGAAATTTCTGGAAACAATATTGACGATAACAATAATAATAATATGGTTGATCCTGCTAGTAATCCGAGTAATTCGATTCAGAGATCATGTGACCAAATGACAGAAAAGCATTCTATGCACAAATCACCTGATAATTGTAATGATCATATCAATTCGGATGATGACAGAAATACTCAATCGACTGTTGTCACACAACCAATGTGTGATCATTCTACATCTTTTGAAGGGCAAATCTACCTAACCGATACAATGGTTTGTTTATTTATTTACTTTTCCGTGTTTATTGTTATCTATATTTGTATCATTATATATGTTATCCTAAGTGTTTTCGCTATTGGTCCAAGGGTTGGAACCTAACAATCCACATTTCTATCTCTCATCAGTTCAGAACATTGTGCAATGATCAACTAATGGCATCTGTATGAATAGACTACTTTATTCTTGATACTGTTAAATCCTAATACCTTATTAAAATTCGTCACTAATGAGCATATAGTTTTTATTGCCATATGATGTCATTATGGATATAGTTGTGAATAGACATTTAAAATCTTGCAAGTAACGGCCAGGCGCTAGTTTGCCAGGTAAATTCATATTTTTTCCTTTATATAACTTTTGACAAACAACCTAGTTATATTTAAATTTATGCACTCAGAAATGCAAAAGCTCCACAATACCGTGTCTTGCACATATATAATCTGACGAACAGATCGTGAGGGCTGACCTAGTAGAAAATGTATGGTCTTAAACATTCGGCGTATTCATCGTTGCAAAGATTAATATTTTCTGATATATCCACTTAATCCACTTAATATTTTTAGTTGATTAATTAATCGATTATTTGCTGACGTCAGTTGGTTATCCGTTATATTAACTGGAGTAGTGGACAATTAATTAAAAATAAATATAAATAACGTAAAAACAATTGTTTTTCTCTTCGTCATATATATATATATATATATATATATATATATATATATATATATATATATATATATATATATATATGCGACGAATATGATGGGTGATTATTTGTAACATTGGTTCATGAGAACTTCATATTGTACTAAAAATATAGTATTGAATATAGCCGATATTATTATTATTACTACCTATATCCATAATGTAAAAATAAAAGTTGTATTATTTGGGATTTGTTAAAGCACGATTCCTAATCCTGTCGAATCAGACTGTGAGAAAGCATGATCGAAGCAAATATAACGATATCTGTATTATTGTCTGTTTTTAAAACAACAATTTATAATTTGTGTGAGCGATTTTAAGGTCGAAACCTGAACGCCTTGACCATTGGACCGCTACCACAACACTGTATGCACATAGCATGTGGTCTTTGTTGAATACTCAAAGCAGTTTCAAAAATGTCGTTCAATGTATATTTTTCCCGCGAAATCATATAAAAATGACCAAGGGTTTTCGAAGTAAATTTAAACTCTTACCGTTCAGTATTCCCTAAAAATACAACAATTTTGGTTATGTATAATATCAGATTTTGTTTATTGTCTTTTTATCAATGAACACTGTATTTAGAAAAATTTACAAAAACAGCTTTCCACCGTTAAAAATGAATTAGATTTGAAAAGCCACGCTTTGAAAGTTGCTACTGATCGTCAATTAAAATTGGAAAATGCCCTTAAAACTCAAGTTGCTGAACAAACATCTAAAATAGAAAAAATTAGTACAATTTCTAATCAGTTGGGTCAACGATTAGATGGTTTGCTGTTAGACTACCAAGTTAGTTTTCTATTTATTTGTTTTATTTAAAGGACTAATATTTGAACGAAAAATATTCTTTCCGATAAATTCTCATCAGGTTCTACAATTACATATCCAAATTAATAATCCGAAAAATGGCCAATTTAAGGGTAAAGAGTATTTTTCTTTCAAATATTACTCTTTTAATATGATGGGGATCTTTAAGCGATTAAATGATTTCATTTAGTTATTTGAAAAGAATTCTTTTCCAATAACACGTATTTTTATAGTTATTGGTAAATTTTTAGTTTATTCTATTTCGCAGCAGAATCATCTAACATTTCTTACTGTTGTGGTTAATGTACAACTCATTACTCATCTGTCCCTATAAATTATCTGACAAGTTGCTTTATCATTATTTAAATAGTCGAGAATTTCTTTATCCAGTCTCGTATATAGATAGGAGTATGAACCACTAGGAATAAGACAGTTGTGTTGTTATCCATGATTCATAATCATTTCTTAGTGTTGGAGCGCAACAATTTATTTACTTTCTTTTTATGAAGCAGTTTTTAACGTAATAAACATCAACCTAATGACCCCTAGAGTTTCTGTATGTATTATTGTTTGTGGTGTCTATTCCTCATTGTAATAAGTTTTCTGCAAGACCCAGTTGACTACGTTTAAAGGGATAAAAAGTAAAATAACCATCATTTTCTACAGTTGAATATGAATGTATACTCGTAGCATAGTTAATTCCGTCTTTGTACATTTGGCTTGTTGCTAGTAGTGGGATGTAGTATTCGAGTTTCGTCCTACTTGGGACTTGTCAGGTGGATGTACCTGGGTCCTAGTGTTGATTTTGACGCTGAGACTCGAACCCAGTATTTCTCGCTTTAAACCCTAACTTTTTATCCAACAACCTACTGATTCTATGTAAAGATTAATATCTAAAGATTTGTAATTACTCTATGTTGATTTTCAGAACTGTAATTAATCTCCTTATTCACATATCCTCGGGTGGATCACTTCGATATAGTCCTTTGTCATAAGTCTTAATATATTTGCGTCGAGATGATACACTCCAAATATGCATTTAATGATAGACATCAATCAATTGCAGTCATAAATGTTAGCAATAAAAGGGAATTAAAAACTCTTCTTTATAGTTACTCCTGTTTATTTATTGTATTTCCTTTCATTTCTTTTTTTCTTGGTTATTACTCATTGTACATATTTGATTATTTTGATTACTTTTTTCAAGTCTTATCGTGAAACAACTGAAAAAGAAATATCCACTTTATTAGTTGAGCGTAAAATTGCTAATTCAAATCTAGAAATTCTTCGTTCACATTATGATGCTCTGGTTGGTAGACGTTCACAAGCTGCTATTGAATTAAGTAGACAACCAATTCAATTACCAAATGAAAAAGATGAATTAGAACATTTGGCGTTAAAATTATATGAAGAAAACTTATCATTTCGGTAAGTGTGACTTTTTTCTGTTAATCTTTTTGGTGAAATTTTTCCTTGACTACAAAATTTATTTTCATAGCCCTATGTCAAGTGTTTGTTTACGTTCTTTGTCCTTATCTTTCTCCTACCAGCTCGTTTTTTGTGTGCATTGTCTTATACTACTTATCAACATTCAGTAAATAGTTTTATTCTTAGCAATTTCTACGCGTATGAGGTAACACAGGTTTGTTATGTTCTAAAATATTTACGTATACATACAGTATTTATCATCAGAATTAGTTTCCCTCAACACTTTTAGCGGTTGTTCTCAGTTTTGTATGGTCTTCGGATTTTTGTCGAAATGCGACGGTTTCCTTATTTGTTTGATTGTGGTTCCTTTTTTGCTTGTTGACAAATTGTTATCTAGATCAGACACAGCTATCAGTTTGCGTTATGGATTTTTACCTTATGAAAAATTATTTACGCAGTCCGTTCTTTAATCTTGAATCCGAACATCGTTTAAGCTACTTTGAAAAGTTAATGAGCCATGTCAAAATGTTATATAAATTTTATTTGTTTTCTGTTGTTTTTTCTCAGGAAAAGCTAATTAAGCGAGACTATAATTTGTGGACGAACCAATCAGATTTACGATAACAGGTCTTGAATTTTGGCGCGAAATCAATTCATTCATTTGGCTAAATAGAGTTTTGTCATTATAGCTGATATCAGTTCGTGATGAAAATCCTATATCTGATTCCTAACCCTAACTATCAACTGTAAATATTAATCTTAATTCCTCACACTGTTTTATAACCGTCATTTATCTGTAGTATATAGGCTGACATTCCCAAGGTCTCTTTAGCGTCGTTCGAAGGTCGTCCATAAATTATAGTCTCACCGCGAATAACTTTCTCGGGATCACTTTTGTAATTGCTTAAGTTTGTTCTTATTCTTCAATTTCGCTACATCTAATTATTCTAAGTGTTCTCGTAACTAATTTTTGGTAAGTTTTAATTTACTTCTAACTACGTACAAGCTGACCGTCACAAGATATTGAGTTTTTACGAGCTCGTATTTGTTAATCTAATTAGTTCGTCAGTTTAGTGTAATCCAATAAACATGGACATTGTTCTCAAGATGATAATGTACATTTGTACATTATTGAGCTTAGTAGTTGAAGTAGTTAATCTTCAACGTCACTCCACCTGGATAGCATAATTAGCCGTCAGATACGTAAAATATGACTTGAAGCGGTGCATGCAAACCTAAATATTATAAGAAAAGATGGATAGTGGCTAGCAGTGGAATCCAGGACGCGCGTTTCGTCCTGTTTAAGATTCGTCAGCTGGATGTACCTGCATCTCAGAGTTGATGTTCACTCTATTATGGCCCCGTCGCCAGTTGTTATGACCTTGAATCGCTTCTACCCTGTCTATACTTTATCATGAATTGACCTTGATCTGTCTAGTCTAGATTATGACCTTGACGCGATAGGTTGAACGGCTTAACCTTGAGTCTAGTACGCGTGGGTTCGAGATGGGGTAGAAAGAACTATTCTAGTACCTGATTGGTTGGCAAGCACGCAAGTGAGAGAAGACAAGACAGTTGGAACACTGAACTCCGGATTCTCTGAATTCGGATTAGTGCAAAAATGTACATGAATAAATAAGTGAATATCCTGACCACAACGTACGATAATTTGGAAAAATACAATTATGCCCGAAACTTGGAATTAGGGTAGAAAATAAGATGCAAAATATGTTTAAATTACAATATTTTCGGAACAAAAAAGGGTACGGTAGTGAATGATACATAGAACGAAAGCTCATGTTATGTAGAATAAGATAGGGACAAAAATAAATATAAGTGTTTTACAAGGTTTGAATGAAATGAAATAACGTCCCAAGAAAATAGCTTTCGTAGTTGTCTGGGCTTCTTATTTCCCCGTTCACAACAACTCTGAGACTCGAACTCAGGACTCAGTAGCTAAGTGGATAACGCGATGGCGTTTGAAGCGAACGGTACTGAGTTCGAGCCTCAGAGTGAACATCAACTCTGAGATGCAGGTACATCCAGTTGACGAGTCCCAAACAGGACGAAACGCGCGTCCTGGATTCCGCTGCTAGCCACCATCCATCTTTGCTTATAATACTTGTAAATTAAGGCAATATCGAGGCATACGCACAGTATGCACTGATCAATTTCAGTCCTAAAACATCAATGGGAAGATTCAAGTAAAACAATATCATGTGAATTAAACCTAAATATGTTCTAATTATATCAATATTCCCACTTATTGATTTCCAGTTCAGAGTAATTTGACTTGTGATAAGTCCTATTCTCTGCATTGTTGACTGAATGAATAACTAATCTGCATTAACTTTTGTCAGTGTGTGATGATCTCATTTGTCAGTTCACTGAGCCTTCACGATTAATAGACTTTGCAGGGGATTTTTGCAATTTATCTTCACTCCATATTAAATGTTCGACTAAAAGTGTATATTGGTAATTTAAACGAACCCACACGTATGCTAAATATTTTCTAATTATAAATGAATTTTCTCACGATTCAATGTTTTTGAGATACTTCTCTTAGTCTATACTCATACATAGGTTCCGATTTTGTATGTTTTTACTATGATCAGTTTTCGTAATTAACCTATTGACTATGATAAACTTTCCTCCTACTAAAAACTGTTTCGGATACTTAATTGTCTGTGGTAATTAAAAAATTTCGCTACACGTTCTGGATAATTTTTCTCTACGATGTATTCCCATTTTGTTTAGTAGTGCTGCTTTTCAAGTGTTCACATATTAGTTCTGTTTATCTCTTTAACTGAAAGTGAGAGCTTGTTACCCAATATGTCTGATAATATTTCGTTTAAAAAAAAACAAGCAAATAGTTTCTTTTCGAATTATTAATCACTGTCGGATAAGATTTTTACTGCGACATACATATCCCTCAGTTAGTATCGCGGTCATTTTGTGCCTTATATCTGAGTAAGATGGAAAAATATCTAAAAACTATACCTTAGATAATACTATAAGAAAGAAAATACTATTTAGTAATATACAACTCTAGGTAAATTTTAAACAACCTGAAATTGTAATTAAAAAGTTTGAGTGATTAGTATTGGTCTATCCAGCAACAACCGAATAAATTTTGTCCAATGGAAGATTATTTAGACCATACAGCAGTAGTAATACGAATCCAAGTTCTGATTAGGTTACTTAAATGATCTCGCAATGATCTGTATTAAGTTTATTGAGGTTACAAGAATTGGGAAGCCATTGAATGACTGTTTCTTCCCGGCGTGGGGCTCCCCAGTAGAATGCAATTTCTGATGGCGGGGTCACAGATTTCCACTGCTGATGAGTTCCATACTCGGACGAAGCAGCTGCACAACAGTTCTAGTTTCTTAATGTTTGTTTAAATGAGGCATTTTTGACCTTGATAGAATGCAATAGTCTCCACGATTTCCATACCGATAAACAGATTAATCTTTGTTTCAATTAAAATACTGTGATCAATTTGGTTTGATGCTGATTTACATAACTAGAAAATTCATTTATATACATTTAAATGTATACATATTGTTAGTGTTTTTGATTTTCACAATAAAGTGAAGCACGTGATCATTTAGAAGAATGTTTAAAGAAGGAAACTGAAACTCATAGAGAACAGCTAGCAAATGAACAACAAGAGCGTATTAATTTTGAATCGTCAATTCTACAAGAATTGGAAGATGCACGTAGACGTCTAGCTGATCTTGCCAATATTACAACTGAACGTGATAATGAAACTGTTCTAAGACAGAAATGTGAAGATGAATTAAAAATGTCCAAATCTAAGTTGAATGAAATACAGGTGCGTGTTTATGTATGCATATAGATTATTACTTTTTTTCTATCATTGTCATAACAGTTAATCAGTTAGTCATAGTCCATGTAGAACCTAGCATAAATATACATTGGTCCAAGTTGTCATGCCATATTGGGAAGTTTAGCTAAAACAAAATAATCTAATAAAAATAATGATGAGAAAGTCTATATATATATAAGGATATATAGACCATAACAGGCAACACTTCAACATTATTCACTATTGCGTGAGGTGACCGTGCACTTGAAGGTAAAACATCTATGGATTCATTGTTTCTTTAGCCTCGACAGATTTGCCTGAAGCCCGTGAATTCAAATTGGTATATGAGTATCCGCTAACACAGATAATACAATATCTCAACATGTTTCTACACTACTTTCATATCTGCATTATGTGCTGTAGATAGCCTGATTTAAGCGTAAATTTACTTGAACAACTCTCAAATGATTCCACGTTAGGATATAACAAGTTTTTTCCCTTTACAATGCCTGGAGATTCCAGAGGTTGCTGTTAGAACGCCTTTTCAGTGATAGCGATGTCAACGAGCGATTGATTCAGACAAAATCTATATTCATGAATAGAATAATGTGATTTATTCAAAAAATAACCTCATCCTACTAACGGAACAACTTTTTTTCAATGACATTAAGACTGCGGTACAATCTTGGATACTTTAAAAAAAATTTGCCTGATGTCCTTGTCTAGTTGAACCATTTACTCACCCACATTAGCCTGCCTATACATACATCTTCTACCTACTATATTGTCTGCAGACAACACGTGATCTTTCTGACTTTTCAACAGCATATGATCTCTCTATAATTAAATTCTATTTTTACATCTTATTCTGTTCTTTTTAAAAAAAGGCTAAATATGAACTGACTGAAACTAATTTAACTGAAGCTCAGAAAAGAATTATTGATCTACAAGATCAAGTTATTCGATTGCAAAATGATTTAGACAATGTGGAATCGGTTCAAGCTGATTTTGTTCGTTTGTCACAAAATTTACAAGTGAGTCCTATTCGTTTAATTTGGTTTCACTTACATGTAAAGTGTTCCGTTTTGTATGATTATATCTAGGGTTACTGACCAATAATTTGACGTTTTAAAACAACTTTTATGATTGTAAACCATCATCTCTACTCATAATGCTTGTGACTTGAAGTAATGTCGAGGCAATCCACACAGGATGCACATATGCCAATAAGAGACTGATCAATTGCAGTCCTAAACATCAATGGGAAGATTCAAGTAAACAATACAAAAACTATTATAATTGTTATTATCAGTAGAATCATACTCGTCACTTGTTGTTTTCTTCATGAACCCATTCATAGATTACCTTAATCAGGTTGCATGAATCGTTAACTGTATCTTTTTAATGACTTAAAATAGTTTTTTATTATAAAAATAGCATTAATTGTTTTTATTGTAACGCACGGTATGCTACACGCTAACCCCGACTGACTACTTGAGCGACAAAGTGTATTGGACTACCGAATGAATTGCATAAATGCTCATTCATATATACGACTCTATCCTTAGAAAATTAACACATTGACCCCAATGAAATGCACTTGACCTTTAGGTAACTTCTGATTGCCATCGATTGACCTTTTACTACTTCTAATTGGCTCTCCATATCAGTTTTAAAAACAGTCGCCAAAATAATAATCCAGAGCTTTGACATTTTGTTCCTTCATAATCTGGACACCTTTATCTTGTATGGAAAGCTTTAAGTTCCATCGGAATTGTATTGTTATTCGATTTTCGATTCATAATCCTATAACCGTGCATATTCAAACTTTACTGTATTCATAATACACCACGAATACCATTCAATTTGGTCATTTAAAAAACAACACACTTATCACTTGCTTTAAGATAGACTTCTCGAAGTCATCAAAATCTTAATAGAGAAAACACGTCACCTTTCAGATTAGTCAAATAATTTTTACATTTCAGCTTAATAACTTATCTGATAATAAAGTGTTCCTCATATTACTTGTAAGTTTTCAGCGTTTAAATAATGGTTTGTACCGATGGATTGACAACATGCAAGGGTACGATGTGATGGAATAGTGGCTTCTCATCAGACTGAGTTATTGACAATCTACCTAGTAGAATGAGTTGTTAGTCTAACGACGTATCGTGCTCACGAAACACTGAACAAATGAACGAATATACTTAAAAGTCATTTATTTATTTATCTAAACACATAAACATTGGTACAAGGAGGCGCCAAATATATATGCGCCACATAAATCATCCGATTTGTGTGAGGGCTGGGATACTGCCCGGGTGCCCAGACCGAAGCAGGTGGTTTTCTTAGGGGGCCACACCCCGAGCCTTGGACCTAAAGGTCTGAACCACAAGGCAATGGAGCATCGTGAGGAGATGCAGTCCCATGGTAGCCGGTGACCAACATTTGGTTCATACGTCATTTGTTCCATTAGGATACTGGAGCCCATGTGCACCATTGGTTTGGAATCCGGTTAAAGCGCCGGACATTCGCTTTTCGTCCTCTCATTTTCGTAAACAACACCCCCGCCACGAGAAGGCAGTGAGTAGGACTTCCATGGCAGAGACTGTATACGCGTGACCGTGTGAGAGCATTTCGAGAGGGAGGAAGGGCGGGGCCACACCACTCTTGGCCATACCAGGGCATTTGGGGGTAAGAGTCACTTAACCAATAAACGATTTGAAGATAAAGTCACTGCAACTCACTAATTCTCCATTAGAATTAATATGTAGCTTCTAGTCTTAATCCTTGCTTCTTCACATTGATCGTCTCCAAATTCATCAATTAATTGAGTTATTGTTGATGTTTCATTGACGCTCTCGAATAATAATAATTTTGATTATAGTAATCAGTCAGTTTGTCCTTTATGCAAAACATTCTGAAATCTTTTAAAGTGTCCCCGTAAATATATCTTCAGGTTTATTACTGAATTATTTTGAAAAAGTTGTATTACTAACTTAATAAGAAGGAGGTGGTGGCAGCGTTTCCTCTGGACAACATGACTTTACTTGTCTCTCAATTAGACCAACCAGTTAACACGACACAACACCACTAAACACATTGATTTCTGATTGTTACATTCAATCATTGTGAACGGAACACACTATTGGTTCTTCAAGTTACATTTCAATTATGTAGTTTTCGTTCTTTTTTATGTTGTGCTTATAAATTTATTTCAGGTTCAACTGGAAAGATTGAGACAACAAGATCAAGAAGTAAGATGGATTAGTCCAGATGACGTGACCAACTGTTTTTCGTGTAATTCATCATTTCAAATTGGACTTTCTAATAGTAACAATTCGAAAAAAATCAATTGTCGTCATTGTGGTAAAGTTCATTGTTCCAATTGTACAAAGAATACTATGCCAGCTGGACCATTTGGTCATCCGGCTGTTGTATGTGATGTATGCCATACATTGTTGAATAAAAATATTGCTCCGTATTTCAGCACAACATCATTAAATAATAATAATAACAATGGTAATAATAATCAAAGGGATCACTTTCCATCTTCTAAACGTTTTAGTCTGTCATCGCCTACACAATCCTCAACTAATCTATCAACTAAACCTTCTTAATAACACTTATTCATTATTTATCCTTTCATAATATCAAATTACTACTGTTTTGTTTCTGCTCTTTCGTTTAAATTTCTCTTCTAATCTAACTGATCTATAATAAATTGTTTGAGCTGTCATAAATTAATTGCATAATCTTTACCCTTTTTTACTTCACTTCCTTCACAGTGTATACACAAATTAATTATTATATATTATTTTGCCTTTTTATGTATTTATTACTGTTTTAATGTTTACTTTATACTTCTTTGAATTGTTTCTTCATGTAGACTTGTACATGTGTATGTGAATCCCATACGCTAATGAGTTTGTGTTCATGTGATGACAGAAATCATCACATACCCGCACTTGTTTTTTTTGTTTGTATGAACTCAATCAAGTTTGTATATTTATGTTACTTTTGTTTTATTAATTTAAATATTGACTGTACCGTCTTATTATTATTATTATTATTATTATTATTATTATTATTATTATTATTATTATTATTACTTTTGTTATTATTATTATTATACATACATGTCTTTCAAACTTAATGTTTGTGTCCGTTTATTTGGTTTTCTTCATCAGCAAGATGTGCTACTTTGTTTTCATTTCAGTAGTATAAAATATGTATTCGTTTTGTTTTGAAAAAGCACACATTAGTTTGCCTATACGAGTATTAGCATGAAATTTATCAATTGTTCTTTTCATATTTAACATAATAAGAAACTATTCCATTCTAACTTATTTATCTATTTTTTCGATATGTTGATTATGTTATACATGATCACGTATCAATCATTTTTGACGGTTTATATGATAGTGTGAACAAAACAACAATGATAAACAGTTATTTAGATTTGTATGAATTTAATTCATTTCTTACTTTTTGAATTGCTAGCTGAGGAAAAAAACAGACTTGACAAAGAGATTTAAATAGGCAATAGTGAAACGTGTCCGTCGAGTGTATAGGTGTGGTTAATAAAATGTAAGTTGAAAAGTCAACTGTTTCTGTTTTCTTCCTCACACGCTCCCTGATCCTAACAATATAGGTATTTGTTATGATTGTGGAAAAAGCTTCTGATTGTTTCAACGCGAAAAATCTGACATGTTATCGAGATTGCAAATCAATGTAAGACAAAGAGCCATTGAATGAACGGACAGCTGTTTAGCCCCAGTGTGAAATTACTTACCAACGAACATCTACGACCCCTTACCAGAGGTTAAACTTGACACCTTGAATCTCTCGCTAGGTCGATTAACCTCTAGATCACTAAGCCGGGATCTCTTGGTATACAAGGCTAACTTCAATCCAATCTTGCTGTCGTGCGACTATATTCCATTGTATGCGGTCGGTACCTTTCTCACATCTGACATGAGTAGACTCCAGTGGCCACGGCTTCTGATTGAAACTCCAGGAATTCTCTCTCGGATCTAATCAACACATGATGTAGCTCGGTGTTTGGAAGAACAGTAACACTAGACGAAACCTTATTCATGATCCAATCACTGATTTACATTTATATCATTGCAGTTAGTAAAGATGGGCGTCTTTTTTATTCAGGAATATCATATCATATGATATTCACCATCATTTTTGTATCTGTAGTTGAATTTCTTAATCTTGGCACTGATGAACTGCAAATTATAGTAGATAATGACTTGTATTACAGCGCACCTCATTAGCCGTATTTGATGTGATTAATTCCATTTACCTTATCATTGTCAATGGTTGTTATAGTAGGTCTTCGTTTTATTTGATTTCGCTCAAATTGATTTGTGCTTATACAAAATGGCAATGTTTCTATATCGTTCAGATCATAACGTTTATAGATTTTCACAAACATACAGATGTGATCATTTAAATCGTTCTCATTGACGAACTCTTTCTGTCTAAAAAATTTTTGTTTTAAAATTTTCGGCAGTTTTCTCTGAATAGTCATGAACTATCTTATGTCTTACTGTTTAAACTCAAAATAAACATCTGTATTTTTTTTACAGAAAGACTGCTTAGTAATTAATTATTTTGTGACAATATGATCAGAAAAATGAATGTTTCCCAATGTTTAAATAAACAACTAGTCGGTTGATTTAATTTCTTAGAAAAATTACATAAAATGCTAAAGATTGAAATATAGATTCGATAAGAAACTATAGAACTTAGGTGCATATCTTTCTCAGTATAAAGGTTTATTATCCGTGATGCCGTTTGTGTCAATTACTTAACTACTGTTATTCTTGTCCAACCTTATCAGTCATACCTACTTTGTGAGAGGGTTTTTGTTCCCGAGGATTCTTTATTTTTCAAAGTCTATTCATTGTCGAGATTCAAGAATCGGTTGTGTGTGAACATTTTATTAATTCAATAATCATTACCATTAGTATTGATTGTGATAATTCTATCAATGATATGTAAAACTTATATTTACTGAAACTATATAATTTCTCTGTCTAATAATATCTTGCATAGTTACTTGATATTGACCACACTATATTATATTTTATTTTAATTCATAACATTATGTTATCAGCTGAAAATAATTAAACATTAACTTTTATGCAATTTGATTGAAAATAACGAAACCCAATGAATTTATTGCATTCTACTATTTTTATATCCTATGGTCCGTCAAATACCACGCCAGTCAGAATACCGACTCTTATGAACTTGCTTCGTGTCAAACAGCATTAGCAGCCTTCAGTCAACTCTTAATCCTTATTGTTCCTTTGTATAATAAACTGCTCGCCTCGACCAGCTAGTTTAGCCCAGAACACAAATATCAGCCTTTTCTGTGTGAATCGTAAATATTAGACATACTTATTTTATATGCAAACAGACCAAACCGCATCATATCATAAAATGAAAAATAATAATTATAAAAGATCAAGACAAAAGTGGCTGTGAGTGTGGGATACTGTAACTGATAAGTTGAGAATAACTAAATAATGGTAAATCGTATTGACTCATGATCTCACCCGACCGTTGTTGCTACCTTGACGTGGTGGTCGGGCTTGCCTATCGTGATGAAGCAACCGAGCTATACTGACTGGAACAACTGTTCCTCAAGGTTCTACCACGTCAGAAAGGTCGGTTGAAGAGCGGTAAGACTAAAAGCAACAAACCCAAGGTCCGAAGGCGAAGTCGTACTGCTGACTGTACAGAGGTGTGACAGCAGTAAGGTGTTTCCTTCAGATAACCAGCATGACAGCGATGTTGCCTTCCCACAAGGAAGGGTGGAGTTAGAAAAGGTCGACCCTAAAAATGCACACCTCACCTTATCCCACGGATATCCGTCTCCGGCGGTAAGGTCTCAATAAGTACGGAGCTAACACAAAAATTGCCCATAAAAAGGTCGTGTGTGACCGACCTCAAGCAGTTGTCCCTTGGGCACTGCGGTCACGCTCCCTGGTCACTAAGACCACTTCTAATCCGATTTCCTTTTCAGGTACCTCCAGAAGAACCCTTCCACGGTGTGGGCAACCGGGAAGTGATAACCGCCCTCATACCTCCAACAGCACTCAGGACCACTCATGATCTCAACTACTGAAATCGTATTGCATTAACCAAAGCTTATGGCAAAAGGGATATGAACATACATATAACCTAGTTACTTAATAGGTATCAAGTAGGAATATATGTGATAATAGTTCTTAGGAGTTGCCGTTCATTTATTCTTCGTTCGGATAATAGCAACTATCAGTGTCATCTTTGCTTTGTTTGAATCCTCCGTATCATTTTTTATAAAATAAAATATAACATTTGTAGATTCAACACCATGTTACTTAATCTAGTTAAGCGTATACTTCAACTTCTCTATCCATGTTAGAGAGCTGACAATAAATAGTTTACTTTTTTCAATGTACTATCAAAATTGTTTAAATCAATAGAATTGTCCATATCTATTTTTATCGATCAACATGATAGCATCGGTCATGTCTACAAATTTATTGTTTTATAATAGGTTAATTAACAGTTATGCTTTGGAAGAATCAGTTAGTAGTGTGAGGTATTCTTCATATAAACATTTAAAAATTTTATTGTATATAACTTAATTAAGAGTATTTTTTTAAAATTATTATTACATTGAATAAACTGTTCTATATTTACTTCCTTATTAATGTACTTTACAAATTAATAGTATGATTACAAAGTACATACTCTGTAGCATTGTTTAGTGTACAAGTTGATGTAATTACCACAGTCTTATTGTATTCATGTGATGCATACGTGTGTACTATCAATTTTCACCGGTTATTTTAAGTAAAAACGAATTCATTGCATGCATTACTTTGAATTTGCATTGTAACTTGAGTCTGAAGAAACTGTTCAAAGTGTTAAGTTTATATAGTTGAATTCATGAGTCGACCTAAGTTATATCACCATCGGAAACCTGGAAACATTAGATAACCGTTTCATCCTAGTACTGGACTCTTCAACACTGTATATCCGCAATCCCGAGCGCAAACCCTTAACCTCTAGAACACTGAGTCGGCATCCATTGGTGTTAATGCCTAACTTCAATCGATCCATGATCTTGCGCAACCCTTCATTCATTGTTTAAAGTGGATAACTGTCTCCACCCAACACGGATTGGAGTCCACTGGTCACGGCTTCAACCGTGAAAATATTACAAACTTCACAAATCCCCATTCCGTTAAATTTATTTTCAGTAATGAATCAGTTGATTAAAAGTACAGCCCACAGGGGGATTTAGAAATTTCGCAAACTGAAATTGAATAAAAGTCCTGATGAAAACAACTATGAGGAAATTTTTTCAACTATCACTAATCTTTCATAAAAGTATAGTTGACTAAATAAAGCGTTTAAGTGACCGAGGTGACTGACAATTGAATATTGATCGTATCAACTCCGTCTTTTCAGTACACTCTAGAAGTAAATCAGAACTACCGAACCACGGACCGATTATATTGTTAACAAGTTTTCAAGAGTTTTACTTACCTCTGTTGGCTCTCGTGGATGATCATAGGCCGCCCACTAGCGCTGTTTATTCAACTCTGTCCTGAACAATCTCTTCCACTTGCTATTCATCCTTTTCATGTCTGCTTCCAATTGCTGACGTACTGTGTTGTCCTGCCTTCCTCTTTTCAATTCCCTTTCAAGATTCCAAGCTAGCGCCCGTCTCGTGATGCGGTTTGGTAACTTCCTCAATGCATGTCCTATCCCTTTCCAACGTCTCTTCTTAATTTCCTCTTCAGCTGAAAGTCGGTTTGTTCTCTCCCACAATAGGCTGTTGCTGATGGTATCCGGAAAACGGACATCGAGTGTTTTGCGTAGACAATTGTTTATAAAAATTTGTAACTTTTTGATGATGGTTGTAGTGGTTCTCCACGTTTCAGCTTCGTACAGTAGAACTGCCTTTACCTTCGTATTAAAGATTCTGGCTTTGATTTAAGACTTTTACTCATACATAAACGATTTTGAAAATAACTATTAACTGTAATATAAAAGACAGTCCAATCACCTTATTATCTGAACATGTTCGTCTTAGGCAATTCATCTCATGAGAGCACGTTTTCAGAGGCCAGACGTCAGCTCAGAGTTCTCAACGAGGTGGTTAATTATACTCCCGAAAGAAAATAAAACTACTGGCTAATTACTGGATACATTGTTATTAATAAATACTTAACTATCAGTGATACCAAAATGACTTTAAAAATCAATATAAATTGAGTTATAAAAACTTTTCTCAATCAGATTATGTTTTTGCCAATTTATCATTTTGAATACCTCTGACAAGAGTAAGTTTTCAAACGTCAGCTTCAAGTCCCATGGATAGTCGATAATTCTAGTGTTCTATCGTATGAGTATGCATTGATATGACCATTTCGTTTGCATACTTTTTAACTTCAGAATTTACCCTACAATAATAAATAAGGTTCAGTTGAATCAACAAATATGAAAGTAATATTTACCACCGCCTGGGGATTAATTTTACCGATTTATTTTAGATAGTTAATTACAAAATATTTAGCCGTTAGTCTTCCAGCTGTTGTTAGCTGTTGATCGAAACTAGATTGTAGTTAAACGACTTACACGATTTCTCTTTACCGTGGGGAAAATTCATCACAGTTACAAATCAGATACAGCTGTTTGAGATATAAGTTATTGAATAAGGATTTATGGTAATTATTGTCAGTTGATGCTGCTCAGATAAATTTATTCATTATTTCATCACTCCAGGGGAACAATATCGTTAGTGCATTTCAATAATCAGGTGCAAATTTATCCTTTTTGATATGATGGGACGAAAAGATAAAATTACACTCTTGTTCTCTCAATTTCGTAAACAACACCCTCACAGCGATAAGGCAGTGAGTAGGACTTCCTTATCAGTCTACCCAATACTCAATTTATTTGAAATTATCAAGTCACACCTTGGTAATGATACCTATAAATTTCATTATACAAAATAAGTTCTCTGATATTAAATTCTATATGTATTTAGTGTATTTGGAATAGGTAGAGAATATTAACAGGACTATTTTATTGGGACACTATACAATTATTCACTTTCTCCTAATAATGTGAATGATAAAGGACTCAAATTTTTTAAACTATCAGAATGTTTTGAGAGATTCATTTTCGACATAATAGAACAGGCATTTTTATGAATGTATGATGAATTCATGAAATTTTTGGATAACCATTTAAAATCCTTCATTTATGCCTTATAATCGTTTAATCTTATCATTCTGTTAAATATTTAATATTTATAATGTTTTTTAAACTATAACACTTCATTCAAACTATTACTTTACTAATACACTTGATTATGATATAATTTATTTCACCTTACTTCCATAAAAGTTGAATTCATTAACTATCATGTTACATATCTGGAAATTTCTGAAGCTTTCGACATGGTTAGCCACCAACTTCTTATAGGTAGACTCGCATCTTATGGGGTTCAAAATCGTTTGCCATCTTGCTTTGATTCCTTTCTCAGAAATCGACATCAAATAGTTAAAATTAACTCTTCATTGTCTAACACTGTCCCTGTTAGAAATGGTGTAATACAAGGTAGTGTCTCAGGCTCTTTGCTCTTTTTAGTGTTTATCAATGATATTTGTGAAAGTTTTTGTGTAGGTAAGCCCCTTCTATACGCAGATGATCTTAAAGTAGTATATTCATTTTCTCCACATGACCTGAAAAACATGCAAAATTGCATCAGCATGGAATTTAACAAGGTAGCACAGTGATGCTTAAAATGGCAACTGGAGCTTAATACGGCTAAATGTGGATGGATATGCTTCGGCTATACATCACTCAACCTAGACATTACCATAAATGGTGAAGTGTTATCTAGGTTGCATACAGTAGTAGACTTAGGACTTAGATATTCCCAAGACGTGTCGTTTACAGAACATATATTAAAACAGACCTCTAAGTCTCAACGTCTAATAGGTTACATAACTCGAAATCTTTACAACACTGAGTCACGTATTCTAATGTACAAAGTTTGTGCTCGACCTCTTCTAGAAAACTGCACGTTTATTCTTAGCAGTGTGCTCATAAAGGATAAATTAAGGCTGGAATCAGTACAGAGACGATTTACACTTCGTATTCTTGGAGCTGATTGTACCTTAACTTATAATTTCAGATGTAATAAACTTGGGCTAAAGCCTTTATGGAGGAGGAGACTCAAACTAAATCTTATCTTTTTCTTCAAACTACTTCATAAACTATCGTTTACATCCGATCACGTGATTCAATATGCAGAAACTTGTCATTATGACATCCGTAATTCCTTGGCACTAGTGAAACAAACTCATTCTAAATCATCTCTTTATATGAATTACTTCACCTGTAAATTTTTTAAACTCTGGAATAACCTACCACAATCTATCCGTAAGATAAAATCACTCCCATTATTTGTTCGCTGCATCGATGAATACTGCTCCTCTAAAAATTCATTGAATGTTCTAGCACCCGTAGGTGTATCTCATTCCACAAGTAGTATTATAGGATCTTTAATTGTTTAGCCATTTTTATTAGTGCATTCCCTAAGTAAAACCACCTACTTGCTGTCACTTTATGTTAACACCGTCCCTAGCAATTTTAACTAATTTGAATAACATCAACAATATATCATCGGGTCACATGACACACGCATTTTGGTAGACCTGATTGATATATTTTGGTAATTACTTTTTTGTTATTCCGTGCTCTCTGTTTTCGTTTTAATTTCTCTAATTGTAGATAATTATCATTAATTCGATCTGACACAGGGAATGACCTTAATTACTCCGTTCATAAATTAACAGGCTGTCCATTTAAGAAATATTAAAAATTCCCGGATAATGCATTGGATCGCTGTAATACATGTACCACCTAAACAATTACTGAACTAGTATACTTAAAACTTTCTTCTATCACATGTTTGTTCTGTACATCTAATGTTCCTCTTTATATCAAATTGATCATGCCTGTAAATTGGCGTGAATTCTGTAATTATTATTTTCAGAATATATAAATCATTATTATATTTAATGTTTTATCAATTATGTTACAAAATTGAACTTTTGAATAAAACAAAAATAATCAACACCATTTCAAGTCAGTTAGTTATCAATCTTCACATGGTTCGTTTGCTAGAAATTGAAATTTTCATACTAAATTCATATCGTATTTGTATCTATATTACAATGTACCTTTATGCATTATATCATACATATCGAATTAACCAATAAGGTAGCAAGAAAAATTTGATTAATATATAATATAAAACTTTAACGTGTAATTTTCTGATTGGTCGCATCTTATTGATTTAAAACACGGGAATATAACCCGATTTTAGACAAATTCTTGAATAAGAAATTAAATAGAAAAAAAAAACCCAGATTGAATATTAGTCAATATTATGGGTTGACAATTGAGGCAATTTTAATTCTAATCTGCTTGCAGATAAGATGATGTAATAAATGGGTGAATATAAAACAATTTCACTTATGTTTTGTGAAATAAACTTTTATTCTATTTGCTAAAAACAGCTAAGAATGAATATATGTGAATGGTTTACTTAAAAATAGTGTTTAATCCGTTTACATAATCAATAGATTAACTATGCTTAGGGTTATTTCAGGTCACTTAATAATAGACAGATAGGTAGATTCAAATAAATTCCCCCCATATATGAAGTGTTGGATGATCTCATTGTTTTTGGATTGTAGATTGTTTATTACTTGTTTTGAACAATATTACAGATTAAAACTGACTCGATATTAACACACGAAATATTATCGGATCATAGGGCCTGTAATGATCCCATATGTGACTATATAAACCACACGGATTAAAACCAAGGTTATCACATGATCATTGTGGACACTGGCCTGAATGGCTTCATGTTGTTATATTTAGTAATTGATATGAAAAGGCTAGAAATAGTCAACAGACAGTTTCGAATCAGAAATTCATGTCAGTTGGTGTTAATCTGGAAGACATATTTGGGCCAATAAGGAGGAATGATGTGATGCTCTACATACTTTTATTTTGTGACCAAGGGTTAACTTGAAATATGAATAACATGATGCACTGTGATAGAAGCTCGATGACCAAAACTACTGTATGATAGATAAAATGATTGTAGACCTAAACAATACCACCTCCCAATAGATTTATTGACGTTTTACCTTCATGTTGAGATAGTTTCTGTCGTGATCTGATTTCAGTGCAGGGCCATTACAAAATGCTGCGACACCTGACATCCATTTTATCCTAGTTTGTTACATCTTAGCAATGAACCCAAAACCATAAAAAAGGTTGAACCCAGAACATTCAGGTATTGCAGAAAAATTTTCAAGCGTAATGACGTCCAGTGAGCCATATATACAGCACTAGTCAATCCACGATATCACTCAAACAACATCGTTATTCTTACGTAGTTTGATGGGTTTTTTTGGTTGTTAGTCAACTTTTCCAGTGCGCGCGAGAAAATAAGAATGTTCACAATTTTGAACTACACTGAATGGATTTTTGACATTACGACAGATATCATTCTCATGAAGTGCCAAACAACTGAAAATGTTTACCTCACTAAAATCACTAGACACTAGTAACTACTAAGACAATCAGTCAAAAACTTCGTTTATAAGCCTTAAAACTTTTTGAACCACTTCGATGTCAGTTTGGAATTTATCCGGACTTCCTTCAGTGACTACAGACTGGTAATACATGTCTCATCTATTTCATCACCCAGTAAGAATACATACTGTTATTAACCAATTTACCTTACGCACTGAGTTGTCTACATCTAATATTATTATTGCACATAATAACTGTTCATTACTCTAAGGATATCTATGATTGAGAAAGTTAGTGCCTATCAGAATTTTGTATAGTTCTATTTCCTTACTTACCTGCCAACTGAAAGGAGCTTATCAAAACCTTTCTTATTCCTTAGTTTTCCAGGAACGCCATCAACGTTGATAAATAAATATGTCAGTGATCACACAACACGTTTGGTTATTAATCGTTTAGCACTATTTAATGGATTATATTTTTTTAGGACTACTTATTTGACTACTTCAATCAATTTTCTCGAATTTTGAATGATTAAGAAATAATACCCGAAACCTTTTTTAGTTTCACTCAATGTGAATAAAAAAACAACGAAACAATCTAGAAATGATATTATTAATCATGTGAAACACTGAATAAACTCCAAATCAGAATATTAGAAAAGTTTTCACTAATGAAAACTAGAGAACAGGAATTTACGGTGGAAATTGCAATCCTAGTTGTTATGCAACTGTCGGTGAGCGAATGAGGTCTTTTGATTGCGACGGCTGTGATGAAAAATAATAGATCCGGAGTCATTTGCTCATTGATTGTTTTGAAGAACATTGGGATCTTACCGTCACGTCCACTATCAAATAGATGAAAATTAAAGCACTGTTGAACTCTTGGTCTCAATTTACGTGGAATGTGGTCGAAGATGCAAACAATATTTCATCTTTCTGGTTCTCCAGAAACTGGCAAACGTAGTTGGAGGTAACATGAGGTGAGTATTTATTAGCTTCCGACAGTTTCACTGAGCGAAATTTTTTGGTGTTGAGAACAGTTTAGTTGCTGGATAGGTTCAGTTGAATACAATTCTTCGTCTGTAATCAATCAAATCATGTATTTGCTGACATAATATTCTTACTTAATCCACTTCCATAGTTTTATTACGTAGATTTTAACATTAATAATTCAGTAACCTGTTTCAATGAACCTTAGAAAAAACCTCGTTCTTGGAACCTAATGTAGGTTGAGGTTCTGACAAAGATATCGTGAGTAAATAGGAGAAAAATTCGAAATTGAGTAATTAATCAGTTTCATTCTATGCACCAAACTGTTGCAAAATATATACATGCTCACATAGATAGCCAAATATTTTATTACACTCGTGTACGGTGGTCAGTGACAAAGGAGCCTACTACAGTCAATCAGTCAGCTGAAACGTAGGACCAGGCATCTCTATGCATCGGTACAAATTGCCATACCTCATCAGCACGACAAGATGAACACCAAATTCGTAGAAGCAGTTACTTCAGTGTTAGTGATATATGTAAATACGGGTTGTATATAAGGATATGATACAGAGAGAGAATTAGTTCGTAGAAAGAAATGTATAAAACAATCTTTTTTTAAATTTCATTATTTATTTTATTCTATTTGTGTTATCATTAACCTTATTTCCACATCCATTATTTGTTTGTAATTTTCCGCCTCTTTGTATGCTTCATTATCTAATTATTTACACACATCTTATTACGTAATGATTTTAATGTTTTGTGATTACTATTCCTAGTCTATTTACCCATGTTTATTTGACCTTCTATTTCCAACGATTAACTATTGATAAGAGTTTTGTTATTGTATTTTATTATTCTCACTATTATCAGTTCACCTGTCTTCCTACTATCAACTTGTACTTTTACCCATTATGTGTAGTGACTTATTCTATTTCATTGTGATTATTGACTCATATTGCCTTGATTGGTTTAAAATTTTCGTATAAATATTCATGTATATTAGAGTAAAGCCTGATGACGATCTAATTGAAAACAATATTGTTCGCTTATATGTGTTGTTCTAATTTTATTCTCACGACAGTCACGCGGACCCCAACCAAGCATTCTCCATCTACCAACATGGCTAAGACTAGAAGTTAGTGACTTCAAGCACTGATGCCACGTTTTGGTTTGGCCGCCCATAACTTCCAACCATCCCCAACACTAGTCAGCATTGCCCGTCGTGGTAACCGATGTTCAAGCATACGCAACACGCGGTCCAACCATCTCAGTCGATGAAGATTCACAACCCTATCAACTGACTTACCATCATTCCCTAATACCCTACGTTTAACCTTACTATTACTTACCCTGTGATCCCAGCAGATATGAACAATATTTCTAAGACATCTGTGATCAGATACTAGTAACCTACGAGTATCCTCTACTCTTAACGGCCACATTTCACAGCCGTAAAGTAAAACAGAATGAACCGCTGTTCAGTAGGCTCGTCCCTTAATTGATAGACGGATATCTCGCCTTCGCCATAAGTGATGTAATTTGGAAAAAGCCGAACGAGCTAGTTGAATCCATGTAGAGATTTTACCAGATACCAACCCATTAGGACTAATCAGACTTCCAAGACAAGTGAAGTTGTCGACGCGTTCGGCCATTTCACTCTCTGTCCTTAGTTCAGGTGTTGACGCAGGACAGTCCAAACCCTCACACGTAATAAATATAATACAAGTTGGACAAGTTGTCATATATATAGTCTGATTAGCTCAAAGAATAGAGCATTGGCTTTTGAAGCGAAAAGTAGTCCAGGTATTGACGCAGATCAGTCCTCAAGCAACAATTGGCATTTAGATGGGGAGAAACGCATCCCAAACATCCTGGCATTGTTGCTCAGTACTACCAAAAGACTGAATTTTATCAACGTCTTCACCAAACAGGACAATGTCATCTGCGTATTCAAAGTCGATAATTGGACTTCCTGATAGGAGATCAGTTCCTGATAATCCAGTCGACGAGAAAGTTATTTCCAGCAGTAGGTCTATGATGAAGTTGAACAAAAATGGAGAAAGTGGACAGCCTTGACGGACACCACTTGAAGTTGCAAAATCAGATGACAGTTCGCCATAAGCTCTCAATCGACTCGTAATATTTAAGTAAAGAGCCTTCACAAGGTCTATGTACTTCTGACAAACAATGCCACAGAACCTCTCGGTCTACAGAGTCAAATGCTGCTTTTAAGTCAAGAGAAACTATCATTCTCAGACGCCGATAAGCATGCCTGTGTTCTAAAAGCTTTAGAATGGTGAATATGTGGTCGATGCAGCAACGACCACGTCTGAAGCCAGCTCGATTCTCTCGCGTTTGCAGTTCACGAGTCTCAGTTAGGCGTCCGATAATTATCGAGGATAGTATTTTAGATACTGTATTAGTTAAACTAATCCCTCTATGGTTGTCACAGGATGATTTTGACTCTCTCTAATATATCGTGACAATCAGTGATTGCGACCAGTCAAATAGGATTACGTCCAAGTCCCAGATTTTAGCTAAAATGTTAGTCAACCTAATCGCTAAAGCTAAACCATCATACTTGAACACCTGTGGAGCCAATCAATATGGACTAGCTGCTGTTCCTCGTTTCAGGTTAGCTACGGCTTTTTGAACTTCAGCTAAAGTCAGGGCACCTATTTCAATGTTCCATTCAGGCGGTCTGGGAATGGTGAATAGTTGTAGAGTAGCTGAAGGCCAGCTGAACTGCTCCTTAATGTGTTCCGCCCATCGTACTAAACGTTTGGGCTGAGATTAGATAAGTGTCGTCTTTTTCCGAGATTGTCTCACACTTGACTTTTTAATTCCAATTGCTTTTACTAGTCTGAAAAGCTGTCTGGTGTTACTTACAGCCACTGTCTTTTCCATCTCTTTTGCTTTCGTTGCTCAACACTGTTCATGGTCGTTTCTTAGACTTTTGGTTAACCTAGATCTGATTTGTTTTCGCTCTTTATCATGTCCAGAGCCTGATGGAATGAGTTTATGAAAATCTATCAGTGCAATAGACTTAATAGAAATCCACTCGTTTGTCGTGACCTTTTGGTTCGAATCACTAATAGATGTCTCCGCTGTTCATATATCATTACAAGCAACATCTGGGTCAGCCTAGATGTGGTCTCAGTTGTTCCTGGGATCTACTTTTGGCTTTCTATTCACTGAGTTAAACTCTAATGGGTCTTCTTAATGTGGTTTTTCCGCATTCAGTGAGGCGCAAGCGAATGTATACTCATATCAGAGCATGATCAGTGCCTAAACATGTACTCTTGAACATGCGGCAGTCTTCTACCGAGCCTCTCCAACGATGACTAATGGCAACATGATCTGCTTGAGTCCGTTGTTGGTTTGGTGCGAGGGGTCGCCATGTTAGACGATGTCTCTCCTTATACTTAAAATTGTTGCTTGCTAAGAATAAACGATTGTCTGAACACAGTTGCAGCAGACGATCACCATTATCTGTTCGCTGAGCCAGAATGCCCACCTAAATGTCTTTCTGTTTGGTCTAAGCTACCTATCTGCGTATTAAAGTCACCTGCTACAAGTACTATGTCTGAACATCCAGCTTTCCGAAGATGTTCAGGGAGCTTTCAGTAGAAATCTTCCATTTCATCCGGGCTGCAGTCAGTGTAGTCAGAGCGTAGGCAGAAACGACGTGTGTCCCTATCCTTCCGATTGCTTACGGAGCAGTCTAGCCAGACAGCACATAGGCGACTCCCAACAGGGATCCATTCTAATAGTGCTTGTTCTGTCCTCGTACTTATTGCTATGCTTACACCTGCCAGCCATCGAGCCGCCAGATACACGGAGGGTGTGTCTTGTCGGCTCCAAGTTTTGGTGAGATGAGGCCAAGTGAATGACTAAATTAGGATCCTGTATGTGTGTTTCGGAGACACAGCATGCGTCAATGGTATGAGATTCTAGGGCCTTAGTCAATGAGGACTGCTGATCACTTTGACATAAAGTGCGTACGTTGAAGGCTCCAATGTGTAGTTTGGAGCGAGGTGTCAGAAGATCTGATACAATTTTACGCGCACTAGAATGGTTGGCCGTGGTGAAACTTGAAAAGGAATCTTAGAGTTAAAAATCGAGGTAGGAGGAATAATAGCAAGTGAAGAGGGGGATTAATAATGTGATCTTGAGTGCTGTTGATGCATTTATCACTTCCCGATTGCCCACACAGTGGAAAGGTTCTTCTAGAAGTACCTGAGAAAGAAATTGGCTTAGGAGCGGCCTTAGCGACCTGAGAATGTGACCGCAGTGCCAAAGGGACAACTGCTTGAGGCCAGTCACACATGACCTTCTTGTGAGTAGCTTCCACTTTAGATCAGTGCTTGTCGGATCCTTATCGCCGGAGACGGGAATCCGCTGGACAAGGCGGTGTTCAGTTTTAGGGTCGATATTTTCCAACCCCACCCTTGCTTGTGGGAAGGCAGCATCGCTGTTATGCTGGTTTTCTGAAGGAAACACCTTACTGCCGTCACATCTCTATACAGTCAGCAATATGCTCCCGAATGCCCTGGTACAGCCGAGAGTCCGCTCTCCCTCTCGAAATGCTCTCACATGGCCACGCGTATATAGCCTCTGCCAGGGAAGTCCTACTCACTGCCTTCTCGTGGCGGGGGTGTTGTTTACGAAAATGAGAGGACGAAAAGCGAATGTCCGGCGCTTTAACCGGATTCCAAACCAATGGTGCACATGGGCTCCAGTATCTTGCGGGAACAAATGGCGTATGAACCAAATGTTGGTCACCGGCTACCATGGGACTGCATCTCCTCACGATGCTCCATTGCCTTGTGGTTCAGACCTTTAGGTCCAAGGCTCGGGGTATGGCCCCCTAAGAAAACCACCTGCTTCGATCTGGGCACCCGGGCAGTATCCCAGCCCTCACACAAATCGGATGATTTATGTGGCGCATATCTGTTTGGTGCCTCTTTGTACCAATATCTATGTGTTGAAATAAATAAATATGACTTCACCTCGTACATTCGGTTTGCTGCTTTCAGTCTTACGGTTCTTCAACCGACCTATCTGGCATAGTAGGACCTTGAGGAACGATTTTCCCAGCATGTATAGTTTGATTGGTTAGCTACAACGGGTGGGCCCAACCAGCGGGTTACGGTAGCAGCACCGGTCGGGGGGGGGCCTATTACACATATAACAAGACTTCTCTGGTTACCAGATCCAGTCTAGCTAACCGTATAATTTAGTTCAAACACTCAACTTATTTATTCACTAGTACTGACCTGGGTACTCGCACAAACGCGTTCTGAAACGGCACAGGACACCTGAAAAAAACACGTATATGCACCATTTAGGTTGAAATGCAAGCGTCTGAACAGAATGAAGTTGGAGGAGGTGAGATTCATTTACTTCCAGTATTCTTATATGAAGACTTAGCAATTTTTTGTTCGTCAGCGGTGGCTATGATCAGCATACTTAACTAAGGAGCTTCGAGTTCGGAACACCATTTAACTTTAAGCAATATGGTAACCGGAGTATATGTATTCTCACTTCAAGTAAATAAAATAGCTATAATGAAACATTGTCAAGTACATTTCTATTCATAGGCCTGAAAAATAATTATGACCAAGGTTATCCACACTCGACCAAGACTCAAACGTTCTCAATTCTCCCGCACTCACTGTTTAAGTGGGTAGAAACTGTATAACTCCAAATTATAGACAATCCTCTGTCTTAATTACATGATCAAAACCCCTGTCAATTAGCTGCAATGATAAATAGTTGAATCCACTTTAACGGTGACTTTGATGAATTCGTGTCGATTTCAGCTCCTACATAATCCTAACTAGTAATGCTTAACTGAACAAAAACAAAACCTATGCATAGACTTATACAAGAGGAAATTAAATAAGCAATAGATAAATTATTTGAAATGAGTTTTCAGAATCAATAACTTCCATATCTGATAAGTGCAAACATATTTCCAAGGCCCATTCGATATTACTTTGAAACATTCTACAGACAAGATTTATAGAATGAAAATCAGGGTCAATTTTCTGCTTGTACCGAGTTAAACTAATGATCTTATTAAAAAGTTCTGCGTATGTAGATAGAACACGACAATGACCAGAGCCAAGAACACGAATACGTAGAAGTTAGAACGGAAAATTGTGGAATAACTTAGTCGCGACACTGAAATTTGTCCGTTGTAAATGACAAAGTCCGTAAAACCTACATACTTGGAAGCATTATTTGGCTGTTAACTTGAAAACGTTTTAAAAATTTATTCAAAGAAACAGATTAAGTGAAACAAAATCAATCTTTGGATGTCAAATTTACAATTGTTTCTGAGAAAATTTTGTAAAAATAACGACACATCCCAGTGTAAAAGCTACGTCAAATGTTGTTACCTGAGAGCAAGTTTTAACAACATACACCCATATATCAAAACTATCCAAAAAAGATTCATTTGTGATAAGCTAAAAACAAAATATATGCAAAAACAATAGGATGGTATGTTGCAGATTAGAGAACGTCTTGAAAATACAAGTTGTTTTGACTGTAAATAAATATACATTACGATCTTATTGTTGTACATTGTTACATATTTAGTAAAGAGAAGTACTGTAGCAAATAACATCCTATTCTTCTGCATTTTCTTTAGACCATGCATTGTATCCGCCAACAAGATTGAGAGGACTAAAAATAATTCATACATATACATCCTCACCAAAGACTTACTTTTCATAACCCAAACTCTGAACGATTTTGAGAGCGCGCATACTTCTGACACCACTTCTACAACTGAAAACTACATTTTTGTCCGCCACATTCGGTTTGTGGATCTTGTACTTCTCTAAAAAGCTTTCCTCGTCTAATTTGAAGGCATCCTCGACTTCACCGACTACAAAATGAAGATCTTATTGCACTTACGTGGAATATTAACAGCAAAAGGGATCTTCCCGGCTTCCTCCAACTCGTCTGGTTCTCGGACATCTATCAATTTAAGGTCGTTTGATTTCATCATCTCCTTCAGCCTTTTCACGTCTATGTTTACCAATTTTTCCGACGTAAACCATCTAGAAACTACAAAATAAATTTTCAAAATCTAATAACTAGTACAGCGTTTACAGACAACGCTGCTATTTTTGACACATAAACCAGAAGCAGCAACACGAGAACGGCTAGTTACAGTTAGAAAACTTTGCAAGAAAACGGTTTGAAGAATTGTTCGCATCACGACACCGGTTTACTTACTATGGTCAAACGGTTTTATATAAGATGCGATCAGAATAGCGACGGCTAGAACCAAAAACCAAATCAAAATACCACCCCGCCCCATTATATTGACGAAAACAAGGAGCTGAGATCGGATGAAGCGGGAAATTAAAATTAGACACTAAATCCGCTGCAATTAGATGTTACAGCGACAAAACAATAGATGCAGTAGGTTTCGTAACTATTGATAAAATTTTTCTTAAGTTACCTGTATAGGAAAATCGTTCTAGGTGCTTCTTGATATATCTACTTCAAGGTACAGAGCATGGTTTAATACCGAAAGAACATGAGTTCATTCCTTCACTTTTCATCAGATGATTCGATTCATACTCATCTAGTCCACTTCTACGACCTGTCTTAAAAAAGTAGCTTGGCGACACTAAACTATGCAGACAGCACAAAAATCTGGAGCCTCATAAACAGTAATCGGTAATAGACAACAGGTTAAAACCAAACTCGTCGAAATGTCCTGTCATAAACATTCTGCCTCATTTGACACACGCCACTACTACCCACACAAATATACGTTTCCATTTGTCATCTCAGAGCGTGATCACGAGTTTCAAACCAGGGAGAGCTTGGAAAACAACTGAAACCACATTGGGTATGCAGCCACGACAAACTTAACCCTCAACCAGCTGTGTAGACTAATTAAGGAAATCACTCCGGGGTTGTTCTTGACACTGATTATAACGTACACATGGCCTCATCTTGGGATCCACAATATTATTGCTCCTATCTCTTTGTAAGAAATATAAGTTTCCTGGACCAGGTACGGAAATTGGTACCAGGTAGCTGATAAGTCTAAAACATGGATCTTATGAGGACGCACTACAACACGTGAATTTGTTGTCGTTGAGCTATATGAGAATAAGAGGTGATCTGGTGATGTCATGCAACATATTAGGTACGCCGAATTACCTGGATAGTGGATAGCTTTGAGAAGAGACTTCATAAACACACATTCACTCACGGATTGCCATCTGCGGATTGGTTAGCATTGACTTAGTTTGTTTTTAATGTTTGTTATAATTCGCATTTTTACAGGAGGTTTTGTAGTGGCTGATACTATTTTAAGCCCACATGGATTATTTGGACTTATGGATAGACCAATTTATTCGTTTTTCTCAGGCCACATTTTGGCCTTGCTGATTATTCGCTTATTAACACTTCAGGTTTTTATATTATCGTATGTTAATTTCTCATCCTATTATTTACCTATCAGTACTTATTTTTGATCACCCTCGATTAAATTGAGTTGGTTCGATCGCCTTCTCCACTGCGCGTCATTTCGTTTCGGTTTACTCTTTTCTCTTTACTTCGTTTCTCGGACTGCCTGCTCAAATCATTGAGTAAATGAAATATACGTATTCAAAATCCATTCTCGTATTTGGTTTACTTAGTACAGTTATTCACCAACTCAGATTAAGTCAATAATTATATACGAGGGTTGCTGGGATGTATATTTCAGTAACAGTTATGTGACAATTAGGAGTATTTGAATTTCAGAAATAACTCAATATAACTAATAAGTATTGGATAAGCACGGACAAACGTATTGTATTTGGAATTCAAAAACAAGCAGTCAACAGGTACAAGGGAAGCGTTAGTTCACACAAAGACCGAAAAGTACCAAAAAACACAAGACTACTGAAAATTTCCTTTGACCAAATTTGTCTAATGCATGTTCTACAAATTACCACGGTATTTATTGTCGCATAACAAACACGTTTAGTCACATATATCCCCTCTCATTCAACAATTCCATCTTCTTAAATAATACGAACAAAAAAGATTATTTGGCGACACTATAATTTATGAACAACTTTAAGCGATGCTAAAGTGACCCACATTATGCCCATCTACTAACTACTGCGAAATTACGGTTATAAAGCAGCGTGAGAAATAAGAATAACGATGTATAGTTGATACTTAGAATTAGGAACTAGATTAAGGGTTTTCATTGCGAATAGGCTGTTTTATTATTACTATTATTATTATTATTATTATTATGATTATTATTATTATTATTATTGGCTTTATTCAGCATTATATACTCAATACAATATCGACTTCTCCCCGCAAGGTATTTCAACAAGTTTCTTGAAGAGAATGAGGAAAAGGGTGAAGGAAACTGATAACTGCATACATATATACACAAGTTGAGTAGATAAACTACCTGGAATTAAATGAGATGTTTTTTCGAATCTGTACATTTTCAAAAAATTAGAAACGTGTTTAAGAATACAAGCTATTGACTAGGTCGACTCTAACAACCTGTTCGTCATATGTTATATTTGCCAGGTAAATAATTCATAGAACTTTTATACCTTTGCTTGGGTGCATGGATTCTGATGTATTGACATCTGTTTCTACCAGAAGACATACAAGGAGTGGATGGTTAATACCTGATAAGATAACACCTGCCAGGAGTTTGCAAGAATTTAGATGTCTATTCATAATTGTATTGGCAATGACCTCAAAAGAGTCACCACACACCCTGATAACTCCCTTCAGCACTCCCAACAATACAGCGAAATCCCGGGAAAGAATAATGGGTAATATACAGGGATTGACATATTGTGAGAGTAAATGAAGAGTAATGACGAAAGGCGCAACCTCCTTACGTGCTAAATCATACGGAAAACTTTATCCGAAAAATTAAAACATTAGAAAACCAAGAGAGATCATAGGGAAAGTATCACGAAGATTTTCAAATGACAATCAATCAACGCTTTTAGTAATTTTTTTAGTTCAGGATTCGGATAACGCTAGTGCTGTGATCCCTAACACGGGCAGGTTTGTGAAACCTTTATATACCTCGGTTTTTTCGGCTACTGCTGGCAAAATGTTTGTTTATCCATCAATACATGTTCTGAAATTCAATGCCATTGGTTTTCTATAACTATTCGATGTTCTTGTCATACTCGAGCAGTCGCTGTTTTTCGCATATTTTGCTTGAGTTTTAAAAATTAATCGAGAGGTTATTTCTCAGCTGCCAAAATGGTCTTCTAAATCTCATTAACGTGATCAGATTCTGTTTCTTTTGCATTCTCGAAGATTACAAGCGGCATTCCAATTGAAAAAGATAGTTCAACAAAATCTTCACTAATTTTTGTCCTACCTTGCGTACAGCCTGTTGAAAACTAGCTTCATGTTGGTTATGAATAAAATACTCCTTAATAAATGTGTTTGTCCAATATAAAGTTCATATGAACAGAGAAAAAAGAAGCCTTGAAAAACCACGGGAGCCATTTTCGGGACTTTTTTCATTTAAATCAAAGCTTATGACACAGTTACATCTATTTTTGTCCCTAGTCTGTTCCACATATCAGATGCTTTCGTCTGATATATGATTTATTTTCACAGCCCTTTCTGTTCCAAAGCTATTTTGACTTTTGTACTCTATTTTCTACTCTAATCTGCAGCTTTGGACATAATTGTATTTTTCTTATTGTTTGTTTGTTTTGGTCTCGTTAGTCATCTATTTATTCATGTATCTTTCTATACTATTCTGAAATCGGGAACCAGGTCGTAATAGAGAACAAATCATGTAGTGTTGCAGTTGACTTGTCTCGTCTCACTCGCATGCTTGTCGATCAATCAGGTGATAGAATAGTTTTCGTCTCTCTACCCTAAGTAGTCGACCTCATTTCAAATTCACACATTCACGCCTCAAGGTTAAGCCGTTCGGGATACGGCGTCTAGATAAGCCAAGTTATCCTGCAAAAAATAGGTAGATATTTCAAGAACTTAAGAGAAATGATGGAACTTCTCAATCTGATGGAGATATTACCAAATAGCGAATCAGTGCCTCCTGTCGATATGAGATCAAGCGAGGAATGTTCTACAACTGCCGTCGCAAAATATTTTCTGCCGAACTCTGTCTTCTGATTTAGAGCCTGAGGCTATCATCAGCAGCACATTAGTAGAAGTATATGCCAGAAAATGCTACAAATATTCAGTGTTTGACAAATACAAACTCCTACTCGAGCAGGCTTAAAAAAACTGTGTACTTAGTTAAACCCGTTTCCGCTCAAACAGAGTCAACTGATATTTTCGCCCAACCCGCCGCATGACTTGTTACAGATGATTTCGATTCATTATTCTATACCTTAGGAACTGCGAATTAAGCACTCTTAAAAGTCTTCCATCTCAAGGATAGACAGATTAAACCGATAAGAATGAGACAAACGCTATAATCAGCGTCGAGCATTCTAAAGCCACTTACCTCGACGGAAACTCTAATCTTGTTTACTGTCCTTTGTGGTAAGATCCCGAAAACCGCCCAAAAAGCAGTCAATAAACGCCCTATAAATACTGAGAAGAATCTTATCCAATTACCTCTCACTAAACGTTTAGCCAGAAACGCCTAGAAAGCGAAAAAGTTATACGTCGAGTTTCTGATTGGATGATTACTTATACTGCTACCATGTTAAGTAGCATTCCAGAGTTTTCGGGGAACCCAAGAATATCTAAGATACTATAAAAACCTTAGATTCTCTGTACATAAATGGACTTTTGGAGTAAAGCATTTTCTTCCATATTTCGCGCTTTATCTCTCGCGTTAGGTCGTTGCACAGATTTAGCGTGGATGGTATTTGAAGAGCTTAGGAACCGAATATAGCGTTTAACTAGAAGAATTATCAGTCATCTTGATCAATTAAGAGATACATGCCTCACGAATACGATCTCATTTTCGATAACTAACGTCCACGGTGAAACTTCGTTTCTATTCAATAACCGGTTCCAAACAACGCGCTCCAGAAGAACGGCTAGACTTACAGAACATCTGAACATTTACACGTGAGACACTTTGTATATGCTTGTATTATCACACTGTTTGTGACTTTTAGTTATTTCGTAATATTTTCGGTATTTTCATATTATAATGTCAAGATCAAAGAATCTCTTTCATCTGATACACATATATATTTGTATATTAATTTTCAAATAAACGTTTCGGCATAAAAATGAACTTGTGGATTTTGTTATTTGAAAAATAATATACATATACATGTGCATATTAGATGATAATTCCCCCGATTATTGAGTTGGATGCGTCTACAACGATACTGATGGGTGTTTTGATGTTTTGGTAATAAAGTATAGTTGTTTTGGGATAATTCCCCTGACCCTCGAGATTTATTTTTGTTGATCAAGTCGATTATTGCATTTTCACGCATTTGGTCTGTTAAGAGCCTCATGAGTGACAAGTGATTCAGTATGAACTGTCGATGAAAACGTATCATGTCGTTAAACGATTATAGATGCACGGCTTTGATCCGTTCCGAGTTATCGGAAAAAGCCTTCACTTTGCTTTGTAGGGGCTGAATACCGTTAGAGTCAAAAGTATGCCCGATAAAGTCTGTGGAGTCGGTTCTGTTCTGAGTATTTAGAGTAACATCATGTTTTTTTTAGTCCTACACAGGTGCAGTTGCTGAATATCGAAGCTTCAATCAAGCAGTCATGGATATACAAGTCGATGAGGTCCAGACCCTTGAATGTGTCAATGAAAAATCGAAAAACTTTGTGCAGTCTGCTACACAGACTCATGTTTACAATCTTATGCTGTCTTCGATGTCGTGGAGTTCGAAAACACTGGCGGACATATAATATGTGACGTACTGTTATAATTATTCAGAAATCCCATCATCACTGTCAGGAATCGCGCACGTGAGTCTGCAATGCTTTATCTATAGAAGCCATCTCCTTCATAAAACAACCAAGCATTGATGTTACCTGGCCAGAATAACATAGACTAAAACGTGGGGGGCAGCCTAGGAGTCCTAATCTTGAACAGTTTGGGTGTTTGCTCCATCATACTGAAGATAAAATATACAAAGAGAAGGAAAGAATATCCGAATATACAATAATGAGATATTGACATGTAAAAACAAAAACCTTTCATCTGTAAAATGTGCGATTGATCTTACCAATACGCCAAATAAGTATTTACGATATGAAAAGAGCAAAACTATTACAGAAGACAAACAAGACAATAAAAATGAATTTGCCAAAGTGTGAACAGTAAAAGGGAAAAGTTATAACGCAATCAAAAGCCGTTTACTCCATTCTCGTTAACTAATTAGAATCTTCAGGAACCAAACGGTCTGCTAGGTAAATGGAATGCACAAGATTTACACATGATCCAGTATTCCATAATTAATGTACCACCAGCAGATACTTTGGAAGTACAGATTATCTAAACAATAATGCTCGTCTGAAAATGGCATAAACACATTGCCACGATTCACGAAATCTAGGCCAAGGATTCCAAGTGGATTTATTGTACGGTAGGTTAATTAAAAAGGTAGGAACGTCTTTCGATTTTCGACTTATATCGGCACCAGCCTCAGGCTATCAGCACGTCTGACGAGGAAGTGATTCCATTTTTTCGCTCTTAGATGGACAAAAAAATATCACAAAGTCATAAAAGTCAAAGCATTTGGGAAGTAATTATTCTAACACCAAATTACAAACTACTTTCTGCACGCATGCATATGTTATCTTTCCTTACGCAAAACTCAGAAATCTTGTGCCTACGCTGAACATTCCAACCAAAGTACTAACAAGTGTCCTTTACATGTTCTACCGTATCATTAGTTAATGGGTGTCCCAACAGACAATCGCCTTCATTGGATGGTCTTTCAACCGCATGTGGTAGACCCTTAGCCACTCAATGTTCAATGATGAAATCATAAGCACACAGTTCTTAATCCAATTTCCGGACTATGGCAGTAGACCATTAACAAATTGATTTTTATGAGTCTTCAACTCTGATACTGACTTAATTAGTTTTACAGGATACACATTTCTCAAAGGTACTCGGTCAAGAACGTGCACCAGACCATGCTTGGCAACACTGTGCTACTGTAGTGACTCACTTTTATCACGAGAACACGATTGGTTTATTGGAAACAATTATTATTATAACCAATTGTACCAGTGACTGTTCTAATGTGCTTTTGTTTAACTGTGCTAAAAGCATCCATTACTTTTACACTTTGATTGTGAACTCGCATGGATTCGGTTACGTTCTGTACCCAAGCTTGTATCTTGGCACGATCTTGGTATCCTTTCGATACCACGAGATCGACAGCAGATATATCTCGATTTGGTCCATTAAATGCCTTCTGATATTTGTCTTCCGAAGGATTTTGTGAATATACTAGCACGCGTTCCTTTGTAGTGGTGTTCATAGTCAATTTCGATTCGACGCCACGCTACACTACTCACCCCTCGCAATAACTAACTGGCTAAGATCATACTGCTCCACATACCGACTATCTAAAATGTATATCACAGAACTCCTTGATTACTGATTTTTGGATTGATTGGATTTTGGATCGTTAGCGAGAAAAATGTTGAGAACATAAAAGTTGTTAAGCCATGAAAGTAATAGACATCTTCATGATTTTTTGTCTTGACCAAACCTCTCTACTACAAACCGATTCGACAAGTCGTGATGAAATGTGCATCACGTTAGGAACAAACCTGGAATAAAACTGACTAGCACCAACCCATGATATGAAAACTGAGTTATTCGTAGGTGACGATGGTTTAATTAATGGGGCTTAGCGATTCATATCAGGATGTAAAACCCCATACGTTTACAATCTAACCGAAGAAGTTGATAATAAAAAGTTAAATCTGACACTTGTAAGAGTTAATACCATATTTGCAGTCAGTCAGTAAGTCAGTAACGACGTAGAACTTCGTACGTACGTACATCTGTTCGAGTTGCCACACCACATTAGCACACAGATACAGTGGTCGATTCAAATTCCGTAGAGGTAATAAGAAAACAAACAGTAATCGGGAAGATTAGTGTTTGGAGATGTTACTTAAAGAGTGTAATACAGTGAAATAAATTTGGGAAGAGAAAAAAAAGAGACAAGGAGGAATAAGGCGATCAAAATTTGAGAGAACAAAAAGAGTGGATGCACCTGCGCCATTTCAAACGATCTTGAGCTATGTCTCAAACCATCGGTTGCTATCATCTCGCGGTCCCCAACCAGGTAGTCTACACCTACCAACATGACTCAGTCCACTTGTCAGTGACTTCATGGACTTGTGCCATGTTTTGATCTGGCCATCCCTAGCTTTCTTCCGATCTGCTCCTATACCACTGAACATCGCACGTCGAGGCAGTCGGTGGTTGGGCATACGTACCACGTGTCCCAGCTATCTCGAATGATGTAGTTTCACTACGTCACCAAATGATTTGCCATCCTTAACTAGTACCCATTTCCCAACAACTGCATTACTTATTCGATGGTCCCAGGATATACGAACAATATTTCGAAGACACCTATGATCAAATACTAGTAACCTACGAATATCCTCCACTCTTACCGGCCATGTTTCACTGCCATAAAGTAGGACGGAACAAACTTCTGCGCAGTAAACCCGTCCTTTGGTTGATAGACGGGTATCTCGCCTACGCCATAAATGACGCAAGTTGGTAAAAGCTAGTCGAGCCTTCTGTATCCGTGCTGAGATTTTGTCACACACCAGATCTTAAGGGCTGATGAGAATTCCAATATAAGGGAAGCGGTTGACACGTTCAATTACTTCACTCCCTATCATTAGTTCGGGTGTCAATGCAACCCAATCCTGAAGCAACATTTTGCATTTCGAGGGAGAGAATCGCATCCCGAACATGCTTGCATTGTTGCTTAGAGTGGTCAGAAGACTCTGCATTTTGTCAGCGTCTTCACCAAATAGAACTATGTCATCGGCATATTCTAAGTCAACAAGTGAACCTCCCGGTAGAAGTTCAACCCCCGGAAATTTAGATGAGGAAAGTGTTATCTCTAAAAGTACGTCGACCACAAAGTTGAACAAGAATGGAGAGAGTGGACAGCCCTGACGAACACCACTTGAGGTAATCAATTCTGATGACAGTTCGCCATAAGCTCTCACTCGACCAGTTGTGTTCGAGTAGAGAGCCTTTATAAGGTTAATGTACTTCTTTGGTACTCCTTTCAGTGACAAACACTGCCATAGAACCTCACGATCAACAGAGTCGAATGCCGCCTTAAGGTCGAGAAATACTACGACTGTGGGGAGTCTGAATGTGTGTCTATGTCCTAGAACTTGACGTAGTGTGGATATCTGGTCTATACAACCACGTCCAGGTCGAAAACCAGCCTGATTTTCTCTAGTCTGTTCTTCACGAGCTTTGGTTAGGCGTCGAAGCATTATTGAAGCTAATATTTTAGACACTATATTTGTCAAACTGATTACTCTGTGATTGTCACAAGAGGGCTTTTGTTCTTTCTTATAGACTGGCACAAGCAGTGATTGAGACCAGTCAGATGGGATTGCGTTCAGTTCCCAGTTACTACCTAAGATCTCAGTTAATCTCACTACTAATACTGAACCACCATCTTTAAAAATCTCAGGAGTAAACCTGTCAGGGCCTGCTGCTCTCCCTCGCTTCAGATTTCCTATGGCTTTTTCAACTTCGTAAAGAGACGGAGGACCTACATTAACTTGCCATTCAGGTTGACTGGAGATCGTGGGAAACCGAAGTGTGGCTGAAGGCCAGTTGAACTGATCCATCGAACCAATCTCCTGGATTGAGAATGAATAATATGTCCATCTTTCTCTGACATTGTTTCGCTAACAATTGGATTCCTAATACCGGTCTCCTTAACAAGTCTGAACAGTTGTCTACTGTTACCGAGTGCCGCTGCCTTCTCCATCTCTTGCTTTCGCTACCCATCGCTGTTCACAATCATTGCGTAGGTTTCTTATCAGCATGCGCTTAAGCTGACTCCGCTCTTCGTTATGTTCAGAGCCAAATGAGATAAGTTTTCGAGCACCTGTCAGTGCGGTAGATGCTGCTGAGACCCAGTGTTTCTCCTTAACCTTATGGTTTACCTTACTAGCAGATATCATTACTGTTTCCACAGCTTTTCGGATATCATTCTACGCTGCTTCGGGGTGGGCATCACTTACATGGCTACCTAACTGGTTTTCTAGTTGTTTTTGGAATATATTCTTAGCTTGGCTATCATTAAGTAGGACCATAAGAGGTTTGCTTGCAGCATATTTCCTATGTCCAATAAGACGCAAACAAATACGCGCTTGCACTAGGGCATGATTTGAATCCAAGCATGTACTCCAGAACGAGCGACAGTCTTCTATCGAGCCCCTCCATCGATAGCTGATAGCGATGTGATCTAGTTGGGTCCAACATTGGGACGAATTCGGAGATTGCCATGTCAAAAGATGTTTTTCCTTATGCTTAAAGTTAGTATTTGCAAGAAACAGGAGGTTATCTAAGCATAGCTGCAACAGACGGTCGCCATTATCTGTTCTTTGAGCCACGACACCATAAGATCCACCCAGGTGTCTTTCCCTATCGCTTATTTTACCTACTTGAGCATTAAAGTCACCAGCCGCTATTACTACATCAGAGCGCCTAACGTTTAGGAGGAGGTCGAAGAGTTTTCTGTAAAACTCATCCTTTACATCATCTGAGCTGCAGTCAGTGGGAGAATGGGCAGAGACAACGAAGAAGCAACGACGAGTGTTGCTATCTTTCCAAGTCCTTACTGTTTCGTTTAGTCAGACAGCTCACAAACGACTGTCTACTGGGATCCAGTCTAAGAGAGCTAGTTCTGTTCTAGGACCCAATGCTATGCCTACGCCGGTGAGACCACAAGAAGCTGCACTTGGACTTCCAGATACACGAAGTGTGAATCGAGTTGGTTCTTTATTTTGACACGGTGATGTAAAATGAATGACGCTACTCGGATCCTGTATGCGCGTTTCGGAGACGCAGCACACATCGATGGCGCGAGATTCTAAAGTCTTAGCTAAGGAAGCCTATTGTCCTATTTGGCACAGTGTTCGGACGTTATAAGCTCCAACATGAAGTTTAGAGCGTGGTTTCAGGAGACCAGGGATAACGTTCGGCGTACTCGAATCGTTTGCCTTAGCGGTGCGAGGTGATAAAGGGACGTGAGAAGGGTTAGTCGGGGAGATAAGAGAGGTATTAGGAGGTGTAGGGAGGATTTGAGTGTAACCACCTTGGTCTCGTGTTCTGTTACGGGTATGAGGGCTAATGTCACTTCCCGGCTGCTCACACCATGGAAGGGTATTCCTCGAGGAACCTGGAAAGAAAGTTTGATTAATGTTGGTCTCAACAACCTGGGAGTGTGACTGCAGAGCCCAAGGGACAACTGCTTGAGGCCGGTTACGCACGGCCTTTTTGTGGCAAGTTTTTAACGTGTTAGCTCCGTTCTTCAAAAGGCCTTACCGCCGGAGACGGAAACCCGTGAGGTAAGGTGGAGTGTGGCTTTTTTAGGGTCGACCTTTTCTAACCCCTTCCTTCCTTGTGAGAAGGCAGTATCACTGCAGATGCTGGTTGACCGAGGGAAACACCTTACTTCTGTCACTTCGCCCTCAGACAGAGTTGCCACTTTTAGTCTTACCGTTCTCCAATCGACCTGCCTGGCATGGTAAAACATACAGGAACATACGTTCCAGCTAATATAGCTGGGTTGGGTCATCACGATAGGCAAGCCCGACCACCATGTCAAGGTGGCAGCTTCTGTCGGGACACCATATTTGCATCACAAAATCGTAATCTGGATGAATATCGACTGTCAATCACTAAATGGCAAAGTGGATCATCCTCAGTTCCTACTAAGTTGAAACATATTTCATAATTATGGCATAATCACAATACAAGAATCATGGCCAAAGAATTTTAAAGATGTCTGTTTGGTATCGCTACATGGTTTTAATACTTATTGTCAAGATCTGCCATGTCATCAGATAGTGGTTGCGATGTAGTTACATCCGTAAATATGAGGTGATGTCAATCTAATTTTAAGTCTTCTAACGACTTTGTGGACTGTTTAAATATAAGACGCCATCCAAAACACTTGAACAAATATAATTACGTTTATGTTATATACATTTGCCCAACCCAGGACAGACATCGCTCTCACTACCTGTTTTCGCTGACGGATTCGACGAATTTGCTGCAATCGCTTTCAAATTACTCAGTTCCATTTATATGTAGTGATTTTATTAATGTGACTATAATTTGGTTTCATCACTAAGTCATCAAAACATAGTAGGTATTCTTACTCGTTTAGACGCTCTTTAGGCTTAGCTTTAATTAAAGATGTAAGAATATCTTCATGCATGTGGAAACTATTAAAAGCGATTACAGGTGGGAGATGTATTAGTGACGATAACCAGCTGAATGTTTGTGACTCAAAGATGACCTCTCCACATCAATCATCTGATGTCACGCTTCCTACATCCTGACATTGACGGTTGGATAACCAACTGACTGTGTTCTTACCTCTCTGGAAGAGAACAGCATTTTGTGCTTGGAGGAAAGTGTTCATATTCTCTACTCAACGACTAGTTTCACTGTATTTTCAAAGATTTCTAGTGCTTTACACACTATTGAAATGAATGAGTCTTCGTCTCTAATTGAACAACGGTCTGTTGTTAATGACGTCACATTTAAAACTTCTAAATATCAGATTGTTAACTGTAGCCTGAGACACGAGCAGCACATGAACACGCTGCTGGGTTCCCACAAGGTTTGTATTATCGAAAATTTTGTAATAGTAGTGATGTCAAAGGTCGTTTGACCTTGTATAATTTTCTTCTCTGGTCTGCTAATGTTTTAATTTTTCGGATAAAGTTTTCCGTATGATTTAGCACGTAAGGAGGTTGCGCCTTTCGTCATTACTCTTCATTTACTCTCACAATATGTCAATCCCTGTATATTACCCATTATTCTTTCCCGGGATTTCGCTGTATTGTTGGGAGTGCTGAAGGGAGTTATCAGGGTGTGTGGTGACTCTTTTGAGGTCATTGCCAATACAATTATGAATAGACATCTAAATTCTTGCAAACTCCTGGCAGGTGTTATCTTATCAGGTATTAACCATCCACTCCTTGTATGTCTTCTGGTAGAAACAGATGTCAATACATCAGAATCCATGCACCCAAGCAAAGGTATAAAAGTTCTATGAATTATTTACCTGGCAAATATAACATATGACGAACAGGTTGTTAGAGTCGACCTAGTCAATAGCTTGTATTCTTAAACACGTTTCTAATTTTTTGAAAATGTACAGATTCGAAAAAACATCTCATTTAATTCCAGGTAGTTTATCTACTCAACTTGTGTATATATGTATGCAGTTATCAGTTTCCTTCACCCTTTTCCTCATTCTCTTCAAGAAACTTGTTGAAATACCTTGCGGGGAGAAGTCGATATTGTATTGAGTATATAATGCTGAATAAAGCCAATGATAATAATAATAAAACAACCAAAATCGTACAAGTTACAGTATGGGTATTGCATTGCAAATTTCATGATGTACAGAATCTCAGAAACATAATTCGTGAATTAATACAAAAGTGCTTGATAATGAATTCATTTATGGTATGATGACAAAATCTCTAAGGAATAGTGCAAGTAAATAATACAAAATGATACATTTACAAATGATTACAACCAACGCTGGTAGTCAATGATCTGAACTAAAAATACCTGAGATATTAGTTCACTGGACAAGGAACATCAAATGTAACACAGCATAATGCATCAGAAGGAAGAACGGTAAATTTTGCAATGGATCCCGATTTGAAAGGAAATGTGATACCACTGTCAAATGCCAAATGACCTTCATCCATAAGTGATCGGATGTACAATCTAATTTGAAGAATTTAACAAAAATCCATTAGTTAATTAATTATGGAGGCTGAGTTTTTACATTACTTATGGTTTGATCATGTACGTATTAAGATTTCTCATCACTGATGTGTGATCAGGTAATAAATGTACATTCAACCTATGAATTTATATATATCCTTATTATTGGTTCATCATCACTATTAATCGTGTAGTGTCGGTTGCTATGTTAAGCCCACATACCTTATTCTAGCTTCTGGACAGGCCAATTTATCCAGTCTTCTTAAGTCACGTTTTGAGCTTGCTAATTATTCACTCATCAAACTTAACTGTTTTTATACGAGTGTGTATATATAATCTTATCCTACTAATCACATGTCTGTAACCTATTTTTATTTGGTTATAAATATTGATTAATGGGTGTTCGCTCAACCGCCTTCTCTACCGCACATCAATTCCCTTCACTCTCTTCTCTTTGCTTAGTCCTTCTGATTGCCTGCCCAGATCAATGAATATACAAAATACATATATTCAAAAATCCATTCTCGTATTTGACTTATTTAGTTCCGTTATTTACTAACGTGGATTAAGTCGATGATTATATACGAGGATAGTCAGGATGTATATTTCGACAACATTCATACGATCTGATTAAAATTAGATCCCGGGCCACTAAAATCTTCTGAGCAGATGATTAACCTATTTAGCCATCACAGTAATTGTTTCATACTGAATTCATAATACTATATAATCTTACAACAAACATTTGATCTGACTATAATTAAATTATTGTCTCTTACTTTACGTCATCTATATCTGATACTCATTATTTATCTTCCAATTCCATTTAGCGCATCAACTTATTTAAGTTACCGGTGCATAGTAATCGTTTCAACATTAACAATTTTATGATATTTTACAAACAATCTTGAATTCACACTCTATAATTTGAAACGATGTACTTGGCTAGAATCTGTTCACTTTAGGGTTTTCTAATTTGGAAATAGAACTATAGAACCTGAAGAGAATTTATTGAAAAGAATATTCTCCGTTCAAATATCTGTATTTTAATATGATGGGGAAATCTTTTTAACAGCTATAAAACGATTAGTTAATTTTTTATGTCTTCTGATTAAATGCTGATTGAGAACAATCAATAGTTATTGAAGTTCTTCAGGCGCTGTTCCATAGTTATTGTATGTTACTGGTAAGAGTGAAAAGGATTAGTCCAATGAAAGTTAAGTGAACTAATCAACAAATGGTCAACTACTCTTAATATCGATCGACCCGATCAAACTGATCCAATTATTAGGAGAAAAATTTTGAAAATCCAGCAACAGCATATTTGAAAAACAACGTTAACACTGTAGCGCAAATCCCATAACGTTAAAGAAAAAAATATACATACTACTGATAAACTTACTCTGAAGCGAAACCATGCGGTTTGGTAACTTTGAATACACCTAAGAGCAAAAATAGCATAAATTTAGTTCTTCAAGAAATGACCTTATCCTATTTAGATAGAAATTTGATTGTGACAGTAAAAATAACGATAATCATAATAATATTTATACAATAGATTAATTCTATAAATTGACATATATGATTTACATGTTCAAAATTTTAGCTATTATTGACTATGTTTAGTATAAAATGAATATTCTATCAAACTAGTAATATGTAGTTTTGTGTATTATGGATTAACGTGAGATAGTTATGATAATTACACAGTTACTGAATATGTTATATGCGTAGAGATAGTCGACAAGAAACCTAAGAACTACGTTTCACGTAAGTTGGCACTCCCCAGTATAGCGTACCTGCATTCGTGAGAGAAGTGATGTGAGGTCTAAACCCACATAACCCAGTTTTGAAGTCTGAGAGATTCCTACCAAACAAGCTGAGTGACGTAGGTTCGAAACCTACAAGGATTATCAGTTCCCAGCCAACAAATAGTGATCAGTGAGAAACCAAGATCTAAGGTATGCCACAGAGCACTTTCAAGCACCTAAAACTAAAACAATGAACGAGGTGACTCGTTACTTAGAGTAATGGGCACATTGCAACTAGATCAATAGAATTTGATTACAGTTTAAAAGGAGTTACAGTGATTTTTTAAGTCCTGATTAACAATACTACTACTAGATTAATTGAAGTAAAACAAGTTAAGTGGAATCTGAACCGGGAACCTAATGTATGAAGTCAATTGTATTAAGCATTAAACCACTGTTTCGCAAGTCCAAAAGGGTATATGCAGCAGTTAATCGGGTAAGTGATAAACGCAATATTCAACGTCAGTAACAGATTTCCATTGAATTCAGTGCATTTTTTAAACTCATTGTTCGGATCTAAATTCATAAAAAACACTTAAGTCTTAAATGAATAAATTATTTTGGTAACCTATAAAAAACTTGTAAAAACAATAATCGATCTAAGCTAGGCCATTATTGAAAACCAAGTGAGTGATACTGCGGTTAGATGAAGAGTACTATGTAAAGATGATAAATCACTTGGTGAGGTAGTGAATACTAATTATTTAAAATAGTTGGATCATGTGTTACGTAAGCCCAACCGTCACCTACCTCATGCGTTGTTAGCCAGTGGTAGAATAGGCTAAGAGAAAGGTACATGTAATCAAAACAAAACGTGATATCAGTTCATGAAGTCATTAACCTACGGTATGGGGTATGTTGGTAGATGCAGAGTACCTTACTGAGGTTTACCCAGTCACCAAAATCAGTGGATAGAGACGAGTGACAAGAGCCAGAATAGGTCACAATAGCAAGGATGAGTCTACTGTTTGTCACCCTCTAGGTTTTGAGTTCCAGTATTTTTCCATACATTCCTTTACATCTTGTTCTTCCGAACCATAATCTCGATCTTTAATCTTTCTAATTATCATTACTATGATGATCGTCTCTAGTCTTTGCTAATTTTATCAAAAAAGCCTCTCTATATCACATTACCCTTCAGAGATGAATCAAATAGCCTTTCATTAAAACAAAGGCTTAAATCAGTTAGTAACAAGACGTACTATGCAGCAAAGGTCATTATCAAAGGAAAAACAAGGTCAATGCTTCACCAAAAATCTAAAAGAAAAGAAAACGATTGTGTCACATCCCAATGTGTTTATCAATTTAAATATGTGTGTGTGGCCACACATACATAGGAAGGAGTAATCGTGGTCTCCAGATTAGAGTGTGTGAACATGAATCTAAATTTCTTTAAAAAAAACAAATGAAATCAAATCACCCAACAAGAGTAGATGATAAACATCCATCATCCTCTATTGCCAAATACAGTTGAATCAGATCATAAGATTGATCTTAACACGGCTTTCGTGGTGTTGTACAATCGGTAAGTGGTGTAAACTGAGGCTTATTGAAGCTTTAGCCATACGAAAATTCAAACCCCCTTTAAGTATTCCAAAACGGTTTGTTCTCAGCTTAAACCTGCCCTGGTAATATTGGCTTATTATCCAGAGTGGTGGATTTTCAAATTGTTTGTCGTATTATTTCCTTTATTATCTTTGTTTCCTCCATTTGTCTAGTTTACCTTTCGTTTTCTCTCATACAAATGTTCTTATCGAGCATATGTGTGATCAGATTGTTCGAAATGTATTGCGCTAATATATCACATAGTTCTGATAACATTTGTCTTCTTATTTGACTATCCAAACTAACCTGATATGTGTTTCTGTAAGCTGAGATCTAAATTTTGACTTACTGAATCGCACACATGAAAGCTTGTGCTCAAGGTTGAATCAACTTAAACAAAACGAACATTCATTGTGTTGTCGACTCCGAAACTTGATCCATGTTAATAACGAATCGAATTCAGTCGACATAGAAATTTTCCAGACAGATATCAGTTTGCAATTCTACTGTTTCCAGCTAAAGATCTTGATTAGCTGCATAAGCTTTAAAATGCTCTGAAAACTTATTCTTGAGTCCTGAAATCGAGCAACTGTACTCTTGAGTACATCTTGGTCAAACCGTTTGTATCTCCAAATGTTGTGAAATGAATATAGTCAATTTTTTCCAATTTCCTGAGACAGCAAGGTTAAGTTTCATTTAAAAATTCATTTCCTAAGGATTTAATATAAAGTCCTAAATATTCAAAAGGCATACTATTTCCCTTCAGGTCAATTTTATAAATATCTGGATATCTGTTAGTGATTTGTAATTTGTTTAACCTAACTGTTATGTAAAATATTAAACAAAAACTTACCATTGTTCAATGGATCTCTAACTGTATACATCATTTGACATGCTTCAGGATTAAAAATAAATGATTTATTATATAATGCCTCAATTGTTTCAATTAAACAATCCAATGTAATGACATTTGAATTCCCAAATGAAGATGTATTTGTACCATGATCTTGTAAATAATTCGACAAAATAATTGGGTTTATCTGTTGAAGAAGACCAAATAATTTTTTAATATTCGATTTGGATATTTTGTTAATTTGATGAGACCATGAAGTTGAACCTGTACCAGTAGAAATGACTAGACCACTTGATTTTTGTTTCTCAATAGTTTTCCCGGAATCAATTGAGATATCATAAACGGAGACACTGAGATTAAACAAAAAATGATTAGCGTACTAGAGTGATCAATACTTGCTGAGTTTTAAATATGACTATATCAGTAAATATGATATAGAAAAAAGTTTATACCACTGGATCGCTTTAGCCAGTTAACTACAGAAAACTATGGACGACAGTTGGTTTATCATAGTTGGAAAGTATTTAGTAGTATATTTTCACAATGACACGAGAAATTGAATCCATGATATTTAGGCGTTCCGTTAAGTGCATCATCTGTAGACCACCGAGCTGACATATATTGGGATATATTTCACAGCTCTATTAGTTTGCAATATTGCGCGACTAACATCAACTACCATCAGTAATGTCTATTTCATTTCAGAAATTATGGAAATGATATTGACCGATGGATGGCTATTTGAAAGGACTTTACGTCACAAAGTGCTACACTAATGAAACATCTCATAAAAAAACTTGTGAATATTAATCAGCTGTTTGAACATCTCAGAGAGATTTCGCAGGAAGGAAACATCCAAAACTTTTTATCAAACTTAAATTATTATTCATTATAATCCAAGAGGTATCTTCGACCGAGTCCAATGTGATATAAATGACATCAGTCGGGTTTTCGGAGCTCAGTTTTTATCTACCCAAAAAGTTTATGTTAACCAGAACCAGCTAGGTATCTACTTTTATAACTTGTAAACTTCTATATATTACACATAGTCGTATACTGCTTACCATTACCTTTTACTGGACATTCAAAAACTGCTATATTTCGAAGAGCATTGAAGGAAATTAGTAGGATAATTTATAAATCTTCTAGTATTATTATAAATATAGTTGTGAACAGTCATCCTAAATTTTGCAAACAACTGGTAAGTGTTATTTTATCACATATAAAGTGTTCAATTAATTCACAATTCCTTCTTCTTCTATTCTAATTGAATAAGACATACATTCATACACGCAAAGAATAATACAAAATCTATAAAATACCATATCTAACAAATATATAATGCGATGAACAGATTGTAAAAGTTGACCTGATCAAAAGACCTATGCTCTTGAAAATCCAGGTTATTCTCTACTGTAATATTCTTTTCTTACTGAAATTTGATCTAGTTTTACCATACATATGTATGTTGCGATATCGACAAAGAGTGAGAGAAACTTGTTGAAATATTGTATACTGACTATTCCATAATGTACTAAGCACATAATAACGAATAAGACCGTTATTATTATCATTATAATTAAGCAATAGTTTACAATAACTAGTTTAGTATTTAACTAAGCCTGAGAATTAATTTGCAAGTAAATCGTAACAATTTTTTCAACTACTCTACCACAGACTACTGCTGTGGTGAAGAAGGACTCAAGTAAGGCAGAGCAATTTATTGTTTTGTAAAAAATACACAGTGGTTTTGTAAAATATGAAAATCATACATTGAATACAGTATTTGCACATCTTCCTTTTGTTGTCTTTAACATACTCCATCATTCTTCCAATTCTATTGTTATCCCGATTTCTGTTTTCTTTCTTCTTCTTCTTCTTGTTGCTGTTGTAGTTTACATTTCAATATTCTGCTGGTAAATATTCCACTTCCGATTTTCGCTACATACTACTTATATCTGTCCACATAGCAAGCGTACACCATCCTACTTCTCACTAAATTAATAAACTTTCTAAGATTTTAAGAATCTACTATTCATAGAAAAGAAATGTCATATATCATTACTGACTGACTTAACAACAAATTAATCAGTGGAAATACAAATATACTTATGCAGATAACACAAATAAGGTCACCAGAAGAAACAACCATGTTACATTGTAGTGGAGTAAAACGTTGCTTCAAAAGATCGATTTTTCACATACCTAATACACATATCACTTATTAAGATATTAATGTTTGTGCATGAACACTTAACTTTGTTTGATTGCCGACAATATTCAATGAGTTCGTATTCACAAACAAACAACTAAGACAAGGATGAAAACTCCGTATATCATGGTGAAATCTGAATCTCTAACAAAAGAAATGATATGAATACTTACATAAATAAACAGAAATAATGAAGATAAAGACTACTTTTGTAAGAAACAGAGAAAATAACATGAATCAAAAATTCGTTGATGAAACTTTGTCAAAATCTACTTGCTTCAATTTCAACTAACAAATCATGTTGAATAATAGGAGGCAGAAATGAGTGTATAGAAAGATTATAAAATAATTTTTTAAAAAACAACACCCGATCACAAGATTTATCATTAAAGCTTCCTCACAGATAATAAAAGGAAGAAGTAAACATGGATCAAAGTCTATGATACCAATAAAATCTACTGATTGAATTGATAATTAAATTAACCAGTTGATAGATTTCTATTAAATAAATGAATTTAATTAATTTGTGGTTGTTCGTTAATTGTTTTCAATGAATAAAAACTACAAAAGTTTATTCAGTCAAACAGGTTAGCATTATTAACAAATAGTACATTTCCCATCAAATCAATGCATAATCTAATGTATTTATAGAAAATTGTAATAATGTAGTTTTAAACTATATTGTAGAAACTGATCATTTGAAATTATAATATTAAGCGTTCTAGCACACAGGATCATGTCATATTACAAATATTTTATGTCAGAAGGGGTTTTGTGGAGATTTTAGAAAGTTCAATAGTTGAAATCTTGAGTCAATTGAGGTTAGACCACCATGAAAAACCTGGAGGCACTGGACGGCCGTTTCATCCTAGTATGGGCTATCCAGTGCTTCCAGGTTTTCCATGGTGGTCTAGCTTCAACTGACTCATGATCTTAACCATTGAAATTACTATAATATCCACAAAACCCATCAAATATAATTAAGTTGCTGAGTTGTATATTTGCTTTATGATAGTAGATATGTAGAGGAATAATATAATTCAAGATCGAAACGAACATACAGAGTGAACGTACCTGCACCCTTAAAGAAAACTACGAGGCATAGTACTATAAGTCAAAAAAATAAATACAGTATACACATTTAACTTAGTAAACGATAGTCTAACCTAGTTTTTTTTCTTCTATGTATGCTCTTAGTGAAATAAATGAATTATGTTGAATTCCAACTGGCAAGTGTATGTGAATATTACACATTATAGGGAGTAAATAAACAGTGAATTTATTCAACTACATAACAATGATGTATATATTGAACATTACTTATATCCAAATGAGATTTGTAAAACATTGACTTTAGTCAACGTTACGCTCCTATTCAACAATAACGAACTAACTAATTGATGTAACTCATTAACTATGTACATCTTTATGTATTTAATTCATTTATATATTTTTGGATCGTTCCATTGATATTTAGGACTGCAATTGACCAGTCTCTTATTAGTATATGTGCATCATGTGAGGATTGCTTCGATATTGCCTTGAACCACAAGCATTATAAGCAGAGATAGATAGTGGCTGGCAGTGGAATCCAGGATGCGCGTTTAGTCCTATTCGGGACTCGTCAGCTGGATGTGCCCGTATCTCAAAGTTGATGTTCACTCCGAGCTTATAATGCATGTGACTTAAGGAAATATCGAGGCAATCCGCACACGATGAATATATGCTAATACGAGACTGATCAATTGCAGTCCTAAACATAAATGGGAAGATCCAAACAAACAATATAAAAATGAATTAAAACTTCACCACATTGAACAAGCTAGTAACTATCTGGACTCATTAGCTAGGTGTATAACCCGATGAAGTTCGAAGCGAACGGTACTGTGTTCGAGTCCCGGGATGAACATCGACTCTGAATGCAGGCACATTCAGTTCCAATTGGGACGATACGCAAGCTCTGGGTTCGTTCCACTACTAGCCCTCATCCATCTCTGCATATTTATGTACTTAGTTTATTGCCATCATTTATGTTGAGTCTTAGTTTGTAGTATCCTTTAGTCACGATAATCCACTTGACTATTCCAAAATCAGGGTAGGAATTACGACACTGATACCAAATACCAAACAACGTAAACAACTCACTAAATATATCTGACAGCTTAGCTACTGTCACCTCAAAACTGAGTTACTGAGGTAATTTCGGCAAAATATAGTCAGAAATGTTTTTACTACTATATCCTTTTTGTTTGTGTTTTTGTTAACTCTCAATTCATGCTGTGATTTGGGATGGGTCAAATAAAACATTTTAGTTGCAGAATAGACGGTAGTTGAGTATGACACTGAGTGTGATAGCTGGTGACTGTTCAGTCGCCCAAACCGTCGTAGATAGAGAAACGTTTGAATTTGAGACCAAGTGGGTAAAAGGTGATTTTTTAAACTCCTGATTCATAAAGAAAATAATAATTCTTTACGAACTGACAGTTTCACACCATAAAAAGTTCTATGTACTCAAATTATGTGTTACAAAAAATAACTGATTAACTAACCATGCACTTGAAGCAGCCCCAGCAAAAACCTCATTCAAAGCATATACAGGTAGTAATGTTGTCTTCATTTCACTTGGACAACAAGATGGAAATAGTTGGCATGATGAAGAATCCAGTGGGGTATTTGATAATTCTATTTCATTAATAGTTTGGTTAATCGGTTTATTTTTATCCAAAGGTTGCATTATCAACTGATCATTTTTTGGATGAGTTATGGTGACACGTATACGCTGACGCCAAAGCCATCTGAAGGTTAAATTAGTTAATTAGAATCTTCAGGAACCAAACGGTCTGCTAGGTAAATGGAATGCACAAGATTTACACATGATCCAGTATTCCATAATTAATGTACCACCAGCAGATACTTTGGAAGTACAGATTATCTAAACAATAATGCTCGTCTGAAAATGGCATAAACACATTGCCACGATTCACGAAATCTAGGCCAAGGATTCCAAGTGGATTTATTGTACGGTAGGTTAATTAAAAAGGTAGGAACGTCTTTCGATTTTCGACTTATATCGGCACCAGCCTCAGGCTATCAGCACGTCTGACGAGGAAGTGATTCCATTTTTTCGCTCTTAGATGGACAAAAAAATATCACAAAGTCATAAAAGTCAAAGCATTTGGGAAGTAATTATTCTAACACCAAATTACAAACTACTTTCTGCACGCATGCATATGTTATCTTTCCTTACGCAAAACTCAGAAATCTTGTGCCTACGCTGAACATTCCAACCAAAGTACTAACAAGTGTCCTTTACATGTTCTACCGTATCATTAGTTAATGGGTGTCCCAACAGACAATCGCCTTCATTGGATGGTCTTTCAACCGCATGTGGTAGACCCTTAGCCACTCAATGTTCAATGATGAAATCATAAGCACACAGTTCTTAATCCAATTTCCGGACTATGGCAGTAGACCATTAACAAATTGATTTTTATGAGTCTTCAACTCTGATACTGACTTAATTAGTTTTACAGGATACACATTTCTCAAAGGTACTCGGTCAAGAACGTGCACCAGACCATGCTTGGCAACACTGTGCTACTGTAGTGACTCACTTTTATCACGAGAACACGATTGGTTTATTGGAAACAATTATTATTATAACCAATTGTACCAGTGACTGTTCTAATGTGCTTTTGTTTAACTGTGCTAAAAGCATCCATTACTTTTACACTTTGATTGTGAACTCGCATGGATTCGGTTACGTTCTGTACCCAAGCTTGTATCTTGGCACGATCTTGGTATCCTTTCGATACCACGAGATCGACAGCAGATATATCTCGATTTGGTCCATTAAATGCCTTCTGATATTTGTCTTCCGAAGGATTTTGTGAATATACTAGCACGCGTTCCTTTGTAGTGGTGTTCATAGTCAATTTCGATTCGACGCCACGCTACACTACTCACCCCTCGCAATAACTAACTGGCTAAGATCATACTGCTCCACATACCGACTATCTAAAATGTATATCACAGAACTCCTTGATTACTGATTTTTGGATTGATTGGATTTTGGATCGTTAGCGAGAAAAATGTTGAGAACATAAAAGTTGTTAAGCCATGAAAGTAATAGACATCTTCATGATTTTTTGTCTTGACCAAACCTCTCTACTACAAACCGATTCGACAAGTCGTGATGAAATGTGCATCACGTTAGGAACAAACCTGGAATAAAACTGACTAGCACCAACCCATGATATGAAAACTGAGTTATTCGTAGGTGACGATGGTTTAATTAATGGGGCTTAGCGATTCATATCAGGATGTAAAACCCCATACGTTTACAATCTAACCGAAGGAGTTGATAATAAAAAGTTAAATCTGACACTTGTAAGAGTTAATACCATATTTGCAGTCAGTCAGTAAGTCAGTAACGACGTAGAACTTCGTACGTACGTACATCTGTTCGAGTTGCCACACCACATTAGCACACAGATACAGTGGTCGATTCAAATTCCGTAGAGGTAATAAGAAAACAAACAGTAATCGGGAAGATTAGTGTTTGGAGATGTTACTTAAAGAGTGTAATACAGTGAAATAAATTTGGGAAGAGAAAAAAAAGAGACAAGGAGGAATAAGGCGATCAAAATTTGAGAGAACAAAAAGAGTGGATGCACCTGCGCCATTTCAAACGATCTTGAGCTATGTCTCAAACCATCGGTTGCTATCATCTCGCGGTCCCCAACCAGGTAGTCTACACCTACCAACATGACTCAGTCCACTTGTCAGTGACTTCATGGACTTGTGCCATGTTTTGATCTGGCCATCCCTAGCTTTCTTCCGATCTGCTCCTATACCACTGAACATCGCACGTCGAGGCAGTCGGTGGTTGGGCATACGTACCACGTGTCCCAGCTATCTCGAATGATGTAGTTTCACTACGTCACCAAATGATTTGCCATCCTTAACTAGTACCCATTTCCCAACAACTGCATTACTTATTCGATGGTCCCAGGATATACGAACAATATTTCGAAGACACCTATGATCAAATACTAGTAACCTACGAATATCCTCCACTCTTACCGGCCATGTTTCACTGCCATAAAGTAGGACGGAACAAACTTCTGCGCAGTAAACCCGTCCTTTGGTTGATAGACGGGTATCTCGCCTACGCCATAAATGACGCAAGTTGGTAAAAGCTAGTCGAGCCTTCTGTATCCGTGCTGAGATTTTGTCACACACCAGATCTTAAGGGCTGATGAGAATTCCAATATAAGGGAAGCGGTTGACACGTTCAATTACTTCACTCCCTATCATTAGTTCGGGTGTCAATGCAACCCAATCCTGAAGCAACATTTTGCATTTCGAGGGAGAGAATCGCATCCCGAACATGCTTGCATTGTTGCTTAGAGTGGTCAGAAGACTCTGCATTTTGTCAGCGTCTTCACCAAATAGAACTATGTCATCGGCATATTCTAAGTCAACAAGTGAACCTCCCGGTAGAAGTTCAACCCCCGGAAATTTAGATGAGGAAAGTGTTATCTCTAAAAGTACGTCGACCACAAAGTTGAACAAGAATGGAGAGAGTGGACAGCCCTGACGAACACCACTTGAGGTAATCAATTCTGATGACAGTTCGCCATAAGCTCTCACTCGACCAGTTGTGTTCGAGTAGAGAGCCTTTATAAGGTTAATGTACTTCTTTGGTACTCCTTTCAGTGACAAACACTGCCATAGAACCTCACGATCAACAGAGTCGAATGCCGCCTTAAGGTCGAGAAATACTACGACTGTGGGGAGTCTGAATGTGTGTCTATGTCCTAGAACTTGACGTAGTGTGGATATCTGGTCTATACAACCACGTCCAGGTCGAAAACCAGCCTGATTTTCTCTAGTCTGTTCTTCACGAGCTTTGGTTAGGCGTCGAAGCATTATTGAAGCTAATATTTTAGACACTATATTTGTCAAACTGATTACTCTGTGATTGTCACAAGAGGGCTTTTGTTCTTTCTTATAGACTGGCACAAGCAGTGATTGAGACCAGTCAGATGGGATTGCGTTCAGTTCCCAGTTACTACCTAAGATCTCAGTTAATCTCACTACTAATACTGAACCACCATCTTTAAAAATCTCAGGAGTAAACCTGTCAGGGCCTGCTGCTCTCCCTCGCTTCAGATTTCCTATGGCTTTTTCAACTTCGTAAAGAGACGGAGGACCTACATTAACTTGCCATTCAGGTTGACTGGAGATCGTGGGAAACCGAAGTGTGGCTGAAGGCCAGTTGAACTGATCCATCGAACCAATCTCCTGGATTGAGAATGAATAATATGTCCATCTTTCTCTGACATTGTTTCGCTAACAATTGGATTCCTAATACCGGTCTCCTTAACAAGTCTGAACAGTTGTCTACTGTTACCGAGTGCCGCTGCCTTCTCCATCTCTTGCTTTCGCTACCCATCGCTGTTCACAATCATTGCGTAGGTTTCTTATCAGCATGCGCTTAAGCTGACTCCGCTCTTCGTTATGTTCAGAGCCAAATGAGATAAGTTTTCGAGCACCTGTCAGTGCGGTAGATGCTGCTGAGACCCAGTGTTTCTCCTTAACCTTATGGTTTACCTTACTAGCAGATATCATTACTGTTTCCACAGCTTTTCGGATATCATTCTACGCTGCTTCGGGGTGGGCATCACTTACATGGCTACCTAACTGGTTTTCTAGTTGTTTTTGGAATATATTCTTAGCTTGGCTATCATTAAGTAGGACCATAAGAGGTTTGCTTGCAGCATATTTCCTATGTCCAATAAGACGCAAACAAATACGCGCTTGCACTAGGGCATGATTTGAATCCAAGCATGTACTCCAGAACGAGCGACAGTCTTCTATCGAGCCCCTCCATCGATAGCTGATAGCGATGTGATCTAGTTGGGTCCAACATTGGGACGAATTCGGAGATTGCCATGTCAAAAGATGTTTTTCCTTATGCTTAAAGTTAGTATTTGCAAGAAACAGGAGGTTATCTAAGCATAGCTGCAACAGACGGTCGCCATTATCTGTTCTTTGAGCCACGACACCATAAGATCCACCCAGGTGTCTTTCCCTATCGCTTATTTTACCTACTTGAGCATTAAAGTCACCAGCCGCTATTACTACATCAGAGCGCCTAACGTTTAGGAGGAGGTCGAAGAGTTTTCTGTAAAACTCATCCTTTACATCATCTGAGCTGCAGTCAGTGGGAGAATGGGCAGAGACAACGAAGAAGCAACGACGAGTGTTGCTATCTTTCCAAGTCCTTACTGTTTCGTTTAGTCAGACAGCTCACAAACGACTGTCTACTGGGATCCAGTCTAAGAGAGCTAGTTCTGTTCTAGGACCCAATGCTATGCCTACGCCGGTGAGACCACAAGAAGCTGCACTTGGACTTCCAGATACACGAAGTGTGAATCGAGTTGGTTCTTTATTTTGACACGGTGATGTAAAATGAATGACGCTACTCGGATCCTGTATGCGCGTTTCGGAGACGCAGCACACATCGATGGCGCGAGATTCTAAAGTCTTAGCTAAGGAAGCCTATTGTCCTATTTGGCACAGTGTTCGGACGTTATAAGCTCCAACATGAAGTTTAGAGCGTGGTTTCAGGAGACCAGGGATAACGTTCGGCGTACTCGAATCGTTTGCCTTAGCGGTGCGAGGTGATAAAGGGACGTGAGAAGGGTTAGTCGGGGAGATAAGAGAGGTATTAGGAGGTGTAGGGAGGATTTGAGTGTAACCACCTTGGTCTCGTGTTCTGTTACGGGTATGAGGGCTAATGTCACTTCCCGGCTGCTCACACCATGGAAGGGTATTCCTCGAGGAACCTGGAAAGAAAGTTTGATTAATGTTGGTCTCAACAACCTGGGAGTGTGACTGCAGAGCCCAAGGGACAACTGCTTGAGGCCGGTTACGCACGGCCTTTTTGTGGCAAGTTTTTAACGTGTTAGCTCCGTTCTTCAAAAGGCCTTACCGCCGGAGACGGAAACCCGTGAGGTAAGGTGGAGTGTGGCTTTTTTAGGGTCGACCTTTTCTAACCCCTTCCTTCCTTGTGAGAAGGCAGTATCACTGCAGATGCTGGTTGACCGAGGGAAACACCTTACTTCTGTCACTTCGCCCTCAGACAGAGTTGCCACTTTTAGTCTTACCGTTCTCCAATCGACCTGCCTGGCATGGTAAAACATACAGGAACATACGTTCCAGCTAATATAGCTGGGTTGGGTCATCACGATAGGCAAGCCCGACCACCATGTCAAGGTGGCAGCTTCTGTCGGGACACCATATTTGCATCACAAAATCGTAATCTGGATGAATATCGACTGTCAATCACTAAATGGCAAAGTGGATCATCCTCAGTTCCTACTAAGTTGAAACATATTTCATAATTATGGCATAATCACAATACAAGAATCATGGCCAAAGAATTTTAAAGATGTCTGTTTGGTATCGCTACATGGTTTTAATACTTATTGTCAAGATCTGCCATGTCATCAGATAGTGGTTGCGATGTAGTTACATCCGTAAATATGAGGTGATGTCAATCTAATTTTAAGTCTTCTAACGACTTTGTGGACTGTTTAAATATAAGACGCCATCCAAAACACTTGAACAAATATAATTACGTTTATGTTATATACATTTGCCCAACCCAGGACAGACATCGCTCTCACTACCTGTTTTCGCTGACGGATTCGACGAATTTGCTGCAATCGCTTTCAAATTACTCAGTTCCATTTATATGTAGTGATTTTATTAATGTGACTATAATTTGGTTTCATCACTAAGTCATCAAAACATAGTAGGTATTCTTACTCGTTTAGACGCTCTTTAGGCTTAGCTTTAATTAAAGATGTAAGAATATCTTCATGCATGTGGAAACTATTAAAAGCGATTACAGGTGGGAGATGTATTAGTGACGATAACCAGCTGAATGTTTGTGACTCAAAGATGACCTCTCCACATCAATCATCTGATGTCACGCTTCCTACATCCTGACATTGACGGTTGGATAACCAACTGACTGTGTTCTTACCTCTCTGGAAGAGAACAGCATTTTGTGCTTGGAGGAAAGTGTTCATATTCTCTACTCAACGACTAGTTTCACTGTATTTTCAAAGATTTCTAGTGCTTTACACACTATTGAAATGAATGAGTCTTCGTCTCTAATTGAACAACGGTCTGTTGTTAATGACGTCACATTTAAAACTTCTAAATATCAGATTGTTAACTGTAGCCTGAGACACGAGCAGCACATGAACACGCTGCTGGGTTCCCACAAGGTTTGTATTATCGAAAATTTTGTAATAGTAGTGATGTCAAAGGTCGTTTGACCTTGTATAATTTTCTTCTCTGGTCTGCTAATGTTTTAATTTTTCGGATAAAGTTTTCCGTATGATTTAGCACGTAAGGAGGTTGCGCCTTTCGTCATTACTCTTCATTTACTCTCACAATATGTCAATCCCTGTATATTACCCATTATTCTTTCCCGGGATTTCGCTGTATTGTTGGGAGTGCTGAAGGGAGTTATCAGGGTGTGTGGTGACTCTTTTGAGGTCATTGCCAATACAATTATGAATAGACATCTAAATTCTTGCAAACTCCTGGCAGGTGTTATCTTATCAGGTATTAACCATCCACTCCTTGTATGTCTTCTGGTAGAAACAGATGTCAATACATCAGAATCCATGCACCCAAGCAAAGGTATAAAAGTTCTATGAATTATTTACCTGGCAAATATAACATATGACGAACAGGTTGTTAGAGTCGACCTAGTCAATAGCTTGTATTCTTAAACACGTTTCTAATTTTTTGAAAATGTACAGATTCGAAAAAACATCTCATTTAATTCCAGGTAGTTTATCTACTCAACTTGTGTATATATGTATGCAGTTATCAGTTTCCTTCACCCTTTTCCTCATTCTCTTCAAGAAACTTGTTGAAATACCTTGCGGGGAGAAGTCGATATTGTATTGAGTATATAATGCTGAATAAAGCCAATGATAATAATAATAAAACAACCAAAATCGTACAAGTTACAGTATGGGTATTGCATTGCAAATTTCATGATGTACAGAATCTCAGAAACATAATTCGTGAATTAATACAAAAGTGCTTGATAATGAATTCATTTATGGTATGATGACAAAATCTCTAAGGAATAGTGCAAGTAAATAATACAAAATGATACATTTACAAATGATTACAACCAACGCTGGTAGTCAATGATCTGAACTAAAAATACCTGAGATATTAGTTCACTGGACAAGGAACATCAAATGTAACACAGCATAATGCATCAGAAGGAAGAACGGTAAATTTTGCAATGGATCCCGATTTGAAAGGAAATGTGATACCACTGTCAAATGCCAAATGACCTTCATCCATAAGTGATCGGATGTACAATCTAATTTGAAGAATTTAACAAAAATCCATTAGTTAATTAATTATGGAGGCTGAGTTTTTACATTACTTATGGTTTGATCATGTACGTATTAAGATTTCTCATCACTGATGTGTGATCAGGTAATAAATGTACATTCAACCTATGAATTTATATATATCCTTATTATTGGTTCATCATCACTATTAATCGTGTAGTGTCGGTTGCTATGTTAAGCCCACATACCTTATTCTAGCTTCTGGACAGGCCAATTTATCCAGTCTTCTTAAGTCACGTTTTGAGCTTGCTAATTATTCACTCATCAAACTTAACTGTTTTTATACGAGTGTGTATATATAATCTTATCCTACTAATCACATGTCTGTAACCTATTTTTATTTGGTTATAAATATTGATTAATGGGTGTTCGCTCAACCGCCTTCTCTACCGCACATCAATTCCCTTCACTCTCTTCTCTTTGCTTAGTCCTTCTGATTGCCTGCCCAGATCAATGAATATACAAAATACATATATTCAAAAATCCATTCTCGTATTTGACTTATTTAGTTCCGTTATTTACTAACGTGGATTAAGTCGATGATTATATACGAGGATAGTCAGGATGTATATTTCGACAACATTCATACGATCTGATTAAAATTAGATCCCGGGCCACTAAAATCTTCTGAGCAGATGATTAACCTATTTAGCCATCACAGTAATTGTTTCATACTGAATTCATAATACTATATAATCTTACAACAAACATTTGATCTGACTATAATTAAATTATTGTCTCTTACTTTACGTCATCTATATCTGATACTCATTATTTATCTTCCAATTCCATTTAGCGCATCAACTTATTTAAGTTACCGGTGCATAGTAATCGTTTCAACATTAACAATTTTATGATATTTTACAAACAATCTTGAATTCACACTCTATAATTTGAAACGATGTACTTGGCTAGAATCTGTTCACTTTAGGGTTTTCTAATTTGGAAATAGAACTATAGAACCTGAAGAGAATTTATTGAAAAGAATATTCTCCGTTCAAATATCTGTATTTTAATATGATGGGGAAATCTTTTTAACAGCTATAAAACGATTAGTTAATTTTTTATGTCTTCTGATTAAATGCTGATTGAGAACAATCAATAGTTATTGAAGTTCTTCAGGCGCTGTTCCATAGTTATTGTATGTTACTGGTAAGAGTGAAAAGGATTAGTCCAATGAAAGTTAAGTGAACTAATCAACAAATGGTCAACTACTCTTAATATCGATCGACCCGATCAAACTGATCCAATTATTAGGAGAAAAATTTTGAAAATCCAGCAACAGCATATTTGAAAAACAACGTTAACACTGTAGCGCAAATCCCATAACGTTAAAGAAAAAAATATACATACTACTGATAAACTTACTCTGAAGCGAAACCATGCGGTTTGGTAACTTTGAATACACCTAAGAGCAAAAATAGCATAAATTTAGTTCTTCAAGAAATGACCTTATCCTATTTAGATAGAAATTTGATTGTGACAGTAAAAATAACGATAATCATAATAATATTTATACAATAGATTAATTCTATAAATTGACATATATGATTTACATGTTCAAAATTTTAGCTATTATTGACTATGTTTAGTATAAAATGAATATTCTATCAAACTAGTAATATGTAGTTTTGTGTATTATGGATTAACGTGAGATAGTTATGATAATTACACAGTTACTGAATATGTTATATGCGTAGAGATAGTCGACAAGAAACCTAAGAACTACGTTTCACGTAAGTTGGCACTCCCCAGTATAGCGTACCTGCATTCGTGAGAGAAGTGATGTGAGGTCTAAACCCACATAACCCAGTTTTGAAGTCTGAGAGATTCCTACCAAACAAGCTGAGTGACGTAGGTTCGAAACCTACAAGGATTATCAGTTCCCAGCCAACAAATAGTGATCAGTGAGAAACCAAGATCTAAGGTATGCCACAGAGCACTTTCAAGCACCTAAAACTAAAACAATGAACGAGGTGACTCGTTACTTAGAGTAATGGGCACATTGCAACTAGATCAATAGAATTTGATTACAGTTTAAAAGGAGTTACAGTGATTTTTTAAGTCCTGATTAACAATACTACTACTAGATTAATTGAAGTAAAACAAGTTAAGTGGAATCTGAACCGGGAACCTAATGTATGAAGTCAATTGTATTAAGCATTAAACCACTGTTTCGCAAGTCCAAAAGGGTATATGCAGCAGTTAATCGGGTAAGTGATAAACGCAATATTCAACGTCAGTAACAGATTTCCATTGAATTCAGTGCATTTTTTAAACTCATTGTTCGGATCTAAATTCATAAAAAACACTTAAGTCTTAAATGAATAAATTATTTTGGTAACCTATAAAAAACTTGTAAAAACAATAATCGATCTAAGCTAGGCCATTATTGAAAACCAAGTGAGTGATACTGCGGTTAGATGAAGAGTACTATGTAAAGATGATAAATCACTTGGTGAGGTAGTGAATACTAATTATTTAAAATAGTTGGATCATGTGTTACGTAAGCCCAACCGTCACCTACCTCATGCGTTGTTAGCCAGTGGTAGAATAGGCTAAGAGAAAGGTACATGTAATCAAAACAAAACGTGATATCAGTTCATGAAGTCATTAACCTACGGTATGGGGTATGTTGGTAGATGCAGAGTACCTTACTGAGGTTTACCCAGTCACCAAAATCAGTGGATAGAGACGAGTGACAAGAGCCAGAATAGGTCACAATAGCAAGGATGAGTCTACTGTTTGTCACCCTCTAGGTTTTGAGTTCCAGTATTTTTCCATACATTCCTTTACATCTTGTTCTTCCGAACCATAATCTCGATCTTTAATCTTTCTAATTATCATTACTATGATGATCGTCTCTAGTCTTTGCTAATTTTATCAAAAAAGCCTCTCTATATCACATTACCCTTCAGAGATGAATCAAATAGCCTTTCATTAAAACAAAGGCTTAAATCAGTTAGTAACAAGACGTACTATGCAGCAAAGGTCATTATCAAAGGAAAAACAAGGTCAATGCTTCACCAAAAATCTAAAAGAAAAGAAAACGATTGTGTCACATCCCAATGTGTTTATCAATTTAAATATGTGTGTGTGGCCACACATACATAGGAAGGAGTAATCGTGGTCTCCAGATTAGAGTGTGTGAACATGAATCTAAATTTCTTTAAAAAAAACAAATGAAATCAAATCACCCAACAAGAGTAGATGATAAACATCCATCATCCTCTATTGCCAAATACAGTTGAATCAGATCATAAGATTGATCTTAACACGGCTTTCGTGGTGTTGTACAATCGGTAAGTGGTGTAAACTGAGGCTTATTGAAGCTTTAGCCATACGAAAATTCAAACCCCCTTTAAGTATTCCAAAACGGTTTGTTCTCAGCTTAAACCTGCCCTGGTAATATTGGCTTATTATCCAGAGTGGTGGATTTTCAAATTGTTTGTCGTATTATTTCCTTTATTATCTTTGTTTCCTCCATTTGTCTAGTTTACCTTTCGTTTTCTCTCATACAAATGTTCTTATCGAGCATATGTGTGATCAGATTGTTCGAAATGTATTGCGCTAATATATCACATAGTTCTGATAACATTTGTCTTCTTATTTGACTATCCAAACTAACCTGATATGTGTTTCTGTAAGCTGAGATCTAAATTTTGACTTACTGAATCGCACACATGAAAGCTTGTGCTCAAGGTTGAATCAACTTAAACAAAACGAACATTCATTGTGTTGTCGACTCCGAAACTTGATCCATGTTAATAACGAATCGAATTCAGTCGACATAGAAATTTTCCAGACAGATATCAGTTTGCAATTCTACTGTTTCCAGCTAAAGATCTTGATTAGCTGCATAAGCTTTAAAATGCTCTGAAAACTTATTCTTGAGTCCTGAAATCGAGCAACTGTACTCTTGAGTACATCTTGGTCAAACCGTTTGTATCTCCAAATGTTGTGAAATGAATATAGTCAATTTTTTCCAATTTCCTGAGACAGCAAGGTTAAGTTTCATTTAAAAATTCATTTCCTAAGGATTTAATATAAAGTCCTAAATATTCAAAAGGCATACTATTTCCCTTCAGGTCAATTTTATAAATATCTGGATATCTGTTAGTGATTTGTAATTTGTTTAACCTAACTGTTATGTAAAATATTAAACAAAAACTTACCATTGTTCAATGGATCTCTAACTGTATACATCATTTGACATGCTTCAGGATTAAAAATAAATGATTTATTATATAATGCCTCAATTGTTTCAATTAAACAATCCAATGTAATGACATTTGAATTCCCAAATGAAGATGTATTTGTACCATGATCTTGTAAATAATTCGACAAAATAATTGGGTTTATCTGTTGAAGAAGACCAAATAATTTTTTAATATTCGATTTGGATATTTTGTTAATTTGATGAGACCATGAAGTTGAACCTGTACCAGTAGAAATGACTAGACCACTTGATTTTTGTTTCTCAATAGTTTTCCCGGAATCAATTGAGATATCATAAACGGAGACACTGAGATTAAACAAAAAATGATTAGCGTACTAGAGTGATCAATACTTGCTGAGTTTTAAATATGACTATATCAGTAAATATGATATAGAAAAAAGTTTATACCACTGGATCGCTTTAGCCAGTTAACTACAGAAAACTATGGACGACAGTTGGTTTATCATAGTTGGAAAGTATTTAGTAGTATATTTTCACAATGACACGAGAAATTGAATCCATGATATTTAGGCGTTCCGTTAAGTGCATCATCTGTAGACCACCGAGCTGACATATATTGGGATATATTTCACAGCTCTATTAGTTTGCAATATTGCGCGACTAACATCAACTACCATCAGTAATGTCTATTTCATTTCAGAAATTATGGAAATGATATTGACCGATGGATGGCTATTTGAAAGGACTTTACGTCACAAAGTGCTACACTAATGAAACATCTCATAAAAAAACTTGTGAATATTAATCAGCTGTTTGAACATCTCAGAGAGATTTCGCAGGAAGGAAACATCCAAAACTTTTTATCAAACTTAAATTATTATTCATTATAATCCAAGAGGTATCTTCGACCGAGTCCAATGTGATATAAATGACATCAGTCGGGTTTTCGGAGCTCAGTTTTTATCTACCCAAAAAGTTTATGTTAACCAGAACCAGCTAGGTATCTACTTTTATAACTTGTAAACTTCTATATATTACACATAGTCGTATACTGCTTACCATTACCTTTTACTGGACATTCAAAAACTGCTATATTTCGAAGAGCATTGAAGGAAATTAGTAGGATAATTTATAAATCTTCTAGTATTATTATAAATATAGTTGTGAACAGTCATCCTAAATTTTGCAAACAACTGGTAAGTGTTATTTTATCACATATAAAGTGTTCAATTAATTCACAATTCCTTCTTCTTCTATTCTAATTGAATAAGACATACATTCATACACGCAAAGAATAATACAAAATCTATAAAATACCATATCTAACAAATATATAATGCGATGAACAGATTGTAAAAGTTGACCTGATCAAAAGACCTATGCTCTTGAAAATCCAGGTTATTCTCTACTGTAATATTCTTTTCTTACTGAAATTTGATCTAGTTTTACCATACATATGTATGTTGCGATATCGACAAAGAGTGAGAGAAACTTGTTGAAATATTGTATACTGACTATTCCATAATGTACTAAGCACATAATAACGAATAAGACCGTTATTATTATCATTATAATTAAGCAATAGTTTACAATAACTAGTTTAGTATTTAACTAAGCCTGAGAATTAATTTGCAAGTAAATCGTAACAATTTTTTCAACTACTCTACCACAGACTACTGCTGTGGTGAAGAAGGACTCAAGTAAGGCAGAGCAATTTATTGTTTTGTAAAAAATACACAGTGGTTTTGTAAAATATGAAAATCATACATTGAATACAGTATTTGCACATCTTCCTTTTGTTGTCTTTAACATACTCCATCATTCTTCCAATTCTATTGTTATCCCGATTTCTGTTTTCTTTCTTCTTCTTCTTCTTGTTGCTGTTGTAGTTTACATTTCAATATTCTGCTGGTAAATATTCCACTTCCGATTTTCGCTACATACTACTTATATCTGTCCACATAGCAAGCGTACACCATCCTACTTCTCACTAAATTAATAAACTTTCTAAGATTTTAAGAATCTACTATTCATAGAAAAGAAATGTCATATATCATTACTGACTGACTTAACAACAAATTAATCAGTGGAAATACAAATATACTTATGCAGATAACACAAATAAGGTCACCAGAAGAAACAACCATGTTACATTGTAGTGGAGTAAAACGTTGCTTCAAAAGATCGATTTTTCACATACCTAATACACATATCACTTATTAAGATATTAATGTTTGTGCATGAACACTTAACTTTGTTTGATTGCCGACAATATTCAATGAGTTCGTATTCACAAACAAACAACTAAGACAAGGATGAAAACTCCGTATATCATGGTGAAATCTGAATCTCTAACAAAAGAAATGATATGAATACTTACATAAATAAACAGAAATAATGAAGATAAAGACTACTTTTGTAAGAAACAGAGAAAATAACATGAATCAAAAATTCGTTGATGAAACTTTGTCAAAATCTACTTGCTTCAATTTCAACTAACAAATCATGTTGAATAATAGGAGGCAGAAATGAGTGTATAGAAAGATTATAAAATAATTTTTTAAAAAACAACACCCGATCACAAGATTTATCATTAAAGCTTCCTCACAGATAATAAAAGGAAGAAGTAAACATGGATCAAAGTCTATGATACCAATAAAATCTACTGATTGAATTGATAATTAAATTAACCAGTTGATAGATTTCTATTAAATAAATGAATTTAATTAATTTGTGGTTGTTCGTTAATTGTTTTCAATGAATAAAAACTACAAAAGTTTATTCAGTCAAACAGGTTAGCATTATTAACAAATAGTACATTTCCCATCAAATCAATGCATAATCTAATGTATTTATAGAAAATTGTAATAATGTAGTTTTAAACTATATTGTAGAAACTGATCATTTGAAATTATAATATTAAGCGTTCTAGCACACAGGATCATGTCATATTACAAATATTTTATGTCAGAAGGGGTTTTGTGGAGATTTTAGAAAGTTCAATAGTTGAAATCTTGAGTCAATTGAGGTTAGACCACCATGAAAAACCTGGAGGCACTGGACGGCCGTTTCATCCTAGTATGGGCTATCCAGTGCTTCCAGGTTTTCCATGGTGGTCTAGCTTCAACTGACTCATGATCTTAACCATTGAAATTACTATAATATCCACAAAACCCATCAAATATAATTAAGTTGCTGAGTTGTATATTTGCTTTATGATAGTAGATATGTAGAGGAATAATATAATTCAAGATCGAAACGAACATACAGAGTGAACGTACCTGCACCCTTAAAGAAAACTACGAGGCATAGTACTATAAGTCAAAAAAATAAATACAGTATACACATTTAACTTAGTAAACGATAGTCTAACCTAGTTTTTTTTCTTCTATGTATGCTCTTAGTGAAATAAATGAATTATGTTGAATTCCAACTGGCAAGTGTATGTGAATATTACACATTATAGGGAGTAAATAAACAGTGAATTTATTCAACTACATAACAATGATGTATATATTGAACATTACTTATATCCAAATGAGATTTGTAAAACATTGACTTTAGTCAACGTTACGCTCCTATTCAACAATAACGAACTAACTAATTGATGTAACTCATTAACTATGTACATCTTTATGTATTTAATTCATTTATATATTTTTGGATCGTTCCATTGATATTTAGGACTGCAATTGACCAGTCTCTTATTAGTATATGTGCATCATGTGAGGATTGCTTCGATATTGCCTTGAACCACAAGCATTATAAGCAGAGATAGATAGTGGCTGGCAGTGGAATCCAGGATGCGCGTTTAGTCCTATTCGGGACTCGTCAGCTGGATGTGCCCGTATCTCAAAGTTGATGTTCACTCCGAGCTTATAATGCATGTGACTTAAGGAAATATCGAGGCAATCCGCACACGATGAATATATGCTAATACGAGACTGATCAATTGCAGTCCTAAACATAAATGGGAAGATCCAAACAAACAATATAAAAATGAATTAAAACTTCACCACATTGAACAAGCTAGTAACTATCTGGACTCATTAGCTAGGTGTATAACCCGATGAAGTTCGAAGCGAACGGTACTGTGTTCGAGTCCCGGGATGAACATCGACTCTGAATGCAGGCACATTCAGTTCCAATTGGGACGATACGCAAGCTCTGGGTTCGTTCCACTACTAGCCCTCATCCATCTCTGCATATTTATGTACTTAGTTTATTGCCATCATTTATGTTGAGTCTTAGTTTGTAGTATCCTTTAGTCACGATAATCCACTTGACTATTCCAAAATCAGGGTAGGAATTACGACACTGATACCAAATACCAAACAACGTAAACAACTCACTAAATATATCTGACAGCTTAGCTACTGTCACCTCAAAACTGAGTTACTGAGGTAATTTCGGCAAAATATAGTCAGAAATGTTTTTACTACTATATCCTTTTTGTTTGTGTTTTTGTTAACTCTCAATTCATGCTGTGATTTGGGATGGGTCAAATAAAACATTTTAGTTGCAGAATAGACGGTAGTTGAGTATGACACTGAGTGTGATAGCTGGTGACTGTTCAGTCGCCCAAACCGTCGTAGATAGAGAAACGTTTGAATTTGAGACCAAGTGGGTAAAAGGTGATTTTTTAAACTCCTGATTCATAAAGAAAATAATAATTCTTTACGAACTGACAGTTTCACACCATAAAAAGTTCTATGTACTCGAATTATGTGTTACAAAAAATAACTGATTAACTAACCATGCACTTGAAGCAGCCCCAGCAAAAACCTCATTCAAAGCATATACAGGTAGTAATGTTGTCTTCATTTCACTTGGACAACAAGATGGAAATAGTTGGCATGATGAAGAATCCAGTGGGGTATTTGATAATTCTATTTCATTAATAGTTTGGTTAATCGGTTTATTTTTATCCAAAGGTTGCATTATCAACTGATCATTTTTTGGATGAGTTATGGTGACACGTATACGCTGACGCCAAAGCCATCTGAAGGTTAAATTAGTTTAGCTATGATAGCGCAATAACAAAAATGTTATGTTAAATTCGGAATAATATAAAACGTTTAACCATTCACCTTGACTTTATTTTGACTATTGATAGCTATTTCATACACGTCACAATCTTAGTTACAAGATAAATGCCTAAGTATTGATCAAATCATTTTAAACACGCCATCATTTGCGTATTTTACCACGTTGATAACTATATTTCACAAATGTAAGGAAGCACCGAGCAAATAATTAACACACTTCAGTTAACCATGTGTGTAGATAACGTTCATTAGCTATAGATACCAAAAACATATTGAAATCTATGTAACTGGGCTTAGATTTTGTTGATTAACGGATAATCAACACTAACATAACTTTACAAGTGCCCGTTATTTAATTCAATCTCGCTAACCAGACTATGTATATGTAAGATATTCTGTTACTCAATGCTATGATTGGACTGTCACGGTTTCGAATTCCGCGTCAATTAACCTGCGCATCCAAGAATTCTTGTTATACCTCAGGGAATTACACTCATGATTGTGATGCACATTCCCAAGAGCAAGCCAAGTAACCTTCAATTAATTTACAATAGATGGAGGCTGGATATTGAGAGTTTATTGTAGCCCTTTATGAACACTACTCAACTTACCTCCTTCGTCTAATCGGCTATGGGGATCCGCTAGGTACTGTATGACCATTTCTCCAACATACAAATTTAATATGTGGCTTCAGATTCTTACAGAAATGAGAATAGCGAAGTGCATAATGACAGTACATCACCATTTCATAATTTCTGGTGATCTTTAACGCTTCAAGCGATTAAAACGCTACCAGCTACAACGTACTCAAGAACACGTTATCCGTGTCCGTGAGAACGTACAAAACAATAAAGCTTGTGCTTTGTACGTTATTCACGTTCATAATTTGGAAAAAAAATGTCATCAGTCGAGAGATATTTATCTTTTAAATCAAATTTCAGAAATAAATAACCAATTATGACCAGTTTTAAACCGATCATTTCATTGGACGAAACGAGTTGACAAAATTCTTATGAAAAGTCAAATATAATAAAATAACCGTGCGATAAATGATATTCTTATTTTACTATAGTTTTAAAATTATATACTGAGGTCAGTTCGCTGTTACAACAAAAGTATTTTCATGGCTAAGGTCAACTGAACTAACCACTAATAAATTCTCACCACGCCCTAGTGAATACGCCATATAATCAATTGAGAACAATGATAATGTGATCATGGCTCTCATATTAGTAATACTTTTTTCAGGTTTATCAAATGTCGATCTCATCTAATGAACACTGATCTGTTTAATAATAGTATATGCAAACTGCAATAAGAATGATAGAAAGCCGTTAGCAGTGGAATCCAGGACACACGTTTCGTCCTATTCGGGACTGGTTAGCTGGATGAAGCTGCATCCAAGGGTTGTTGTTCACTCCGGGACCTAAACACAGTACCGTTTGCTACAAAAGCCATCGCGTCATCCACTTTGCTAAGACGAAATGCGCGTCCTTGACCCCACTGCCAGCCACCATTCATTGGTGTTTATAATGTTTAGGCAGTATCGAAGCAACCCTCACATGATGCACATATGCTAGTAAGAGATAGATCAATTACAGTCCCAAACATCAATGGAAAAGTTTAAACAACCAATACAAAATGAATGCAAAATTTTTCACATTGTTCAGCTAGACAAATATAGGTTTTTATTTATTATATCGAAATTAAACGTCGGTACAGCTAAATATCAATTGATACAGCTGACCTTATTGACATTTAGCAGTCAAATAGACCTAAAAGTTTATTATGTCAGACCTAAGACTGCTAGTTAGCACTGAATACGACCAATATTTCAATTACTTGTTAAAGATGGTTGTTATTATAACGTTTAGCAGTTTTGGGCTCGATATTAAAATATTCACATATTACGAATATGTATACAGAATTTGCTAGTGTCCCTCCATTATGTTTAACAAATAAATCCAATGATTCGAGACGTGAATGATAAAAATCGATTAGTGGTAACCGATTTCATGTTTATTTAGTTCGTCTTAATCCTGACCGAATTCGACAAATTATTTTGCAATGTGACCCTCAGTCTAAGCGAATAGACATCAAGTCCACAATACTAAGATATTAGCTGATTAGAGGTAGTTGGTAGAGAAAACTTGAGTTTGGTTTTATGATAGTTAAGACTCGTCAGCATAATTCCATACAAATTATCCAGTTGCTTTAAGTAAGTTTGTATAATGCTGCAAAGAGAGATATTGTATCAATCCTAAAATCTGATGGTTTCATTCAAGACGTCATTAAGATGGTAATTTGATAAATAATTACAGTTGACTGATGTCTTACCACGTAAAGTTTGGGACCTGGGGTGATAGAAGAAAGGACAGAAACTTTCTTGTGGTAAACAAAAGCGGATCATTTTGACTCATATAATATCTAGAACATTAGTTAACTTTATTTCACTGAACTGATATGGTATGACAACATATGTCCATACGTATCGGTCCCAAGTCTTATGTGTATTATGACTGGCTGATTTCTGACCATTTATACTAGATAATTATTCGAATAGTAAACAAACAGAACTACCGAAAAGTGTTAGGATCGTTGATTATACAGTCAAATGACCATTGTATAACCAAAAGTCCAGTGAAACTTTCACATATCATCAAGAATTGAACAACAGAGTGGCTAAATCTAGGATAAGGCAAGTTGTACAGTTCCAAGAAGTATCAATAGAAATAATTCTAGACAACTCGCACAACATATGATCATCATATTTTGAACATCTAGTTTACTTTTACCAGTGGTTGTCGCAAAAGAACAAATGAAGGAAATTTGAAAATTTGCCTATTTTCTCAATGTCATTTATTTACAGGAGTTTTTTTTCAAAAACGTCCTCTTTTATTCTCAAAACCCGCCAAGGGTCATCTTACACTGTGACGCGATGTCATAGTTGAAACAATTGATATGTTTAAATCTTCTCGAGAGCTAGTAGTCTAAATTGGATAGAAAGTAGATATTTCGGGATTAACACCATTAGATATAGGGTTTTTTGTTAATTCTTTATAATAGATGTCGATATATGTGATGGTCGGAAGAGATCCACGTGAAACCCTCAAATTAGGCTTCGTGCTATTTGGTACTGGTCAGCAAGACGTGTATACACACCTGATGGAAATGACGCTCCCCTGAGAAATTTGAACCCGTGTCAACTAGTGCCATAACAAGAGATGTTACAACTGAGTAATTTGGGTCATATCTAACCTCCAATGGGACAGAGATCTTTACGTAAAAACTGTTCATATTGTAATAACCGATGCCTAGTTAGTTATACTGATCATGCTTAATCAATCAAATTACAATGTAGTCACTATATGAAAGAGCTCGACATTGCAGTGCACATTGTTTGATGATATTTATTAGAGAGCAATCAGTAGAACTGGATTAGTACTGAAAACTAGATAAAATGATATTGGTCTTGGTTGAGTTCCCGACAGTGTAAGGCCTATAAGTTAGATGTTAAAAGTGGTCCAACACACATTGAATACATGGACATAATATTAAAAGTTCTTGGATAGATTTTAAATAACTCCATCAAGGTGCAATTCGTAGTTTAACAGCAATCTTTAGATTTTCCGCTAATAATCTGAGTACTTATCTTACATAACATATTGTACCAGCTATATATTTGATATCTGAAGTGCTTCAGAGATAATTTGGATTCATAGAACCTTCAGTTGTACATAACACCTGTAGAAGATAAATTCAAAAGTTTAGGATCTATAGATGGTGAAGATTTTAGTAAGAGATAAGGGCTTTGTTGAAATCAAAACTTCAATGTTTTTTGCTGATGATATTGTTTAGGAAATCACTGAAAGCTTTATAATATGACTATTCTGAACAAAGGACGCTATTTCAATAAGTTGTTGCTCACAATACACTGATTAATTCCCAAAATTGAACTAATTACTAATCAAACGAGCAACTAACACAATTATTCTTTTCCATTCTATTTGGAATATTTGACTAGTGAAAATAATGAATTTAATTAAGATGAATCAAAATCAAAATATTTGAATAAACTAATAAAATAAAAACAAAACTGAATTTGATGGTTGTAAATTGATTATTGCACTTACTGGAAATGTTTTGATAAAAGAAGATGAATAGCTGTAGAAACATTGGAAGTACACCATTTCGGTAAACATAAAAATCCATGAGAGCTAGATATACAGAAATAAATGGAAAGAATACTTCGTTAAGAAGTTTATTTTTTTATCTAAACACATGAACACTGCTACAAAGAAGAACTGTCTCTACTCATTCGAAATTATATTGTTTTTTCTATTCATCTCTGGCATGCAAGGATTATGAAAAAAATTTACAAAACGCTGTGGTTATTTCAAAAAAACACAGACAAATTTTAAAAAAAAATTTGGTTATTTTAAAAAACCCTGTTGAATTTAAAAAAACGAGTTCAAATACTATAGTTGGCCTTGAGTTAGACTTCAGGTGAGTAAACGTTACTGATACTATTAGCCTGTCCAAAGTAAATTAAGTGGGGTAAAGTTATAAACAGAAATCTATTTGGTTGAAAGTTAAGCGAATCGACTCATTTATTTCAGACATACCGGGTTTATATATCAACCAAACAGTGACTGCGAACGTGGGAGGCAGTAGTCAATAAACCGAACATAACATAAAAACAGTAAATCGTACAATAACAAATTATAGGTCAAAATGAAGCTTATAAGAAGGGGAATATAGATATACATAATCTAGTTACTGAACAGTTATATGATAGGAATATATATAATATTGATCCATCAAAAGATCTCAGAAGTTATCCGTAATTTAATCTTCATTAGGACATAACACGTTCTGTTTTACTTTACGGCTGTGAAACGTGGCCGTTAAGAGTAGAGGATACTCTTAGGTTACTAGTATCTGATCACAGATGTCTTAGAAATATTGTTCATATCTGCTGGGATCACCGGGTAAGTAATAGTGAGGTTAGACGCAGGGTATTAGGGGACGATGGTAAATCAGTTGATGAGGTTGCGAACCTACATAGACTGAGATGGTTGGGCCATGAATTACGCATGCCAATCTACCGACTACCACGGTGCGCAATGCTGATTAGTGTTGGGGACAGGTGGAAGAAATTCAGGGGAGGCCGAACCCAAATGTGGCATCAATCCATAAAGTTACTAATTTGTGGTCTTAGCCATGTTGATAGATGGAGTCTACTTGGTTGGAGTCCGCGCGACCATCGTGACCAATAGTTGGACACTTTGGGTGACATGGCTCAGATTCGATCATGATGGTGTAGGTGTATACACTTTTTGTCTTTTCATAAACCGTGAGAATAAAATTACTTTATACATTTCTTTTTACAAACTAATTGTCTCTCTGTATCATATCCTTATATACAACCCGTATATATATATTACTAACACTGAAGTAACTGCTTCTACGAATTTGGTGTTCATCTTGTCGCGCTGATGAGGTATGGCAATTTGTACTGATGCATAGAGATGCCTGGTCCTACGTTGCAGCTGACTGAGGGTTTGGAATTTGAAGTTATAGGTAGTGCTAACGTTTTAGTACGAGTATCTACACCGCGATATGGGTGCATTCAGCTGGCAGATCCGGAATATTGCCTCCAAAACCCTGGTTCGAAATGCTCTCAAATGGCCACGTGCATACAACACTATCAAGGAAGTCCTACTCACTGCCTTTTCGCGGCGGGGGTGTTGTTTACGAAATTAAGAGGACGAAAAGCGAATGTCCGGCGCCTTAATCGGGTTGGTGGATGTAGAGGACCCACCCAGGACAGTTGAAAAACCCTGATTCCAAACTAATGGTAAATATGGGCTTTAGGATGCTAAGAGACCAAATAGCGTATGAACCTATTGTTGGTCACCGGCTATCATAGGACTGCATCTCCTAGCGTTGCTTCACTGCCTTATGGATTAAACTTCTAGGTTAAAGGCTCCGGGTGTGGCTCCCTGAGGAAACCACCTTATTCGGTTTAGGCACCCGGAAAGTATTCTAGCCCTCACACAAATGGGATGACGAAGTGTGTCTCATATATATTTGGAGCTTCTTTGTACCAATGTTCATGTGTTTAAACGCTCACTAGTAACTGGCTTCAAGAGATATTTCCTGGCAATCAAGTGAAAAGCAATGACCAGTGGAGTTTAACCGGGTCTGTTGTCAGATAGTAACTCGCTGAAGACATTGGTGGACGTGTCGCTCAATTTCGTGGACTGGTTGAAGTTAGACTCTAACACCGTCGGATGCCGGCTCAGTGGTCTAGAGGTTAAGCGTTCGCGCGCGAGACTGGTAGGTCCTAGGTTCGAATTTCGCAAGTCGGGATCGTGAATGTGTAGTGCTGTGGAGTCCCACAATAGGACGAGACGGCTGTCTAGTACTTCCAGGGTTTCCATGGTGGTTTAGGTTCAATTGACTCATGATCTCAACCGTTGAAATAAGTAGTTATGTTCGTAAGAGATAAGCCATCATTATAATTGTCAATCACTACCATTCAGTAATCTTTAGTGGAATCTAAACATATTTACTTTCCTTTTCAATAATTCCTGTATAAGCAAGCTATTTTATTCAATAAAAAGCTCTATTTTGATCTTTTTGATACAAGTTCCTTTGGGGAACGTGTGGGTTACATCAACAATCCGGTCTCGAGGGGAACAATCAATCGACCACATCATATCACTGAATTTCATACATTGATCATGTTAAATAGCTTAAAACTGGTTTTATTAATATAAACGAATAATTTTATGACACTCTAAGCTAGCCGATACCAAGCAATTCACTGAAGTCAATTTTCCCACGTGTAAGCGTATTGAATATTGGCAGCGTTGTAGTTGGTGAACTAGGATCTGCATAGTTTCAGGGAGTTGTATATGCATTGAAAGGTATGAAACTTCGTTGCTTAAACAACATAATAATTATTATCTTAGCACTGGCCCGACCGTTGTTGCTACCTTGACGTGGTGGTCGGGCTTGCCTATCGTGATGAAGCAACCGAGCTATACTGGCTGGAACAACCGTTCCTCAAGGTCCTACCATGTCAGACAGGTCGGTTGAAGAGCGGTAAGACTAAAAGCAACAAACCTAAGGTCCGAAGGCGAAGTCGTACTGCTGACTGTACAGAGGTGTGACAGCAGTAAGGTGTTTCCTTCAGACAACCAGCATGACAGCGATGCTGCCTTCCCACAAGGAGGGGTGGGGTTAGAAAAGGTCGACCCTAAAAATGCACACCTCACCTTACCTCACGGATTTCCGTCTCCGGCGGTAAGGCCCTTTGAAGAACGGAGCTAACATGTCAAAAACCTTCCACGGAAAGGCCGTGCGCGACCGGCCTCAAGCAGTTGTCCCTTGGGCACTGCGGTCACGCTCTCAGGTCGCCGAGACCGCCTCTAATCCAATTTCCTTTTCAGGTACCTCCAGAAGAACCCTTCCACGGTGTGGGCAACCGGGAAGTGATAACCGCCCTCATACCCCTAGCAGCACCCAAGACCACTGTATTCATAATCAACCTTCCTCTTCAATTCCTATTATTCCTCCTACATCGACTTTCAACCCTAAACTTCCTCCTTCGGCTTCTTCCTCAAGTGTCACCATAGCCAACGATTCTAGTGCTCAAAACTCTGTCCCAGGTCTACTGAAACCTCGCTCCAAACTACACATTGGAGCTTTCAACGTACGCACTTTATGTCAAATCGGTCAGCAGGCTTCCTTGGCTAAAACCCTAGAGTCTCTTTCCATCGATGTATGCTGTGTCTCCGAAACACGCATACAGGATTCCAGTGTGGTCATTCACTTGACCTCACCTCGGCAAAACGGAGAGCCAACGAGATACACCCTACGTGTATCTGGTGACCCGATGGCCAGTTCTCGTGGACTGGCAGGTGTAGGCATAGCACTAAGCATGAGGGCGGAACAAGCACTGCTAGAGTGGATCCCCATCAACAGTCGTCTATGTGCTGTTCGGCTAAACGGCTCCGTAAGAACTCGGAAGGATAGGGACACACGTCGTTGCCTTTTTGTCGTTTCTGCCTACGCTCCCACTGACTGCAGCTCCGATGAAGTGAAGGATGAATTTTACAGGAAGCTTTCTGAACTTCTTCAGAAGGCTAAACGCTCAGACATAGTACTCGTAGCAGGTGACTTTAATGCGCAGATAGGTAGCTTAAACCAAACAGAAAGGCATTTAGGTGGATATTTTAGCATTCCGGCACAGCGAACAGATAATGGTGATCGTCTGCTGCAACTGTGCTCAGACAATCGCTTATTTTTAGCAAACACAAATTTTAAGCATAAGGAGAGACATCGTCTAACATGGCGACCCCCTACACCAAACCAACGATGGACTCAAATAGACCATATTGCCATCAGTCATCGTTGGAGAGGGTCGGTAGAAGATTGTCGCTCATTCTGGAGTACCTGCTTGGACTCCGATCATGCCCTAATACGGGCACGCATCTGCTTGCGCCTCACCGGACGCAAAAAAGCCACATTAAAAAGACCAATTAAAACTGAATTGAGCAACGAGAAAACCAAAAATAGGTTCCAAGAACAACTGAGTTCACACCTAAGTAGTTCTGAACACGAGGCTGACCCAGATGTTGCTTGGAAAGACATACAAGCAGCTGTGGAAGCAGCAGTGACATCTATTAGCAACTTAAACCACAGAGTTTCAAGGAACCAGTGGATTTCTTCAAAGTCTATCACATTGATGGATTCTCGCAAATTTGTCCCATCAGGTTCCGAACATGATGAAGAGCGACAACAAATCAGATCTAGGTTAAGAAAAAGTTTAAGAAACGACCGTGAGCAGTGGTGGGCAACGAAAGCAAAAGAGATGGAAAAGGCGGCGACTATAGGGAACACAAGACAACTTTACAGACTAATAAAAGAAACTGGAATTAATAAGTCAAGTGTAAGTGAGATTATATCGGAAAAAGACGATACTCTCATCTATTCCCAGTCCAGACGTTTAGAACGATGGGCGGAACACTTTAGGGAACAGTTCAGCTGGCCTTCAGCGACTCTACAACTACCCTCCATTCTCAGACAGCGTGAATGGAACATTGAAGTAGGTCCCCCAACTCTTGCTGAAGTTCAAAAGGCTATAGATAATCTGAAACGAGGAAGGGCAGCTGGACCAGATGGACTGGTTCCAGAAGTCTTTAAAGATGGTGGTCCAATTTTAGCGATTAGGTTGACTAATATTTTAGCTAAGATCTGGGAGTTAGACGTTATTCCATCTGACTGGTCACAATCACTTATCGTCCCAATATATAAGAAAGGGTCAAAATCATCCTGCGACAACCACAGAGGGATTAGTTTAACTAATATAATATCTAAGATACTAGCCTCGATAATTATCAGACGCCTAACTAAGACTCGTGAACTGCAAACACGAGAAAACCAAGCTGGTTTCAGACCTGGTCGTGGCTGCATCGACCACATATTCACCATTCGTCAGGTTCTAGAACATAGGCACACTTATCGGCGTCCGACGATGGTGGTCTTTCTTGACTTAAAAGCAGCATTTGACTCGGTAGACCGCGAGGTTCTGTGGCAGTGTCTGTCACTGAAAGGCGTACCTCAGAAGTACATAAACCTTGTGAAGGCTCTTTACTCGAACACTACTAGTCGAGTGAGAGCTTATGGCGAACTGTCATCTACTTTTGCAACCTCAAGTGGTGTCCGTCAAGGATGTCCACTTTCCCCATTTTTGTTTAACTTCATCATAGATCTACTGATGGAAATAACTTTCTCGTCGACTGAGTTCTCGGGTATTGATCTCTTTCCAGGAGGTCCACTTATCGACTTAGAATACGCAGATGACATAGTCCTGTTTGGTGAAGACGCTGACAAAATGCAAAGTCTTCTGGTAGCACTAAGCAACAATGCCAGAATGTTTGGAATGCGCTTCTCTCCCTCGAAATGCAAGTTGTTGCTTCAGGACTGGTCTGCGTTAACACCTGAACTAAGGATAGGGAGTGAAGTAGTCGAACGCGTTGACAACTTCACTTATCTTGGAAGTCTGATCAGCCCTAATGGGTTGGTATCGGACGAAATCTCAGCACGGATTCGAAAAGCTCGTTTGGATTTTGCCAACTTACGTCACCTGTGGCGAAGGCGAGATATCCGTCTATCAATAAAAGGACGAGTATACTGCGCGGCAGTCCGTTCTGTTTTACTTTACGGTAGCGAAACATGGCCATTAAGAGTAGAAGACACTCGTAAGCTGCTAGTATTTGACCACAGATGCCTTAGAAATATTGCTGGCGTCTGCTGGGATAATCGGGTAAGTAATAGTGAGGTTAGACGCAGGGTATTAGGAAAGGATGGTAAATCAGTTGATGAGGTTATGAATCTTCATCGACTGAGATGGTTGGGCCACGTGTTACGTATGCCTGAACACCGATTACCACGACGTGCAATGCTATCCGGTGTTGGGGATGGTTGGAAGAAAGTTAGGGGCGGCCAAACCAAAACGTGGCATCAGTGCTTGAAGTCACTAACTTCTAATCTGAGCCATGTTGGTAGATGCAGACTACTTGGTTGGGGTCCGCGTGACTATCGTAACCAATGGTTGGAGACTCTGGGTGACATGGCTCAGAATCGATCACAATGGCGTCGGTGTATACACTCGGTTTCTTCCCTTAAACTAAGAGATTAAAAGCGCTTCATATCTTTCTTTCTACTAACCAATTCTTTCTTCTTGTACTATATCTCTATATCCAATCTTTCTCTTATATATTACCACCTTTTACCTAACCACTGTTATGAATCCGGTGTTCATCTTGTTGTGCTGATGCGGTATGGCAACCTGGACCGATGCACATAAGTGCATGGTTCTACGTTGTAGCTGACTGACTGACTGATCTTAGCACTGGACTTATCCATATTTTTAAGGCACACTTCATTGAGCTGTTCCCACTTCATGATCACCACAATGTTTACCTCTATTTAGTGTTTTTTGATTAAGACGAGAGGTGGGAACCAACAGTCAGTCAGCCATATCGATGCGCATTTCGTTTTATTCAGACATTCACACCCGGGCTAACCTGTATAGTCCCACAGATGTTTATCCAGAGTCACTGCTTACAGGCGGTGTCACGCAATTGTTCAGTTACACGGAAGGTTAAAACACTGGATTTTCGATTATTAGACTGTAGGTTTTAGACTAACTCCATCTTCTTTTATTTAGGCAGCCATGTAACACTACCAACTGTCACAGAAAACATCTGATTAAAAGTCAATCATATGGAATATTATGTCAACCTGACTTAATGATCACACCACTTGACCAAAAAAATGAGTTGCAGGTTCGAGCCCTGCTACATTTACTTTCTATCAGGATAGCTTGGAAGTATAAGGACCAAGACTATGTGATTCACTTGTGCCATTAATATCAGTTAACTATCTTAGAGACAGTGTTAACTTGCAACATATGTGAGCAAATATGAAGCGGCCATAAAGAATAAATTAAATTAGTTGACAGAAAGCTTTAAATTATCCATGCTCTGTATATTTTAAGTATGGAAGTAACCCTGATAAGATAGCTGAGAACTGGTCACAGAGACTTAGTTGCACTTAATCTTGTCATTTCCCACCATAGATCGTGAGTCTCAATATTTCTCCACACAGACCTTATCATTCCCATAACCATTACTACTACTTTCATTTTCCTGTTATTTCTCCATGGATTGGCATAAATATGTTCCCGGCTTTACGGTATGACTAAATGAGTTCAAACGATACTTAAGTCATTTTAGAAATAAAAATTATAAATATTCACTATTTTAACTACGGGAAAAAGGTGTGCACTGATGAATGGTCTCATGCTAGAAAGAAGTTTTTTAGACTACCCCATAGACTTTCAATTGTCCTCTGACTGATATCAATCATCTATAGGGACAATATTCAAATAAAAAACTAGTCACAACTAATCCCTTAACTGAAGTAGAAATTTAGCAATTCTACTTTACTGTCTTATAAATTCCATCACTATTGACATTTTGTTTTTCAAAAAAACTTACAATGAAGGATCAGTGTTAAAACCGATAATTGGTTTATTAGGATGTAGAATTTTACTAGCACCAAGGAGAAATGTTCCATCACCACCAGCAGTAAAAACAACATCTGCCCAATTAACAGAATCCACTGAGTAATCATGACGATCCACAATATGTACTTCTAAACCATGGTCTCTAGATATATATACACATTTTAAAAACAAAGAAAGATGTGCATATTTATTAAATAGCCACAGTTACTAACTAAATAACTCATAAATCAACACTGCATGAAATAAAAAAACCTATATCACATATAAGTAAGGTCTATAAACAAGTACTGCTAACAAAATTGAGAATGAACATATCGTAAAAATATTACTATTAATTTCACTAAAATAAAAAATAAAATGTATCTATCAACAGGTTAAGCCTACTATATTGAAGAGTTGTCGCCTGAAATCTTGACTTGTGACAATGTCGCGAAGAAACAAGTATGTAACTCATTAATAAGAACAATAGTATATTTCTAATGATTTATTTATTTTAACACATAGATATTGGCACAAGAAGGTACCAAATACATATGCGCCACACAAAACTCATTTGATATATGTGACGGCTTGTGATACTGCCCGGGTGCCCAAACCGAAGCAGGTAATTTCCCATCCTCACCACTACAATATTCTTAAAATACACGAGCAATTCTTCGAAGACACCTATGATTGAATACTAGTAACCTACGAATATCCTCTACTCATAATAGCCACGTTTCACAACTATGAAGTTCGGTGGATTGAAGTGTTGCACGCTAAACTTGTACTTTTGTTGGCAAACGGATGTCCCGCCTTCGCCACAAGCGACGCAAGTTGACAAACGCCAATCGAGCTTTTTGAATCCATGCCGAGATTTCGTCAGACACCAACCCATCGGGACTAATGAGACTATCATGATAAGCGGACGGTCGAAGCACCCTACTCTCCCACTTACTAATATTAGTTCAGGCCCTGATAAAGTCCAGTCTTGAAGCAGCATTTGACATTTTAAGTGAAACAATCGCATCCCAAACATGCTGGTGTTGCTCTCTAAGGTGGTCAGAAGACCCAGCATTTTGTCAACGTCTTCACCAAACAAAACTATATCATTTGCGTATTCTAAGTCAGCAAGTGAAACTCTTATTGAAAGATCAGCTACTGAAAAGTCAGACGATGAGAGCATTATATCTTAACAGACATCTATGACAAAGTCGAATGAAAATAGAAAAAGTAGACAACACATCTTCAGCTTTTGTTATCCACGACTGCCCATAATCATTGAGTAGCCTTTTCATCAATCTGCGATAATTGAATTTCTGACGTTTCTTGGCTTAGTGTAAATAGCTTCTTCAGAGAAATAATGAATAACTAAGTTAAATCGACACTAATGAACTTACAAGCCATTTTAACTCTACGCTATACATACCATCAGATTGTCTACACCCACCAACACATAGATGTACATTTCAAGTAGGATGTACTTGAACGAAATGACGTGACATTCTCATAACTATGCTGATGGTACTAAAAATTTTATTCTTTGAGTGGTTCGTACAATTTAAACTAATGTTAAAGTTATTTATTCACCTATTTATTCTCTGAAAAATGGCTTACACGGAGCAGCGAAACGTCAGAAAATCAATTTCCTGTTGATCGGGATCTTACAAATACATCATTATTTTCATTAATAACAATGTATCCAATGCTGAATTTATTTGAAATTAACAAGGCAAACCTTGATAGTTGTGCTTGCTAATGATTTTGCTACTGAAAAGCAAATAGTTCATACACAATGACAAATGATTCACGAGTAAATGTGATGTTATTAGGTTTATGGTAAGAACAACTCAGCTAGTTAAGTAAACGGATACTTCGCAAAACAATTCTGCATTTAGATTTATTTTTGATACTGAAATAACTAACCATTCAATGTTAGACCATCATTTAAAAACTGGAAGCACTTGACGGTCTTTTCATCCTGCTATGGGAGTCCTCAGTGTCAGTGAACATTCACAACTCCCCAAGCAGAAGTCAAACTACGAACTTTCGGTCCTGCACTCAACATCATGGATTGATTGGAGTTAGACATTAACACCACCAGATGCCGACTTAGTAGTCTGTCGATTAAGGTTTTGCGCGCGAGACCGAAAGACTTGGATCAGACTCCCGCGCGTGGAGTCACTGCTTATGAGAGACGTTTATCAAAAGAAAAACAACTAGCTTTGGGATTAGTGCTTGGTAGGCAGGAAAAAAATTCCAGATTGTTCGGACTATTATTAACATTGCACTGAAATCATGAAATAATCTCGAGCGCGAAGTCGTAAATGAGCATTACTGAGGAACCCAATACTAAGACGAATCGGCCGGCACTTTTTAAAGATTGTGGTGACTTTCTGGCTAAGGAACTGACTGTGTTGTTTACAAAGGTCTGGGAACTAGAGAGTGTACCAACGTCATGGAATGAGTCGATAGTTGTCCCTGTCTAATCCTGTACTCACCCTGGATGGTGAGCAGATAGAAGTAGTCGAGAAGTTCGTGTATCTAAGTAGCTGCATACGTGCTGGTGGTGGTGTGAGTGATGAGATCAACGCACGTATAGTGAAAGCCAGAGCGGCTTATGGCAATCTGGGCCATCTTTGGCGCCTTCGTGATGTCAGTCTGGCTGTAAAAGGTCGGATCTACAACGCGTCAGTAAGAGCAGTGCTGTTCTATGCTTGTGAAACCTGGCCTCTCCGAGTTGAGGATGTTAGACGACTCTCTGTGCTTGATCATCGTTGTCTCCGAAGGATTGCTGACATCCAATGGCAACACCATGTTAGTAATGGAGAGGTTCGGCATCGTGTGTTCGGGTGCAGAGACGATAATGCAATTGGTGTCACCATCTTGAAACACCGACTTCGGTGGCTTGGACATGTTCTACGAATGTCGTCCCATAGAATTCCATGTCGTGCATTATTTGCAGACTCTGGGACTGGTTGGAAAAAGCAGAGAGGTGGTCAGTGTATGACATGGTGTCGTGGCATGAAAGAAAGCTGCAAAGGACTGGCTTGTGTTGGTCCTTCACGACTTCCTGGTTGGGGTTCTAGAGATGATGCAACACAGTGGCTAGAGACGTTATCAGATATGACTCAGAATAGAAGCCAACGGCGATCCTGCTGTAACTTTCTTTTACTTTCTTCATAAAAAGTGGCTGTATCTTCCTTAAATGAGAGATTTCTTCTGGTTGTACCTTTCCGTTTCCCCCATTATTATTATTATTATTATTATTATTATTATTATTATTATTATTATTATTATTATTATTACACTACCATACACTTATCTGTGATTGTTCTTTTTATTCTTTTACGCCCCTCAACTTCCTTTTTTTCTCTTCCCATTCTCATTATTTTGTATGGCGCATATATATATATATCTGATGCCCTCTTGAACCAATATTTATGTGTTCAAATAAATAAATAAAATTTCCGATACTTCCGTTGTTATTATCCAAAGTTGAATCGCATCAGTCTCTAGTGACATGAACTCGAGAGAATACCTCAACAAAAAGTTTATCATATTTTTGTGATGCGCCTAAGCGTAGTGTTACGATAATGTAATAGGAAGACGGAGATTATCAGATAGTCTGATAATCTCCGTCTTCTTATTACATTATCGAAATCTATCAAAGAGACTAATTGCTCTAAGAATAGAATTTAGGACGCGTTTCGCCATATTTATTTAAACACATGAGCATTGGTACAAAGAAGCTCCAAATATATATGAGACACACTTCGTCATCCCATTTGTGTGAGGGCTAGAATACTTTCCGGGTGCCTAAACCGAATAAGGTGGTTTCCTCAGGGAGCCACACCCGGAGCCTTTAACCTAGAGGTTTAATCCATAAGGCAGTGAAGCAACGCTAGGAGATGCAGTCCTATGATAGCCGGTGACCAACAATAGGTTCATACGCTATTTGGTCTCTTAGCATCCTAAAGCCCATATTTACCATTAGTTTGGAATCAGGGTTTTTCAACTGTCCTGGGTGGGTCCTCTACATCCACCAACCCGATTAAGGCGCCGGACATTCGCTTTTCGTCCTCTTAATTTCGTAAACAACACCCCCGCCGCGAAAAGGCAGTGAGTAGGACTTCCTTGATAGTGTTGTATGCACGTGGCCATTTGAGAGCATTTCGAACCAGGGTTTTGGAGGCAATATTCCGGATCTGCCAGCTGAATGCACCCATATCGCGGTGTAGATACTCGTACTAAAACGTTAGCACTACCTATAACTTCAAATTCCAAACCCTCAGTCAGCTGCAACGTAGGACCAGGCATCTCTATGCATCAGTACAAATTGCCATACCTCATCAGCGCGACAAGATGAACACCAAATTCGTAGAAGCAGTTACTTCAGTGTTAGTAATATATATATACGGGTTGTATATAAGGATATGATACAGAGAGACAATTAGTTTGTAAAAAGAAATGTATAAAGTAATTTTATTCTCACGGTTTATGAAAAGACAAAAAGTGTATACACCTACACCATCATGATCGAATCTGAGCCATGTCACCCAAAGTGTCCAACTATTGGTCACGATGGTCGCGCGGACCCAGGCTGCTCATACCGGTCAAACGTTATTGGTTAGAAAAGTGTGAAGATTGTACAGTCGTATTTCGATTGGTGGATAAATCACGTGATAACTGGCCGGATATAATGTCATAACATAATGAACTGCTGTGCAGTAAGCTCGTCCCTTAATTGATAGACGGATATCTCACGTTCTCCATAGGCGATGTAAGTTGGCAAAAACCAAACGAGCTAGTTGAATTCATGTAGAGATTTCACCAGACACCAACCCATTAGGACTAATCAAACTTCCAAGACAAGTGAAGTTGTCGACGCGTTTGGCTACTTCAGTCCCTGCCCTTAGTTCAGTTGTTGACGCAAAACAGTTCAAACCCTCACGCGTAATAAATATAATACAAGTTGGACAAGTTGTCATATATCCAGTCTGATTAGCTTAAAGAATAGAGCATTGGCTTTTGAATGGAAAAGTAGTCAGTTCAAGTTTCAGCGAGAACGCCAATAATGAAATATACCTATATCTAGCTGAGAAGATCACAACAGAACGAAAGGCACACCTTAAAGCCTCTTGTTAGCTACAACCCGGAAATATAATGAAGATTGTCAAGATAATAACTGGAACATTTATGTCACAGGTTTTCGAATCCTATTACTATTGTTTAGTCATAACATATGAGAAACTTTCCGGCTATCTAGCACTAAGACATCGAACTTTAAACACAACTAATTCTGAACTACGAAATAATAAACTTTGATTTTAATCTACGTATCTGGTTGCGAGAGATAAATACGATTTCCTACTAACACAACTCGTATTTGGTACGAACTACAAGCATAAGTATACTTATGAAGTTGTTATTGCGTATTTTTATACTGATTAATTTTCCACGTATAGTATTAATTAAAGTTGAGAAAACATACGAAATAATGTGTATTATATGCACATCTCGAGTACTCATGTTCTTACAACCATTAGCGCAGAATAATTAAATTTTGTGCAAATACGATAAAAATAAATTAAGGTTAAGTTAACAATGGTGAAATAAGATGGAGTCTAAAAGAATTGTTTAATAATTTAATGTAGATTTTAAAAGCAGTTGACAAACTGACACGATGCCTAAAGATTTAACCTAATAATCAGGTATTAATCGACTGACAGAACTCAATAAAACTCAATATTGATAAAAATGGGAGACAAAATAAATATACGCTACACAAATAAGGAAATGAAATCGTGCAGAAATGAAGGGAGGAAAGTAAGATTAATCTTAATATATAAGTGGATGAAAATAAGTGAACTAGCATAGTTTATAATAGCAAAGATGGTTATGATACAAAAAATAAAACCAGGGAGAATCATTTCAGTCGAATCTACTTTATGAACAATATAAAGGAAAACTACAGCATGGTTGTCACTGGCTTATATTCTGAGCCTAGTCTGATAACGGGCCAGGCTACCGAGTTACTCTGTCTCTAAGATACCAACCGGCGAGTCGTGATGTACAGACAGATACCAACCCTATACAACTTTCTTTCATACCATGGTGCTATGTAATAAACTGGTTATCTCCGCCTTTTTCATTGTCCCAGCATCGATAAACGATGCAAGATGAGGAAGCCGCTCAGTTGACACTCATAATACATTTTTAAGCCACTGAGGTCGGTAATCCAATATGGTTGCATGAATTTAGTTATCGTCACTAAGCCCGAAGACATACCTAGATCTCAGGATTACTAATATAGTATTGCCACTGGACATAAGTAATCCTTCGAAGGCAACAACCTTTGAACAAAGAGTCGCCTAACATCCTCAACTCAGAGAGTTCAGGTCACACCGAGAAACAGATAAACTGCTCTAACCGGCGAGTTATGAACCCGACCTTTTACATATATCCCAAAATTACTAGGTGTTAAGTGCATTCCATACCTAGGGATAATACGTGCCAAATGATGGTTTGATTTGCATAATTTGAGTGTCATCGCAAAGAAATACAATATCATCGGCATGCTCAAAATCAAAAGGTCTTTGTCCAATTAGCAGATTCACACCAACACCAAAGTCGAGGAATAATGGTGATAATTGGCTACTATTTCTAACCATACAGATGGAACGGAACAATAGGAAGGAGGCATATGAACACCTGAACCCCCTGGTACCGCCGCTGGTAAAGTTCACCCTCCCTCTCGAAATGCCCTATTATAACTACGCATTTATGGCTACTTCCAGAAAAGTCCTGCTCACTTCTTTCTTGTGGCTAGTGTTATTCGAGAAAATGAAAGGAAAAAAGAACATCTGGCGCCTCAATCGGGTTGATGGATACGGAGGATCCACCTAGGAAAGTTAAAAAACCCGGACTCAAAACTAATCGGCTCCAAGATTATGAGGGATCAAATGACATCTAAAGATATCTTTGGTTACCCTCTATCGTGGGAGTGCATCTCATGATGTCCCTTTACTGCCTTGTGAATTAGACCTATAGGTCAAAAACTCTAAGAGTGGCCTACTAAAATATTATCTAATTCGATCTGGGCACCCAGGAAGTATCCCAGCCCACCGACAAGTATGATAAGGAATGATTCTGAGGCAACCACTCAATAAACTTTCAGAACAAAAAACATCTTAAGGAAGTAAGTAAATGTCACCTCACCTTAAAGCATTTTTCAATTCAAATAATTTCGCATAATGTGTTTCATGCCGAGCGATCAGAAGACCAGGGTTAAAACCTCTTCTTTCTATCTAAATTAATTACACTGTAATAATGGGGATAATAATTAGCATACAGACGTTTTTAATTGGTCATCATTCAAATAAGTTTCCATTGACTTTTCACAATCGTATTTGGATAATTTAGCCAATATTAGCGCAGTTTTGGGCTTAAACGCTGACAATTGCTCCGACGACACAGCAGACGACCTGCACAGATTTATTAGATATCTAACGTCAGCACTTCGAGTCAACGAACTACATGAGAGCATATTCTCTGGATAGACAAGCAATAAGAGGAAAATAAGTAGGTTGACTTTGTCAAACACTATTGTTTATTTAGTTATGTAAAAAACGTGGATAAATATAAAGACAAATATGTTAGTAGATTTTTACGGTTTAGTTACACCATATTGAGAATACGGAAAGGATTTTGATGCAGCCCGATTCGTGAATTACAATAAATATGTTTCACGATAAACGTCAGTCTGTATTTTTTATATGATTATAAAAATACTTTATGTAGTGAAAGGCACAAAGTGTATTGAACAATGGCAAAATAATGAGTGTTAGTTTTTAGGCCTGCTAATTTCCACTTAAGCAAACAAATATACAGATCATATTGACGTCTAAACAAATATACAGTTGTATTCGAGTACATCACAGTGGACTGGTGGTATGACATTAAAGTGGAACAAGGATACAAGTACATCAAACCCAACAATACTATTGTAGTTCCTTTCGAACTATATAAATGTATATCCTTTAATATTGTCATCATTTACATTAATATCATCATTTAAGATCATTTACTTTATTTCCTAGTAATTTACCTTTGAAACTCAAATGAAGTATCGCTACTTGGGCCTACGAATATTGGTGCCAGACCCTACGATGTTTATGATTGGCAACCAAGTTCTTTAAAAAATTAAAGCTAATTTTGGGTATATTAAAAGCTATACAGAATTTCAGACGAAATCAGAATTAGATACTTTGAGTAACTCAGTAGAAAACATCTTACTAGTACTCATTGTGAAGGTTTATCCATAATACTACATTGAATAGTTGTTTGATTTCAGTCAGTTTTTTAAAATCGAGAACGGTTTAGTGACTTAGTCATACGACAGAGAAAATTTCTCCTTGAAACTGAAACAAATATTCATTTTTTATCCCATAAGCCTTCATGTTTAATCCGTCGATCTATTTTTTTAATAGGTGTAACACATAAGACTTGTTATCCTGAAATTTGAAACATTATTGGAGTATCGAAATATGGAAACTATATTATTTATCTATTGAAAAACAGAGGCTGCAATAAGTATTTTCTCACAGATACATGAACTCAAGTGTGGTTAATTGCTTGAGGCTAAGGTTGTTCTTGGGTTACTAAATTATACACAGTGTTTCGGTAGGTATGCCAACTATTATTAGGTTGTGCAGCCTGACAATTTATATCTTTGAAATCTGAAGTGACGCTTCAAGATCGTTCTGAACTGATACTTAGTCTAAGCATTCGGGGTAAGGTGGTTAGTTCCAATAATTAGTATACTTCGCTCACGGATTTACTGTGATAAGCTAGCCGATAGCAGAATTTCGGATACATACATATTACATTGTGCTATTTATCAATATCACATTTTAATAGACTCGTGAAACATAACTCCATTGGAAAAGTGAAAGATAACATAAAACCTGAAGTATTGGATCGTTGGATTTTTTAACCACTGTTAACACACATAGGGCGAGAGTGAGAGATGATGTGGTTTGGAATAGTTTCATAAAATATTTAAACAAGACAGCTATTTTTGCATATATGCACCGAATAAAATAGTTGGATAATTGCGTATATGTAGTAGCAGTCACAGTAAATGCGAAAGCAAAATAAGCATTCAAGCTTAAACCAATCAACACTTATTTCATTCGTCTTGTATAACATTTACACTTAAAAATCCAGTTTCAAGAACTTTCATACAAAACCTTTAAATGTCTAAAGCCAAATATTCCAGAAAGTTAGCACGTCCATAGTGAACACACCACTTTTTAGCATTTGTTTTGGCACCATGATGCAGTATTCTCAACAGACGTTATGTAAGCTTGATTAATGGAGTCGATATTAAATCTGATAGATGTGGCAATACATACTTTGCATCATAAAATCACTGTCATTTATCTATAAAAGATTTTTCAATAGTGCAACACAATAAGGGACTTGTAACCGCAACTTCACTCATAGGCGTTCTTGTGATTTAAATATTTTCTCATATCATAGAATCTGTAGAAGAGTAACATTAGCTAGTGAAGCTCTGAACTTTTTATATTTTTCTGTAATGTGACTTTTGTTTTGACCTCATGCTAATACCACAGAAACAAGGCACCGACCCGCTGACTGGTAATACCATTCTTAATTAGTTTAAACATGTAAGTGACAACACACCCGAGCTCCCAAGTTTGGGGAAAACCGCGAAGTCAAGTGACCTTCACCAATGCTAAAGGGGATTTTTGGGGAAATATTGGGAATTTCCCCATGTTTGGAGGAATTCCGGGGCTTTTGTGCCATTTCCCCAAAGTTTTATATGGCGGCTTTCTCTAAATGGGTCAAATTTTCCCCAAAATTGAGAGCTCGAGCAAATACCGGAAATAACATTTTAACTAAGATAAACTCAAAAAGTTTGTTGTTTGGTTCTTGAGAATGAATGAGTGTACAACATCGCGCGAGCTTGATAGGGCATGTACACAAGATAGTCGTTTAGCTTTACTGTGCCTTGGTGAATAGAAACTTAGCTAACCACAAGATACAAAATATCAATGAGTTCTAGTTGAAATAATATATTCATTCAAATGTAGCACCAAAGTTACTTACATAAAATATGGTTAACGTCACTTCTAACACAATGCATATGAAAATAGCAGAGCCTAAGTGAAAAAACAGCTTCGGGACTAGGAGCGGACCATAACACGACCTTGAAACCAGCTTTCCGCGTGTTTCTTTCGATACTCAACATTCTGTATTAAGTTTACATAAACCTCTATAATATCCATCGTATTTATTTTAGATAACCCGAATTAAGCGCATTATATTCGATCTCACCCGATACTTAACTTTATTTTCTCCTTCAAGTCACATAGTATACTTTCATACTTAGTTATCCAACATACGCAGAATCTTTGTCACAAGCTGATCAATTTATTTGCTCTTACTTCTTGCTTCGATACGGTTCCAACTATTTGGTAATTTCCAATGAGCAATAGTCTAGTCGCTCGACCGCACTAATTCTTGTCAGTTTGGCAGTTATTTGTTCAAATGGTTCAAATGGTTGTGGACGGAATAGAAGAAGCTTTCGCTTAACAGGCTTCCGTGTCTAGTAGCAGGGGATCACCAAATCCTCCAGGCAGGAACCTAGGTATGTTAACAGTAAAAGAGGAAAAGAAATTGGTAAATCATAGTATGATACTCTCCTTGGTCCTTAAGAACAGGTCAAGTTGCCTCTTGAAGGACTCCTGAGAAGTCGCTTGGACTAGCTCGGCCGGCAGAGAATTCCAGCTTTTGACAACTCTTAAGAAGTAGAAGTTGTGTCTACATCCCGTCTTGCTATGTTGAGTTTCCAGTTTCTGGGTGTTACCCCTTAAGTTAGTATTCGAACTAAGCTTGAGTAGGTGTTTAAGAGGATGTCCAGAAGTGTTAAGAATACTATAAGCCATTAATAAATCACCTCTAAGACGCCTATACTCTAATGGGTAAAGGTCTAGTGAATGGAGGCGTTCTTCTTAAGGCTTAGATTTGAGTCCGCGAACTGATTTCGTGGCTCGCCGTTGGATACGCTCCAAAGTGACCCTGTCCTTTTGGAGTGAGGGGGGGAGTACTATATTTCCGTGCTCTAAATGGGGACGGATAAAACTATTGAAGATTGTATGGAAAGTTCTTCCGTCAAACTGGCCAAAAATGTTACCAGTGCAAGGTTTGCTCGGAAGGCATTTTTGTCACAATTAGCGTAAGACTTTAAATCATGGGGCACCAGGACTCCTAAATCTTTTTCGACTTGAGATACTACTAGAGAGGAATTTCTTAAGTTATAACTGTAGTCTGCTACATGTCGCAGATGGACTACTTTACACTTTGAAGTGTTAAACGTAAGTCCGTTATCATCTGCCCAACTTTGAAGTCGAGTCAGATCCTCCTGAAGTGCCTGTGTATCGTCTTGGTTGCGTATCTCTTTCCAAAGTTTCACGTCATCGGCAAAAAGTAATAAGTCTGACGTTACCTGTTGAGGAAGATCGTTTATGTAGATCAAGAAGATGATAGGCCCTAATACTGGGCCTTGGGGAACCCCACTAGGACATTCCATAGCCTGAGATAAAGTGAAATTAACCCTAACCTTAAAGCGTCGATTTTCTAGGTATGAAGTAAGCCAATCGATTAGAGGTGGTTTGATACCTAGTCGTTTGAGCTTATTGATAAGACACAAGTGGTTAACTTTATCAAAAGCTTTTGAGAAATCAAGGTATATGATATCAATTTTTCCCTTGCGATCAAGGTTGCTTGTCCATCTGTCCACCTCAGTCAGCAGGTTGGTTATACAAGAGTAACCCTTCCTGAAACCATGCTGTTGGGGTGAGAAGAAATTTAAGGACAGTAGATAATCGTTTAAACCATCGCATATCAGGGACTCCATGAGTTTTGAAGGTAATGACAGAAGAGCCACCGGCCGATAACTTGAAGGTTCATTGCGTCGACCCCCTTTGAAAATTGGTGTGATGTGAGCCAACTTCCAATTTTCCGGTAGTTTGACTTGGCTTAGCGAGTGTGAAAACATCACGCTAAGCGGCGTTGCCAGGATTGAGGCTGCCTCCCTCAGTATGGCAGAATGAACCATATCCGGGTCAGGAGAAGTATCTAGTCTTAAGTGCTGCAGTTTCCGGAACACCAAGTCAGCGCTTAGGTCCACTTCGGAAAGCCCTGTGGAATCACAGGTGAAACTGTCGTCAATAGAGTTGATGTCAGCCGGCTGAAATGTTTGAGAGTAATGTGCCGCCAGAAGGTTAGTGGCGTCACCATCGTTGTTGGTTGGGCCGTTAAGACCTAGCAGTTGAGAAACTCCTGTTTTGGCTTGACGAAGAGAGGCTGCATAACGGAATAGGCTTCTAGGGTTCGAGGCAAATTTGTCTATAAGCTTTGTCTGATAATGAAGCCTGTCTTCTCTTATAGCCTTCGTGCATATGTTCCTGATATGTTTGTATTGCCTATACGTTCCGTCCTTGTCAGTTCGTTTGTATTCCGCCCAACAGTGCCTTTTACGGCTTAGCAGGCGAAGGGTACGGTTCTTGATTATTGTAGGTGGCTTACAGCTTTTGGGAACCGTTCGAGGAACTGAACGGTTTGTAGCACATAAGAGCGTGTGCAGTAAGAAGTCCCAACGACCGTCCACATCGAATTGGGGGTGAACATCCCAAACCACCTGTTGTAGATAGTCGTGTAGAGCTGGCACATTCAGCCGTTTAAAATTCCAACGCAGATTATTGTTGGGATACCTTAGCTTAGTTTTGGTGACAAAACTGAAGGCTATGACGGCATGATCGCTCTTTCTCAGAGGAGCCAGGATTGAGAGGTTGTCAACTAGGAATTCTTCGTTTGTGAATACACAGTCTAACCGCGATGGTGTCTGACTGTTTCTCCAACGAGTTGCCGACCTCACATTTTCATATAAGCCCAAGTCATCGATGAGGTTGAAGAACCGAGCTTCAATTGAGTTGTCGCCTCCAGTATACGTGTGTTCCACGAAGCTGACTCTAGGAAGATTAAAGTCCTCTAGAATCAGGATGTGTGTGAAACCGAGACGAGTAGAGCGGGATAGTCCATCCAGCATACGACTATCGTACTCGATGTCAGCAGTTGGCTTCCTGTAAATGACACCGACTAGACACCTCGAAGTGCTAGACAATCTTACAGAGCACCATATGGATTCCTCAAGATTGTTAAACTCGAGATTGTGAACTTGGTGCACCTCCAAGCAAGAGCTTATGTATATGGCTACTCCGCCCCCAATTCCTGTTGTTTTGTCGTTGCGGAACAAAGTCATCCCTGATAATGCTAACTCTTGGTCCGAGAACTGAGAAGATATCCAGGTTTCAGATATTCCTATCAGGTGGGCTTTATTAGAGTTGCAAAGTTCACGTAATTCATCCAGTTTGTTTGGTAGACTCGAGGCGTTCATATATAAGCAGTTTATGCTTTCAGTTCGGAACGCGTGAGCTTCGTCCTGTTTTTCTGTATGAGCCTTATGTGAATGGACAGGTAGCCCACCTATGTGAGGTTTACCGAGGTGGTAGGCCCTGTCCTTTACACGTTTCTTTTATCGTTTAGACAATCCACAAGTGGAATGGTCAGCTCAAACTTGCCTTTGTGCTTGGTCCTGGCTTCATACGGCCTGTCCGGGTGCATGTGGATTCCAGGTGGCAATCGATGTTTGTTGGCACGAAATGCTTCCAGAACTGCAGCCGCCATGTGGGAAGATGGGAAGGTTATCTTCATTAGACGGGGTCTAAGATCACTGTCCTTCTTGGCTAATCTCGTCACATGCTGAGTCAATATGTGTTTGAGCCTCAAGGACTGTTTGATGAATTTCCATTCCCTGATGTCAGAATTTGATTGAGTAGGGTCTGCATTCTCCGATACACCTTGCACAATTATGTTTCTTCCGCGTAAAAACTTCTCACGAGATTCTTTAGGGATGTTTCGTATGATATTGCGCTCATAGAACGGTATATCGGGCAATATTCTTATGTTACCATCTGATTTCAGCAAGTGACTTGCTAGTAAGACGTTCTCTACATCGGTAGCATTCTTAAGTGTTACTCGGAGAAGCCTTGGTGATTTAGATGCTTAGAGTCCTTTCCTCTAGAGAGCCGGGTGACCATCAAAGGCTCTATTCTAGGAAGTTCTAGCTTCTTGTTCAATTCACCCCAGAGCATCCTGTCGTTTTTGTCTTGCAGACTGAGAGGAAGGTCAGGATTATCAACGAGGTTCATGATAATGGGAGAGTCGGCACGAACTGTTGTTAATTTAGCAGGTTTCACGGCGGATTCATGTTTAATGACTTGCTGTTTGGAGGTCAGTGTGCGTTTATGAGGCTTGTGCTCTTTTTTGACCGGACGAACAGTCTTGGGAGTAGACTGTGCGACCAAATCTCCAGTTAATTTCTGTACAGCAACACTTAGGTTGCTCGGCTTAGGCGGTGATGCCTGGTTCTTTTGGGCTTTCTTAACTTGGGTCGAATCACCTACAGGGTTTTTGGGAACCACTGTTGAGTTCAGGGACCCTGAGCTGGGAGACCCGAGTTTGCTTAGGGAGTCTAATACCTTCGACTTAATGATGGTGCTGAGCCTCGACATGTCATCATTAGTGTTGATGGATGCTCCATCGACGGTATACCTATCGACATCCCTGTTTTTGTATCCGTCGCACGCTCTTGTTTGTCTACCGGTTTTCTTACTGCCGTTGTCCAAGTTAACTGACAACTTGTTCCGAAGACTTGTCAGTAGGACAATGATGTTGCTCAGCAAAACTACAGCATCCGTGCTGCACGTGACACATACCCATTTTTGGTCTGACTTGCTGAGTCTGTTGTAAGCAGTTGATGTCAGATCTGTGCATGCTTCGTGGAACCAACCTTTGCAGTTGTCGCACTGCATGCCAGTTGCAACAGCAAAACGGCATCCCGGACGTTTGCATGAGTTTTTCATGACTATGTTGAAGCGAAATATGTTATAGATGCTTGCAAGAGCCTAAGACCTTTAAAAAACACTAAAAAGCACACTGAAAACGGACAAAAATGGATAAAACGAGTGTTATAAACTGAAACTAGTCTATACGTGAAAAACAAAAACAAACCGAATGGTAAACTGAGGCAAAACCACAGGTAACTATTAAATATGGTAAAACTAAAAAAAATAGTAATCTACCGAACGTATAGCTCAGGATAGATTCTTTAGAACTGAAATGGTACTTTTGTTGCGTAAGAACACAGCAAAAGTTTGATAAATGCAAATCACGTTAGTACTAAACTTCCCGTTCGAAAAGCGCGCGAGATTGCTAGATTTGTATATCTCATAGCTTGAGTGTGTAAGTTTGTTTCAAGATTGTGAGGTTCCTGGATATCAGCAACTATCACTTCACCAAGAAGGAGATTGGCTGGTTGCAGTGTAGAAGTAATGAACTGATAATTCGAATGCTAAGAGGAAACGATTATTTCAAGAATAAATCGTCAGTTTCCTAAATTGATAATATGTAGAAAGGCGGAATAAAAAAAATAACGAGAGACGAGGGTGATACTAAGAGATACAGGAAGTAAATACCGGTATACAACAACGATAGCCGTGGTAATTTATGAGACATTTATCAGACATGGCTGGTTCAATGCGGAGATGTTAATCTGTAGGTGAATATGTGTTTATGAATTCTCCTCTCAAAGCTATCCACTATCCAGGTAATTCGGCGTACCTAATATGTTGCATGACATCACCAGATCACCTCTTATTCTCATATAGCTCAACGACAACAAATTCACGTGTTGTAGTGCGTCCTCATAAGATCCATGTTTTAGACCTATCAGCTACCTGGTACCAATTTCCGTACCTGGTCCAGAAAACTTATATTTCTTACAAAGAGATAGGAGCAATAATATTGTGGATCTCAAGATGAGGCCATGTGTACGTTATAATCAGTGTCAAGAACAACCCCGGAGTGATTTCCTTAATTAGTCTACACAGCTGGTTGAGGGTTAAGTTTGTCGTGGCTGCATACCCAATGTGGTTTCAGTTGTTTTCCAAGCTCTCCCTGGTTTGAAACTCGTGATCACGCTCTGAGATGGCAAATGGAAACGTATATTTGTGTGGGTAGTAGTGGCGTGTGTCAAATGAGGCAGAATGTTTATGACAGGACATTTCGACGGGTTTGGTTTTAACCTGTTGTCCTTTACCGATTACTGTTTATGAGGCTCCAGATCCTTGTGTTGTCTGCATAGATCAGTGCCACTGCGTTAATTCCATAGGACAGGTCGTAGGAATGGACTTGTTAAACCTATCTTTGTACTGCATTGAGACATTTGTGGGGTAATATGTCAAAGGTTTTTGAGAAATCGAGCAATATTACATGAATAAGTATCTTATGGTCTCCACAGGTCTACTGGTTTTCACATGCTATTAGTACAATGAACGTACAGGACATGGGCATAGGCATATTCATCGAAAAGCTGATCATCTGTCAGCAAGTAATTTGAGTATAAGCAATTTCCCTCCATATCCTATTTCGTCACACCACATACACGTTTAGTCAATCTTGAATGTCTGATGGCTGTAACAAGCTGCTTATGGAACCATTCTGTAGGGTTTGTATCCCGCTTGTTGAAGTTTAGGGGTAGAGTAATGAGATCTTCAGCTAGTCGTATTCGGTCAAATACAGGACTCACCTGTTTTATCTCATCCTTCAGCTTTACTCTCATATCCAAACCCATCACAACAGACTGACGCTCTTCCACTTGTGTTACTTATAAATCCTAGTGCATTAGAAGCTTTCGTTAAACGCACTGCGACCGAACACCTCCACGGAGTGACACATTGACAAAAAATCAAGCAACAAAACTCTGTGACTGTAGTGCGATTCTGAGAAGTTAATGACCATGACATAACCTTGCTGCTGCTTCCAAATGTATTGGTACAGCCGAAAGTGGGGAGAGTCCGCTCTCCTCTTTGAAAGCTTTCACACGGCCACGCGTATACAGCCTCTGCCAGGGAAGTCCGACTCACTGCCTTCTCATGGCATTACTGTTGTTTACGAAATTGAGAGGACGAAAAGCGAATGTTCGGCACTTTAACTGGATCCCATACCAATGTTGCGCATAGGCTCCAGTATGCTAAGGGAACAAATAACGTATGAACCAATCACTGATCACCGGCTACCCAGGGACTGCATCTCCTCATGATGCTCCACCGTCTTGTGGGTCAGACCTTCAGGTCAAAAGCTCGGGGTGTGGCCCCCTACGAAAACCATCTGCTTCGGTATGGGCACCCGAGATGAATCACAGCCCGCACACAATTATAATGAAAATGACGATACAAATTGAAAACTCTCTTCTCGCTTCGACTCGCAGTCAAACAATTCATATTATTATTTACTACGTCATTATTCACCCTCTTTTGTTCCTGCTCGGTCGATACTTATTTTTGCGACTTATACAGCAGGTCATCTATTGTGAAAATTCCGTTCTATCTAAACGTTTTCGAGTCATTATCCCGTTGAAAATTGTATGCTACCACTGAATATGAGTACTGAAGCAGTTTTTCTGAAACCACATGCACCACTAAACTAGCTGCCTTCAACATTCATACACTTATGCAGGTCGGACAACAGATAAGGCTGGTCATGTCTTTAGAAAGCCTTAATATCGAGGTTTGTTGTCTATCCGAGACCCGTATTCAAGACTCTGGTGAAGTACTACAAATTTGCTCTCCATTTGTCGCTTCGAAAAGCTTGTTTTAAATTTGTTTATCCGGAAACCCTGTGGCATCATCGCCTGGTCTTGCTGGCGTTGGTGTCGCACCAAGCGCTAGAGCTGAGGCAGCAACCAACATCATGAATTGATTGGAGTTAGACATTAACACCACCAGATGCCGACTTAGTAGTCTGTCGATTAAGGTTTTGCGCGCGAGACCGAAAGACTTGGATCAGACTCCCGCGCGTGGAGTCACTGCTTATGAGAGACGTTTATCAAAAGAAAAACAACTAGCTTTGGGATTAGTGCTTGGTAGGCAGGAAAAAAATTCCAGATTGTTCGGACTATTATTAACATTGCACTGAAATCATGAAATAATCTCGAGCGCGAAGTCGTAAATGAGCATTACTGAGGAACCCAATACTAAGACGAATCGGCCGGCACTTTTTAAAGATTGTGGTGACTTTCTGGCTAAGGAACTGACTGTGTTGTTTACAAAGGTCTGGGAACTAGAGAGTGTACCAACGTCATGGAATGAGTCGATAGTTGTCCCTGTCTAATCCTGTACTCACCCTGGATGGTGAGCAGATAGAAGTAGTCGAGAAGTTCGTGTATCTAAGTAGCTGCATACGTGCTGGTGGTGGTGTGAGTGATGAGATCAACGCACGTATAGTGAAAGCCAGAGCGGCTTATGGCAATCTGGGCCATCTTTGGCGCCTTCGTGATGTCAGTCTGGCTGTAAAAGGTCGGATCTACAACGCGTCAGTAAGAGCAGTGCTGTTCTATGCTTGTGAAACCTGGCCTCTCCGAGTTGAGGATGTTAGACGACTCTCTGTGCTTGATCATCGTTGTCTCCGAAGGATTGCTGACATCCAATGGCAACACCATGTTAGTAATGGAGAGGTTCGGCATCGTGTGTTCGGGTGCAGAGACGATAATGCAATTGGTGTCACCATCTTGAAACACCGACTTCGGTGGCTTGGACATGTTCTACGAATGTCGTCCCATAGAATTCCATGTCGTGCATTATTTGCAGACTCTGGGACTGGTTGGAAAAAGCAGAGAGGTGGTCAGTGTATGACATGGTGTCGTGGCATGAAAGAAAGCTGCAAAGGACTGGCTTGTGTTGGTCCTTCACGACTTCCTGGTTGGGGTTCTAGAGATGATGCAACACAGTGGCTAGAGACGTTATCAGATATGACTCAGAATAGAAGCCAACGGCGATCCTGCTGTAACTTTCTTTTACTTTCTTCATAAAAAGTGGCTGTATCTTCCTTAAATGAGAGATTTCTTCTGGTTGTACCTTTCCGTTTCCCTTATTGTTGTTAATATTATTTTTATTACACTACCTTACACTAATCTGTTTGTCATTGTTTCTTTGCGCATATATATTTGGTGCCCTCTTGAACCAATATTTATGTGTTCAAATAAAATAAAATAAATGATAACCTTGCTGCTATCTGATAACCGGCCTAAGAAGACACGACGTTGAAAAGCTATAAAGTTTCCATTTGCTAGGAATTCGTAATTAACCAATTTTTATCCCGTTTCGTTTCTAATAGTAATTATCTGGGATTTTAAATTTTGTCTTATATCAAAAATGAATATCGAGACGGTTTACTTAAATCGCGTTCACCGAATCGGTTAAGCTTTATGGTACTGACGTGAAACCGGGTCACGTTTCATGTCACTGGTTCATCATGACTAGGCACTATGCAACTCCCAATATTCGATTTCTTTCCATGAGGGTGGATATTGATGCCTGATAGTCATTTACTGAATTCACACTGGTGGGGCTTTGATTATCAATTGTATTATTGATATGACAAAATAAGAAGTTAAAATCAAACCTTCACTCGTTATGATTTTCGGTTAATATTACTTTTTTTAATTCAGTGTGATGATTGGTTGGAGTAATATTTATTTCATTTTCCAGTGTGACATCTTATTCAATATAACAATAATTTACATTTGTGCGATATGTATTGAAGATCCGATATTCTCGTACTAAAGTAATGTGAACTATGTCCATCATGGCATGCAGCATGTGATTTGCTGTAAATCTTGGTATTTTTTATATATATGATGGTATTCCAATTAATAATTGGAATGGGTGTACAACCAATATGTAATGAGTGTATTTGTAGAATTATGGCCTACTATGATATTAGTACTGCCCTAATAATAGACCCAATCCTAAAATTGTAGATTTGTCATGATATAACTGCCTAATCTATAAGATCTTATGTGGAAGTCACGCCATCGACTACGCCAACTCACTGTATCGTATCAATTACCAATACATGATGTGGAACAAGGTAAGGCTAGAGAAGGAACAATATATTTGGTATGAATAGAAGATATAAGGTAACATTCAGAGGGACCACGCCTGCATGGCCAAGCCACGCCATTCGATCAACTCCAATTCCTTCAATTCATTGTTCGCGCCTTATCCATCGTTAGGTATTTCTTCGCGTTAAATATTGAATATCTATTTTCCGAGTAATCTCGTATTCAGCTTTGAGGATTGTGTGGTTATGGTCCAATGCCACTACACTACTCTCCCACCAGAATCAACGTGGTGTTGGTTCGATATCGAATTGGATGGGACTGTAGTGTGCCGAAGGTTACCAAGACTAGGAGGAATCCCCCAGGTAATGATAAGCTGAAAGATAAATCAAAAAGAAAGCGGCAGCATCTGGTCGGGAAATGCATGTAATAATTTTAAAATATCTGCCTTCATGTTTAACACGCTTAAAATGAAAATTTGGGTGAAGATTATTTGAGCTATAAAAAATGAGATTACAATAATAATAATAAAACGATGCGTGTTAATAGCCGTTGGTTAATAACTTAACGTATAGGTAGTAAGTATTTTGTGTTTAGAAATATTAAAGTTATGAATATTGTAGAGATGTAAATATTGGTATTAGTTTTGGTTTAAATTGTAAAATCAATTTACAATTATGCTGGTAAGTTGTCCATATGAGTTGAATTCCAAATGCATCTGTATTAGTAGGCTAACTGAAGGAACAAAAGTATTACCGTGGAGAAGAATTCCAACTAGTGTTCCAGTTAGTTTGATACGGTTTATTTAGTTACGGGGAGATTTTCTCAACCTCATTTTTACTTGACCGTGATAGAATTTATTAATACTACTAATACACATGAATGGTTATCAAAACAATTTAAATACGTGAGTGATGATTATATGAATTTTGGACAGATAGTTAGGAACGAATCGTTAAACATGAGTGTATTCGTAAGAGACATGCTCTAGACTCAATGTTCTGATCTGTGGCAGACTAGTTATTTATATTTATACTTGCCGGCTTATTGGACATACAAGTTAGTTGCACGTATGCAGGCAGAATACGATTTAATTGAGATATAGTGGTTATAAGTTATTAAAATCAGCTAAGCCCATGTGTCATATTACTAAGTGATGTTGTGCTGCAAGATGTATTTAGCTAAATAAGTTTTTACAAGATGATTAATAGTGAGTGATGCTCATGTGATTAACAGGGAGAACATAAGTCGTAACCAGGAGGAGTACACTCGCAACTCATGTCTATGATAATGGCTTGAACCTTAGTCAGTGTTGGGGTAAATTCGACATTGATGTTTTCAGTTTGCGGGAGATTTGCTCGACTGCTTAAACTGATTATTTGCATGCATGATTGTGTCGCTAAACCATCAATTAGACTGACAAGGTTTTGAGATATTTACTGAATGAGCAATTGATAGAGAAACATACTGTAATCATCCGTAGTGAATGAAGTTAAAAGAAAAACAACACTAGTGATAATCATAAGTCAATTTGCTGACCTATTTTGTTAATAGTTTCATTAATTTTATCAATCATATTACGTGATTGTCAAGTCATGACAATGCTTTATGACGATATCCTGAAACTATTAAGTTTAACTAGTTATAATGTTGATTGAGGATTAGTCCGTGGAAAAATAGGTATTGTTGCTTTAGGTGATTCAAAATTATCAGAAATTTGTAATGTCACAGAATTCGAGACGCCTAATTTAATTATAAATTTCAATTTAGAAATATTCGTTTAGTGTTAATGCTAGTAGGCTACGGAGTTTTGATTTTAAACGTTTGTTTAGCCAACAGCTACTCAGGGATTTAGTTATTTTACTAGTGCAGTTGATAGTACCTAAATTTTTAATCTTATTATCTAAACTATGTTCGCATTTTAGGCTGCTAATATGATAAACCAATCCATAAACCCAAATACGATTAGCAACAACGACTATGATGGGTTTACTGATGAATGTTAAAGGTGATTCAAATGATTTCTAAATTTAGAAGACATGAAGATATAGTGCAACGCATGTACGGGCCGGGGTAACATGCAGGTTGTTGACGTATATGGCAATTTAGAAATAATGAACATGACCAGAAAATAATTTTCAAGCTAAGACTGCTTATGAAACTCCAGGCAGGAATATGATGCGTTATAAACATTCCATTAGAAGTTACTGCATTTAGCCCAGGGACACTTACAAATATATGGCAAAAGCACCTGGAAAACATATACATGTTAAGTACGAAAAAAATCATCCAGTAAAACAGTTGAACTCGCCTTGGGTAATTTTGAAAATTTGATTTTTCAGTGGACGACATATATAACGCCATTCGTGAGTAGTAATGATACAAAAGTATCCAGAATAAAACATGCAGTATGGCAATTAATTTCAGGGTGCTTGATGCTGTTTACATATTTGCTACTCGCTCGGATCAGAATAATCGAATGAATCCAGATAATCATGTCGTTGTCATTGAACGAGCCATCTAAAATGATTACAGATGGAAATCACAGTATGTTTTTGGAGAAGTGATTCTTTGTTGTTTGGCAATGGAACTCGAGAATATGAAATTAGGCAGGCAGTGGTCGGAAGAAAAGATATTACAGGATAGTGCATAGTTTGAAACAGGATGAGGTGTTAAGTGAAGGAACACTGAGAATTAGATCCAGATAACTAATTAGTCCTTGATTGCATTGTTAGTCAATGTATATTTACGTTATTTACAGGTCATATTTGCTAGAGCTTGATGTTTAGACAAGACTATGTCGCTGAAGCATGTAAATGCTATTAAAGCTTGTTAACGAAACATCAAAGCTAATAAGTTGATATAGATGATCAACTTTTATTATCGATTGAGTTAGTAAGTTATGTGAACTAATCAATATAACATTACGATAATATATGTGACCATTATTCAAAGGACTATGCGAATACTGGGTTTACAAAAATAAAAACCGATTGAGAAGGTTAAGGTGGAAATAAGGATTAACAATAATAGGTTGCGTTTCTTTAGTTGGGCTCACCAATGTAGAATTATGGTCTACTATAATATTAGTGCTGCTCTAATAATAGACCCAATCCTAAAATTGTAGATTTGTCATGATATAACTGCCTAATCTATAAGATCTTATGTGGAAGTCACGCCATCGACTACGCCAACTCACTGTATCGTATCAATTACCAATACATGATGTGGAACAAGGTAAGGCTAGAGAAGGAACAATATATTTGGTATGAATAGAAGATATAAGGTAACATTCAGAGGGACCACGCCTGCATGGCCAAGCCACGCCATTCGATCAACTCCAATTCCTTCAATTCATTGTTCGCGCCTTATCCATCGTTAGGTATTTCTTCGCGTTAAATATTGAATATCTATTTTCCGAGTAATCTCGTATTCAGCTTTGAGGATTGTGTGGTTATGGTCCAATGCCACTACACTACTCTCCCACCAGAATCAACGTGGTGTTGGTTCGATATCGAATTGGATGGGACTGTAGTGTGCCGAAGGTTACCAAGACTAGGAGGAATCCCCCAGGTAATGATAAGCTGAAAGATAAATCAAAAAGAAAGCGGCAGCATCTGGTCGGGAAATGCATGTAATAATTTTAAAATATCTGCCTTCATGTTTAACACGCTTAAAATGAAAATTTGGGTGAAGATTATTTGAGCTATAAAAAATGAGATTACAATAATAATAATAAAACGATGCGTGTTAATAGCCGTTGGTTAATAACTTAACGTATAGGTAGTAAGTATTTTGTGTTTAGAAATATTAAAGTTATGAATATTGTAGAGATGTAAATATTGGTATTAGTTTTGGTTTAAATTGTAAAATCAATTTACAATTATGCTGGTAAGTTGTCCATATGAGTTGAATTCCAAATGCATCTGTATTAGTAGGCTAACTGAAGGAACAAAAGTATTACCGTGGAGAAGAATTCCAACTAGTGTTCCAGTTAGTTTGATACGGTTTATTTAGTTACGGGGAGATTTTCTCAACCTCATTTTTACTTGACCGTGATAGAATTTATTAATACTACTAATACACATGAATGGTTATCAAAACAATTTAAATACGTGAGTGATGATTATATGAATTTTGGACAGATAGTTAGGAACGAATCGTTAAACATGAGTGTATTCGTAAGAGACATGCTCTAGACTCAATGTTCTGATCTGTGGCAGACTAGTTATTTATATTTATACTTGCCGGCTTATTGGACATACAAGTTAGTTGCACGTATGCAGGCAGAATACGATTTAATTGAGATATAGTGGTTATAAGTTATTAAAATCAGCTAAGCCCATGTGTCATATTACTAAGTGATGTTGTGCTGCAAGATGTATTTAGCTAAATAAGTTTTTACAAGATGATTAATAGTGAGTGATGCTCATGTGATTAACAGGGAGAACATAAGTCGTAACCAGGAGGAGTACACTCGCAACTCATGTCTATGATAATGGCTTGAACCTTAGTCAGTGTTGGGGTAAATTCGACATTGATGTTTTCAGTTTGCGGGAGATTTGCTCGACTGCTTAAACTGATTATTTGCATGCATGATTGTGTCGCTAAACCATCAATTAGACTGACAAGGTTTTGAGATATTTACTGAATGAGCAATTGATAGAGAAACATACTGTAATCATCCGTAGTGAATGAAGTTAAAAGAAAAACAACACTAGTGATAATCATAAGTCAATTTGCTGACCTATTTTGTTAATAGTTTCATTAATTTTATCAATCATATTACGTGATTGTCAAGTCATGACAATGCTTTATGACGATATCCTGAAACTATTAAGTTTAACTAGTTATAATGTTGATTGAGGATTAGTCCGTGGAAAAATAGGTATTGTTGCTTTAGGTGATTCAAAATTATCAGAAATTTGTAATGTCACAGAATTCGAGACGCCTAATTTAATTATAAATTTCAATTCAGAAATATTCGTTTAGTGTTAATTCTAGTAGGTTACGGAGTTTTGATTTTAAACGTTTGTTTAGCCAACAGCTACCTAGGGATTTAGTTATTTTACTAGTGCAGTTGATAGTACCTAAATTTTTAATCTTATTATCTAAACTATGTTCGCATTTTAGGCTGCTAATATGATAAACCAATCTATAAACCCAAATACGATTAGCAACAACGACCATGATGGCTTTATTGATAAATGTTAAAGGCGATTCAGATGATTTCTAAATTTAGAAGACATGAAGATATAGTGCAACGCATGTACGGGCCAGGGTAACATGCAGGTTGTTGACGTATATGGCAATTTAGAAATAATGAACATGACCAGAAAATAATTTTCAAGCTAAGACTGCTTATGAAACTCCAGGCAGGAATATGATGCGTTATAAACATTCCATTAGAAGTTACTGCATTTAGCCCAGGGACACTTACAAATATATGGCAAAAGCACCTGGAAAACATATACATGTTAAGTACGAAAAAAATCATCCAGTAAAACAGTTGAACTCGCCTTGGGTAATTTTGAAAATTTGATTTTTCAGTGGACGACATATATAACGCCATTCGTGAGTAGTAATGATACAAAAGTATCCAGAATAAAACATGCAGTATGGCAATTAATTTCAGGGTGCTTGATGCTGTTTACATATTTGCTACTCGCTCGGATCAGAATAATCGAATGAATCCAGATAATCATGTCGTTGTCATTGAACGAGCCATCTAAAATGATTACAGATGGAAATCACAGTATGTTTTTGGAGAAGTGATTCTTTGTTGTTTGGCAATGGAACTCGAGAATATGAAATTAGGCAGGCAGTGGTCGGAAGAAAAGATATTACAGGATAGTGCATAGTTTGAAACAGGATGAGGTGTTAAGTGAAGGAACACTGAGAATTAGATCCAGATAACTAATTAGTCCTTGATTGCATTGTTAGTCAATGTATATTTACGTTATTTACAGGTCATATTTGCTAGAGCTTGATGTTTAGACAAGACTATGTCGCTGAAGCATGTAAATGCTATTAAAGCTTGTTAACGAAACATCAAAGCTAATAAGTTGATATAGATGATCAACTTTTATTATCGATTGAGTTAGTAAGTTATGTGAACTAATCAATATAACATTACGATAATATATGTGACCATTATTCAAAGGACTATGCGAATACTGGGTTTACAAAAATAAAAACCGATTGAGAAGGTTAAGGTGGAAATAAGGATTAACAATAATAGGTTGCGTTTCTTTAGTTGGGCTCACCAATGTAGAATTATGGTCTACTATAATATTAGTGCTGCTCTAATAATAGACCTAATCCTAAATTTGTAGATTTGTTATGATATAACTGCCTAATCTATAAGATCTTATGTGGAAGTCACGCCATCGACTACGCCAACTCACTGTATCGTATCAATTACCAATACATGATGTGGAACAAGGTAAGGCTAGAGAAGGAACAATATATTTGGTATGAATAGAAGATATAAGGTAACATTCAGAGGGACCACGCCTGCATGGCCAAGCCACGCCATTCGATCAACTCCAATTCCTTCAATTCATTGTTCGCGCCTTATCCATCGTTAGGTATTTCTTCGCGTTAAATATTGAATATCTATTTTCCGAGTAATCTCGTATTCAGCTTTGAGGATTGTGTGGTTATGGTCCAATGCCACTACAGTCTCATATTCAGCTTTGAGGATTTTGTGGTTATGGTCCAATGCCACTACATATTTTCTACTCAGGTCGTCATGTTTTGAAGTCAACAAATGTTCACTTGTACCAGTCTAATTGTTCTTACTTCGCGTCGTGGCATTTGCAGTGATACACCGTTCTCAGTCACAAGTATTGGTTTTATAGTTGTATCGGTTCCTGACCACATGATCTTTGAAGCTGGCAATGTAATTATTTAAAAAATTTATATTTAAGGAATAACACTTGGAGGAGATCAAAAATGGTAATCTAGGAAATTGTTGATCAGTACGGCATAACTCATCCTTGCGGACGTTGTCACACTGTGTAAATTGCCCCTACTCACATTAAACATATTATTTTACCATCAGTCGAAATATGTTCTGTGGAAGTACTAAATGTCACAGTGATGATTATCAAGTAGGACTAGTCAGTATAGAAAATGTGACTTTTGCGTATGATCTTGTATATTAGGTGTTTAGGCCGTGACAAATCCGTAATTTTAGGATTAGGTCTATTATTATAGTGAAAGATAAATGTACTAATACAAAACTAGACTATAAATTTGCACTTTCTCATTGGAAGTACACGTACGACGTTTTACTACATTTTCTGAGTACTTTCGCGATAGCGAATGATGTGAGCCGATTAAGTAAGGGGCCTAGTCGATTCGGTGCACTTTACGTAGAGCACCTTCCCCTCTTTTCCTAATGATGTCCTGAGATTCCAACTACATTTATTTTTGCGGTGAGCCACCTCGTCTCATATAATGTTTAATTTATCGGTTGAGAGATTCAAAAAAGACATTTCAAGCTGTAGGAAGGAAACTTGCAGATCTGATTGTAACTAGACTTTTCAACCCCTTCTATCATCCAGATATATCTTTCAATCGATTGGTCATTGGGTATTGCTATGAGCGATGATATCAGACGATAGCGTTAAACACTATATCTGTGACATCTTCACAGATATTATTGTTTTTGCTACGGATCTGCTTTACTTCTGAACCACATGTTGAGTTGAAAAGCCCCAAAAATTACGGAGCGGAAATTCTGCCCAGCTCTGTGTCCTCTTGATCTGCACCCATTTGTAGAAGTTCATCTGATAAATAACCAACTTGTCATACCGGGTACCACCATGCTTAGTTATTTATCTTTACCTTAAGTATCCACCCGGTCGAGTGGTAGTTGATTAGCTGAGCTTTAATAAGCTAAATTCAAACAATACTCAATCTATATCCATGATTCTGTTGGGTAAGAACAATTGAAGAGTCAGACTTGTAACTAATTTAGTCTCATGCCCAACAACTCAATTGTAAATTAAAACGTGCCCTAATCTCTTTCATGGATAAATGCTTATTGGTACTTAATGTTCTCACCATAGTATGTAAACACATCCCGTATTCTTACTGGGTTACGCTTATTTTCGTACCTCGCTCTTCCAAGATCAGTATGCTCAAGCTATGAGCAACTAGAAATTACACCCTTCTTTTATCTAGGATGCGTTAACAGATTTTGACCAAATAAGAGGATGCGCCTATGGAGTTACGGTAAAACATGTTCATTTAACTCTCATTAATTCTTTGACAATTCCAGTTATATGACATCATCGCTTTTGGTCATAAAATATTCCCATAATCCGGCATTCAGAGTCAGTTATTGAACTTTTTGATTCAGCCACATAGTTGTATTGTGGTGGTTGTTTGACTGCTCTAAAGCTACTCTGAAGATGTTCGTACAACCTTGTTAACGGACTTAAATGGCCTCGATTTCATGTCAGCAGGTAAAGTAGTATCTATCAAGAAACATTATCCCAATGTCATCTCAAAATTTTTTGAAATTTGGTGTGGAGTTTGAGGGGAGTGGTCAGCTCTTCACGTTTGAGTGTGTAAGACAAAGTAGTCATAATAATGGATTTTTCCTTAGCCAACTGTGTACGATGATATTATTTACAAGGTTTCGCAGCAGTACGTGATGCTATCCTTCTTTACGAATTTCACAGGTTTGGTATACCTCAATCCGAAACCTCCAATTACTGTTTTCGTAAAACAGAACACTCGGGTACAATTGAATATTATACGACTGAAGAGGTTAGAAAAACGCTTCATTAATTCGTTCTTGACAGAACTGTCGTATTAGGACTGGAGATGTTGTTCAACTAGTTGAAATTCCAGTGAGTTCCTAACAAGTATTCTTCATTGATAAAATTTGCAACGATATAACCTCAACATGCATGTAGATTTTAGCTATGCAGCTATTCGACCTTGACTTTCAGTATTAGCAGCATCAAGCAGCTACGTTTCCCACCTATACTCAGGAAATTGGGTCTTTTTTACTCAAATACTTATAAAGCAATAATTAATTATTATTACTATAGCGGCTTCCCTAAAATGGGTCAAATTTTCCCCAAAATTGGGAGCTCGGATTGTGAAAGAATCACTATTGGATATCGGAAATGTTTAATTACATGGACGTTTAAAATATGTAATAAATCAATTATAATATCTTAAATTTGGTGTCGAAGATATATGCTTCATATATTTGGAAAATCAAGTATCGTCAAGGTGGGAAAACGTACCTAATAGCAGTTATACTGGTCGTCTTAAATCTTACTAGATGACCTAGTTTTTCATAATTATTAAGTGTCATACTTGTTTTTTGTTTAAGGTCCTATCCATCCGCCTAGGCTGAAATCATGTTATCCTATGGGATCACTCTTTGAACCTTTAAGCCAAAAATTTAATCCATAATATATACAACATGGTACAACAAAATAAAGGCGATCTGAATTTTCCAACCTCTCCTCGCAGGAGAGATTAGAAAAATTTCCCACTAGCTTAGTTCCTGTTTTTTTGTTTAATCTGTATTTTCATCGTCTATAATGAGAAGTGAACTGACTGCAGGGATGCTGTATTCTAGATGAGGCATCATATGAGTGCGTTATAAAAGTAGAAACTTATCTTGTTTAAAGCATTTGAAGGCTATGTGATGCAATCATAACACGCAAAATCCTTTAACAGATGTTACATTGCAGTGTTTACTGATAAAATAATTTGTAGTAAAAAAGCAAAATTATAATGAATACTGTCCTGACATGTTTGTCATACATTTCCATATTGTCATCTATTATGGTGAACGAAGAATGAGTGAAGTTAAGATTCAGGGTTAACGGTATTAGGGCAAGGGTTTAGAGTTAGAGCAAAAGGCTAAAGTAAGCAATCATGGTTACCAATTAGCTATAGGAATTTAGTTAAGAGTAGGAGAGTGATTTGCATTATTGATGTTCATACATATACAGATAGTTATTTGAATATAAGTCTTAAATACTTACAAGTTAGCTGAAAAAATACTTGTCATGCTGAAATTCCGCGGGTGTTTTAGTTTTATTGGATCCCACTAATTTTCCTTCTAAATATCATTAACTTTTCTGTCGTCTCAAAAACCACTCGATGTTGTTCCTGATTATTGGTTTTGTAATTTCTATTAACTTAGGCGTCTTAGTAGATAATTATGGGTAGATATTAATGTATTCTCAGTTAGCTCTTAATAAGTTAAAAGCTATCTGTAGAGCAGCCTGACAGCAATATCTTGAACAAATCCTGTTACTCTAGAGCCAACAGATTGCGATTCCTTATGACTAGGCAACTGATCGTGAGTCATTTTTTTTATCACCTTTATAAGTAAAATAAGTAGGCTCATTAGTTGTTAGTTTGACACGGGCTGTCTACTTCCATTATGGGAAAGATATGGATAACGACATTGTCTTTTTAATACCTTTGGAGTTAATGTCAGATTCAATAAAATGACACACCCAAACTCTATTTGAGTCAGAAGACTGTTTTGATTACTCAGAGACATTTATATAAACCAGTATTATCGCCAGAGATACTCTTGGTTCTCCCGTCGCTGCTTCATCTTTACTCGTACGTCGATATTCTGAAAAGTGATTAGTACCGACATCAGGATCAGGCTGGCAAACGTCATTAGTTTTATGTAACATTGTTTGATGTCACCTGCAAAAGCGTTCGATTGTACATACTCTTTGAAGTCGAAAACTTCTAGCCATACGCTTAGTTTTTATATGCAAGTGATATAACTTTCTGTCTCTAATTGTTGTCACTCTTTCCCGAATTTTTATTGCATGCAGTGTTGCACACTGGTCAGGGTAGCGGTTTCACTGTTGATATGGTAGAGGATGAGAAGTCAAGTGGGGATAAGCAATTTATGGTTTGATACACAATCACAGTGGTTTAGGAAAATGTGGAAATCATACATCAAATACATCTCATTTACATATCGTTTTCGGATTGTTTCTTACCAGCTTCATTGTTCCTTCGCTCCTATTGTTATCTTGATTGCTTTCAGTTTCCTCCTCTTTTCTCGTTTCAATCTTTACCTTTCGCTATCAGGCATTCCAATTCTTATTGGTGTTATATGCTATTTATGTCGACAGGCATTAGTATAAACCACATTGGCTATTAACAGAAGCATACTGAGAAGCGAAAATATTTTTCTTTATGCCGAATGATGTATGAGTTAAAAATCTTATAACTTGTTTACCTGATTTCAAGCTAATAGCTAATTTTCTGTATCTTGTAATTACGATATCCACTCATTCTTCTACAAATTTAGCTAGATCTAAATTAAATTCCCTGCCTTAACTCATGTACTATACGCATAATACTGTGCACTCAAATCTAAAGTTCGAAGGTAAACGTGAGATTATAGTTTCTAGAGTTCTGTTAGCATCCAGATCAGGTTTGTAGCCTGGTTGTTATAACTTGGTTCTGCATGCTTGCATTTTCTGTCCTAAATCAGAAAGTCATCAAATCACCGCTTCTAATCGGTGGTGTTTTTACTATTTCTTCTGTTAAGGACCTAATGACTATGTAGTTTTGTTCAGATCTTTTTTTAAAATATATCCAGTTAACCCAAAACCCTCTGAATCCGTCCATTATGACTTAATGTTCGGTCGCTTTCTTAGTTCTTCCAGTACTAAGCTAAGTTAGATAATCAAGTTTCTCAGAATCTCCCTTCGTTTTTTCTTTAACAGCTTTCTGAAATCCTTTCATGGAGGGCCGGTATTCAGTTAGATTGCCGTCAAACTTCCGTACTTCTTATATAACCCTAAATAACGTTCGACGCGGTTTGGTACTGCCTTTGACATAGGTTCATCATATATTTTAATTATACTATTATTATAGGAGTCAGGATGATTTCCTTCGTGTTGAAGTTTCTGCAGCGAATTCCATTTCCCAAGATCTCCCCTTAGCTTGTTTAATCCCAGTTCTAATTGCTTTTATTTTTGTACAATTTTCCACTTTAGAATCTTCCTTTTCTGACTGCATGGATAATTCTGGTGTTTCATCGTGATTTTGTTACTGATGCAAATTAAATAACTGTCAGGTCCACTAGGATAACGTACCTGGGGTATATATGAGTCAGAAAACTGTTTTGGTTACTCTGAAACGTTTATATAAATATATACATAAATATAAATATTGCGACAATAAATCATAATTAACGTAAGTCGGGCGTACATTCAAGGCAATAAAAAACAACAGCAGTCAATTACAAAGCAGTTATACTTAAATATGACAGGTTCAAAATAGCCGTTCAAGCAAAATGCATTTCAACCAATAAGAGTATAGTCAATTTGTGGATAATCAATGTAACGGACGAGGTACAAGAAAAAGAGGATTAACACTGATTACTAATAAGTAATATAGTCATAAAACAAGAGTTTCAGGTGTACGGCTATGTTGACATACTTTGTTAGTATCTACAAAGTCGACATTATTGAATTAATCTGACATGGAAGTAGTTTTGGTTGAGTCTGGATGGACTACTATCTTTAAGTTCTTATGTTCTCATAACAATGGGATTCCATCTTTCCCCATGGTCCTCTTCCAAATACAAGAAAACAGTTATTTTAGTTAAGTTTTCTGTCACGTAAACCGTAGCTCTTATAAACAGTCCGAGACTTTGCAGTATGATTTTTACATACAATTTTATGTATTCATAATTAAGTACTTTATGATGGCTTATAAAGATAAACTTCCAGAGATCATCTACCCACTAGTATCTTTCATATTTGTTTGTGTGTCCATGAATGGCGATATGGTAATATACATGTAGTTGACAATCAAATAAAAAGCTTCTTTGGTCCTTTAAATGTGACCTCAGCTTTTTTCCACACTTTTTAAATGGACTAATCTATACTAACCAACCAGTCTGATAAGGAAGGGCGATTTCTGATAGCTGAAATGTTTGCATGCTATATATATTGTCGAACAATAGGAAACGGAGTCGTGCTTAATATTGTATGCTCTGATTAATTAGCACATCTCAGCGGTATACTATAACTTTATAAAGTAAACTATATACATTTGTTGGTTTATATCTGTTTTTACGCATGATATTATTTATCTGTTTTTCTAATAGAATCTTTTCCAAATATTCCCAATTTCTCAAATAACGTTGATACAATAATTTACCTAATTATTAAGTGTAACAGGTAGACAACTGTTTGTACTATACCTTTTAAGTTATATATTTATATAGTCATTTATAAATCCCTAGGCTTTTCTTCCCTTCTAATAATCAGTTAAAAAGGTATGATGTAGATATGCTTTGCTTGGTTCACATATATATTATGTAGTGAAGCACTCATATGTCATGTAAGTATTGTCTGTTTGGCTTTTAAACAAGTATGCTTTAATTTCATGAAATATTAAAAGTATAATAGCATATATCTCCTTTAACAGAAAGCGAATGGAATAAAGGCTACCTTTGTTTCGTCAATACTAAACGCCTCCATAAACCAGTCGATGTATGTGTCTAAAATGCTTTTTAGTCGAAAGTTTCTCATCTGACATTTTTTGGACAAGGATTCAGTCAGTAAGAAATGTTCCGGTACTATATCTAATATGAAACAATTGATTATTTACATTTCGATAGGAATTCATTATCACAACTAATCTGACATGCAGTAGTGATATCTGTAAATATTCCTAAAAACGGATTCTGATTTCTTTTTCTCAATTTGGCTGGTGTACATTTCAAGATAGTTAAGAATTTTAGTGGGATGAAAACAATGTTATAATTAAATAATTTCATCTTTTTTAATGACTAATTTATAAGATACAGATTCGCTTGCTTTTTCTTTAAGTTGTGTATTTCAAATATGAAAGGTAGTGATGCAACCTCATTACTTAAACTAAAATAGATGATGTTAAGTTCTGAACATGCAATTTAGTAACAAAAGATCAAATTTTTCCTAAACCTATTGTGTCATTGCTTCAATTCAGCGTTTGACTGTGAGTTAATACTTAAACTGATGGCTCTTTAGACTCTATTCACATACTTAACACAGTTTGAAGTCAGTCGCATTTACACTAACTTAAGATTTCTTAGTGAAAGGACTAAATGCTTAGTTGGGAATTAATAGATCAAATTGTTTATAAAGTCTGTTGAAAAATAATCATGGAGAATGTAGCATATATATAAGAATCATGTGATTATGTGTGACAAAGTTAAGGATTTAGTGATAAGAGCATAGTTTAGGAATGAGTTTGAAACAATTCCGATGAATTTCCAGCCAGTGCTTAGCCGATCAGAAAACAACTAAGGGAAATCTCTGTCACTAAAGATTATCAACTTATTAGTTGAATTGTACCTATTACTTACAGAGAAGATTTGCTACATTTAAGACGGATTTCATGACACAAAGCAAATTTTTAACATTAGTAACGTTCTTGTTTTAGATATATCATGAAGTAATATCACTTTGCTATATCGCCATTCTACATATCAGGATGTCACTTTCATTGGCCCAGATTATGTGGAAGATGCTTAACAATCAAGTAATACATAATTCATTTCTATATTGTTTGTTTGAATCTTTCCAATGAAGCTTAGGGCTAAAATTGCCTTAATTCACAAGCATCATCGAAGCAATCCGCACGGTATGTACATATGCCAATAAGAGACTGATCAGTTTCAGTCCTAAACATCAATGCATAGGTTCAAACAAACAATACCAAGTGGATTCCACCTTCACCTCAGTTCACAAGCAAGTAGCTATCAGGACTCAGTAGCTAAGTGGATAACGCAATGGCGTTGGAAGCGAACGGTACTTTGTTCGAGTCTGAGTGAGCATCAACTGTGGGATGTAGGGGCATCCAGCCGACGAGTCCCAGGTAGGACGAAACGCATGTTCTGAATCCCACTGCCAGCCACCATCCATCTTTGCTTACAAGTTATACTTAGTTTTAAAACTACTGAATAATGAAGAATGAGGTTTCAGTTTGATATGATGGTATGAAAAGTCAAAATTAGATTGATTTACTCATTAAGAATTTTGTTCACCATTAATTCTGTTTTAATTCAATGTAGTGATCACCCAGTATGGTATTTGTTTTGTTTTCCCGTATGACATTAAATATATTTGAAAAGATTACGAGTTCGCCTAATCTGACAACGAAGCGAAAACTCCGTGACACAATGACGGGTAATCTAGCTATTCTGATACGTCCCAGCCTAGTTAACTAGAGAGAGAAGTTCAAGTTCTGAAGAGGGAAATATATTCCACGAGCAGCCAGAAGCATGAACAACCACGACAAGTCTAGTCGAAAATACACTCATTTATATATTGATTCATACACTTATTTTTGATTAATAATTAGGATAAAATCACATACATGAATAATACTTATAGTTATGACAAGATCATATGCTACATGTCATGCTGAGTATGGTTCATGTCAAGTTTTCATACAAGAATATTGTATGTTATTACATAATAGATTATCATACAGGAAAACAGAACAAATATTACATTGAGTAGTCATTACATTAAATTAAAACGGAAGTAATCCTGAACAAAAATCATAATGAGTAAATCCATCTAATTTTGACGTTTCACCGCGACATATCACAATAGTGAAAATGTCATTTTTATCATTGTAATAAATTTCATACATTATAATTGTTATCTCCTCGCCTACTGTTTAACATTATAACAATCATAGTTATCTACTTATATTCGATTTTGAGAGATTCTCTTTCTATTATTTTTTTTAAATGCTTTGACGAAAGTTAATTTCAAACTTCATGATCTCCAGTTCATGTTTTAAGTAAACGAGTTAATTCATTCTAATTCTTTTTGTTAATCTATGTTAATTGTTTTACATTATATCTTATCTCAATGTTAACTTTCAATACTTAAATGGTTGTGATCAGCTGATGAGAAACCATCGAAATATGATTAATTTATATTATTCTACATTAATTTCTGTTCTGACTTGATTTAAACGAGATATTTTAAAACTTGCGTTAATCCGTTAAATGATATACACATATTATTAGATATAAATCTTATGAATATATATGTCTTAAATAATCCTATGAACTAGCCACTTATGGTGAACACAATAAGGCATGAAAATATTCAGATCTATTTTGTTAGCAACTCAGAAGTATCTAGACAAACGTACTTCATTTCCTCACAATTGATAATAAACAACATCTGAAATCATTATTTATAAGTTAGAGTCTTAATAAATTGGTGTTTATATAAAGACTATGAAAAACTCACTGGCTGTAGTTAAGTTTATTACTCCATTCGTGAATACATATGCTATTACATTGATTATCCGAACATATAAATATTTTCCTTATATTGAGTGGCTGATGCAAACTTATGACAAAATAAGTCGACCGTTGTTGCTAGCTTAATGTGGTGGTCGGGCTTGCCTTTCGTGATGAACCAATCGAGCTATACTGGCTGGAACAATCGTTCCTCAAGGTCCTGCCACGCCAGACAGGTTGGTTGAAGAGCGATAAGACTAAAAACAGTAAACCCAATGTCCGGGGGCAAAGTCGTACTACTGACCGTAAGGTGTTTCCTTCAGACAGACAGCATGACAGCGATGCTGTCTTCCCACAAGAAGGAGTAGGATTGGAAAAGGTTGACACTAAAAATGCACACCTTGCCTTATCCCACAGATATCCGTCTCCGGCGGTAAGGTCTCAACAAGTACGGAGCTAACACGAAAATTACTCACCAAAAGGTCGTGTGTGATTGGCCTCAAGCGGTTGTTCTTTGGGCACTGCGGTCACGCTCTAAGGTCACTAAGACCACCTCTAATCCAATTTCCTTTACAGATACCTCTAGAAGAACCATTCAACTATGTGGGCAACCAGAAACTGATAACTGCTTTCATACCTCTAACAGCACTCAAGATGAAAAAATAAATTCGAACTCCGTTTATGTGATTAATTCAGTAACATGGTGTTGAATCTTAACAACAAGTAGCAGATAGTCTAAAAATGGTTTTCTTGAGTGTTGATAAGAAAATCTTATTTCAGAAGTCAATCAGATTCGTAAAGTACTGAAAACCTCAAGTTAAATTACATTAAAATCTTTAGATTCTATTTGAAAGAGTGCATTGTTTTAAAGAAATCCAAAATGTATGGATTTATTTGCATAGTAAGTCGATAATTCTTCATAGATAATGAATTCCTATATGTGATTTTCAACAGTCTTAATGTATTTTCTTTTATAAACTATTAATTTCTATTGGTTATAGATATTACTCACATGAATTATCATCTTGTTTCAGCTTTGATACAGAAAAAAAATTCTTCTGAATTTGTTGGTATGATGAATTTAGAGATTTTGGGGGAGTAATTTGGTTTATGTCTGTTTCATTATTCACCTTCTCCGTTATTACATGACTGTCAATTTCCAGTTTCATTGAAATTACTAGTTATGATATTCATATATATCTGATTAGTGTATCTCAAATAAGTTGAAGCATAAGTCTAGAATTTCATAGAAAGTTGTCACTAAGCCATCTTTTGACAGTTATTGTTCATTTAAAATTATTCTATGAGTTTCATAAATTCAGCTCTTTTCATGCATCGTTACAATTTCTTGTTAACAAATAAGTTTCGTTTTTTCATGTCTCCCTCTTCATAAATTTATTTATATTCATTGTTTAGCTACTATTATCATTTAAATTATCAATAATTATTATATTTTTAAACATCCGGAATAATGTAGGTCAAAAATTTTAAACACAACCTATTTAGTACAATTGATTAATTGATAATTCGGTTGTTATTGGACACAATAATATTGGTAATAACAATATTATCGTTAAAACAGTCCATCTGATGTATACTGTTTACAACACAACATGCATATATGGTTGCTAATGTAAAAATAAATTTATATTCCATACAATGATATATTGTTGTCTGTCGGGGTTGAGGGTATAGATACATGATCGATATGTAGCCAAAAATATGGCACAAAAGTTTAAATACAACTTAAATACATTTACGTAATTTGTAATCTGTATTATGTAAGAAAAAAACCCTAGTAATTTTGATTTACACATGTAACACATTCTGAAATATATTTCGTTTATTTAATCACTATAAGACTGATAAATAGTTGGACGGTTTTAACATCAAATTAAAACAATTACTGGATAACGCGATATTGTTTATAGAGAATAGTACTGTGTTCGAGCCCCAGAGTGAATGTTAACTCTGGGATACAGGTGCATTTAGCTGAGAAGTACCAAATAGTATGAAACACACGTCCTGGATTCCATTGCTAGCCATCATCCCTCTCTGATTATAATCCTTATTTGGTTGATATTTCAAGTAGACTAATTTTACATTAGTGGACTGTAGCATTAGATGAATAAATACTTAATTTATTTTTAGGAAACTTTAACATCTACGAAGTGTATTAATTAAAACTCTTAAATTTCTTAAAGTATTTAAAAATTAGAATTAAATTGTGAATAGAGATTGACTCACGTTTTACCCAATTAAGGATTTAAGGTTTATGAATGAAATTTAGAGAGAGAAAAAGAATGTACTTCTTAATTCGTTCACATTGTATTCCCCATATTACACTCGTCTTATTTTTCTCATGTTACATTAATTTTCATATTCTTGTGATTATTTATTTATTTATTTGGACACATAAATATTGGTACAAAAGGGCACCAAATATATATGCACCACACATTTTCATTATCATTATATTTGTGTGTGGGCTGTGATACTTCCCGAGTGCTCAGACCGAAGCAGGTGCTTTTCTTAAGGGGTCACACCCCGAGCCTTTGACCTAAAGGTCTGACCCACAAGGCAGTGGAGCATCGTGAAGAGATGCAGTCCCATGGTAGCCGGTGACCAACGATTGGTTCATATGCCATTCGTTCGCTTAGGATACTGAAGTCTATGTGCACCATTGGTTTGGGATCCGGTTAAAGCGCCGGATATTCGCTTTTCGTCCTTTCATTTTCGTAATCAACACCCGCCACGAGAAGGCAGTGAGTCGGACTTCCGTGGCAGAGGCTGTATACGCGTGGCCGTGTGAGAGAATTTCGAGAGGAAGGGAGGGCGGGCCCACACCACTCTTGGCCATACCAGGGCATTTGGGGGCTAGTCTGATAGTTGACCGTAAAACAGATCTATGAGAAAGATATTTTGTTGTTTTTTTTATTTAAATGAGTGTATTAAGCTGGTTACACTTATTCGCACTGATTTATTCTTAACGCATATGGATTTTGTAACTTATTAAGTTAGTCTGCAAAGGAAGTGTTTAACATGATATGTAAATTATGTCACTTAGTAATCAAGATCACAGAAGTTGGCGATAAATACGATATGATATCTTTTGGAATGTCTGATAACTCTATTCGACCTCTAGTGTTTCGTATTAACTCTATAATTCAATAACTTCTTGGATGGATCTACTACAAAAATATTGTCCATCTCAATTTCCATAGTTAGATCTATGATGTAATAGTGAACTGGAATGTATCAAACAAACTTCAGTACGATTGTCGATACACACTACGTATCAATGTTTTATAGCTAGAAAAATGCAGTTATGGGTGAGCTATGGTCAGTGAAAAGACCATACACTAAACCAACACCAGTGTACAGGTATCCAGGTCGGAATCAGTCCAACTGTTTATAAATGCATATCAATTGTTAGTATAATGATTTATCAATACAGCTCATTCACCATTGTCTCCTATCTAATTAGATAGGTTAAGAATTAGAGAAATGTGTTCATGACTGTATCCAACTTCAGATCAATAACAAGCCCGTTAGTTAAATATACCTACATCATAGTGAATGCACTCTGTTCTATATGATATTCTGATTCACCATCCATCCCTTCGCATTTAATCAAATTGTCAACCCATATCCATTGCGTATTTATTGTTGTTAGTTTAAGTTACAGTTTAACATTGAGGTTTAGAATCTGAGATTTAATTTTGCTACTAAGATTAGTAAAGTAATCGATCAATGAACACAGTGTATCTGATACTAGTTGATGAGAGAAGCTTAAAACGGAAACTATTTCAATGCATCATAATAACTTTAGCTACTTGTCCATTTATTTGTCTACATACATAAGTAACAGACCTTAAATACTATGGTTTGAAAATAAATCAGTCATTATTTACTATTTTCCAATCACACATAAAACAGACTGATGCTGAACACTATTTAATCCAGTGTGTTGGGTACATATGTTTGGTAATTCTCATGATCAAACAGAAAGCTACTATACGTAAACTATTATCATGACTCACTTATCTTAAAACCACACTTTTTTATATTTAAAAAAAGATTCAAAACTATCTGTAACAATCAGTTAAGACAACCTACTCCTACTACCACCATCATGACAGCGTTTTTTTAAAATCTTATGTTAAGTCAGTGCTTAAAGGTTCGATTTTCTGCTAAATTCCATTGACCACCGCTAGATCCAATAGTATGATGTTAATCGTTCTTTTCAAACGTTTAATAAAGTAGAATATCTAACATTTCCGAGCATTTTTACTTTCGTTTAAGAGTTAAAAGTTTGCATGTAAGAGTATAGAACTGCTCTACATATTTTGCATTTTGTTTTGCCTTTAATCTTACTTATTCTAAAATCATGAAGAGATTACATTGTCAGTATAAGATGAATGAAAAGTAAATTTGTTTGACAGCTTATTGATTTTCTCCCAACTTATTACTTACAAAGAGAGAGGATCAAGCATTTTCGCATACCATAATATTGCAATGGAAACATATTTTTCTCAATAAGTGTTTCTTCTAGAGAAACGAAATAAATAAAATTTCACATGAAAGGTGGTAGATACAGTTGATTATTGATGTCATACTAACTGTAAACTCAATGTTATAGGCATAGGAAATCATGAATGTTTACTATTCAACTGAAGGTTAATTTACTGCTAAATGTTTTCCAGTAATCCTTCCATTGTTAACACCAGAGTCCACGATAAAATCTTGTTTCACAAACTTCATAAATTAATCGTATCATTCATTCGAATTTAATTGTTTTCATAATGAATGTATACATACATAACAGCAGATTAAGTCATCAGTACTAGTACGAAAAATCTGTAGTGTGTTGAATATTTAACAAACTTTTTAGTTCGCTTTTTTTGTCGTTGCAAATTTCGTTTGATTGAATCCTCGTTTTTACATTTTCCTATACTTAAACTGAAATCAGCTGCATGATACTGACATTGTATACGATGGAAATAAAAGTCAATTTTCGATTGATTTACTCATCATGACTTTAGTTCAAGGTTACTTCTGTTTTGATTCCATGTAATGATTACTCAATGTAATATTCGGTTTTCTTTTCTCGTATGATATTTTATTATGTAATAATATACGATATTCTTGTATTCCATTGACATGAACTATGCTCAGTATGTGATTTGCTATAACCTAATTATTAATCAGAGTGTGTGTACAATCAATATATAAATGAGCGTATTTTCTACTAGGGTCGTCGTCGTCGTTTTTTAGGGTTAATAAATCATGACCTATACCAGTCTTTGTGTTCTTACTTTCGCATCGTGGGAATTGCAGAGTTCCCTCGTTCCGCGTATAAGTGATAAGCGTTTCCGACATAACGACAATCAGCGACGACCAGCATTCAATTCACAGATCATACCAACACCATTGAAAGTGTATAAATGACATCCTGAGATATGTAAAAATTTAATAACATTTTAAATTTCGATTCAGTTAAGCTATCAAAATTATTATGATCATGCACATAGAGTAAATTTTGTTAAAAATAGTAGTTGTATAAGCAAATATTTAAAATGGAATAGTTTAAAGATATATGTTCTTCAAAATAAGTGAACACCTAACCCACTAAATGGATCGAATTAGTTGTAATGTGTCAGAGATGGAATAATATTTACCTAATCATGTTATCTCTCATGGAGAAGCATAGGTTGCCCACCAGGATTCTCCATCAAACTCTGTCCTGGGCAATCCTTTCCATTTGCTATTCATTCTTGTGATGTCTGCTTCCAATTCTCGACGCAAAGTGTTCCTTGGTTTTCCTCTTAGTACTTCCATAATAATTTTTCGTGAGGAATAATCGGTTATAGGAATTCTGGTTGGCATTGAAATCTAAATGCTATTGCATTTTAATTGTAGTCCTAATAATAATGAAATTTTATTTTACAATTGATTGATTTGGTTTTTTATAAACTAACTACTCGCTAATCAGTATCTTTTCTAAATCATTTTGGGAGTTATTGAAACACTGTTCTTTGGTTGTCATGTATAATTTTGCATAATTATAAACTTAATGATCATAGAGGGATTAGCTAAAAGAGTGCCAATCTAATAGATCAGTCATTGTTATCATAGAACTATGCCTGAGTGTGAGTCGGTCCAAGTTTCAATACCTCATATCACCATAATGAGAGACAAATTATTAGAACGAAAACTAATCTGATACTATAGTCTCCAGAGTCGAGAATGGTTCGTTTATTGACTGGAACTTAAAAAAGACTTCTAACCTCAGTAAATGGAAACTTTGGAAATCTGTTATGAACCAGCTGGTATAAAAAGTACACTTTTTTGGAACAGAAATTGATTGACGAAATATTAGGTACCATGTAAGCTTAGTCACATTTTTTAACCCAGTTTGGGACTTCTCAATGTTTTACACTCAAGAAAAATGATGAGATGGAACCAAAAACCTTCAGATCTTATTATGATCATGACACATTGCTGAACATTAATCAAATGGTCTATATTTCCGATTTCAATCCACGATTTAGTTTTATACCATACAATGCTATTGGTAACTAATTGACTCACTCTTGAAATGGTTGGATTCCACTAAATTCAATATCTTAATAGTATTTCAGAAATTAATTTTAAAGTCAATTACTTGTGTTACCCTCAGCAAAAATTCAGTAACTTGTTCTCACAAAAACATGCTTTAAGTTTCTTACTACTTATTAGTTAAAAAGTAGATGAATGTAAATAACTCAAACTTAAGCGTCTTCATCATAATTTAATCCCACTAAATTGAGTAATTTAAGATTATTATTATTATTATTATTATTAGTTAGACTATCTACTTTGTGGTTCGATAAATAATCTCAGTAAATGAAAGTTCATCTGCTTTTTGATCAGGAAGGGTCTAAATGCTGGCCACATGAATAATGGATGTAAAGAAAATAGTATTCGACAATATCGCAATCCTGACAACAGACAACTGTAATACAATCAGATAAATAGAGGTAAACTTTTTAAATGTAGTTTTATTTAGTGTAAGGGATCTATGAAGATTGTTGAATTTTATAGTTTACAACACAAACTGGGTTTAGAAAACTTGGAAACTAGAAAGCACTGACCAGCTGTCTCATATTTGTATGGGACTACTTATTAGTACTCATTCACGAACCTACTGGTTATCAAACCCTAGACCGTCAGCTTCCATAGCTTGCGCTTAACCTTAACATTCGAGTTGTAGATGATCACAATCGATGTATATATTCAGCTGGCTACAATCATAATAAAATAACTTGAATACAAAATGTGATATAGCTGTTAACTATTAAGAAATATTGTCTTCTATATTACATCACAGGTAATCAATGTAACCATTATCGAACTCTTTTTCTTTAGATAATGTTTACATTCTTGATTTGATTTATGCATAAATCATAGTGCTTTTTCTCCGTCTTCTTAAAAAGAAAACTATATGTATTTTGTAGGAAAAGTATAAAAGTTATAGATATGTCAGAAAAGTTGATACTATTTACATATTCGTATAAATCATATTCCTTTTGTATATACAGTTTATTTCCCATTCAAAGGTGTACAACACAATAGTAATAAGCTGTTTCTCTCCTTTGTGTGTGTGTGTGTTAGTATATTCCTAAATACACACCTTGAACTAATAAACACCTGTAACTGTACACAATGTAATCATTTTATCATTAGTATTTATTTTTATAATGTATATTTCATTTCTCTCATAATGTACTCTAATTCACCATGACAATGTTGATTTATATACAATAAAGGGGATGTAATATATGCATTGAATGAAGACTAGGTAATTATTTGATAGTAGATTTTGCTTTGTAATAAGTATTATCAGAAAGCCATATCAATAGAATGGATTCAATACATGTTTATTGGTGATATGATTATTTTTTCATACATTATAGACTTCTATTTTAACCGGGAGATAGTGTTATGTCTATTCAACTAAATGGTTTAACTTTTTTTTTTGAATTAGCGGCTTAACAAGCTTGATTTGATAGGCAGTTAAGTTGCCGCTGTTAAAACATTTCTTTATTAAATAATGAGGAGTAAACCAACAAAATCAGATCATCATAGTTCGTAATCGCAACTTCTATGCACTTAGCTGGTAAAATAAACGCGAACTTTATGAATCGGCGTAATAAATTGAAACTTTGGGTCAATAGTATACTGGTTCAATTTTTAAGCAGTGAGTTAATAAGTCAAAATCTTACTCTATGAAGTTTTGTATATGGAACTTTGTATCATCCATAACTCTCATATTTGGATTAGATTCAACTGGATGCTTAATTCACCTATTTGAATCCGAATAAATGAATTACACTAGTTAATCAACTTTCTTGCTGAATTTCTGAGTTTTCCTACAAGAAATATATTAAATTACATTTTAAGAGTATTCAAAAAGAAATTGCTGCATAGGTTTACATAATAAAAAGACAATGTGACTCAGGATACTCCAAAATGTAAATCAGTAGCTTTGGGTTTATAGATTATTCAATTATAAAGGTTTATGTCTCTTTTTGATGTTAGTCTACTTTTGATTAGTTTTATTACTAGGATAGGATTTTTTGTGTTTTTATCCCATTGATAAATGAACCAAGGACCTTCTGTTCCCATAGAGGGAGCCTTACCTTTAGACTACTAGCTCTGATCGCTCTGATGCTGCATAACCATTAAAATCAATGTGTTGTTGAAAGCGCAATATCTAAATACATGTTAAAAGAGTATACACGTTCACTGATTGATTCAGTTTAATCATTGAACATTAGAAAAAACTACACTTTCACTGACGTTTTCATCTTTTCACACATATTTAATAATTTAAAACAAACCATTAATTCACAGTATAGGGTTGTGGAGATTGCTAAGTTTTGATTGAGATGATGAATCGATCAGAGTTAGACTATCATTGAAAACCTGAAAGCACTGAACGGCCGTTTCGTCCTATTGTGCAACTCCTCAGCAGCGTGCACCCACGGGATTCGAAATCAGGACCTGCAGTTCCACGCACAAACTCTTAATCTCTAGACCACTGAGCCGGTATCCAGCATTGTTAGTGTCTAAATTTAACTAATCCACGAAATTAATCGACACATCCACCATTGTATTCAGTGAGTTACTATCTCACAACAGACCTGGTTGAACTCCACGGGTTACTGCTTCTCCAGGAAATACCTCTTGAAGCCAGTCACTAGTGAGCGTATGTTGGTTAATACCAGAAGGGGTTTTTGTGGATATTATAGTGAGCCTAATATTTGGATCATGAGTCAATTGACACGAGGCAGGATCGTGTATGTGCACTGCTCAGGAGTTCCACAATAATACGAAATGGCCGTCCAGTGCTTCCAGGTTTTCTATGGTCCTCTAGATTCAATTGACTCATGATCTCAACTATTGAAATTATTATGACATCCACAAAACCCCTTCTGAAATTAATTTTCATTCCACTAAGTTTTTCTCTGTACATTATTCAGTCTCACTATGTCTGTTTACTCATCTGTCATGTTAATTGTCATCTTAGTAAGATTATAATTAAAAAGTTTAATTGTTACAACTGTAATTTATTAAAATGGATAATAATCTCACTTCCATTCATCTTTCTATGTAGAAGTCAATAATCTGGACAAACTAACAATTATTATCCTGAATTGTTTATTTAAATTGTAATTCTCTTATTATTGTCATTGTTCTTAATGGCAATGATGACAATGATGGCCAGTACTTTTTGTTGTTGTCGTTATCCTATGACTCACTTTTAAAAAACCAATTTACAATACAGATTAAGGTGGTTAAAATTTTGTATATATTAAACTCTCGATGTGTTTAATATAATAAGTGAAGTAGTTGATCTTCCTATTTGAATGTATTATTTATAGATATATAGAAAATTAAAATAGACTAGACGGAATACATTCATTTATAGACTGTTTGATGAATGTGATTGGTTTAACATGAGTATGTGTATCAAATTTATTGATTATTGACCAATATAAAGGACAGTGTGAAATATGACTTATTTTGAAATGTTACACTTGTGAACTTCTTTAGTATGAAATGAAAAGTCATGGTATTAAGAGTCACCTCTAAAATACAGAGTTTATTTTCAATGTCTGGTGGTTATATATATATCCAATGATAAATAGGGGTTAGGGGAGTTCAAATTTTCATCACCTTTTTGATTATATATTCAACATACCCTTTAAGTAACACAATTAATAGGGATTTACATATTTACCAGTTGGCTTATAGGTGTTTTGTCAAAAATACTCTACACTTGACATCTATGGTGCTTACTATTCAATGAGTTTTTTTATAACATAGCAACAAATAGTTCAAAGGTAAATTTACAAACCAATTCGTTGTTTAGTTTAAGTAATCATACTTTATTGTCCGTAAATTAATAGACAGTGAGTTGTATACTTTCTGTAAATCGATTTCGGGTGTCTTTTTTTACACGGTATTTCTTTTACATTGATGATCAGTTAAATAACATCTATTAAATGTGATTGAAACAGCTAACTCAATCGACTATTTCACTTCATAATTTCATACTGCTCAATCGTAATTATTCGTGCTTATATCGAAGTTTTAACTTAGCCAATAGGACCAGCCTTTTTTTCCTTTCTTTATAAAGTATTGAAGGTCAATTTCATTGGCTCATTGCTTTCAATAAATGTAACTGTTAGGAGGGACTACTTTCCTTATTCTTAACATTTTTTCAATTACTATAATAACTAGTTCAACATTTAAAAGCTCATCAATTATGTTAAAAATGCTTGTCCATTGTTATTTTATCACAGTTGCTATATAACTAAATACTATTGATTCACTGATGAGTTACTTAAGGTTTAGTGTTATTTTACAAACGTTTTTATATCATTCACCTTATATAAAAACCACCAACCAAGATAACTGGGTGATGACGTACTGCGGTGGTACTGGTAATTAAATTAAAATTATGCAGAAAGTTAAATGTGACCAAATCCTATAAACATTACTCAAGTCAATGGAATCATTTATCGTTGAAATGAGTTCTTTAGACAACCTCAAATGTTATAAGCAGAAACGGATGGTGAATAGCAGTCCTATTCGGGACTCGTCAGCTGGATGTACCTGCATCCCAGAGTTGATGTTCACTCCGGGACTCAAACCCAATACCGTCAGCTCAGTATCTAAGTTGATAAACCGATGGTGTCTGAAGTGAACGGCACTGGGTTTGAGTCTCGAAGTGAACATCAACTCTGAGATGCAGGTACATCCAGCTAACCAGTTACAAATAGGACGAAACGAGCATCCTGGATTACACTGCTAGCAAGCATCCATCTTTGCTTACAATGCTTGTGAATCAAGTGAATATAGAGGCGATCCGCACACGATGCATATATGCCAATAATAGACTGATCATTTGTAATCGTAAATACCAATGGGAAGATTCAAACAACCAATACAAAAATGAATTAAGTTCAATTATGTCTTGGATAAAATCTTTAAGATGATAGAAATTAGTGATTAAAGACCTTGTACTAAATAGCTCAAAATCTATGTGAATTTGATATGGAGAGCCAATCAAAAGTGACTAAGGTCAATCGATGGCAATCAGAAGTGAACTAAAGGTCAAGTGCATCTCGTTGGGATCAATGGGTCAATTTCTATATGTATGGATAAGTTTTTGTGCATTTTATTCGATAGTCAAATACACTTTCTCGCTCAAGTAGTCAGTTGGTGGTGGTGGTGGTGGGGTTTAGCGCGTAGTACACCGTGTATCAGTATCAGATTACGGACACCCCACATCACAACAGGTTCATCCTTTATTTTTTTAATAAATAAATTTTGAACAATTTATAATTCCACAGATTGAAATCATGAGTCAGTTGAAGCTTCCAGGTTTTCAATGGTGTTCTAGCTTCAACTGACTCATGATTTCAATCTGTGAAATTTCTAAAATCTCCACAAAATCCATTCTGATAATTTATAATTCGTTATTTAAATATTTTTCTATGGATACACTTGTTCCTTGTGTTGATTTTTTATTACATTGACTAAAACTCATTTAAACTAAATATTAAGTTCTACATTGAACTGACCTCTTTGTATAACGTTTATTTTCACATATTGATCCGCATGAATCAAACTCAATAAATATTGTATCTTATTTTAACTGATATAAACCATGAACCTAGAAATGTTAATGTTAAATTTTGATTCTATTACTGATCTTAAATTTTCATGTATAAACTTGTATGATGGGTATGTTTGAATTATATATATATATATATATATATATATATATATATATATATATATATATATATATATATATATATATATATATATATATATATAAACCCAGTTAATATTCAACCAAATAACAATAGAGAACAATTTCAGTTATTTAAGGATTAATTTACCAATAAACGAAGATATACAAATCAAAAGAACCCATCAATTGGTCAATAGTTTAGAGATGATCTATTTTCATATTATTATCAATAAGAAAACTGTTTATATACATACATATTTCAGTGAACTTGGGATTGTAAGTAGTATTAAAATGGAAAGCGCATATTTATTTCTATTTGATACTCGCCAGGTAGATATACCTGAATTTTATTTTTAACGTTTATACTGAAACCCTTAATACACTATTTTATTCTGTGAACTACTGATTCCAGGTAATCATTAAATTATTCAACGGGTATATAGTTGTTACTAATATAGAATCTTTAGAGCTCGTTCAAATGGTTTATTTCACAACAGATATGTCTTGAAGTTGTAATTGTGAACCGTAACATTTGAAGTCATTTAAACCGGGAGGCTAATATCTGTCCGTAATACTTAACAAATATCATGTTGTATTGTAAATAGTATGAAGTTAGTAAAGGTAGGAGATTGGATCCTAATTTATTGGTTGAATACTATGGCAATTGTCGCGAAACATATACGTCATTTACTAAGTAGAATTGTGGATGCATTGAATAGTAGTCGTAAAGCAGAATGGTACTATAGTCTAATAATCTTTCTTTGTAGTGACTTTCTAATTAATGTTAATATATGATAGAAATTTATTTCAATATAACTAAAGCTCTACAAATTCGAAATAATTCTAAGCTTATTCTTTTAATGTTTATTTAATGCACACTAATTTTTTTCTAAGTTCATTTCAACAGAAGTAAACTGTGCTGCTGAATCAATTCTGTTCAGGATAGCAGCTCTATGGATTTTTGAGCAAAATTTTAAGCACCATGGTAAATAACTTGATCAGTAAAAGCTATTTAATGATTCAGTGAAACCTACCAATAGTTACTTATTGATAAACTTAAAACCGATAACCAGGACAAGAGTAGGGAATAGTTATGAACCTGAATGATCCGTAAAATGAAGATGAAAAAGTGATAGAAAACGAACAGTATTAAAATAAAAATATCGTTTGCGTATGATATGTGGATTTTCCAAAGTAACTAAGTAGATTTTGTGATTTAAAATTAAAGTACAATTCACCTAAGTCTTAATCATTATAGTCACGAAGCGTACTCCCTCCATAACTCTTAGTACTGACTCTTGTCCTAAATTTCGAAACTTAACCTCTTAGCTTTATTCTTTTATTGGTTTACGATGACAAGTGATTCCATGATCATCTTTAATCTATTTACCCATTATCATTGATCAACTGTTTTACAGTCCCTGTGCAGTTGTTACTACACGCACACACACACACGTTTGTGAGAGGTTTCTTTTTTCTGTTTTTTTTTATCTTAACGACAAATTTACGTATATTTTTCCATATTTCCTTTAAAATTTCTTTAACCCTAAGTTTGCGTAGATGGCCTAATCTGACACAATTTCCGACTTGTAATATTATTCTAAACTGTATCCAATGTGTATATAATCAGCTAATATCCTTACTTTACTTTCACTTAAAGTACGCTCAAGTTTCTAATGATTCATTCGATCACTTTTGATTAAATCAGTTTAACAATTGTACACAGTTCTATATACATGGTTTTTAGGTTAGTTTTACACCCATTTAAGAAAAAACAACTGATTTATGAGTAAATGTAAATTTGACTTTATTCAAGAATTGAGAATATGGTATCTAAAAGTGAAGTGAGAAACATCGATTCCTTAAGAATCATCAGTATTATTTCCTATTACCTTTAACAAATTAACATTTTAATCACAGAGGGTTTTTTTGGATATTCTTGTAATTTAATTGTTAAGTTCATGAGTCAGTTGAAGCTAGACGACCATGGAAAACCTGGAAGCACTGGACGGCCGTTTCGTCCTAGTATGGGACTCCTCAGCAGTGCACGTGTACGATCCCGCCTTGCGAGAGTCGAACCCAGAACCTCTCAGTCTCGCACGCGAGCACTTAACCACTGCTGAGGCGTCCCATACTAGGACGAAACGGTCGTCCAGTGCTTCCAGGTTTTCTGTGTAGGTCTAACTTTAATTGACTCATGAATTCAACAATTAAATTAACATTTTATTGACACTTAACAGGCTTATTTCAATTTCTCGATTTTTAGGTTTCATTTGATAGGGAAAATATTTTTAATATAATAAACTAATCTATTTCTAAGATAAAGTTGTGAACTAATGTAGCAATTAAGTAACTTTTTTGAGACGCTGTATATTGTATCGTTTTGTTGATTGATTTTTAGTTCACCAACAAAATCTATAGATTTGTCAAGAGTATACACGACAAGGTCACATTATTCATGTTGTTGGAACACTCAACATGTTCATTTGTTTGAAACAGGTTGTTTCCCCTCCATCCCTTTTACATATTTCCTCCTAGATTAGTGTGTCTATCTTCTCAAAATGTATTATATTGGCTGTGTGGAGATGTTTTTTTATAGTCCAATAGGAATCATTTAGTCACCTTCATCGTATTTAAATGTCTAGTCCATACGTGTGTGTATATATATATAGTGGTTTTTGGATGTGTTTAATAGCACACTTCGTCAATGGGGAAAGGTTCCATACTATCCCTGAGATATATTTATGGCAGACGAAATCCAATTATTTTGTAGCTTGAGAATTGATGTTACCACTGGTATCATCAATGTAAATGTTGGAATCGCACTTCTGTCAAATTCAACCGACTTCATCATACTGTACATTTCCATTCCACCTACAGTAATCATAGCATCGTCCTCTGATAGCAGCCCAGATTTCTCACGTTTATCATCAATTACCTCCTTAAAATTACCGGATTGTACAAATATTACTCATTTGAATGATAAACTATTTGGACTGCTTAAACATCAATTAAACTGCTTTATTATTAAATCAGTAATTAATCAACGATGACCAATCAGTATTATTAGCATTAAACAGTATTCTTTCTACCCATCATTATACTATTGTAAGTTCCATGCATTCTGTCACTGAAATAAATAATTCTGCCGAGATTTTCACTTATTTGTCAACATTGAAATCAACATCCACCATCTCCTCTTTGTCATTATCATCCCCTTCGGAGACAAATTTAAATAACAGTGATTCGCATAAATTTTGCTCAGATGAAAGTTATCCACCATCATCTGAGATTTTCAATCCAATCTTAAATAACACACTGTCGTTGTCTGTTACTAGTCATAGCAATTATGTAACTAAAATCTCATCTCAATATAATAATGGCAACTTAGAATGTTTAATCCATCATGATCATACCCCACAACTACATCAAAATTACGTAGAATTTGTCGAAGACCATTATGGATTTTATTGTATTTGTCATGATTGCGAAATAAACCATTCAATAGACCCAATCAATACTTCATTTGTTGTTAATGGTGAGAAGAAAACATTGTCACAATCAATAGTTTCCTCAAAATTATCATCAACTGAACTAGCCTACTTATCAGTCTCATCACAATTAAATAGTAATGATATTAACGATGAAGAACAACGAGGAACTATAGAACAAACAAAAACTTTTTTAAAACGTCTTCAAAATTTCATTACACATTCAGTAAGAAGAAAATCGAATCGATTATTAAAAAATCATAATAAGAATATCGGTACTTGTGATGATTATAATAGTTTTTATACCATAGAAGGTTCTATTGTAAATGAATCTCATTTAATAAGTTATCATAAAAAACGTAGTAAATCATTACGTACTATATCGAATTGTGTACAGTCGATTGCATCACCATCGAAACGCTCATTAAATAATAATAATAATAATAATAATAATAATAATAATAATAATAATAATAATAATAATAATAATAATAGTGGTATACAACAAAAACATGATAGAATAAAAATGCCCCATTGTTTGGATGATGATATACACTCTGATAAATATTTTACACATTCTAATACCAAAAAGCCGACATGTCACCACTTTGGGTTAGTGGTAAGTAATTATATTTTGTAGAATCTATTATTACTATTATTATTATTATTATTATGATTGTCGTTTATCCTGTTATACATCTAGGAAAGAAGATGTATACATATTTATATTGATTTTTTGGCGATGGAAAGATCTTAATTATTTCCATCACTTTATTTTGTAGTTGTAACTGTATTACATAATATAAAACTATTAAGATTGTTATGATTGTAGAGTTATAAGGGAGTTTAGAAATTTAACTAAATCATTATTTATGGTCTAGTTTAAAAACTGTAATTAAGGGAAGTAAAAAACTTGATTTGATAAATATTAAGATCATTTGAATAAGTTTGAAGATGCATTTCGGTTTGCAATTCATTCCTCAACGATAAAAATATAATTCGTTTGTCAGTGTTGTAGTAAACATAATGCTTAGTTATAAATAAAATGATTTCCATCAGTGTAGGAGGTTTGTGAAAATTGTTGACTTTATAATTTACATTACAAACTGACCTTAGCTAGACAAATATTGAAAACCATTAAGCACTGGACAACAACTACGTTCATAGTACAATAAATTAATAATAGGCATCACTGGATGATGGTTGTGTGCTATTAAACTCAGTTGGAGAAGTAAACCATTGAACGCCAACTCAGTAATCTAAAGGTTGAGAGCTCACGTCGAAACCTGAAGATTTTAAGTTTAATCCCTGATTCAGTCATGAATGTACATTTTTGAGCAAGTTCCATACTACAATGAAACAGTTGTTCAATGTTTTTTTGGTTTTTATAGTTGTCTGACTGAATTCAGTTAGAAATGTAAATCATAAGGTAGCTTTAATTCAAAATATTATCCAATGAGTGGCCTAATTAATCAAGAGGCGTGAATAGTGTATTCTAATTTTTTAGTACGAGTTAAAAGTATATGTAGTATTGAAAGCTCCAAGTAAAATGAAAAATAACATACTGAATCGCCAGACTAGGTAGAGAATCTTCATCGACTGAGGTAATTGAAATATGTATAACTGTCATGTTTTACTATATAAAGACCTATTGTAATTTCTAATTACACACGACTTAGAAATTCTTATGATATGAATGGGACTTGATATAGACTTGATAAACTGGATGACTGACATGCAACACGTTAATAATAATCCACAACGCCATGAAAAACAGGATGACGTTAGATGTTCAGCAAAAGCTTATATAAAAGATCTGAAGTTAGATTTGTAATGGGACAACTTTGTGGTATATAGAGACCAAAAATGAACCTGGAATGATTTATAATGAAATTGCAAACTAAGAGTGGGAATAACCGATCAAATAGCGATAAAATTCACTTCAGAGGCATGAATCGAGAAACTGTTATCGCGTTTATCTTTCCACAAAAGAACTATCATTTCTTAACAAAAAATGCTAGATAATGTGTGGTCTCCTTGCGAGTTACGTATATAAAACCATCGCTCTGTTTTAGCTTGACTGTTAAGTAGTGGAAAAATTAGGGGGCATAACTAAGATGTGGCATCAATACATGATGTTATTGACTATTTGTTGGAATGATCCAGAAAATTGCTTGCACAAGACAAGCAAGCATCAGGAAACACTAAGAAGCGTTTCATCCAATCAGCATTCACTTGAAGTCTTAGCCAAAAATATCAAGGAAGCGAAACGTCGCGTGCAGGGGCTCTGATTGGTTGGGTGTTGCTATGTTTAGTAGCATTCTAGAATCTTCTAGCAACCCAAGGACATTTAAAATATTATAAAAACCCTGTATTTTCTGTATTAAAATAAACCTTGGAGTAAATTACTTCTCGCGTACTTTGAGTCTTCTCTCTCGTGTTTCAGGTCGCTGTGTAGTTCTAGCCTGGGGGTTACAGAATAGCTTAGGAGACGAATATAGCGTTCAATCCGCAAGACTTATCACTATTGGTCTAATACATTTTGGTAGGTGCGGATTATTTGATTAGGGTCTGCGTGTATATCCTGACAAGTGATAGGGGTCTTTAAGTGATATCATTCAAAATCGGTCACATCAACTCAGATTCACTCACTCTTTTCATTCCTAAAACCCTGAAATTCAGAATCATTTCACATTTTTGACTTTGTACATCACATTCCTGTTTCTTGTATCTTAATCTTTATGACTAATGACTTTGTACTACAGCACTGATACTAGAATTATGGTAAATAGTTTACTGTTCATCTTGATAATTTCTTTGTATTGATATGAAGTAGCAATTTGGAGTGAAGCAAATATATGCCAGTTCCGAAATTATGTTTGACTGACTGAGATAAAATTGTTTTATGATAAACATTTTGTTTTTATTGGTGGATTTTTTTGAATTACATACATTCAGTTTATTAAATATACAATCCTTATCTGTATAGTAAAATTTTTTGAGAAATAAAAGTTATTTGTAAATACCTAGTTTATAGTAGTTTAATGGTACTTTACAACCTTCAGTGTCTGTCCATGATCGATTTTTAATGGCATCAACCAACAAGCCTTTACGGTATTGCCGTATAAATAGATAATTGTCTATTCAATATGTTTTTTTTAGGGAATTTTAGATCATCTAAAAGTAGCCTGCCATCTGTGAGAATTGAAATATCGAATTTGCAGTATAAGTGATTATTTTTTATCAGTGACGTCTGATTCTGAATGATTCTCTCTTTAGCTGATAACAGTATACGATGAAAATTGTATGGAAACTATACTTCAATCTCCATTAAATGTTGTTTAAATAACAGATTATTCAGAAATCTCTTTAACAGTGAACTTACTTAAAAATAGTTTAAGTAAGGTCAGTACAAAAATTACAAGCATTCTGATCCTCGAATTATTTCAATATCGGTGTCAATGAAGGTCAAATATTTTTGTTAATCTATTGATTTAGATGAAAGGCCAGTTTCATTTTTTCCTTTTTAAGACTCGTGAGTTAGATGTACTTCCATCCCAATATTGGTAATAGACTGAAATCGAACCTAATATCTTTCACCTCAGACACAAACACATTACCCAATAAACTACAAGTCCAGATAGCCACTAACTTCAATTCGTTTAAGAAAAAGATGGTTGTTAGATATGAGCTTGATAAGTCATTCATTAACCTATGGAATTCGGGCCTGCTCATTAATTTTTCTTATAGTTCACCACTACTGCATATTAAGCACAATTGATTATTTTCGTATTTTGAAGACTGACTACTTAGTTAATAAATGATGTTTGTTTTGTTTTATATAACAGCGGATTTTCGTAAATAGTTCGAATGATTACCAATCGTTCTCGATTTCTTTCGTTTTATTGAAGTGATTGATGAATTTTCGAAAAGACATTTGAATATGGTGGAAGACCGACTAATAATGGTGTTCGTCAGTGTGTTCAGTAAAGCCCGAAAACTGATCACTTGCAAGCATTACTTTCGTTAATTTATTGGTTGGGTGTTCCCTAGAGATCTGATTGGAATCATTTCAAGCTGTCTTGTATTAACACTTCAATGTGAATATATCACCATCGCAAGTGATGTGATGGAAATGGTAAATCAAGTGAAATGTATAGTTTGAAATGAAATTGTCAGTGAATATTATTCTGTTATACGGAAGATGAAGTGAGTGAATGGACGGAGATTGACTGGAAATCGTAGTCATTGCACACATATTGAATATTGAGGAATGGATGCGCTAGTGCTTTTCGGACACGTATCTTATCTCTTCATCACTGTTTTTGATTTTCTTTTATTAGTGGGACTTCACTTTTCGTTAATCGAATATGGTGACTATATATGCAATGGGTTGTTTTTGTTGTTGTTATTCCTAGTTAATTGAAATTGACACATTAATTTGAACAGTGTGTATTATATCAGTTATTATTTTATTAAATATAAACAACAGTGTTTAGTGTAGTCAGTAAGTGTGTTGTGATAGGAAGAAGCAACACTTGGAATAGTGAGTGGTTGAATAGTGTTAGATGTAGTCGGAAACACAATGGGGAATTTAGTTGAATCTAAATTTCTTTCTCGACAAAATCGTCCCATGATTAGATAACTTCCTTTCAGTGGACCGAAAAGTTGAATTTCTATAAAGCTATTGATTGATTTGTGTGTCGAATGAATTTGGTTAATGTTGCGTATATTTGTGACAAATGTAGGATAATATGTGATTTATTGTTTGTGAAGAATCTATAAATGTGTGTATATTTGTGTAAGTGATATTGAAGTTAGTTAGTCAGTTAGTTAGTTAGTTAGTTAGTTAGTTAGTTAGTTTAGTTAGTTAGTTAGTTAGTTTAGTTTAGTTAGTTAGTTAGTTAGTTAGTTAGTTAGTTAGTTAGTTAGTTAGTTAGTTAGTTAGTTAGTTAGTTAGTTAGTTAGTTAGTTAGTTAGTTAGTTAGTTAGTTAGTTAGTTAGTTAGTTAGTTAGTTAGTTAGTTAGTTAGTTAGTTAGTTAGTTAGTTAGTTAGTTAGTTAGTTAGTTAGTTAGTTAGTTAGTTAGTTAGTTAGTTAGTTAGTTAGTTAGTTAGTTAGTTAGTTAGTTAGTTAGTTAGTTAGTTAGTTAGTTAGTTAGTTAGTTAGTTAGTTAGTTAGTTAGTTAGTTAGTTAGTTAGTTAGTTAGTTAGTTAGTTAGTTAGTTAGTTAGTTAGTTAGTTAGTTAGTTAGTTAGTTAGTTAGTTAGTTAGTTAGTTAGTTAGTTAGTTAGTTAGTTAGTTAGTTAGTTAGTTAGTTAGTTAGTTAGTTAGTTAGTTAGTTAGTTAGTTAGTTAGTTAGTTAGTTAGTTAGTTAGTTAGTTAGTTAGTTAGTTAGTTAGTTAGTTAGTTAGTTAGTTAGTTAGTTAGTTAGTTAGTTAGTTAGTTAGTTAGTTAGTTAGTTAGTTAGTTAGTTAGTTTAGTTAGTTAGTTAGTTAGTTAGTTAGTTAGTTAGTTAGTTAGTTAGTTAGTTAGTTAGTTAGTTAGTTAGTTAGTTAGTTAGTTAGTTAGTTAGTTAGTTAGTTAGTTAGTTAGTTAGTTAGTTAGTTAGTTAGTTAGTTAGTTAGTTAGTTAGTTAGTTAGTTAGTTAGTTAGTTAGTTAGTTAGTTAGTTAGTTAGTTAGTTAGTTAGTTAGTTAGTTAGTTAGTTAGTTAGTTAGTTAGTTAGTTAGTTAGTTAGTTAGTTAGTTAGTTAGTTAGTTAGTTAGTTAGTTAGTTAGTTAGTTAGTTAGTTAGTTAGTTAGTTAGTTAGTTAGTTAGTTAGTTAGTTAGTTAGTTAGTTAGTTAGTTAGTTAGTTAGTTAGTTAGTTAGTTAGTTAGTTAGTTAGTTAGTTAGTTAGTTAGTTAGTTAGTTAGTTAGTTAGTTAGTTAGTTAGTTAGTTAGTTAGTTAGTTAGTTAGTTAGTTAGTTAGTTAGTTAGTTAGTTAGTTAGTTAGTTAGTTAGTTAGTTAGTTAGTTAGTTAGTTAGTTAGTTAGTTAGTTAGTTAGTTAGTTAGTTAGTTAGTTAGTTAGTTAGTTAGTTAGTTAGTTAGTTAGTTAGTTAGTTAGTTAGTTAGTTAGACATTTAAGAGCCACTGACCTTCTGTGTGGTTATTAAGTGGTGGAGCAGTGTCACAATTCTTATTTGAATTGAACTGTTTGACATTTATTGGTCAGATTTAAAATGGAAGGAAGATGATAACTATATTTTGAATTGAATTTGATTTTGATTAATTTGAAAATTGTTTTATACTGATTAGTGTGACTTTATAAATGCATAGAAACTAGAAATAGTTCATCTTAGCCATCTCTGACGTTTACACTGTGCCTAATCACCAATTTACTCAAGATAATAAATATACCTGGTGAATGAATTTTAACTGGCTCAAAGTTGTAGGTTCACTGAATTGTTTGAAGTATTCAACGTGGATTCCAAGGCAATGAACAATTATTTCATTCTCGTATGCTGCACATAAACAGCATATTTTTTCTTTCTGTTCTGATAAGAAACGCGATCATATCGCATCTCTTTGTGAGGATAAGATCAAATTTGTAACTTTACAAACTACAAGCTGGTTACTTTTTATGTTTGGTATAATTATACGAATTGAGATTGTGAGAACTTTTAACCAGGAGCCCTAAAGTTTTGGCACATTTTTTCATCACTTGTCAATTACATTATTCTCTAACCATATCTTAAAAATTTATAACCTTTTTCCTAAACTGTCACTGCGTTATTTTGTATAGCTCTTGTGTGTATAACTCTTCTACACTACCTTTTATCAAAAGGATACCTAATTTTACCAATTGGTTTATATCATTTATCAGTATAGGGGTTGTGGAGATTATTAAGTTTTTTATTGAGATCATAAATCGATTGATGTTAGACCACCATTGAAAACCTAGAAGCACTGGACGGCCGGTTCGTCCTATTGTGGGACTTCTCAGCGGTGCGCATCCACGATCCTGCTCGCAGGATTTCAACCCCGGGGCCTTCACTCTCGCGCGCGAACGCTTAACCTACTAAACAGCTGAGCCGGCATCCAATGGTGTTAATGTCTAACTTCAACCAATCCACGAAATCGCGCGACCATCTTCCATTATACTGAAGTAGATACCTGTCTCTATGCGACACGGATTATTATGTATTTTGTTTATTTATTTATTATTTAGTACCGTGTGTGTAGTCTGAATTTTATTAACCTACTTATGGGTTCCACTACATATTAGGAATGTTTGGAAAAGGTTGATGACTTAATATCTATAACTTGGTTGCATTCATATATTCAATGACCGTATTATGCAAGTACTTAGTAGAATGAAGCTGAGGATTGTGTAGATTGACTAAAATTTAATGAATCCTTATCTTTTGTTTATTGTGAGTTTGTAGTGGCTACTTGTGTAAGTGATCTGACATTCCCTTACATTTTATTGATATGTTAGGTGGTTGTAGGGAGTCGATAAGAAACCCTGCGAATGAATTTCTTCCTGGTTGGTACTCGTCTTTATAAAAGACCTTCGATATTCATGGAACTGAAAATCCCTCTAGGGTTCAAAACCACATGACCCACTTCGACTGTTTGAGACGTTAATTAGCGATTTGGTTAGAAACCGACCTCCTGCAGGACTGAGAAATTTAATAATCTCTGAGTTCTGATAAGTATCATGTTTGCCTAGTCCTTAATGTTAATTAGATCCTGTCGATCAAGATGGAAGTTACGACGTCCAGACAATTACCGACTAACACGAAACTTAGGTTCAACGTTTCCTACTGATTGCCTCCAAACACCAAACATAATTATTTTTGTATTTAATTTTTTGAAATGATATTCTGATAGCTCATCATCCTTTAACAATAGAAAAGAATAACGGGATGTTTTCCATTATTTAGATTGTATCGGTTGTATATTTTTTCCTTTATTTTGCATTATTAATGTATTCATATATATACCTTATGACTGATACCCGAAGTTTACTTAATTTCATTCCCCTTTTCACCTCAGTCATGTTATGTATGTGTGCATGGATAGATTACTTTAATTAAAGTGGCAATCTTAGCTTCATAGGATGTATGCTTACATTGTCATTTTTCTGGAAGTGACAAACTGGTTTTTCAGTCATACTTAGGATTATATATGTATGTGCTAATACCCGTTAGGTATTTTGAACTGACTATTCGACTGTCTGACTACAGATTTTTAAGTAATGTTGAGTATTAATAGCTACATTTGATAATAACCATTCTTCATTGCAAATCGACCGAATACAAAAATGTTAATCGCTCAAATCCCGCTAAACTTTCTTAAATTAAAGCCGTTGTCGTCAGACCCGAATTTCTCTAAATCGATCATGAATTTGATCAATGCGAGGCCTACTTCTTACGGGTTCAGGAAGTGTAGAACAAAACAACTCTAAAGCTCTTCATTTTTACAGTGATTTCTCATGTGATATAACATTATGCTGAAGATATTTGAATAATTCTTCTTTATTTGGCATTCCTTTTTGAGTTTTTTATTATCACCAAAAGTGGTTTATGTGTTTTGTTTTATTTAAACTAATCAGATTTTTTATTATGCTCCTACCAAACGTTTTACATATTTCGAACGTCTAAAGTTATAAATATTGTATGTAGTTAGTTTAATTTGTAGCTTGTATTATTCAAAGGGTACGATTGGCAACCAGTGAGCACTGGATAACCGTTTCACTCTCGTGTAGGACTCTAGCAATGTGAACTCACGACTCAATCAGGTAAAAGATACAGGAACTTCAGGCATTGCAGCGAACGCTTAACCGTTATAACATCTGGGTCAGGATCTAATGGTATAGTTTTAACTTTAATCAACTTGCGATGTAGCACGACTATTGTCCAGTGCTATTAATAGCAACTGTTACACTCGTCGTGTGTGAACTTTACCACTTGCAACTGATCATTAGAACTTAACTAACATCTTTAAGGAAATTAAAGATATCTAGTGTTCTTTGGTTTTGAATGGTAATTTGTAGTGAATATAACATATCAATTTAAAAAAGCTTCACTAAATTACCTCCGATTTGACGAGTAATAGCCTAGTCGATTGGATTTCGGATTGCATATGAAATTGATCTTTTACAATCTTGTTTATCATGTATTCACATTTTAAAAAGGATTATAGGTGTTCAATTGTATAATATGGTGTTCACACAGTAAGTTATTGAATTATTGTTGTTATATACAGCTCAAACCAAATTAGACAAATGTATCTGTGTAAATTTAACAAGAAACATTAGTACGAGTTTATATATATTCGGTCTAGTGAAGTTGTCTTGATTTCTAATTAAATATACACATGATAAAGTCACTCACATTTTAATCTCAGGTCCATTGTGTTTAAAAAAAAATACAAAGAAATCACCTAATGTTTATTAAACTCTATTGATTTCGGAAAATTTCAATACTATTTCTTGATATCGTTGTATTTAACATTTGATAAATGTTTAATCATGTTTATGTGTCTATTTACTTAAATAGAGTAGAGCTGTGGAGAAGTTTATTTCAAATTTGGATCAAGCATTGGATTGTTTAGTTGATAATAGGAATACTACTACTAATACATTTGTGAATAGTAGTTGTAACCCATTACATCATTTGTATGGACCAGTTAAGCAATTACTGATGGAATTAGCCATTGTTTTGCAATGTAAACAATTTAACAGAGATTTTGTTAAATGTGAAGGTCATTGTAAACTCTTCCAACTTGTTGAATGCATTGAGTAAGTTTCACATGCATATATATATATATATATATATATATATATATATATATATATTGACTGCTAAAATTGTATTATTAGCGTTTTCAGTCTTTTATTTTGTAAGTAAATAAAAATGTGATCATGCATTCCCTGTAACGTTATTTATTTAAGCAAACCCAAGGGAAATAGATTTGAATATTTTTGTAAACTACTTTTTAACATATAAGTAGTTAATGTTATTTATTGAAAATGTTTACGAATGTTAATCTTTGGGAGCGAGAAAAAGTCATAGAGTTCATCGTTTGTGTGTGGGCTGTGATACTGTCCGGGTGCCCAAACCGAAGCAGGTGGTTATCTTAGGGGGCCACACCCCGAGCCTTTGACCTAATGGTCTAACCCACAAAGCAGTGAAGCATCGTAAGGAGATGCAATCTCATGGTAGCCGGTGACCAACGATTGGTTCATACGCCATTTGTTCCCGCAGGATACTGGAGCCCATGTGCACCATTGGTTTGTGATCCGGTTAAAGCGCCGGACGTTCGCTTTTCGTCCTCTCATTTTCGTAAACAACACCCCCGCCACGAGAAGGCAATGAGTAGGACTTCCCTGGCAGAGGCTGTGAGAGTATTTCGAGAGGGAGAGCGGACTCTCCCCACTCTCGGCCGTATCAGGGCGTTCGGGGGCTAGTAGACTTTATTAATATTTATCAGTCTATGGTCGTGCAGATTGTTGAGTTTTAATTAAAATCATTAACCGAATTATTCTAGACCATCATTAGAAACCCGAAAGCTCTGGACGGCCGTTTCGTTCTAATACAGAACTCCTCAGCGACGCGCAGCCACGATCTGTTGTACATTTTTACGAAAGTCCGTAAAACTGCTTTAATGTCATGAGTCCAAGGCTCTTTCTAATATATAAGAGTAAAAAATAACTTACCTTTCAATCCAAGTAATAATTTACTTACAGCTATTTGATTAAAAATGTTCCGTCTTTAACTGATTTAAACCGACTCATGAATCAATAGAAAATTTTTATGTTAACTTGAATTAATCAACACCACTAAGATATGATAACATAACAGATTTTCATAAAAGCTTAGTTTGTAGTGTTGGATTGCTCATAACGCGTGAATTCAGGGATTTCATCCTTAAATCATGTTCATGTTTGGTTACAAATGATTATCTACGTGTAAAGCTATTACAACTTCTTATGAAATGTCTTTGGAACTACTCAGAAAGCTATTATATGTGAAAACTATATTTGAAATAATCTCAGCGATTGAAATTTGAATAATTACAACGTTTTATCCAGCTGACTTGTCTGGACTTCTTCAGGAAGTTTTTTAAAAGTAGTGAATAATGTATCATGTCGTCATTTGATGATCGTAAATTTTGCTAATAATTTCGTCATATCGATTCAATCCGTACAGGATGCATATATGTAAATGAGAGACTGATGAATTACAGTCTTAAACATCAATAGGAAGACTCGAACAAACAATACAAAATGAATTTTGTTATGTCTCGAAAATCCTCAATATTATCAAGGCCATACGTAATTCTATAAATATCCTTGTTTTCTATACCTACTCTAACTTGGAAGTAGAAAGAGTTTTTATTCGTAGAAGATTTCTGAGTGACTAGGAAGTGGTTAGAACCTTAATGTCGTGTATTTGACTGTTAGATATATCAATATTATATCTAGAAAAAAACCCAGATAACTGGTTAATAATTACGATTTTAAAAATTAATGACAACATCACAATTTGATTACATCAGTATATTGTTAATATGCATTAAATTTAACTATTATTGTAATCACCGAGTTGATATAATGTTCAAAATGATGACTATTACCATCTATGGTGTTATAGTTTTGATTTTTTCGATGATTATAAAATTACTTAATCATTACCCTTATGGTTATGAGACTGATTTAATAATAATCATTCCAATGTTACATTATTATTATTATTATTATTATTATTATTATTATTATTATTATTATTATTATTAATTATTGTATTTGATGTTCTTTTCTAAACAGCAAACTGGATAAAAAGTTTCATGATGAAATTTGGTCATATCTCTTATCCTGTCTAATTGAATTATCCAATTATGCTATAACTAATCGATTTACTATTAGTAATAATGCTCTGAGTAACGATAATAATAATAATAACAATAATATGAAGTTATATCCTAATGAAGTTTGTTTTACACAAGAAAATAATGATTCAAAAAAGTATTTATCTGAAGAAATGTTAATTCAACAAGATGAAAATATTAACCAAATCCAGTACTCATCAACAATTCTACCAATGAAGAATGTTTATGGAATAGAAGAGTTTTTCAGTTGGCAATTAGTATCTAATGAATTTTTATCTGTGGTTAGTTTGTGATTTACTTATTTGATTGATTTTTATATGCTTAAGTTAATTATTGTTTATAGTGATAATATTTTTCTTAATGATTAGCATTATTTTGAATTGATTTAAAGAGTATACTTATCTTCATTAATTCAGTTAAGTTGTACACTCAATTTAATATTTACATCTTAGGGTTGTACTATGTTTGTTATGAAAATTAGATAACTGTAAATTTAAAACCCGGTATCATTAAATTCTGAAAGCAATCGACTTTGTTTGTGTTCTTTTTATTTGGATTCATCAGTAGTAATAGTTTCGTTTACGGTATCGTGCGATTTTGACCATTCTGTGAACGGATGGATGGTATAATAATAAATAATTAGTGTTGGGAGTTGGAAAGTATCAGTTTTCTGACATCGTTTCTCACATCACTCAATATAATCTTATTCTTCAATAACCCACATTCCTTCAATGTAATGTTCCAAGTGTAACTTAGTGTATTTATTTCAATTCCGTAGAAATAACCGCTAAGGCATACTTTGTCTGCCAATGATGTATTCATTATAAACACTCTTTCATGTAAATATGATTCAGTGATTCTGTATTGATGTGTATGTTATATTTATATTATTTATATTTATTTGCTTATTATGTGATATCCCAAGTAATTGACAACTCTTAGTGAATTTTCAGTTGTGTAATATGAAATTAAAACAACATATATAAGTGAATGACATTGTTTTCGATTAGATCATCATCAGGCTTTACTCCAATATACAGTAATATTTATATGCATTTACGAAATCATTAAACTAATCAAGGCAGTTTATGAGTCAGTGATAACAATCGAAATGATTACATAAATAAACATAATAAGTAAAAAGTATAAATTGATGATGAGACGATAGTGTACTAATTGTGATAAAAACAATCAACGCTTGAATCAATGTTTCATAATGGAATTAAGTCAACGGTGTGAAAAATATGGATGTTGGAATAACATTCATAAAAACTAAGATTATGTAATAAGAACTATTCAGACAATTGAAAAATGGAGCGTATATTTTGGGAAAAGTAGATGGGAGGGGGTCAAGGAAAATTAACGAAGAGAGTATGGAATAATAATAGTAAATGAAATCTTTTATCAAGGCTGATTCGACCAAGGAAGAAATAAAGATGTTACAGATTTCTTGTAAATACAGAGACTTGGGTCGTTAGCTCGAATTCATATGGCTTCTGCTACGTGTAAGAGAGGAGGTCGAACCCCATAAGGAAAACTAGTAAGAGTATGACACATCACTTTAAATGATCTACTTTTAACTACTACATGACCGTTACCGATCAAGTGTCATAGAAACAGATCTGCGTATTACTTTGACGGTACTTCTTTCTAGCCACGAATGGAGGTGTTCACTAACTCCTTCGTTCATTTGTCTGCTAGTGCATCTAATATAGCTTTCTCCACAGGAGCAGCTGAACTTGTAGATACATATAGATTTGGCACGACCAGGCAACTTATCCTTTAGTTAAGCATTCACCATAGATCGGGTTGAGAACTATAGAAGTTAGTTAGCTGCATTAAATGTTCTCTTCTTTGCTCTAGTCTGTCTGTCTGTCCCGTAGCACATCACCAGCTATATCTCGATTAAATCACAGCTCTAGGAAGAAAGGTTTTATATTTATCAATATTCAAAACATTACATGCTCACGTAAATGCTTCTTTATTAGGTTTTACCTTATAATTATTTCATAAACTAAGTATATTCAGATGGCCATAACACCATCTGTTTAACACAAACATCTTTCAGTCTTAGTGGTTTCCATGAGATTCAATTAGTTTTTATAGTTTCATAATAAATCTTGTTGAAATTCTTCAAGATTGCTGGTATCATAACGAATAATTTTTTTTCCAAACAGATTCGCAAATGATATCAAATTCGAATTGTGTTAAGTTATTTAAGTGGAATAAAATACCAAAGTTTTTAATACAAACTCTAACTGCTTGGATGCTGCCCGAATCATTAATAGAGTATCTAATCCCATTAACTCTTGAAAATTCGTATTAATAGGTGTTCTATAGTTTACTTAAAATATTTTTTTAAATATTTTCTTATCATTATGTCTTCTCACTTCATGAGATCGTCAACGTATAACAGAATCAAATGGTATCACATGATTGAAAGGCCCGTTTGAGTCGATGGAAAAGAAACTTGGGCTTTAGAAATTATATTGTAATAATTTCTAGTTAAACAGTACAAGATGATAAATAATGAAAGATGAATAGTAGCTGGCAGTGGAATTCATCCTATTTAGAACACCTCAGCTGAATGTACCTGCACCCTAGAGTTGATGTTCACTCCGATGGTACATACTACTTATATCTGTCAGCATAAGTAGCATGCACCACAGAACCACTAAGAATTAATAAGATAAACTTGTACAATTTATTGCTATTCATCTTAAATCATTTACTAATAATTCAGTTCTTTTTCTTAATAATAACAGATCAATATTAATTTCCGGAATTACATCCATGTACGTATGTATGTGTGTGTATGTGAGTGTGCAAAATCGTACGAATCACATATATTACATGTGATATGACAGCTATTCAATTAATTATTGACTATATTGAAAAATGGACAAAAAAGACACCTGTTCATTATTCGTTTGTCTATTCAGTAGCCTAAATGTCCGTCTACTTATCTGTCTATCTATCTACTTATCTAAAACACTGTGAACTACCAATTACAACATTAGACTGGTGTCATTCATTTATCATCCACATAGTTTCTCTAAATCCCCGGTCTTATTGAATATCATTTACAGAGATTTTATATTCATTTCTCATTGAAACAATAATAATATTTCACTTTCTGTCAATAATAATAATAATAATAATAATAATAATAATAATAATAATAATAATAATAATAATAATAATAATAATAATAATAAGGTTGTTCATTCTGAGCCTTAAATCAATCTAATCTGTAAAATTTAATCTCAATAAAATAACAACCATCATCAATAATTATGTTCCCTCCCTCCCCCTACGAAAAAAATTGATTATGAATATCCTTTTGTTTTAATTTATTTTTGTTTCTTATGTATTCAGTTTTATTTAATAAATTTCCATTTTTAGATAATTGAACATTGTAGGAAAGAAACTAATTTAGAGTGTCTACTAAATGAAATGAAGTTATTATTAAAAATAATTACAGACTAGTAAGAATAATTAGTGTGTATATTTTATCCATTTGTCTTTTTTTGTATGTGGCATTTGTGTTTGTATAAAATTTATTGTTGCTATGATGTATATTGATTACTGTTAGTAAATAATAAGAAAGTGTGAGTAATATTAATATGGGTTTTAGTGGTGTCGTATTCTCTAAGTTATATGGTTTAATTGCTAAGGTTATTATTAGCATTATGGATAATATCATCAGTGGCTACTTGATGCAGAAACTTTACAATTAAGTCATCTAACTCAGAGAACACAATCATGCTAAAACATTCACCCGAGTTAAACATTTCTATTGTTTCAATAATATGGGTTTTCTTTATCCTATCATAAGTCATGTCACTGGGATGTATTTTAAAATATTGCTAACACTTAATACGATTTATATTATTAAGCCAGAAGGATGAAAAATAAACAAATATTCGGTGTTTAGAATGTATGCAATGTTTAAATGGTGGTCCTAGATGTTGTCGATAGAGATACCTTACTCATGTTACTGACCCTAACAATGCTGAATAAGATGAGGGGAATAAAAAAATGAAGCTTTCTCTTCAGAAGTTAAATGTCAGTTTGTTCAATTCATGAGTATTTATTGATTGCCAGGTTTGCAAAAAAAATATCAAGATTGACACTGACTGGATTCATAACTCACCTACTCATAGATAACTTAACATACAAACTTGGATCTTTGTTTACTTGTACGATCTAGAAATATCATATAATCTGCTTACATTTCTACTTGACATAAGTCACTACTAACTTCGTTTATCATTTAGAATGGTAATAATTTTCTCAGATTGAAATCATGAGTCAATTGAAGCTAGGCCACTGTGAAAAACCTGGAAGAACTGGACGGCTGTTTCGTTCCCATATGGGACTCAGCAGTGCGCATCCACGAGCCCGCACCCCGCGAGACTCGAACCCAGGGCCTATCAGTCTCGCACCAAGCGCTTAACCAATTAGACAACTGAGCCGGCATCAATGGTGTTAATGTTCAACCACGTCTGTTGTGAGATATCAGCTCACTGAAGACAATGGTATACGGTGGTTCAACTTCGTGGATTGATTGAAGTTAGACATTAACACCATTGGATGCCGGCTCAGTGGTCTAGTTGGTTAAGCGCTTAGCGCGAGACTGATAGGTCGTGAGTTCGAGTCTCGCGGGGTGTGGGATCGTGGATGCGCACTGCTGAGGAGTCCCATACTAGGACGAAAAGGCCGTCCAGTGCTTCCAGGTTTTCCATAGTGGTCTAGCTTCAATTGACTCATGATTTCAGTCTGTGAAATTTATAAAATCTCCACAAACCCCTATCTGCTAATAATTTTTTTTCTAAATATTATGCAATAAGTTTTTTTTCTTTTCTTCTATTTATTCAAATTAATATTTTACTATTTAGTCCTGTACATATTCAATATGTTACAAAACAAACGGAACAAGGATTTGTGTTGGATTTATTAAAAATGTAAGTTTTAAATGTTGTTACTATGACTAATTTTTTTTACAAAAATTAGTTTCTTTTGATTACAGTCAGGTTGTTTCAGTACATTTTTAAGTATATAAAAATTCAACTTCACACTGAGCACTGACATAAACCTTGTAGAGAAACTGTAGTGAATGAGACCTTAGATGGGGGAAAATTAAATTATTATTTAATGCAGAATGAGAGTATCTTTGAAAAATATGAAAACCATGCATTAAATTACACATCTTTCAATTGTCCCTTATATATTTCATGATTCGTATAATTCTGTTCTTATTCCAGTTACTCTCTATTTCACTTCCTGTACTCTTTAATTCAATTTTCTCAATCTTATACTGATAGGCATTCGACTTTTGATTAGTGTGACATGCTACTTATATCTGTCAGAATGAGTAGCATACACCACAGAAACACTAGGAATTTCTAAATATCAGACAATTGTTTCTCCTCCATTCCAATGGCAAACTTGTCAGTAATTTTAATTTATACTCTTATGTTGAATCGAATTTAATTCTTTCATATAGGTATATGGCGGTATTATTAAGCTAATCATATTTTCAGAATGGAGGTTTGTGGAGATTGTAGTAATTTAATAATTGAGTTCATGAGTCGACCTAAGTTAGACTAACTGCCGTTTCACCCTAGTATGGGACTTCTAAGCAGTGCGCACCATCGATCACCCATGCGGGACTTGAACCTAGGACCTTCGGTCTCGTACGCGAACTCTAGACCGTTGAGTCAACATCCAACAGTGTTATTGTCTAACATCAATAAATCCATGATCTTATGCAACCCTTCATTCATTGTCTGAAGTAAATAACTGTCCCTTTTTAAAACTATTAATAACTAATTAGCTAAGTTAGAAATTTTAAAAATTCAAAATCGCAAATTTGTATATGTACATTTTGTAGAATTCAATCAAACATTGTTGGTTATAAATCTACTGTGAATTATAATTCGGTCCGTTTGGAAACATTACGATGTGAAATACAAAATCTTATTATGCAATTTTTGTATGTTATATTTTATTATGGGAAACAACAAGGTCATTTGATATGCTTAATTCATCAGTTTTTTGAAAATATACAATTTACTGAAGTGAGTTTTTAATATTTATCTTTGCTTTTACTCTTTGGTTTATCTAACTATTGAATTCATTTATAGTTTCATATTTTTCATTAATTTTTGTATTAGAAATATACCTAGGTGAAAAATGTTCATTATTTTGAATTTGTTCAAACGTTACCCTCTGTTTACATGTGTATTAGTGCGAGTATGCTTTGCTACATTCGTTTTTCTTCCCAATAATCCTTAATTAAAATAGTCGTACCCAAGTATCTTTCACCTCAGACAGAAACACATAGCCCAATAAACTACAAGTCCAGATAGCCACTAATTTCAATTCGTTTAAGAAATAGATGGTTGTTAGATATGAGCTTGATAAGTCATTCATTAACCTATGGAATTCGGGTCTGCTCATTAAGTTTCCTTATAGTTCACCACTACTGCATATTAAGCATAATTGATTATTTTCGTATTTTGAAGACTGACTACTTAGTTAATAAATGATGTTTGTTTTGTTTTATATAACAGCGGATTTTCGTAAATAGTTCGAATGATTACCAATCGTTCTCGATTTCTTTCGTTTTATTGAAGTGATTGATGAATTTTCGAAAAGACATTTGAATATGGTGGAAGACCGACTAATAATGGTGTTCGTCAGTGTGTTCAGTAAAGCCCGAAAACTGATCACTTGCAAGCATTATTTTCGTTAATTTATTGGTTGGGTGTTCCCTAGAGATCTGATTGGAATCATTTCAAGCTGTCTTGTATTGACACTTCAATATGAATATATCACCATCGCAAGTGATGTGATGGAAATGGTAAATCAAGTGAAATGTATAGTTTGAAATGAAATTGTCAGTGAATATTATTCTGTTATACGGAAAATGAAGTGAGTGAATGGACGGAGATTGATTGGAAATCGTAGTCATTGCACACATATTGAATATTGAGGAATGGATGCGCTAGTGCTTTTCGGACATGTATCTTATCTTTTCATCACTGTTTTTGATTTTTTTTATTAGTGGGACTTCACTTTTCGTTAATCGAATATGGTGACTATATGCAATGGGTTGTTTTTGTTTTTGTTATTCCTAGTTAATTGAAATTGACACATTAATTTGAATAGTATGTATTATATCAGTTATTATTTTCTTAAATATAAACAACAGTGTTTAGTGTAGTCAGTAAGTGTGTTGTGATAGGAAGAAGCAACACTTGGAATAGTGAGTGGTTGAATAGTGTTAGATGTAGTCGGA
>OX104024.1:14975664-15040586 GCA_944470205.2 Schistosoma margrebowiei
ATGATAGTATACAAATATCAACATAATAATTTTAACTGGACGACGATTTACACTGGATTCATTAATAGCAACATCTAATAAAATCAACATTCATTTAAACCAATGAAAGAGCTTTATAGTCATAATAGTTTTCATGTAGTTATTCCATTTCATCATCTTCTTCGACAATTTCATCATTGATTGATAAGAAAACCATATTTTCCAATTATTGAGGTGCTAATGCTGTGACAAGTATGCTGTGTGAATTGCTCACAACTAATGGGTAAGTAAACAGTAAGTAATGAAAGAGGAAAATATGCGTACTTCGTTTTTTGGTAGTTTATCTATGCTTGATGTTGATAAACTGTAAATATAAACCAATGAGCAAATGTAAAGCTTCGTGTGCAACCACTTGACTTCCTGTGACATTTTTCTTTGTGTATGAGTTAACTATAAGTAAAGCTGTTCTGTTTAGGGATAAGTTTAAAGTAACTCCAAATTGCAAAAGATTACAAGATCTACTTGAACTAAATAGATAGATGACACTCTAAGTATGGACCCCTCTGTAATTGAAGAAAGAAAACAGAAACTCTGGAAACTTTTGGTTTTTAAAGAAGTTAGAATTCTAGTAGAACAGTTGTGTTTGTATACTAACCACTCTGATCTTGGGAAGTATGATAAAAATAGCAATGACTAAAGCAGAACTAACCATTCAGATACCATTAAATGTTAGTGGTATCATATGTGAACTCCAAAATAGTTACCGAAAACAAAGTTAGAAGTTCGCACAACCACAACCCAAAATTTGAATTTCCAGTGATTTAACTGCGAAAGTATCATCGTGATACAGTTGTATTAACTCCACTGAATGAATACTACAATTCATTATGAATAAAATATCATTCAGAGATCTAAATGGAAAATAAAGAAGCTTTAAAAATTTGTCTCTTTATTTATCAACCTCCTCTTATTGAACACATCACTATTCACTAAATGACTAGTTTCAGAATAAATCTTTTTTCACATTTTTAATGAAGATTGATACTTGTTGGTGATACCAGATGATGATAATTATACTTTAGAGAAAATGATCCATTATATTGAACAATGATGTGATTATTTCTTAAAATAATGTACATTATTGTAAGTTTCAAACTGGATTAAAAAGCATCTTTATTATGATTTTATATTGTTCATTATGATTTTGTAAAGTATTCCCAATCTAGAATAGAAAATTATTTTTAAATTAAACCAATTTATTTAATCTATCTTACCTAATTATACTCCATTTTCTTTGTTAGATACAATTCATGAACCAAATATTATCATAGAACAAGATGATAAGGATTTTTATCTTTCATCGCCGTTATATCCAATTTTACTTAATAAATCAAATAATAATACTAATCATTATCAAAGTAATTTATCATCATTTGAAGATATATTCGATTGTGTTTTTTCAAAATTTTTCTCTTCATGGACTCAAATGAAAGCTGTTCCAGAAGATTTGATTGCAGTAGGTTTTCACTTATTTACTGTTGGTTTTTCACCGTTTATATTCAGTATACTTATATTCAGTATTTCTGTCAGTTTACGATATACAGAGATCCTTTTGTATACAGAAGTAATTTCTGAATTTTGTTTTGATTAATTCTGTCTGGTTTGAAGTTTATGAAGACATGCACCTGGCTGGAATGAAACAGCTGTCCAGTGCTTCCAGGTTTTCAATGATATATATTTATATATAAAAGGTAGTTCTCTACTTGATGAATGTAAGAAAGATAAATAAAAGAATGAATATGTTCTAAAAAATAACTTACAAAATAAGTTGAGATGATGATGTTAGTGCCATAATGAATTAGGGACTTGGATGTACTTTTGTGATCAGCTGATCTAACTCAGATTTGGATGAACGTATGAATATGCCATGAACATAAATCTTCCATTCATCTCCGTATTCTGTAGTGTCGGTTGCTGTGTCAAGCCTGCATAGCTTATTCTAGCTTCTTGACAGGCCAATTTATTCATTCTTCTTGAGTCATATTTTGACCTTGTTAATTATTCGCTTGTCAACTTGACTGTTCTTACATAAGCATATGTGCATTTCTTATCTTACTCATTACATGTCCGTAACTTATTTTTGTCTAGCTATAAATATTAAGTAGCTCATAATTAAAGGGAGTTGTCTCACTCACCGTCTCCACCGCGCGTTAGTTTGTTTTGCTTCGCTTTCTGATCAAGCATTGTACGAAATAAACGTATTCAAAAACCCATTCTCGTATTTGACTTATTTAATTCCTTTATTCACTAACACGAGTAAGTCGTTATTTATATGTGGAGATTGGCGACATGTATATTCCGATAGCAATCAGCAAATGATATAATTGAAGTCAGATAACAGGATCACTAAAATACTACCTAGGTTAACTTCATATGTGTGACACCGGTAATAAGAAGCCAAATACGAGTTACTTTGAAGGGATTAATTTTAAGCATTCGTTATTCAGACAGACATTCATAGTAGGAAGTGGAAAAGGCGAGTGAGCCAACTCGATTTGATCAAGCGTGACTCATTTATTTTCAGACCAAAATAAGTTACAGATACGTAATGAATAGTAACAGCCCATACTGTGGGAAAGAACAAACCAACATCCAACTGAAGAGAAAATTAAGGAGAGATGTTGGAAGTGGATAGGATACACATTGACAGAATCATCAAGCTGCATCACGAGGCAAGCACTAACCTGGAATCCTGAAGGGAAACGGAAAAGAGAAAGGTCAAAGAACACACTGCGTTAAAAATTGGAAGCAGACATGAAAAGGATGAATATCAACTGGAAGGGATTGCCCAGGACAACGTTGGGTGGAGAATGCTGGTGAGTGATCTATGCTCCTCCATGAGGTGTAACAGGAGTAAGCAAGTAAGTAAGTAACGTAATCGATGGAGTGAATAATTAACACATACTGTCATATGAAAACAGACAGGGTTAATAAGCGACTAATTAACAAGGTCAAAATGTGGCTCAAAAAGAATGGATAAATTGGTCTGTCCAGAGGCTAGAATAACACATGTGAGCTTGACATAGTGTAGTGAACAAGAACATGAGTGCGGACAATCGGATGTATTGGAGAACAAATTACAGAGCATCTCACTAAAATCTGAGAACTATATAGTAAATAGTTGCTTTGTAAAATATCAATCCATCGTCTCAAACTTGACTGTTACCTTTTGTAAATATAAGTCCATTGCCTCGGATTTCATTGTTCATGCATTTTCATACCAATTGCGTTCCATTCCCGTTCTTTCCTTATCGCCCTTCTACTGAAATACATTCTCTGCCTGACCACCGTTCTATACTGCTTATGTGGATATAAGTAACCCACACCACAATAGTACCAAACACTATAGTACCTCTTTTGAACTTAAAAAGTAAACTTTGTTAACACATGTTCATCTCTTCTTTTTCCCTTTTTTGTTTGCCAAATTTTCATAGCTATCTTTTCTATATATTTTTTTTCCATTCTTATAACTGTTTGACTATTACTTGAATTGAAATTCTTCTGATTCACTTTTGGTATTTTTTTACTGACCCACCATTTTCCTATTTTGCTATATAGACTACTATGTGTAAAAGTAACTAAGACTAAAAATGGTACGACTTTAGTAAATGACAATGTCAAAAAAGAAAATTTCTTCGTTGAACTCTCGTTGATTTGTTTAGTAACACAATACTTTTCTTTTGTTCCAATGTTCTTATACTAATGTTATATATACAAATATAGAAACGATTGTTTATTGTAAGTAGCAATGTTAACTGGACACTTTTTCAAGAAAGGAATAAAAATACATACACTTAATGGATTACAACAACTCAAGACGTTAAGTATGTATTATTGTATGTTCTTATACCCTGAATATGAAATACAATTTGATGAATATTATTGGTGTAAGTGTTCGTGAAGTTTGCCGAATTTCGTTGTTTACGTCATGAACTAACCTTATTTAGGCAACGACTGAGAACCGAGAAGCATATGCCACGAGACCTAAATATCCGATGCTCGACTCCCAGTAGAGTTTTAGATGCTCGTTGCTGTGGTGTCTCATCCTATCACGAAACAGCTCTCCGTTGCTCCCTGATTTTGAATGATTGTCAAACTAAATCAGTCTGTGTAGTAAACTATTTACCAGTATTAGTTTTGGATTAGATAGCTCTTCGAAAGAGAATCGGTTTTGAAACAGAAATACATACCAATAAATATTTTCATAGACCTTATTTGCCAACTAAGAAAGTCATTAAAATACTTTTCTCAAGTTTATATTCAGTATCATCCGTAAGATTGTTTTTGGCGTCTCATATGATCAACTCTCAGTATTTAATTCCATCATAAAATTGAAGAATGATATAAACATCATTTTAGTTTCCATTCATACATGCATGGTGTAACAATTATGGGAGTAGATTTTATTTAGCATGTCTACCTATATTTTCAGTTAGTCTGTTTATCTATCTTAATGGATATTTGTTTGCGTGTATTGTGATAGACGATGCTAATCGATCCGCGATCCAAGTTATAAAAAGAGTTATTTACACCCACTCATCATACTCTTGTTGACATTGTGTACAGACATAATACATCTAGACATGTGAATTTATCTGAGAGACAAAAACAGTATTCAAAGTACGATGGGTAACTAGTTTACATATGGTGACTTTTGATTTTGCTTGTAAAATGATGGTAAACACGTCTATTCGAGATTAGATAATAAACAAAGTAGGTGAATGTAAGTTATTATCGTTTATTTGTTTTTCTAAGAAATTTTTGAGTTTTTCTCTCCTAAGAAAAACAGAACGGTGGAATTTCAGAACATAGTTACTGTATTTTAATCTTTTTGCTTTAATATAAACGTTTAGTTATGATATACTGCAAGATATATTGAAACATACGTTCCTAATATAAAACGCTTGGGATTTAAAGGCATAAATTTTACTTTTTTTAGGGGTGGACAACTGAAGTCCAAATGATAATCGCATATATATATATATATATATATATATATATATATATATATATATATATATATTGCGGTATAGACTATACACGTAAATCAGGTGCACAATTAAGTGTTACTATTATTTTTGTTATTATTACTATCAGTGCCAATGACCTTGTATGATATTAGATTTTTAGGACACCCTAGAGAATTCTAAGAACAGAAAAACGTTTTTCAACAAGGTCATCATAATATCTATATTTTAAATGCGAAATTACCTTGACCTGAAGATAGGTTCCTGTTCATCCCTGGCCTTTGAAAATATTTCTTCATCACATAATAAGGGTCTTTTTTAGAACATTTGTATTTGGTTTCATCCAGTCATCATCAACATGGAGCCTGGCACAGATGTGCGTTGTCTTAAATGTTTATACGTCCACGTTTGGATTCAAACCAACTTCCTTTCGTTTTAAAATTCAGTGTATTATCCGATGAGCTTCCAAGTTGATATAACCACTAACTTCGTTAACGGGGTCAATGCTTATATCACTATCAATATGAATTTTTTCCTAGGAAGCAATAAGAGTATTAAAATGAATAATTAATTGAGCTAAAAGCGTTTAATTTCCAATTGGAAGGAAATTTCCTCAAGATTAATTGCCTTAAAGAGGAGATCAAACTACGCCATTAAATGATAGTGACATTCATTATTAGAGGCTGGATATTTTCCCGTCTCCCATTAATATATACATATCATACGTATCTTGATTTTTTCGACATCAATATTTTGACAGGTAACATTGATTAACTAAGTCAGTTCATCAATAAGTTAGCACGATGAAAAGAAGGATTTACTCAAATAAACTCATTTGAATATCAATTCTACCATCGTAAGACCAACTGACTTACAGTAAGATGAATCAACTTTTAGACCATTTATTGATTCATGTTACAAAAATTTGACAACTGTAATATTTGGGTACTAATAACTTGTTGACGTCCCAGATAACTTCTAGAAATCTACAGCTCTACGACTTTTGAATTCTAAACAAATAAAAACGATGTCCGTCTAAATATAGAAATCAAATGGTTATTTATGCAATTAAAAGCGATCATAGAGCTTTGTAAACTTAGAGAAATATATCAATCGATAAAGTATCTCTACATTTTTGATTTCTTTCCCCGAGTTTTCTCAGATTTACTTTCTATCACAAACAGGTATGTTCTTTAAAAAAAGTGGTTGAATTTCTTGTCTTTTTTCATTTGAAAGATACATAGTTCATGTTATTTAGGCATATGACAAATTAGCAATTAAATGTTGACTTATATGTTGTGCTTGTGGATTACTCTGAATGATTGAGCATCACTTATATTGATATTTTGACTATATCAACTTGTCTATAGTCCGCTGAACACAAATGGAAAGATCGTTTGGTTTCAGTTATAAACTCTATTCATCTGTGGTTTAGAGGTGGAAAAAAATTGTCTATAGTTTTAAGTAGCTTTTGTTCAACTATTTAGGCTTATTAAATATGACGAGGAGTTTCTGTTCTCTCAATTCCATTTAGAAACATGACGTTCATAAGCTCTTGCATTGTATTATATCAACAAAATAAGTCGTTTTAAGTTCAGTACACAACTTATCATAAAGGGAGCACGTGTGGTCAATTATGCATAGATACATCTAGCGAAATGAAATTTTGGTTTAAAAATAAATATTTCATAATCTGTACAGATGATGAATTAATAAAGTTTGATTTCGAATAGTATAGTTTAAATAATTTTGACTGATCTATGATTTGTGACTCGTATCGTGTTTGTTTAATCCTTTTTGGCTCAGATAGTGCTTATCAATCAAGTTGCAATATGGCTACTAGCCTAAGGGACTCACCATTGCTTGCACTATGTTTTGATGTTTAGTGGTTGAAAGTAATCAACAGGAAACTCTACTTGACCCAGCTCTTAGGTACCTTGGCATTCATCAACGAAAGCCTACCTACAGTCTCGAGAGAACTGATCATTCCTATAGTATTTGAAGCCTCATCACATCGCCCAAAATTGCAGTTATGCCTTGCTAGCTAGCGCGAAATAGAAAGAAACCATATCCAGTCACCTAACATAAGTTTTAATCGTGATTCGAATTAGTTAAGGGCCTTTGCATAACTTCAATCAGCAACGGATTCTTGATTCATCACATCTTGCTATAGGTAATTTAGGAACTTAAGATATTTAGGTAAAGTGATTGAATAGATTATAAACTATAGATCACCAAGATTTAATGTTTTTCCTAGAATAAGCAGTGTATTAATGATATTTCCATCAATCTGTTGATTCTAAATTCCAATAATAACAAACCCTTCAAATTTATGCTTGAAAGCATACCTTTATCTAGTTTGTAATACTTTATGGAAGTACTATGTGGTCAGAGGTAGTTGGTAGAAAACCCCACCTTACCAAAGTTTCGTGCCGGTTAACACTCGTCAACTAAAACCTACCTTGAGTCTACAGGGAATTGATTATTGCTGTTGGAGCCGAAGCCACTTGCCTACAATCTTGCTCTGTAGAATTCGATCAATACTAAAGACTAAACAAATATGACATGTTTTAATCATTATTCAATAATCAATCATTTGTAACTTTTACAGTTTTCAAAAGGCTTAACAGTGTATTATTCACTTCATATTGTAATGTGATGTGTTATGTATATGGGAAGAAATGAAATGAAAATAACTAGATTGTGTAAATTCGATCTGTGCTTCTTGTTTATCTATAGTTAATCGTTATTACTCTCTTTTAACTTAATTTTTGCATACAGACCACATTAAATAATTGTGCAGTAACATTTGTGGAATTTATTTATTTGTTTAGAAACTTTATTCAATGAACTAGTTTTTAGAAGTGACAAAGTTCTGTTGCATTTTTATCTTAAGGATTATCTGACAATTTTTCTGATCTAAAAAGCAAAAATCATTATACCAAAATCGTCCTTTTTTCAGCACAGGATTGTGAAGATTATCGATTTTTAATGGAGATTATGAGTCGATTAATATAAGACCATCATCGAAAACCTGAAAACACTGGTCGTCTGTTTCGTCTTATTATGGAGCTCCTCAATAATGCGAATCTACGATTCCTCACGCGGGACTCGAACCCAGGACTTTCCGTCTCGTTCTTGTTAATTTGTAACTAGGATTTCCTTATTATAATTGTTATCAATCATTTACTATCAATCCATTGTCATTTAGATTATACTATTCAATCATCCAGTCAAACAATAAAGATGTGTAGTCTCTTCAAATAATCCTATTTTATTACAAAACCCTATATGTGATATGTGTTGTAATTCATTCATTTAATCTATTTTTGATTTCGATCTGATTGTATCGAGTACTTTCAGAGATAATTGATCATTACCTCAATTGTTGTTTAGTCAATTAAATATAATAATATTCTTTCTCCAATTCTTCTGTGTAAGTGGAGAGTACAATAATTTTGTCTATAAGAACTTCTAAAGTTCACGTATGAATATTGCTTTACCACTCAAATAAAGTTAGACCGATTTTATTTATTAATAGTTTTTAGTAGGGGATAGACGCTCTTGAACATTTACTTCAGCAACTATTAATCATTTAATCAAACTTCTTTCTCGTTGGTCAATCCAAACCTTCATACAATGTTTCAATAAAGATTTATTGTAAAAATCGTTAAAGTTATATAAAAATAAAACATTTTTAACTGATGACACCTGATTATTTATCTGAACTGAATGCTGTTCAGTAGTTTGCATCACCGATTGACTTTAGTGAGACAGACATTTCAAACTATAAACTGAACAGCTGTTTCATACCAGTATTGAACTCCTCAACAGTGCGAATCAACGACCCCACTTAAATTCGAACCCATAACCTTCAAGTTTTACAATGAGTGCTAAACCTTTAGATCAATGAATCGGCATCCACTGGAAATTCAACAACCTCTACAAAAACACCTCATAATAATGAATAATATTATAAATAAAGGAACAAAACGTTCAATGAATTAATGTTATCATTCCGGCTTTCACGTTTTTTCGGTTATTCAGTCGTGTTTTTGTTTAATACTTTTAATTTTAAATATTTTTTGACATTCTACTGGAATTTCGATTCTATAAAGTACATAACCCTAATTATCACTTTGTATTCGATTTTCTTTAGTGTTTATTACACATTTAGATTTATTACAAACAGAAGTTAACTTGTCGAATTATAATTTTGATAATTGTTAGGTAGGATCGTTCCGATAGTTGGCTTTTCTTGTATGCCCATCCCGACACAGCAGTAATATCCTGATGGACCTGAACCTAAATATAAATCATGTAGACTCTCTTTAATACCTTGTAATCGTTACTGTTCTTTTCTACAAATTCTTTTTTCTCTAATTACGTGTTTACAGCCTGTTTACTTTGCTGTTGTTGTTGTTGTTATCGCTACATTTTTTTGCATCACATAATCATAAAACTATGTATAGTCTTCCTCTCTCTCTCTCCTTTTACTTTTTTATTTTATTGAACTTTTCATTTCACCAACCGTGTCGTTTTATTTTGGTCAAATAGATTTTATGCGTGGTACGAGAGCAGATAAATCGTATTTTGAAAACCATTCCTATTTCACTTGAAGAATTTGAAAATTCTCTGATAAAATTTAATCCATATGATGTACCATCTATGTGGTCGAAACGAGAGAATCGTCTACGTGTAGATATGTTACATAATCACCCGGCATTAATGTAAGTTTCGTGTTTTAGTTGTTTGATTATTGGTTGATTAAAATTGTGAGTTTATAAATTGGATTTTTTTTGGTATTGTAAGAGTTTGCTAATAATACTCATCAGTAGAAAAAAAGTGTGTTATCACCTTTTGACTCGATTCTTGATAATGTTGATGACGACAAGTGAAATACTGACCCTATCAACTTGGTGTACATAGTACTTCGGCTGGCCTCATTTATAAAATGGTGGTACTTAAAACCCAAACACGGAATGTGTCTGTAAAGTTATACTTCAATACGTTTTATATCTCTTTTTACATGAAACTACACGTTTATCATGATATATAGAAATGCATGCAGAAAATGTACATAGATGAAAGGTGATAATCAACTATATATGGATGTATACAGAATAACCAATATTATTATAGTGACCCATGCAACAGCCATATACATATTGAATTTTATGTTTGTTCTTAAAAGGACTTGTATAAATCTGAGATGCCACTCGTGGTAGGATCGCAAATTTCACTAGGTTTTATTACGTTCCAAATGTACAAGTGGTCTCTATAGATGATATGGTTTATTTATTTCTGGTTCGACAATCCGTTGAATAGCCTTTTTCTTTATGAATTTTTTCAGGGTGCAAAAAATAGGCTGATAATTTCACAGTTGTGTACTTAAGTAAATGATTAGTTCCTTGATGAATATCGGGATGTTTTATTGTAAAGGAGTTGTAACCTGTGGATTCAACCAAGTAGGAATCACGGAACCCATTAAGTGATGTCGATATTTCATGAGATAGCACACACGAGGTTGAAAATCAGATGAAGTGAGGAATGTGAAATAATGTGTCCCGGTTTAACTAGGTCAATAACATCGTGTTCGACGTTTGTTATTATGCCAGTATCTTTCATGTCCGACTTCAGTTTGTCGTATGTTAATTCATTTACTAAGAGATATAAATTCAACTGCTATTAATCATGCTCACCTACACATACTAACAGAACACTTTAGTTGTACTTCCATATATAGAATGCATAACATTTATATAAGTTATTTTGTTATTACTCAATAAAAAGGGCACAACACATTGATCTCATTTACTTTTCTTTGTTTTAAGAGAACTGCACATTTGTAAAACTGTTACTTTGTTCGTTGGGTTTTTTAACAAAAACATATCTATTGATTAGTACATCACACTGAGTATAAACATTATACGCTTAGTGTGAAATATTCTGGATTAATTATTTTCATATAGATTTTTTGCAGAGAAATTATTTGACGTTATTATTATAATCACAAGTACGGAACTTCCTACCGATTGCTTTCAACCACTAACTTTCATCAAAACGTGTAATCCTTACTACATCTAGCCATAATGAGACTAGTAATCATTTCACAACTACACCGATAGAGTTCTATGAAAGCTAAGAAACTAGAGCAAGCATTTTAGTCTTACAAGTGATTGATAATAGGTTAAATACCTTGGTGGTAATATCTCTGGTTATATCACACTAATTTAAACGGGTTCGAATCTCACAGGGAGCATCAGTCTACTCTATACTGAAGGTATATCTCAGATGAATCACAACTAGAATGAAACTAAGGTCCGAAAATCTCTGCCGACTCGCCCCAGTCACAAACTTACATTATTATGACCTACTAAAGTGTAAAGACAATGATGATGGTTTAAAATACGTACATGAACAGGTATCGAAGAAAAAGGGATGTTACAAAACGAATCATCGCTACAGATATTTATCGTTTTAAAACTAACCACATGATAAAATCGTGAAATTCGACTTATGCCATCCTATGTTTACTTTGAATTCCTCATTATTTCAGTTGTCTGATTTGTTCATTTATTTCATCGAAATTTAGTCAGTATACTTATACATTAACCATGATAGAAAAAAGCATTTTCAATCAGTAATTAACTTTCTTTAACATCATCGTTATTATTATTTGGGGAAAATCTATATTTATTTCTTAATTGTGTGGTCTCTTATTTTAATTTTCGGTGAATTTAGTTCCTTGTGGGTCTTGAATTAGAGCTGCAAGAATATTTAAAATGGGTTGGTTGCAGTTAGTTTAGAGGAAAAATTCCTTGAATCGGGTTTCGTGCTAGTTAGCACTCATCAGTAGAGGCGTACCTTCTATTGTAAGGGAACTGATACTCCTTGTGCGACTCATACCCCGCATCACCGGGTTTCTTAATTTGATAAATTATAGACAACATTCTGTAAAAAAGGTTTTCGCCCTTGAACGATCACTGAGGACAGCAGAGTCATGGCTGATCAAATTCTACCGATCATGTTGCAATATAGTTGCTAGTCTTAGCATTAAATATGTGATTGAGTTGTTTAATTAGACAACTCACATCTATTAGATTGCAAGTTTGATTACCGCTCTATTAACTTTTATCCGATAATTCAATGAACGCCCCAGATACATCTATACGACTCATTCGACTAAACGTTTCCGGTGTTTGAAATTGAACTTGGTTGTCTATTCCAATGAATCAATGTTCAGTTCTATTTATCTATTCATTCGATTAATATCAAATGTCAGCGTTCTGACGAACTAAATCGATCACTTTATACTTACCTATGTCATAGTCTTTAGCATTGACAAGATCTTCTTGACCATATTCAGTGTATTCACTAGGCGCCTGATTGTTTGTTGATCGCCATGTGCGGTCACTAATAAGGTTTGCTTAGCGAACGTTTTATAAATTCACCATCAAAAACTCTGATTTCAGTTCATCAAATATTTCCATTAAAACATTAAAAAGACAAGTTGAGCTAAGAAATATTTCTTTTCAATGAGTTCTTCATGGCTATACTCCAATATATATAGCTTTTACAATTAAATATGGAATCAATGCCAAGTAAATAGTGTTGGATCGATTTAATGATATAATAATTTGTTAGTAAAACAACGTCTGGAAAATTAAGATGAATTTTCGTGATCGCTTAGTTATCACAACTAGTTACTGAAGCGTAAGTATGTAAATTTGAGATATAAGTGTTTTTTTTGTGTTATATGTAAGAGTAATAATAAATTATTCGTAAAATGGGTTCAATGATAAGGTAGATAATCATATTGTGCCCTGTGTCCTATTGATGTATAAGGCCAATTAAAGAACAGTGAATCATCGACCGAACCAATGACGCATTAAACAAGTACGAGCAGTCTAGAGTCCTTATCGGTCCTGCTTCCCACCTAGCCCTGTCTGTTAAGTCCAGAACACCAATCCCAGCCTCTGCGATATTAATAATTTATTTCAAACATACTGGGTTTATATACCAACCAAACAGACTACATCGTACCATAAAATAAAAAATAACATTTGTACAAGATTTAGCCAAAATTGGCTGTGAGTGTGTGCTGCGCACTGCTGAGGACGAAACGGCTGTCAAGTGCTCTCAGGTTTTCAATAGTGGTCTAACATCGATCAATTCATGATCTCAATCAAAAGCTTAACCGATTCAACTGAATTATTTTAGTGGTTTGTTTATTTTTAAATGAATAGCTTGTCATATTTTTTTTAGAAGAGCATCTTAATCATTTGTTTTTCATTGATAATATCTTCCTTTTTTCTGAAACTTTACCATTTGTACACATTAATCTGTTTATTTTTCATCTAGAGAATTACGTAACGATGTAAGGAAACGTCATCAAGGACATGTATATGAGAATCGTTTAAATATTTTGTCAAATTCAGCACCTTTAGAATATATCCCATCAAAGGGATCGAAGTTATGTAGTAAAGGTAATTGATTTTTGATGTATTTTACTTATATGTTAGTGTTAACGTGACGTACTACTCGTTAATGATTGCTGGAGAAAAACAATTCATATATGTATGAATGTTTGTACGTATCCATCTACTCATATATAGCCTTCATAAAACGAATCATCACCTACTTGGATTGATTTACTCAACAAATGAATTATTCTGTTAAAGAAGTAATCTTATCAGGGAATCGGAAAGTGATTTCAATCACCCTGTGAATCAACTACAGTTATGCGATACAATACAAGTATTCTGGACTCGTTTGCATGATGAGTTTATGATGGGATATTGATAAAATGTTTACTGTTTCTTGGAGTGTATACTGCTGTAAAGCTCATAAAATTCTGAACATTTTTTGACAGAACAATTTATATCGTGAATATTTTAGAAGTGATTGGGTATAAGATATTTTCTGTAGTTCCAATTCAAAGTTCTTATACGATAAATTTGTCGCGACTTGAGTATCCACGTTCAGATTAAGAACGAAATACAGTGCAATTACCTAGTCCAAATTGGCGAACCAGAACAAATGAAGGAATGACTACATACTGATCGGTTTTATTCAGTAACTACAACAAATTTCAATTACTAGTACAGTGAAGGTTGTTTAGGAGCAATGTTATATATAACTTTCTGAATAACACTAATAAAAATAAATTTCATTCATGGTTTTGCTGAATATCCTCACTGACCTTGAACTCAAGTTGCGGACCGTAAACACCAGATATAACACTGGCTACAATCAGAGCCATAAATATGGTATTGAATTAAAAATGCAACTTTGGCACGGTCGGATAAGATTAATAGTGTCAGCACTTCAGCTCCCTTGACAATATTCATAAATAAGATACAAGAACTTGTTATAAATTTATAGGACATTTTCCCCGATTATCTCTTTGAATTAATAAATCATAATCTAAAGATATTTATTGAATATTCAGATATATCTATTATGAAGTTTTGGAATTTATCGATTATACAAGTCTGGAGTCTATGGGCGATTTACTCGCTTATACTCAGTGAATTACCAAAGCTTCACTTTGATTTTCGATTGAACGTTCAGTATTAAGTAATATTTCAAATAAGTTGACAAACAGTTCTGTAATGAAATGATTTATTGGTATACATTAACTAATCAACATGGAAATGATTGAAAATATGCATATTTCTATAAATCACTAACATACCTAGCCTTCTGGACGTGTGTTCCTTCATTAGCTAAGGTTTGTTCAAGAAACGAAAATCCATCACGAATGAAACAGCTGTTTCACCCTAGCTTGTAACTCAGTCGCTCGAACGATAAACTTTACACAAGTTTAAAATTCACTTCTCGCGGAGATCACCATACTTTTAAATCACTGTACTGGGATTCAGTTCTTAAACCAACTGAAGGGGAATTTGATAAGATGTAATATTTAAATATAAACTTGACTGATAAGATTCGAGAATATAGACGAATATGGAACTCGTTAATTCTAACTGGAAATCTAATGTAAATATCTCAGTCCTATGATAGGTCACTCGCTGCCCAAATGGCACAGTGGTAAAATAGAATGTGAAACTTAGTGACTAAGTTTGGAATCCTAAAGAGAGCATCTATTGTATCAAGATTTTAGGTAGACCTTGTTGATCAATGTCAACTAACACGAAAGCTAGATTCATGGTTTCCAGTAGACTACCTTCAACCACCTAACATCAAGCTTGAAAGTAATCTGGCTATAGAAGTGTGCTAATCTGTGTTAATAATAAAGATAATCATCTTTGTTCATTTTAGTAAAATTGCTCATATGATATATGGTAAATTAGCAACTCAACCATCAAATATTTTTGCTATTTCATTCTATTTACTGTGCACTTAATGTGTACTCATCGTTAAATCAATAAATGTGACCTTGAAAACAAATAATACATAATTCTAACTGCTCTCTTTATTTTAACTACATGAAATTTGACACATGGATGTTGAATAACTGACTTCGAGATCAATAATAATTAGTGGTTTCTAAAGGAAGAAAGCAAAATAAGTTATTTTAGAAAATTACATCAGAGTATTAACGTAATAGTAGTATAGTAGTAGGTGAAGCATTTGAATTTCAACCAGTTAGTTGCGGTTTTGAACCTCCATCCTACTTACTTCATTTTATCTAGCTGCTTAGTGTTGTAGTTTTCATATAAACTATGTAGTTCAAAGATATTTATGAAAATTTGTCCTTGATAAATGAGCTACATCAGTGGACTATATCTCGAAATATTATATACCTTATATGTATGCATCAAATACACAGTTTTTAAAAGATCATAATTTGATTGTGTAAACATTCACCACCAGATAGTATTTAAGTGACTTTTTTGAACAGGAAGAATATCAATATCTAAATTTATTTGGACTAATTACTATTGCTATATTTAAAAACTTCGACCCATGTAAGTGTAGGCACCAAGCAGCAATTCATTTAGGAATTTCTCATCACAAACTGAATTTGGTTAGGTAATAATTTAAGCTGGTAAACGCCGGGGCCTAAAAGTCCCAGATTTGATCCCTAGTGGTGGAGTAGTATGTACGCACCTCAAAAGAATTTCATACTAGCACAAGACATCCAGTGTTCCTCAGTTCCCAGAAGGTACCATATAATAGATCATATGTCTATTTGAAAAGCCACTGCTTGAACCTAGAACATGAAAAAAAGACATAAAAATAACAATAAGCTTTACTTCCAAGGTTAGTCTATGTACAGAAAGCAAGGGTATTTATAACACAATATATCACTTTGGGTTTGTAGAAGCTTCTGAGAAGCGTGCTAAACCTGGTAACAAATTGTTATTTATTCAGTCAGATATTGGTAGCAAAATTCATCGATTTTAAAATCTTTATGGAAGTTTTCACAGAACTGATTAATGTAAGTACTTTCTGTCTTTTTCCGGGTATCTGTAGACATTTTAAAAGTATTATCTAGGTTTCCTAACAGTCCTTATCATGTTATGTTATATAGGCTCGGAAGTAACATTTATATCACTTAGCATATGAGGTGATCTAATCAAACGTGTGGATCACCTAATTTTAAGTGTGACAACCTTTCAGTTAACCTACTATTCTCCATTTCCTTGGACAGAATAACTATATATCATAATTGTGTGTACTCATGAGATATTCTAATAGGCTTAAAAATTATTATTATTATTACTATGGATATTGGAAAACTCAAATGTAAGCACAACAAGACACGAGTACACTGGAATTCATACAACTTATGTATGATCTCTATTGGAAAAGTTATTGTATCTACTAAACTGGTAGAAAACATTGTATGGCAGTTGATGACTATTTGAAACATGCATAAAATATATTATTGATGAATTTCAACTTTGAATGCCTTTTAGACTGAAAATCGTTGCGTTTTTTCACAACTGATGCTGAGGATTTTAACTTTGACAAAGTTTATGGTACAAGTGGTGTATGGAGATTGTAGTGTTTTAACAGTTGAAATCACAAACTGGTCCCAGCTAGACCACTATTTAAAACTCAGAAGCACTGGACGGCCGTTTTTTTAGTACGGTACTCCTCGACAGTGCGCATCCTTAATCCGCAAACGCGCATCGAACACATGATCGGTCTTGCGCGCGAATGCTTAACCTTTAGACCACTGAGTAGGAATCCATTGGTGTCAATGTCTATTTGTTCTTCTTATTAAATCATATGCTTTCTTTTTCTTTAATGAACACAGACAATCAATCATTCACTGTACTCTTGTCACCTGATCGCAAGTCGCTTCTTATAAGAGACACAAACCAGAACATAAGAGAAATATGTAAGTTACTATCGTCAGTTTATTTAGACACTGTGTAGTTATTATTTACACTGTTTTCTTCAGTTCTAATATGATTTTAATTGTAATGAAAATCCGGAATAGGTCGATCAGCCTAGTCAGATGATCTTTAATTTAAAATTAATGAGAATCTGTGTTCCTAAACTGTATGCCTATATTAGAACAAATACACCAGTAAAACAGCTATGTTTGAGATATTATGTTATCACATTGGTATCAGTGTATGTAACATAAACCAGCAACGCAATAAAAGGACTATTCTAAGCTGTTCCTCTATTCCTCTGCTTGTCTAATTAGAGGAAGAAGACTAGGGTCAACAGGGAAAATACATAAGCGAATACTATGACGAAAAGCTGTTTAGGAGTCAACGATAACATAGAGATTAAGAAACAATTTCATTTTTAACATTTCTTTTTGTACATCTTCAAAAGGAATAGATTTATTTGGATATTGAGTCGTATTATGTCGCTTATTGTGAATGCTATCATGTTCGGAATATGTTGGATTCTCAAGAAATAGTTACACTACTTAAAAGCTAGTTAGTAGGGTTGTGAGCAACTAAGCATGCGGAATTTTCTGCGTAAAATGTATATTTTTCACTAAACTTCAATATCAAACAATCTCTCTGATCGATATTCTTAGTATGTGGAACATATAATGTGAACTAATTCGTGTATTTATATTCCACCATGTAATTATTAATGGTTTAATTAGAAGTTCAACCGTAATCATACTATTTCTTTTTTTATCCAAAGGGCAACTAAACTGTATTAGCCGAGTATCTTTGGGTATAACTGAGAAAGTGAAAAAAAATCCGGAACGTGTAAGTATTAATCTGACAAACTATTAGTATATTTTTTTACCAAGTGGAATTTAATCTGTTTATCAATAAAGTTACGAAGTGATTTTTTTTCAGAGAGATGTAACAACAACCTTGAATAGAGATAAATGACTTTGAGGGACTTTAACGCGTTATTAAATTATCAACATATTTAGTGGGTTATCGTTATTCCATTTACAATTCACTTGAATTTCATCAATAAGTAATTGCCATAGATAGAAACACATATATTACATTGACAAATTTCAACAGGATGAATTACAATTGTATCGATCTATACTATTCATGATTTCTTGCACTGTTCTCTTCTACATTAATTCACTACTGGTCATGATTAAATATCTTGAATCTCAGTGATATTTTACAAGTTGACCTTAATGATTAAATTTACAATAAAAACTTGTGCTGCTGAATTATAAAAAGTAGTATTATTCCGAGTGTTCATTTGTGTTCGTCTTTTTTTTCTTAGACATTACTCTTTCAAGTGGAATTATCCGATATTCCAAATCAAGATGATCCCAATGAATCGACAAGTAATAAATCACGTTGTTTTCGAGTTATTTTATTAGCCAGATCAGTAATTGAATATAATTATTGGTTAGATGGATTATTTTTATTAAATAAATTAAATGTAAGTTAATGTTTTTGAAATCTGATTAGATAGAATCTAATTCTGTTTTGATGTAATTAATAATAATAAATCTTTGAATGACCAATAATTATTGATACCCAATAAAATATATTCGTTTGTTTTTCATTGAATTGGTATGAACTTTACAAAGTAATGGAAATGTGAAGTTTGTAGTAGTTGGTATTTGTAACAAAAGATACAGGGGTTTCGAGTGGTGGTTTCGACATTAACACAGATGAAGACATATGGAGATAAAGAATTCTAAAGAGGACAAAACTTGCTTGGTAGATTCCACTGCTAACCGAAACCCAACTATTCTATAATGGATTTATAGTTTTATATCACAAACTATCCATATACAATCACCGGAAACTAGGAATGGTCGTCTAAATATGGTCAGTTTGTGATATAAAGTACAAAGTTGGGTAATCTTTATAAGCTTTTTTAAATTGTTAGTGATGCACTTATTCTGTAAGCATCTACTCTTTTTCTTTCATAAATAGAAATTATAGTACCAAAAAATCCGTATTAAAATCCTATCAAGTTAATTTCTACATCATCGTTTTGTTATATTATTCAGTTATCATATTATATTTTGAATGGTCATTTTGACTGTTACGTAGTCATATGTTTGTGTGGTATTTTATTACAATCAGTTATGAAAGAGTTCTGTATGGAAATGTTTTATGGTGGCCTAAGTTGTGCAGTTTGAAGTTAATGCATTTATGTCAGCAGTTATGCTAACTTGTTAAATGTCAAAATATATTGTTAATCGTTAAACAATTTCTTGTAACGTTAAGTTCGAATCCCTAGTGTTAGAGGGTGGGTTTTTTATAAAAATGGTTGCTATACAATGAGGTCGAGTTGAAATTATTTAACCCCTGTTGTATGCTTTTAGTTATATTAGTGAATCATTTCGATTCCGAAAACTACTTATTGAAGGTAGATTCTACTCTCAATTAAAGAAGATTAATATTTAAGTTCCTTTTGGTAGGAGGCTTCAATATTTCTTCGAGAAAAGTTTTCAAAAGACAGGAAAATGTTTAAAATATTTCCATCAATCTGCATACTTTAGAAACTTTCATGAGAATTTCAGGATGTGTTCCAGAGACTTCTGAAATCTCTTAATCATATACAGTCTTATAAATATCCTTATTTTCTGTATATAAATTAATCTTCAATGTAAAAGCCTTTATTTTTCTGTACAGTGTTCAAGAGTAACAGATCGCTAGAGATTAGGAAGTGGATATATAATCGTTCAACTGGATTGCTTATCATCTTTCACTAAAGGGTTACAAATAATATAAAATGAGATTTTTTATTCCACTTACTTCTAACATTACGGTAATATCACATTGATTATGCATATATATATATCATATGCATTCTTTACATACGTCAAGAAGGACAGAAAGAAACAAAAGAAATGTTACTTTTTGCTTTTATTTCTGAAAATAAAAATCTCGTTTTTTTTCTTTAACCTATTTTTATTTTATTCTATAGAATCCAAGTGATTATTACAATGAAGATGTGGAGCGTTTAACTGAACTAGACATGTGTATACGTCTTTCAAGTTTAGATTTAAATCAGTTGCCAAAAAGAGAAATCGCCATGCCTACAGATCCACCACCACCTTTGGATTTTATTTAATTTTATTATCCTCCTTTTTTTCTTCTTTCAATATTCTTTGTGTAATTATCCACCTTGATTTTAAATAATTTTGGATTGATAGATTAGATTGTTCATTTATTTCATTGTTTGAACATTTAATAAATGAAGGTACATGTAAATTGATTATTTATCATCCAATCATTAATAACTGTGTACGAAATTTATCTCACTTTATTTTCAGCTTATTTGTAAGTAGAAACAAATTGAATTATCTCATTATAATTTCTATTATAATTTCTTAATTATGTATAGTGGAAGCTTAATTATTCAAGTTTTAATTCATATTGTTTGTTTAAGTTTTCTAGAGACCTGAAAAGAATCTTTCTGTCTATTCACTTTATTATATGTAATTCTTTAAGGTTATTACTAATAGTATTTTAATCGATATCATTTCTAATATTCATATACGTTTTGCTTACGAATCATCATTAATCTTGAAGTAGATTACTGAAATCTTGTAATTTTCAATAGTATGATCATCATCATCAACGTCACCCTGTTTGTACTCTGCATAATATCATGACTAATCGCCCTTTTTTTCTGTTAGATCTTTAGATCATTATCATCAATTGGTATTTACCTTCTATCTATATATAACATCTTGGATTGATTCTTATCAATAAGTGATACTTAATAAGTAAGATGCAAAAACAATCGTTCTGCTATTATTTTCTCCTTATTTTTTCTGTTTGTACACACAAAACGAAATGTACAGACAGTGAAATAAACTTAACCACAATTGATTGTTTTACTCTAAAAACAATAACTATTCTTTGTGTGAAAATAAAAATTAGACACCAAATGATGATCGAGATCATGGGCTGTAATCCATCATAAGTACTGAGGTAGGTCTACAATGTTCGCGGGAGATTTACATGACTGCTTAAAATGATTATCCTCACGAATAATTATTTATATCACCTGACTGTCAACTGTATTCTACAAGGCCCGTAATGACAAACTCAAAATGTTGTACATCATCCAATATTAATCCTTTTGACTTTTAAACGCCAAAAATAAACATAATTCATAACTATCAAGAAGAACCAACGAAAAATTTAGTATGGTAAGTCCTTCATCGACCAGTCAGTTTATAGGCTCTAAAATGCTATTTATTGGTATTAATAAATCATTACCTATCATGGTATCTAACATTTATAAGTCATTTTTGGGCCGAAACCAGGCAGCACTCTCTTAGATGGTAACTACTATTGCCGTTTCGGAATTTCTCAGCACACGTTACCTATGACGTATCAGCGCTGTAATCGGATTTCATAAATCCAACGCGAATTTGAGTTACATAATTTAATCTTAACAGTCATAATACGGAAAATACCGTTTGCTGTTGTGTTTTGATATTAAGCTACATAGCTTCTGTTTCCAATCAATAGGGTGAGTAATGAAGAAGTCATGGTTAGTTCAACACAGCAATATAGTGTTATTCTTGATAACACAGCCAAATTCCTGTTATCTATGCTCACGACTGTACAGAAACTCCGTTTAGGTAACAAGTTTAGTACCATGATCCATGGCAACAAAATCCAACTCAAGGCCTCCGCATGACGTTACCGGGTAGTGAGAGCAACCTTGCTAGCTGATTTGGGTGGTTGACGAGATTGAACTAATCCACCATTCTGCTGTAAACCGGATCGAATGGATCCCAAATTTAGGGCTGACTAAAATCTTGCGGGCTACCCGATTTGTATGCTTATGTATATGGATTGTATGAGTCTCGGTTTGTGTAGTTTATGTTTGTAGGTATATGAAAAGGTTAGTTGCATGGATTAGCACAAGGAATGTAATGTTTGCTTTATATCTAATCAAGTCAGCGGCCTAATGCTTCATGTTGAAGACAATAAAAAATATGGTAGCGAATACTACGGCGAGGTGACTATCAACCATCCCTGAGAGGGTGCTTACGCTTATGTCATGAAGTACAGGGCGACAGTCTTTGTACCAGTAATATATATGTAATGTGTAAGTGACAGTCATTTGCAGCATATACTTTCGAAGGGAGTGGTGATCATTTACTCTTCCAGGTGAGTGAATATTTCTATATTTATGCTAAGGGGTGAATGGGTTAAAACATATGTGTTACCGGTGTGCATGTAGATTATACTTTCCCCTGGTACGAAACCTGCGCCCCAAGACCTGGGGATAACAATTTTCCTGTGAAATCACATCCACGCGATTAGTTTGTGAACCTTGCGAAACGGAAACCATTTCCAAAAAAGCCAATTTGCTTTACCGTATAAGGCTAGACCAAACTTAACAAAACTGGAAAACCTTACCGTACCATAATACGTAAGTAAAAACACAGAGATAAGTGCTGTGGTAGGGTAAGTATAAAATCCTAGCAACTAATTAAATATTTACTAAACTCATGCAGCATAAAAATAAATAGAAATGTATATTAATACAAGAGGAACGTTAAATATTTTGTTAAAATGTAAAACGAATTTAAATCAAATGGTAAATTCTAACATTTTATAGATCACGGTTGTGACCAATGTTTAGAAAATTAGAGATATATGGCTTTTTCATAAATAAGAAAGTGATATCAACAGCAGTGTTATAACTTGTGATTTATCGATGTCTCCCAAACAAAATCTATACAGATTCGATGTTAGATAGAATTTCAAATGGATAGGCTTTACATGAGTGAAGCATATTTGAACTGACCCTAAAAAACCACGATCTGGTTAAAATATCTTTGTTATCAGTCGTATCCATTGCTAACAGAGACAGTCAACTGTTTTATGAGCAGACAATGTACAGTGACAACTAGAGTCCTCATAATCAAACAAAAAACAGAAGGATTGATTCGGAAAGGACTACTTCTGTGACTTCTTTGGAATGGAAATGACAGGCAATAGGTCGGAACAGCTCTTCTTCAGAATATAGTCCGATGACGGCTCACTTAAAATAACTAGTTCAAAAGACCGTGCAGCAATAATGACGAGTTACGAAGTGATATCGTGCAGTAAAATAATGTTGTAGATATATCAACTGATTACGTATGATAAAGCAAAAGTGAGAATTAAGTAGGTTACCATTATTATTTGAGAATGAAAAATAACTTGTAGTTCGTAGTAAAAGGATTTAACTAAGTATTAACTAAGTATTTAGTACAGTTGCGAGTTATAGAATTAATTAATTGTAGTGATTTTAATTGTGTACAAGAAAAACTAGTGTATATTTGTCCTAAAATAAATTATTTGATTCGAGTATAAACCGATTCGACCATACATATAAAGAGACCAAACTACATTATAGGTTATGTTTTAATGCTTCTTTGGAATGTAAGTGATTCAGCGAATCGTGGAATGTCGAACAGTATTGCAAGTTGCGCTGACGCGCTAAGCACAAGTTATTACAAGCGCCACAGCAAATCCCAACTAACGTATCTACCGATTTTTCAAATGCAGTGTCACCTTGACTTGCAGATGTACGTCAAATGAAACATAATTGAACGTGTACGACATAACTTATGTACCCTTATCAAATCAAGATTAATTGGATGTATTAAATCTACTGTGTGAATGTGAGACGATTGTGATAGGAAAGGATTTCCTTCTACATGACAATGAACTGTATAGATTTTTCTAGCACCTAGAATCTTTAATTACTGAACAGTTGTCTTCATTAATTTCTTGATGGTATATCCAAAGTCTTCGAAGTTTAGGTTTTCTACAATAGAACCGTCTTTATGTTCGTGTTGAATATTATGACATTGATGTCGGCTGACAGTCGATTAAAGTCTCGGATGTCCTTAAGCTTTAAACGTCTATCCCTGACTTACCAATCATTTTTATTACCTCGACACCAATTCCCCCTTGTTTATCGATGATGCTTGGTGCTTAGTCTGGTATGTTCCTGGTCCCTTTACTTTCCCTCTCTTAATCTTTAAGATGATCATGTTAACTTATTTTATTATTGGTGAAGTAACATCTATGGAAGATCTGTGTGTACTACCTCGATGTCACGTGGATTCAGTAGGATTGGTCTGTAGCGTGGCGTTGAGAGGAGATTGACTATGAACACCGCTACCAAGAAGCTCGTTCCAAATGACTCGATAAAATCCCCGAGAAGCCAAATATCAGAAGGTAATTAATGGACCAAGTCGAGATGTATTCGCTGGCGATCTCGTGGCATCGAAAGGATACCGAGATCGTACCAGGATACAAGCTTGGTTACAGAACGTAACCGAATTCGTTCGAAGTTACAATCGAAGTGTGTGAATAAGAATGGAAGCACAATATATCTGTCATTAGCACAGTCAAACAAAAGCACATTAAAACAAGCACTGGTACATTTGGTTATAATAATAATTGTTTTTATTAAACCAGTCGTGTTCTCGTGATAAATGTGAGTCATTACAAGTCTATCGATGAGTTTGTAGCGACCTACTTTTATCAAGAGAACGCGATTACTTTAATGGAAATAATTATTATTATAACCAATTGTACCAGTGATTGTTTTACTGTACTTGTTTGTTTAACTGTACTAAAGACATTCTTCTTTCTTCCGTTGATTGTGACTTTGCGCGAATTCGGTTACGCCCAGTAACCACACTTTTAACCTGGCACAATCTCGGTATTCTTTTGATACCACGAGATCTCCAACAAATACATCTCGACTACAGCCACTAACTGCCTTTTGATAGTTGACCTACGGGGGATATTATCAGTTAACTGGCACGTAGTCTTCCTATAGTGGTGATCATAGTCAACTGTGACTCGACACCACACTACAGGTTCTTCAAAACGCTCTACACACCTTTTTTTTAAAATTTCAGTGACTAGTTTGTCTTCTTTATTCTTTAATGTTATATCTGTTTAACTGCTATAGCTTCTCCTTCGTTTCATTTTAGTGAACTTGAATTTTTTTGTCATGCAGCGTTTTTACTGTCATTGCTAGGTATTCGACATATTTCTGCTTAGCAGCCCTAATGCTCCCTTTGTTTTCTTTCGTTCGGCTCTTTTTGACTTTTGTCATCTTGTTTATTATTTCTTTAATTCTCCTCAGGAAATCAGCAGATATCTATTTTTATGATGGTACATCATGTGGTACAGCATCTGCTGGCAATTTGAAGTTAATGCTTCTTTGATCTCTTTCCAGTTGTCCTCCATAGTTGTTTCATCTTCTTTCAGTAGATTCTATAAGGCTTGGAACCTGCTGCTGTTTTAGTGCTTCTCGGTATCTAAAAAACGTTTGTACCAAACGTTTGTAACGCCGATTCTTTAGTTGCCCAGTGTTTGTCACCTCTACCCTTGGTTTTCACGTCTTCTACTGGCCTTCTCGATTTCGGTTGATATTAATCTGATCGATTTGGCTCCCAGTAATGTAATCCAGCGAAACCCATGTAACTATGTGTGTTTTTAGGTGGAATGTAATGACACATGTAACCGTTTTGCTCAAGGCACATAAATTCATAACACCCTCACCATTCTCATTCCTTTCTCTAAGCCCATGCTGTCCCATGATATACGTAACGGAAAGATAACGCAGAAAATCTCCTCAATTCACTTCACTGGACAGTATTGTCTCGTAATTTTTGTTTTGTATTTCAGCATTTACCAGCGTCTCCTTTTAACCACACATTATGTTATTTAGTCTTCCATGCCGAGAATTTGTTAAGTGATCTTCGTTACAGATACGCCTTTTATTAGTCGATTTACTGTTGAATATTGCCAGACCATTGACAGTAAGGTCGCGTTTGACCGAACTAAATGTCACGGCGTGGTCCAGTGCACAACTGTTTACCTCTGACTGTTGCTGGGATCCCTGAAGATAGATATCTGATCCCATTTTGTTGGGAATAATTTTGTTGATACTTAGGTATCGAACTCTTGTTTAATAATTATTTCTTTTGTTTAGAACGTTAGTTTGTGCTGGAGAGGCACTTGACAGCATGGCACAAGCTGTACCGTTTGAAGTATTTTGTACCTATGATATAATTTAGCCTCTTAAATTAGATCTGTTTAAATTCAACGCAGCTTGCGTTTTTGTATGGTTTAATGCGATTTACTGAAAAGAACTTCTTATGCTGTACGGAAGAACATGGTTTGGCCTGATCGAATAACGTTTGGTTCGTTAGTTCTGCGTTCAAACCGAATATTGGTATTTCGGTCGTTACAATGTCTTTTTATCTGGTTTTCTCCATTTTGACGTTCGCGTTTAGGTCTCCCGATAGGGTCGTCAGCTCATTTATTGAGCAATTCTCTACTATCGACTGCAGCCTCTCATGAAATTGATCATTATCGTCTTCATTGCTATTATTGGTGGGTACATAGTTCTGGATAACATTAATCGTAATTCCCTCACTCTTTGTTTTGAAGAATGCTTCTATCACTCTAGATCTATGAGGTTTTCATCTGATAAAAATGTTTCCGTTTTCTTTGGACAGCATTACTGCCAATTCTTGTGTGTGTAATGTATCTTGACGTCCAGAATACAAGAGCATTTCTCCCGAAGATAATATTCTGTCTGGAGTGCGTTCGGTTTATCAAAACCAAACTAAAGCCTTGCATCTACGAAATTCACAGGTTATTCCCTAAAATCTCCAAAAGAGGTGATATGAAAGGCTCAACCTGCTACACACCAATCACATTGTTCGCAATAATGTCGAGGTTAATGAAAAGATCGGCCAATGGTCAAGGCAGTGAATGCGCAGACAATAACAGAGTCCCTTATCAAGGCCGAGATGGGTTTGGATAAGCCAGGACCCGTGTGTCTATTGTTCACTTAACATGGGACGACCAGACAACCTTCTGGGACCAAACAATATCGGTCTATAACACCTCTTGACTTCTCAACAGCGTTTGGCATAATGCCGAACGGATTCCTTATAACAAGGCACACGGAGAGGTGTTTCGCTAATTCACTTCTACTTTGACCTCAATACTACTTATAGAACCGAACGTTCTGCACACTTTAGTATCAGGAGTCTCACATGGAACTATTTTGGGTCATCTACTCTCCTTGATTTTCATCAGTGATCAACTAGGCGATATTAACCCACCGACTCTCGTGTATCCTGGAGATGCCAAGGTATGGAGTTACATAAGAAACTGAAAAGATCCACTTGAGCTTTAAGTGACCTCACAACAACGGGAAGGTAAGCAAAGGACAACAGAATACCACTTAACCTATCAAAATGTAAAGTCGCGAATGTTCATTCCTGTAGGACAGGAACAACTTACACCCTCTATGAAAATCCACTGGCATTATTCTCCTCAGAGTGCAGTCTAGGACGATTAATCATAGAGAGCACAGAACTCATCTGAAAGTATGTCATCTTTCAGCTGCAACAAATCCTACTGTTCACTTTATCAAAGATAGGTGTAGAAAGTCACTCAAGAATTGTTTCTGACGCTGTTTAAAACATAGTCAAGGCCTTATCTCGAAGTAAATAAAGTCGTTTAGCCTTCTTTTCAAAAAAAGAAATATTTCAGACCACATGCGAAGATGAGTAAATATGTTGTTGATGGAGCTTAGAAATAAATCTGTCTAAGAGAATTAGGGGTGGTCTTATAACTACACAATATTGTTGGTAAGCTAAAATACGTTATCAAGGACACAACCACGCTCGGCGAGGCAACCCTATGAAATCGCACATAAAAGAGCAAAAACATAAATAAGCCTCTACATTTTTTCATCAAGATTGTCACTATTTCTGAGAAAGTCATCTCCTATTGAAAATGAAGTTCTCCCTTGATTCTTTTTCACATTTCAATCAAATAAACGTCTGCCTGGTAGTGTGAATACTAAGGTCACATAAACTTTGATGCCATGATACAAGCTGACTGATTCAGGTCAGATTACACAAAAACTCAATACAGAGGAGACCTGAAAAGGTAAAGTCGAGTGGCTAGACTACCACCTATTAAACATTTTTAGAGACCTGGGACAGCAGCGAAACAACACGAATAGAACTCAAAGAAATTAGTCGGTTTAAACAAGCTCGCAACAAAAGTATATGTTAGAAGAGAAAGAAACAGGAATAAGACTCTTACTATAAGGAAGTCATATATGTTACATCACAACAAGTAAAGTGATTTTCATTTTAGTACATGAACTTAAAGACGTAGTTCAGATCTCGCGGGTTTATTGTTTTATTCCGTTCGGGAAAGAGGCGCAATTTGATCCTCGTGAACATGGCGGAGTATTTAGCGTCGATATTTGGTACGGAAAAGGATAAGTAGGAACCCCTTTTCAAATTATTTGTTGATGCAGAGTTAATTGTTCGTTCTACTTCAAAATCGGTGCATGCCGTCACGGAGAGCAATGTTCAAGACTGCATAACAAACCGTCTTTCGGTCAGGTACAATTGGTTTTCAACTTTTTTATGCATAGACTATTTTGCTACAAAACCTGTATATAGCTCCTCAAAATACAGCGCAGAGTGCTGATGGGTCTCACAGTAAGCTATATAGTATTTTTTGGTTATATATTTTATAAAGATCTGGTATTTAGGCACGACTAGTGTGATATTTAGGTATGTCTTCCAGTAAATATTTTTCTGCATAGTATTTAGACGTAGAATAAACAGATGGGTATTAGATCAGAAATATGAGCAGGAATGACGATTTTTAGGTACACTTTTGGACCGCTTAATCAACTTTAACATCAGTGCGGATGACCGATAAGACCATGTAGGCCAGTGCTGATCATTTATCAGGAATGTCTGTAAGTACACTTGTGTTTCACTAAAAATCTGTTTGTTAATTAGGTGTCTAATCAGTAACCATACGTGTCAAGTCCCTTGTAGATAAATTATTTTTTACCGTGTCTAGTTTAGCAGTAAAGTAAAATCTCTGGAGGGGTTTATTTGTAGTCTTAAGTACTCTCGCTTTTATGGTAAGTGGATATTCTTCCTCGTTGGTAGAACAAGACCATGCTGACATCGTGTTATGTTGGTATACAAAACTGGCTTATTTTATTTATTTATTTGGACACATGGCTTACTAGAGTTCTTGTTAACATTTGAGGGTTATTGCAATAATATCTACAAATCATCCGTAGAACAAGTTGTCTCAATGTCTATAGAAGTACGGTTCACAAATTATGCATGTGGTCTTAACCAAGAAAGCATCCTACAATGAAATACATCACTCCTTAAACGTATTGGTGAGTGACGTGAGTTATTGGCGTGTTACTCTTCGTTTGCCGTAAGCTGATTTATTTTATCATATGTAAACAGCAGCGATATGATCTATGTTATCCAGTTCCCAAAACTATTTACATTAGTATAAACAGGAACTCGGTTGTCATCCCTTGAATATACGTATAATGACCGGTCACCTTCCATACTTCATCTTACACCTTGTGCCAATAGTTACCACAGTAACAGTACGCTTAGTCATCCAGCGTGTAAACATAGCAACCGTTTAAATTGTTAATCCGGATAAATCTGCGCAGGTTTATTGGTAGTAGTAAAAATAGTTGACTTTTGTACTTAGTGGCATCTGGGATTTGACAGTTTCACATCTAAAGTTTACAATGGTTCTACATCCGTCCATCTATAAGTATATTTTTCTGAACTAGTTGAAAAGGCTGCTTCCTAATTAACAGTAATGCAAATAAAAACAACTGACTTAAACCAGAGCTTCAGAAGATTTGCTCAAGTACGTTTGCAACAACTACAGTAAATGCAATAGTGAATGTTTTAGGTAAGATTTAGTTCCTAGCAAAATCTTCGGGATGAACGCGACAATCGTAAGAGCGGCACAGGTGTTTCAGTTGTCAGTATTTAGTACTGAATAAGCACCCATATCCAATAATTAAGCATGGACCACTCTAACAGGATTTTTACACCTAGATAAAATATAAACTGCAATTAAATCATATCAACCGTTTATGGTATTTTGACAGCTGGTATCCAGGCATCTCCCTAGAAACGGTAGGTTTTGATCAGGCTGTTTACAAATTACTGGGGGTGTATGTATATAAGTTGGGTTTTTTAAAGACAACTTGTTTTTAAGTTCTCTGTCCAATTGGTTGGCTGAAATCCAGTGATCGTTAGATGCGTTGACTACCAGGACCAAAACAATGCACTCAACTATAAGCAACCATAAAGCTTTGTAGATGTCTTGACAATGGTCGTTTTAGCCATGCCAGTCACTGGTTTTATTTACTGATTTAAGTTCCGCAAGTTGGATAACAATTCTTCCTGAATTATTGGTGAAAATATTTTTTTATTCCTCAAAAGTCAACCTTACGGAAGTCCAAGCTCAGCAAATCTTCGACGAATTTTTCGAGGAGGTCTTTGTTGAATGTGAGGAGAAGGTAAATTTCTGTGTGATAAGTTCCTCTCTTTTAGTATGGAGAAATAGAGGAAATGAATGTGTGTGATAATCTTGGTGATCATCTAGTTGGAAACGTTTATATAAAAGTAAGCTCATTGTAATACTTCTTACACGTTTATAGTTCAGGCGTGAAGAAGATGCTGAAAAAGCTGTCCAGGATTTAAATGAACGCTGGTTTGGTGGAAGACCAGTTCATGCTGAGCTTTCTCCTGTCACAGATTTTCGTGAAGCATGTTGTCGTCAGTATGAACTAGGGTGAGCTTTTATGTAATTTTGTCAATATGCTATACAGTACTGTTAATAGTCATTTAATCTTCAGTCTTACATGGATGTCAATTTGATGTGATTTCAGGGTGTTACACATTTGTCATGAGTTCTTGTGGCAACTTGAACTGATGTTTATATGTACCATATTTACGTTACGTATGATTGATATGAGTTCTCGTCTGTAATGAAAGGAAGGGCAGCTCGTTTAGATGAATTGGCTCCAGAGGTCTTTAAGGATGGTGGTCCAATTTAAGCGATTAGGTTGACTAACATTTTAGCTAAAATTTGTGATTTGGACGTTATCCCGTTTGACTGGTCACTGTCACTTATCGTCCCAATATACAAGAGAGGGTCAAAATCATCCTGTGAAATCCATAGAGGGATTTTTTAACTAATATATTATCTAAAATACTAGCCTCGATAATTATCGGACGCCTAAAACTCGTGAACTGCAAACACGAGAGAATCAAGCTGGCTTCAGAATCGGTCGTGGCTGCATCGACCACATATTTACCATTCGTCAGGTTCTAGAACACAGGCATACTTTCGGCGTCCGATAATGGTGGTCTTTCTTGACTTAAAAGCAGCATTTGACTCCGTAGACCGCGACATTCTGTGGCATTGTATCTCATTGAAAGGTGTACCTCAGAAGTACATAAACCTTGTGAAAGCTCTTTACTCAAACACTACTAGTCGAGTCAGAGCTTATGGCGAACTGTCATCTGATTTTGCAACCTCAAGTGGTGTCTGTCAAGGCTGTCCGCTTTCTCCATTTTTGTTTAACTTCACCATAGACCTACTGATGGAAATAATGTTCTCGTCGACTGAATTCTCGGGTATTGATCTACCAGGAAGTCCACTTATGGACTTAGTATACGCAGATGACAGTCCTTTTTGGTGAAGATACTGATAAAATGCAGTCTTTTGGTAGCACTGAGCAACAATGCCAGAATGTTTGGAATGCGCTTCTCTCCTTCTAAATGCAAGTTGTTGCTTCAGGACTGGCCTGCGTCAACACCTGAACTAAGGATAGGGAGTGAAGTAATCGAATGAGTCGACAACTTCGCTTATCTTGGAAGTCTGATTAGACCTAATAAGTTGGTGTCTGACGAAATCTTAGCATGGATTCGTAAAGCTTGTTTGGCTTTCGTCAACTTATGTAAGCTATGGCGAAGGTGAGATATCCGTCTATCAATAAAAGGACGAGTATACTGAGCGACAGTTCGTTGTGTTTTAATTTACGACAGCGAAACATAGCCATTAAGAATAGAAGATACTCGTAAACTACTAGTATTTAACCACCAAACGAGGAGGAAGTCCGCAAGGAACTCCAACTCTTGAAGCGCTACAAATCACCTGGCCCAGATGACTTACCTCCGGCTCTTTTTAAAGATGGTGGTGACTTTTTGACTAAGGAATTGACGACGTTGTTTACAAAGGTTTGGGAACTAGAGTGTGTACCAACGTCATGGAATGAGTCGATAGTTGTCCCTATCTTTAAAAAGGGTTCACGTCGTTCCTGTAACAACTATCGGGGGATAAGTCTACTTCCGATTGCGTCCAAGCTATTGGCTTCCGTCATACTTCGTAGGTTGTTCAAAACTCGGGAAAGATTGACTCGCGAGGAGCAGGCTGGGTTTCGTTCTGGTCGAGGATGTATTGATCATATCTTCACCCTCCGCCAAATGTTAGAACATCGCCATACTTATCAAAGGCCAACAATCGTAGTGTTTCTTGACATCAGGGCTGCCTTCGATTCGTTGGACAGAACTGTTCTCTGGGATTGTCTATTGAAGAAGGGTGTGCCTGAGAAGTTTATTAACATCCTAAAAGCCCTATATAAAAACACCTCAGGCAGAGTGAGGGCATACAACCACCTCTCTCCATTGTTCCATTCGAGTAGTGGGGTTAGGCAGGGTTGCCCAATCTCACCATTCCTCTTCAACTTTGCCATCGATGACATTCTGGAAACAGCTCTGACGAATGTAAGTAATGGTGGTGTGGATCTGTTACCTGGAGAAAGGCTTCTCGACCTTGAGTATGCGGACGATATTGTCTTACTGTGCGATAATGCCCAAGACATGCAATCCGCACTTAATCAGTTGGCAATCAGTGTCCGTAGGTATGGTATGTGTTTTGCACCTTCGAAGTGCAAAGTACTTCTACAAGACTGGCAGGATTCCAATCCTGTACTCACCTTGGATGGTGAGCAGATAGAAGTAGTCGAGAAGTTCGTGTATCTGGGTAGTTGCATAAGTGCTGGTGGGGGTGTGAGTGATGAGATCAATGCACGTATAGTGAAAGCCAGAGTGGCTTATGCCAATCTGGGCCATCTTTGGCGCCTTCGTGATGTTAGTCTGGCTGTAAAAGGTCGGATCTACAACGCGTCGGTGAGAGCAGTTTTGCTCTATGCTTGTGAAACCTGGCCTCTCCGAGTTGAGGACGTTAGACGACTCTCTGTGTTTGATCATCGCTGTCTCCGAAGGATTGCTGATATTCAGTGGCAACACCATGTCAGTAATGCAGAGGTTCGGCATCATGTGTTTGGGCACAGAGATGATAATTCAATTGGTGTCACCATCTTGAAACACCGACTTCGGTGGCTTGGACATGTTCTACGAATGTCGTCCCAGAGAATTCCACGTCGTGCATTATTTGCCGACTCTGGGACTGGTTGGAAAAAGCGGAGAGGTGGTCAGTGCATGACATGGTGTCGTGGTATGAAAGAAAGCTGCAAAGGACTGGCTTGTGTTGGTCCTTCACGACTCCCTGGTTGGGGTCTGAGAGATAGTGCTACACAGTGGCTAGAGACGTTATCAGATATGGCTCAGAATAGAAGCCAGTGGCGATCCTGCTGTAACCTTCTTTTACTTTCTTCATAAAAAGTGGTTGTGTCTCCCTCGCTTGAAAGATTTCTTCTGATTGTACTTTTCCTTTCCACTGTTACGACCACACTAAATTACACCAATCTCTTCGTTATCGTTCTCTTTTTCTTTTGTGCTCCTTAGTTTTTTTTTTTTTTTGTTTTTTTTTCTATCTCTTCGAAGTTACATTGTTTTGTGTGGCGCATATATATTGGCGCTCTCTTGTACCAATATTTATGTGTTAAAATAAATAAATAAATAAATAAATAGTATTTAACCACAGATGCCTTAGAAATATTTCTGGGATTGTGAATCTTCGTCGACTGAGATAGTTGGGTCACGTGTTGCGTATGCCTGAACACCGATTACCACGACGTGCAATGCTAACCGGTGTTGGAGATGGTTGTAAGAATGTTATGGGTGGTCAAACCAAAACGTGGCACCAGTGCTTGATGACATTAACTTCTAGTCTGAGCCATGTTGGTAAATCTAGACTACTTGTTTGGGGTCCGTGTAACTATCATTACCAATGGTTGGAGGCTCTTGGTGACATGGTTCAGAATCGATCACGATGGCGTAGGTGTATACACTCTCTGTCTTCCTTTAAACTAAGAGATTAAAATCACTTCATATCTTTCTACGAACTAATTCTTCCTGTACTATACCCTTATTGCAATCTTCTATATATTACCACCACTGACTTAACCACTCCTATAAATCCGGTGTTCATCTTGCTGTGATAATGCGGTATGGCAACTTGAACCGATGCATATATGTGCCTGGTCCTACGTTGTAGCTAACTAACTGAATAATGATGTTCAACGCATTTTATTCAAGTCTACTTAACTGGTAGTTATACTTAAGTTTTTCATGTGGTTCACAGGCTGTAGTCATTTTTGACTTACTATGCATCTATTGGACTAAACGAAATAAATTGGGTTTAGTTGCCTTTTTTATTGCAACTGTCTTCATCTGGCTAGAAATTGTTTAAGTCGTATTTGATCTACAAAGTTCTCATTGCATGTTAGTAATAACTTTATTTATTTATTTATTTTAACACATAGATATTGGTACAAGGAGACACCAAATACATATGCGCCACACAAATCTCATTTGATATGTGTGAGGACTGTGATACTGCCCGGGTGCTCAAACCGAGGCAAGTGGTTTTCTTAGGGGACCACACCCGGAGCGTTCGACCTGAAGGTCTGATCCACAAATCAGTGGAGCATCGTAAGGAGATGCAGTCCCATGGTAGCTGGTGACCAACGATTGGTTCATACGCCATTTGTTCCTTCAGGATACTGGAGCCTATGTGCACCATTGGTTTGGAATCAGGGTTTGCCAACTCCCCTAGGTGAACTCTCCATATCCACCAACCCGGTTAAAGCGCCGGACATTCACTTTTCGTCCTCTCAATTTGGTAAGCAACACCCCGCCACGAGAAGGCAATGAGTAGGACTTTCGTGGCAGAGGCTATATACGTGTGACTATGTAAGAGCATTTCGAGAAGGAGAGCGGACTCTCCCCACTCTCAGCCGTATCAGGGCATTCGGGGGCAGCAATAACTAGCTGGTGCAATTGTCTTCAGGTTCCATGCTGATCATTACTAACACCAACGTGAATGACAATTTTTATTTGGGCGGTCACAAATAATGTTGGATGATTTATTTGATTAGAAGTTAGTAAAATTGTCCACATCATGACCCTTTCTATCTATGTTTGCACTTGGATTGTGTATTTTGCCAAACTCCTAGTTTGCTGAATCAAATTACTAATCATAAGGTTGTGTTTCCGTCTCAATTTCCTCCAGGGAATGTACAAGGGGTGGCTTCTGCAACTTCATGCATTTGAAACCCATTTCCAGAGAACTTTGTCGTAAATTGTACAATCGGAGCAAGAAACGTTATGGGAGAAGACGTCGATCACGTTCTCATTCACCGTCCAAGAGTCGACGTCGCCGTTCAAGGTCAGCTGGTCGTGTGTCAAGGCGTTAGATTTTCTTCCGCGTGACCTGGTGTATAATTTATTTCTGTTTTTTGTATATGGTTTCACTTCTGTAAACTGTTACGATCCACATCAAATGGTAGAATGTCCATTCCAGCTTTATGAGGCGTTTTACGCTGTATTAAATATACATCTTATAACTATGCTTCTGTTGTTTATTTTGCTGTATGTTTATTAGAGTAGCAAGGCGTCTAGTTAATTAACCACTAATTGATTTTCAATTATTCACGATTGTATTTCTTGCTCGGTAAACAGTTGGATAAATATGATGCTTTAGCTCTCATTTATCAACACTGTATGACGTGGAAGTGACATAAATACGCTTCACATTCATCATATCTGAGTTCATTACAATCGTCAGAAGAAAAAGAAGTTAATATTTTTGATGTTGTCAAGTTCATAGATATTTTCTAAACTTTATCAGATTTGTTGTTATAAATCTCAAAATTTAACTGCTCTGTGGGTTGTAGCGAGATTTGATACTAAGGTTATTATTTGATTAAAGCCTTTGGCTTCATAGCTAGTCGAAATACCCTCTCTCTAAGTACCTGACCTGAATATTTTTAGTTTAGAAAAGATAGTCCTGTCTAACTGATTGGGTTTCGAGCAGATATGCTTTCGTTTTTTTTTTCAGGTTTCACGTACGACATTGGAATTCCTCCACGAGCAAACCTCATTCCTGTACTATCTTTTCGCAAATAATTATATACAGCGAAAGTCGTGGTACTTTGACAAGAGGATTGTGTATCGGGTTATCCAATTAAGATGCTAAATGAGGGTTTATTTTGCACCCAATAAAATACCTGGATCCACTCATTCTTAGGAGTTATTTACATTGACTAACAATCAGCTCTCTATAGATCGGACTATGCTGTACTGGACCTTAATTAGTGATTGACTGTGTGGTCGCATGTCTACAGTGTCTTGAAATCAACAATTCATAACCAACAGAAATAACTAACTACGTTACGTGTCACGGGTGACTAAGAAAGGTGGCTTTGTATGTCACTCGCACTCCAAATGAGTTACTTCGAAGTAGTTGGTAGTGAATAATCAACCAGCTATTTTCATCCATGTCTAATTATGAATCATGGTAATTGCTTAGGTTTTATTTATGGTTGTTGCTTTTGTGATCTTCAGTGAGACCATTGGTTGACTGTGTTTTGTTTGCGGGGCAACTGTCATAGTCTGATATCCAGGTCTATGGTCCTCTTGTGGATATGGAGTCCCTAAATACGACTTATTAGCAAGGAAACCAATATTGAGGTAGGTCTAAGGTCAATCTTCAGCACATTTCTGTTACATTAATTTCTTACGATGATTATATTTAGTAAAAAACACTGTCCATCTGTCTTAATCATTGATTGATACATAACATTAATCCGAAATGCATTTTTAGTTCTGGGGTCATAATTAACAGGGCTTTCATTAGAAAATTGCACTTCTCACTCTAATTAGAGGGCTGAATTAAAATAGTACCGTCTAATATATTAAATTTGGAGTTAGGAAATGTTACCCCGGTACTTGAACATATCTGATCTGTTGTGAAAGTCAAGAAACTCAACGACATTTGTCTGGTGAGGATTCATATACAATTTTTATCATCCGCTGCTTCAATAATGAGGATGGAACCCTGTTCTGGTCAGTAACTGGTAAACGTTAGATAACCATTGAAAACCTGGACAACTGCTTCGTCCTTGTATATGTCTCGTCGACAGTGTTCATCTGTGGATCGAACAAAAGTATTTTTGGTCTCGTCCGCTCACGCCTAAACTGTCACGTCCCTACAAACACTTATTTGAACTGGAATATTCATACCACCAAGAGTGTGCACTATGGAATGCTGAAAAGTGTTTCCTCAAGCAAATGCTCTGGCACTGTTTGACAGCAACATTGCCGAGTTTATTTATAATCCTTTGGGAAATACCAAGTTTGACACTTGGTTCCGTTCCTATGACGATCGCTCCAACGCTAGTCTAAACCAACCAGATTCGTGTTTTTGAAATTAACATAAGGGAGATCTAAAAGGCTCCATTGTCATCTTACCACGAAACCCACGCGATAGGAAACTCGCAGAGACGTCCATCTGTCGACTTTTCGGTGACCTTTGTTCTATTTTCAGTACCTATGATTGATATATGAAGCTAGTGATCCGTAATAACAACGGTGCTGATATTGTTACTTGGGTACATGAGTTCAAATTCCCAATGTTTATCTTAAGTCTTTAATCTAGAAAGATCACCGACACCTGCACACTGATACTGCATCTCCTTGATTAAAACCTAAATTCAAGCAACAAAAATCCTGTCTATATTGTTATATCCTAGCGAAGATTAAATCACAAGTAACTCCTGAGACATATTAATTGACTAATATTATCTATATATTCTTATGGTGTGACTATTCAGTAATTAGATTATATATATTTATATTCCTCTTATTATAAGCTTTATTTTGATCTATATATTATTATTGTACGATTTACTGTTCTTAAGCTATGTTCAGTTTATTGACTACTGCCTCCCACGTTTACAGTCACTTTATTGTGTACAAATGTTATTTCCTATTTTATGGTGCGTTGCGGTCTGTTTGGTTGATATATAAACACAGTATGTCTGATATAAATGATTCGATTCGCATAGTGGAAGCTGGTACTGGTGTTCTGGACTCAAGTGGACGGGCATAAAGTCACAACATATATACTGATATTGTTATACATGGCATTACAAAAACTATTGGTGTTATACATAGACCTAAAAGGTCAATTTTATCAACAAATAAACTCTTTGTCAAACTCATTAGATACCAGTAATGGAGAGGTAGGATAATAAGTTTGTCAGAAACGCATCAAATTACCATTTCAGAGCAACGCAAATTTACAATAAACATCAATGACCAGTTTTGCTGTCATCAGATCGAAACTGCTTACAACATCAAAAATATTGACGGTTAGCACTTCAAAAGTATATTTATATCATTTCAAAAATCGTTTTCTTTTTTCCCAAAATATGCTATAAAAGTGTGTTGCAACAATATTTTTATAAACAAACCAGATAACTATAAATAATTTTGTTCAATAATGCATTTATAAATATTATATACCTTTAAGCTAAGCTGATTGATAGCAATGGAAACCGGTTAGAATTTTTTGTATCTCATGAAGTACTCTCCATAATGTAGTTAGTTCGGTTTTATCTAATTCATTATTCGTAACCGTTTTGCAGTATTGATCTTTAATTTGGCATTTGAAAACTATGTTTGTTAAATTAGCAGTTACATTTTGTGTAGTAGTATTTGAACCGTCCACAGTTTCACGTTCGAAGAGAATGATGCTTAAAAGTAACAAGTAGACGTTATTCCCAGTGAATTTCATTATTTCATACTTAATAACTCAAATCTTATATATATATATAGTGGGATTTGCTGTACGTTACCTTGTCAACCGTTTCTAATAGAAACCGGATTGATTAATTTGGATGATAGGGAACTATAATTACTGTTATAGTCTTTTTAGCGAGTTCCCTTAATTGCAATATGGTAAAATTATTTTAAGCTGTCGAAATCACTCAGTATACATTCACAATTCTATGTGGTTCACGAAACGTACTGTATTTGCTGGCCTATATTTATTAGTTGCGTTCAGTCATTGGACCAGTTAACACGATATAAGTTGTCACCAGTTTATACCATTCAAGAATATATAAACTCGTGAAACTAATGTTTGTTGTAGATTTTGGAATTACAATAGCCATGATCGAATTCCTTACATTACTATTATTATCATCACTATTTTGTGAAATATAACGAGAAACTACTATCTTTCTTCTTTTGAATTATTTACTTTATCGATGAAGTAAAATAACAGAATTGTTACAACACCGTACAATTATGACTTGTTAACGGTGTGTACATTCTTGACATTCATATATAACGGGGGCGAGAAATGATAGTTCAACATTCAGTTTATCGAAAACGTAATTGGAACGGTCTTTACCTGAATTTCAATAATTTCCGTTCAATCAGTCACAAGAAAGCATTGGTTAAAACTATTTTGTATAGTAGAAAATGATATGTAACACCGACAAAGTGAAAGAATTGATAGACGTGGAAAAACTTCCTAAAAACAACTACTTCCCATAGAAATTTATCGATAAATATAAAAAATCTAAAAATAAGATGGGTGTGGCTGCAGTCAAAAAACCAGCATCTATGAATTTCAACTTTAATTGTGATGACGTCGCAAGAACATTCAGCAGGAAACTTAACACTGCATTAGCCAGAACTTACTGGGCAGCCAAACTATTACTGTGTAAAACAACATGTTCAATAATCCTATCAAAGATCGGCAAGTACCTCTTTCATGTTACTGCCAGCTGTTTTTATAAATTTACGTGTGCCTGCTAAAGCAGCTATATTGGCCGAACAGAAAGGAGGTCATATCTTAGATTGTTTGAATATTTTTGAAAGAAAGGAGTTAATGAAAGCTCAGCTGAAAACCGATGACCAAGGAAGTGAGAATGGTTATAAAAACTTCTTTCGGATGTAAATGTTAGGTTTGTGAACATGAATTCCGTTAGCTTCAGCAATATGCAGCAGACAAACTCATAAACCATGTGGTAAATTTGATGGAATATTATAGATAATCTTAAAAGCTTTATTCAAGTCAACTTGACGTCCTGTGTCCACCAAGTGAGCGGGAAAAGAACTCTTACATATCCTTTCCTCAACCAAGACGAATAGTGTTCTGTTCTGAGATGAAGGACTTGTCGAATTGCATGTCTTACACAACTGGCTCCACAGGAGCAGTTGATTTGTTAAATACACATAGATGTGGCGAATTCTAACCAGTATGTCTTTATCTATGGTTTTCATTATCGGGCAGTTCATTTTAATAAATATTATACCCATAAATTCTATTTAAAATTATTAACATGTTATACCGCAACATTTGACGAATAAATATTTATTTATTTATTTGAACACATATATATTGGTACAGGAGTGCGCCAAATATATATGCGCCACACAAAACAATGAGAATTTAAGAAAAAAAATGAAGAACGAAAAAAACATTTAAAAAAAACAATAATGAAGAGATTGGTGTAAGGGAGTGTAGTAATAATCATAGTCATAATGGGGGAATGGAAAAGTACAATCAGAATAAATCTTCCAGTTAAGGAAGAAACAACCACTTTTATGAAGAAAGTAAAAGGTTACAGCAGGATCGCCACTGGCTTCTATTCTGAGCCATATCTGATAACGTCTTTAGCCACTGTGTAGCACCATCTCTCGGACCCCAACCAGGGAGTCGTGAAGGACCAACAGAAGTCAGCCCTTTGCAGCTTTCTTTCATACCACAACACCGTGTCATATACTGACCACCTCTCCGCTTTCTCCAACCAGTCCCAGAGTCGGCAAATAATGCACGACATGGAATTCTCTGGGACGACATTCGTAGAACATGTCCAAGCCACCGAAGTCGGTGTTTCAAGATGGTGACACCAATTGCATTATCGTCTCTGCACCCGAACACACGATGCCGAACCTCTCCATTACTAACATGGTTTTGCCACTGGATGTCAGCAATCCTTCGGAGACAACGATGGTCGAACACAGAAAGCCGTCCAACGTCCTCAACTCGGAGAGGCCAGGTTTCACAAGCATAGAGCAGAACTGCTCTCACTGACGCGTTGTAGATCCGACCTTTTATGGCCAGACTAACATCACGAAGGCGCCAAAGATGGCCCACATTGGCATAAGCCATTCTGGTTTTCACTATACGTGCATTGATCTCATTACTCACACCACCACCAGCACTTATGCAGCTACCCAGATACACGAACTTCTCGACTACTTCTATCTGCTCACCATCCAGGGTGAGTACAGGGTTAGAATCCTGCCAGTCTTGTAGACGTACTGTGCACTTCGAAGGGGCAAAACTCATACCATACCTACGGACACTGATTGCCAACTGATTAAGTGCGGATTGCATGTCTTGGGGATTATCGCACAGTAAGACAATATCGTCCACATGCTCAAGGTCAAGAAGTCTTTCTCCAGGCAACAGATCCACACCACCGTTACTTACATTCATCAGAGCTGTTTCCAGAATGTCGTCGATGGTAAAGTTGAAGAGGAATGGTGAGATTGGGCAACCCTGTCTAACCCCACAATTAATGAACTGAACTGTCTATGACGAATAAGAATCAGTTAGTAAGTGAATAAGTTGCAACATTTAAACTAATCGAAAATGGTTTACAATAAACATGAATAGCTAATTAATTAATTTTATTTGTGAAGCCAACGAACTTTTGTCATCCTTCAGGCATATATATATCTGAATGGGTTTTGTGGAGATTTTAGAAATTTCACAGATTAAAATCTATGATTTCAATCTGTGAAATATATATATCTACAAGGAATCAGTCGCTGACTCTGTAAATACCTGTTGACTGAGATAAATGAGGACATTCTATGTTTATTCACAGCCGTCACTTAATCTTAGGGCGTTATGTTTTAGGATTATTTCAATAGGAAACTATCACAATGTTTTACGAAAAGAAATAGCTCACCAATACGAACTCTTTAGGTCAGATTTTTGAGGTTGTCAATTATTCTCACTCATTAAAAGTTGGAAATATGAAAAAAATACTGAATTAGCTTATTTACTTTCAATCAGTATTTGTTCCATTTATCTTGTAATTATATATTGGTTCAACATATGGTGCTGATCAACTCAGTTTTAATGAACTAGGTTCGCTAAACCAGTTTGGCATCAGAATCATTTTGGTATCTTATCATGAACATGTACCGCTTTTAAATGTCAGCTAAATAATCTCTTCTCTTACATCTGTCCTTGAATGAGTATGCTATCTGCTCCAGATCTATCGTCTTTGTTGTTCATAATCGATTGAATGTTTATGAAATATTGGCATACAATATATTGAAGCTTGCTATTCATGCCACTAGATTCTATCGAATTTAGATATCCACAGTATGTTACCTGTGTTTTTCGCATTGGTTGGGATATACTTTTTTTTAAAAAAAACCCACAGAATTAATAATGTGTTAATTGATAGATTCAATATTTATTACAAAACAAACGCTGAGAAATGAATCAAGTAATTAATAATAATGTTGTATATCTAAGATGAAATATGTACATGTTAGATTTGTTAAAGATAGATACTTTATTTTCTAAAATAAAAACGTAAGTTGTTTGAATTTATATTATATGAAATATACTACTAATAATAATAATGCAAGAGCAAAAATCAAAAATGAATACTTCACATAAGATTATTAAATTATAAGTATCCTAAATCCAAAGCGTGATTTAAAGCATTCAAATCCGAATGAGTATTTATTCTCCAAAATGGCCAGTGGAACTAAAATTTTCAAAATAAAATTAAAAAAACAGGTTTTTAAAAAAATTCTTCCCATCTGCATAGGCACGTTATTAAGTGTGTAATTCATTTAGAATATAGGAATAGGTTTTGTGGAGATTTTGGTAATTCCAATGGTTGAAACCATGAGTCGACTGAAGTTAGACCATCATGAAAAACCTGGTAACACTGAACGGCCGTTTCGTCCTAGTATGGGACTCCTCAGCAGGGCGCATCCACGACCCCGCTCCGAGATATTCGGACCCAGGACCTATCAGTCTTGCGCGTGAGTCCTTAACCACTAGACTACTAAGCCGGCACAAATAGCGTTAATGCTCAACTTCAACCAATCCACAAAATTGAGCGACATATCCACCATTGTCATCAGTGATTTACTACCTCACAACATACCCGGTTGAACTCTACTGGTCACTGCTTCTCACTAGAACTCCAGGATATACCTCTTAAAGATTAAAATGTAATCAATAATCATTCTAGTCATTTTAAGTTTCTGAAGCTTTCACTTCTATTAAGATTTTTGATTTGTAAACTAAAACGAGATCAAATTGGATAGTTCACACGGAATCCTCAAGGTCAAAGGAAAAGAGGAAGATTAAAGAGCACATTAAGTCGGGAAATGGAGACAGACCTAAGAAAAATGAACAAAAGTAGGATAGAACTAGAAAGGAAAGCCCAGGACAGAGTGGGTTGGAGAATTCTGGTCGGGGGTCCATGCTCCATTTAGGAGAAACAAACGTAAGTTTTAGAACACTGAAGAACATGGTGTTACTAAGTAATAGGATAAAGATTTTTTAAGCACATTGAAGGACTCAAACAGTTAGTTAGGTTGTGTTAAAAATGCTTAAATCTAAATCAATAAAAGATGATGCTGTCAACTGATATATATATATATATATATATATATATATATATATATATATATATATATATATATATATTTGACAGGTTCAATCATTTCTTTCAAAGATACCTAAATTTAGGCAATGAAAGGTGTCATTAATTTCTTCCATGCGCATTTTGAATGTGATATTAAGATATGAATTGTAGAAATTTTTAAACAGTTTATTAGCACGATTTTTATCGTTATAGGTTAGATAAAATATAGTCTCCTAGATAGCAGTTAGGAATTTTGTTCTCTTGAGATTTTCAACGAATATACTACCACGACCAGGTTCCTAAAGGCTCCACATAGACATTTCGTCTCCTTGACTTTAACATCTTTTATTGAGTTAGATTTAAGCATTTCTAACATAGTCCGACTAACTGTTTGAGTTATTAATAAGATCATGATCTTCAGTATTCTGGAACTACAACCTCAATTATTGTTATCAACTCTTGGTTTTATTGCAATATTCTTATTTCAAACAATTTACTTTTCACTATTGAACAATCGACATATTGCAATAAAATGTATTTGATTATTTTAAACGAATTACACTTAATAACTTGCATGTGCTTTAGGAGAAACCATTGAAATACCCAGTGAACTCATTATATACTTCAAACATCGTTGTTACTTCAGCAAGGGTTTGTAATTTCCTGTCATCGATCTCTTAGATTTAATATGCTTAGTCTCGGTTAGTATGTATGCATGCTGAACGGATCGTTTGAATAGTGAAATTAGATCACAAGTTTTAGTAGAGTTGAGTTTTTTACTAGCATTAGAATCTGAAATGTCCATTTCGTCCTATTTTAGAAATTGTTGACTGAATATAACGACATCTGTGTTGTTGTTCACACTAAAACTCGAGTCTAGTACACATCGTTTCTTTATTGCAATATCTGAACAGATTACTTCAAGTTCTCACTAATATTGCTTACTTACTTACTTACGCCTGCTACTCCCAATGGAGCATATGCCATCACTAATATTGGAGTATACATGTTAGAAAATTTGAAAGTAATTAGTTAATGCGTCTGTTCAATAGGAAATTTGAGCTTTTTGATTTCGATGCATCAGTATGAATTCTAATGTACTTGTATCATAGAAGATAGACGAGTAGAAAGTTATGAATAGAATAAATTATTTGTATTTGATAAAATAACGCTTGATAGTTTCACCTAAGATTTTGAATGACTGTTCTCATTGTTATTCCCATAATAAATTCGGAAGATAAACCACTAACCTAACATGCAGGTATCGAGTACCTTAGAAACACAGTGTAATCTTTTTTCAAGAGTCTGGAAAGGAATAGTGAAGAGGACTAGATGGGAATAATACAGAAGAAACAGCCAACTGTCAGGTTTACAAAGTTGGATTCTCAATAACTGAATGCAGGAACTTAATCATAACTTGTAGTATACGAATCATAATTATAATTTTGTGAAAGTAGAAAAATTTTCATCAAAATGTATGCCCACAATCAGACGATTACTGATTCACACATAGCTCAATAGATATAGTTGCAAAACCTTATTGCTAGTTGTCTGTCACTAGCAAATTATAATTTATTCACTAAAATAAATTAACCTGTTTTGCAGCGTCTTCTTCTTCTTTACCATCTCCAATAACTACGTAAGTGCATTTTCTTCCAAATCTTGATGCGATTCGTTCAAAACAATTCTCTTTACCTATTTCGATACAAAAAAAAATTCATTTAGGTATCTATATACATTTGTTATAAGCAACGAGGTTTATATATATATATATATATATATATATATATATATATATATATATATATATATATATATATATATATATATATATATATATATAATATGAATAGTGGCTAACAGTGAGATCCAGGAAATGCGCTTCATTCTGTTTGGTACTCATCAGTTGGATTTACCTGGATAAATAATACGTCCCATGAACCCAGTTTCTAATGTGTTGTCATTTGAAGCAAAGGGTACTGGGTTAAGTTTTTGTATGAACATTAATACTAGGCCAGGGAACACCTAAAATATGACCAGTTTATAGATACAGATAATATTTAAGAATACTTTTGAAGAGCTCATATCCACTGGTGAATATCAATGATAAAGGAGTACAAAAAGTACAAATAATGATACAATATGCTCAGAATTCATTTAATCTAAATTACGAATTTATGAATATAATATCGAATAGATGGAGTTATATGTTACATGGATCGTTACTGTTCGATTTTTTTTACTAAGATTACTGTCACAAATAGATTTATACTTCGATAAAATAGTATGTATATTTTAACCAAGTACGTAATCCTTGAATGAAAACAATTCAAGTAGCTGATACTATTCTTATAAGCAATACACCGTTGAGAAAATTTAGTAATTTACGAGATGGATTTTGATAATATTTTTATTCATTGAAGATACATAGGGATTCAGCTGATTTTTCAATTACGGGTTCTTGTACTCGGTACTGAGCTACAATTCATGTGTGAAGGCAAGCAGCACTACCTGGATTCTCAAAACGAATTATGTGTTGCGAGTCTTGAATCTCTTACCTTATGGATGGAGGTTCCACGCCTTTCCTAAAGTACATCAATCGAACTTACATTACAAGGAAACAAACTGTTCGGATTTCGTCAAATACTTTAATTCATTCGCATCTTATTACATGGTTTGTTTTACATTCAACTACTACATTGTCAGCTTGTTAAGAACTCAAATTTTGTTCAAGAAGTAATGATTTTACTAGGATGCATACGTAACAAGTTCACTTTTCTGTGTACTTTCCAGTAAATCTAAGCATGTTTCAAACTTAGTTTGAGTTGTTCAGATGTATTCAAGTCTTATATTCCTCCAAATATAAGTGTATACTTTTCAGTTCTCTTGGTTTATTCTTTTTTCAAACTGCATTATATGTAGTAGCTATCACTAATGCTGATAATATTACTTCGATTTCTCTATTTTTTATCTTGTTAATTCCTCTCGTTGTGATTAAGCCAAGTCGAGTTGATACTAATTTGTCCAAGATGCTATGTTATTCTTAACTTACTATTTTATTTTCAGAAACCTCTCCTCGATATGTTAAGTATCTATAACTTATAAAAATGTGGAACAAGTCTTTTTTATTGATAGATAATAGTGCTTCTTATCTGTGACTTGTCAGCTGGTCACTTTGAAACCTTACATGCTGCTTTTTCCTTTTACATCCAGTTAATATAACTCATGAGTTACATGTTAATGTACTGGGATAGTATCACTAAATTTGTGTAATCACTAGTGATACGATCCAGCTAGCTGGATTAAAATAGGTCGAGAGGAATTTTCATCCACCGATAACTGGTTGGAAACCGATTGTTTTACACACCAAACCACTATTTCACATTGAATCCGATAGTTATCATTTTCCTAATGCCTTTGTATCATCCACTGAGTTGTTGGTTTACTAAAGTCACCTCCATAGAGGAAAACTTTATGAGTCCATATATTCTATTACTATTTATTGATAGATAAAAAATGACTGAATACGTGCTGCTAAATATAGTTGATTATTGAGTTAAAATAGAGGGGTTATTCTTGTATCAGATTTACTCAGTTCTGCAGATGCATTTATAAGATTTAGTCATTCTTAATAGAATCAATAAAAATTAATAAAAACCAGGCTAGTAAAGATGTACTGTCAAATAAATAAATAGTCCTATTTCTATTAGCAACACAACATAATAACAGAAGTATGCACGGGTTTGAGCTGTGCTATAATAAAACTAAAGGCGATGAACGAAGCAGTCTGCACAAGACGAACATATACCAAATGGATTCCACAATATTAACAACTCAAGAATCTGAACTCTTACATATGTATAACTTCATACTTACTGAACAAATCTAATGGCTATTTGGACTCAATAGAGACCGCATTCATATTTGAAACGGAAGATATTAGATTCGGGTTTCAGTATGAACATCAACACTGGTATCTACTTACACTCAGTTGATGAGGCCCATATAAGATGAAACGTGTATTCTGACTTTACTAACCATTCAACTTAAATGTGTATATAAAAATACTTTTAATATTTAAAAAAATGATTTGAAACTTACCAACTTTTGTAGCAGAATAAATATTTTCAATTTGAAATGAATTACCATATCCATATAGTAAAATTTTTGCTAATGATGGTATAAATTGTGTTGTTGTTACTAATATATTAACACTATCTTCACGATTATTAATTTTCTCTGTTGCTTTTATAGCCATACTTAACCAATGATCAGTTAATATATCCAAATTATTTTTTAAATGAATCCATTGATTTGCTTTAGGATAACCTAAAAGTACACTAACATTATGTCTAAGAAATTAAGAGGGAGGGAAAGGGAGAGAGGAAATGTGTAGATAATATTCATGTTTGAAGGAAATAATGTTTAGTTTAAAATAAATTTTTTTAATAGTTAAATTCATAAACCCATTTCATCTTTATTATGGGATTGGTTTTTAATAGTGACCTGGCTTAGATCGACTCATTAATTCAACCATTAAACTTACTACAATCTCTACAAGCTCGCATTATGAAAATAAGTTGTTTTAAAAAAAAAATCATTTTAAAGGTAACGTTTATTTTGATAGCCTTTTACAATGAACTGTATACACTGATAATTCTGAACTCAATCCTATATGAGATTTTTTCTGTGTAGTGAATAATAAATAATTCCATTGAATGTTAGTTGGTTCGAAATAGTTGAGAGGATACTCTGAATCAAGGTAGTATATTAGTCAGGACTTATCAGTAAGGCTCGCCTGAAAACTTGAGAAAAGAGTACGCCTTGTGAGATAAATGACCGTGTGATGGATTACCACTGTGAATGGAGTTTTGTGGTTTTTAATAATTCTATAAGTAGTTCCAAACTACAACAAAATAGCTACGGTGTGACTTTTAGCTCATATAACTTCGTAATAGATATGTGTAACGTTTCTTTAAAATAATCTGATGAATGAAATTACTTTTATAGGGTCCTATGAAGGTTTTTGAATTTTAAATTAAATGTTCATTGTAAAGCCCAAAGTTTGTGAGATGGATTCCTGAAAAAGTCATTGATGCAGTCTACAGATGAGCTCTCTAATAGGACTAAATAGTTGTCAAATGCTACCTGGTTTTCAATGGTTATCTAACCAAAATCACTATTTGATGCGAAACTTCGAATAATAATAATAATACTTTTTAATCATCTAATTACAATCCAAAAGTCGAATAAAAAGAGCAAACACATTTGAATTTACTCTATTTAACTATTTTGTAGCAATTAGTTACTTGTAAGCAATAAATATGCTAAAATAAGATAGAAAATATTATACTTTAATTTAATTAGTAGAAATCATTCTGTAATGCAATTCAATAAATATTCGACAATACAATGAACGACAAAGTTAGTAAGCAAATAAAATATCAAAACTTTTAATTGCTGAAAAATTCCCATTATATTAAAATACAATTGTATGAACAAAGAATATTCTTTTCAATAATTTCTCATCAGTTAAGTAGATCAATTCAAAGGACTTTTAACGCAGCTAAACTACAACTAGTATTCTCCGAGGTTGAAAGATAAATTACCTAGACTAGCCACCTCCTTCTGTATCTATCAGTTCGACTGCTCCTGTGGAGCAAGTTATATTGGCAGATGTTGTAGGAATTTGTACATTCGGGCTCGTGAGCACCTACCCGTGTGGTTAAGCAAAGGTGTTGTCAAAACTGTTAACAGCTCCATCTTAGACCATTTAGTCCAAACAGGACATACAGCCAACATGGAGCAATCTTTTGCAATAGTCTATCGTGTCAACAGCAGTCTACCTAATTCCGTCAGACTGCGAATCCTACAGACGGCTGAAACAATTGCTATTCGGATCAAAAAGCCAGAGCTTTGTATCCAAAAGAAGTATGTTCATCCACTCCTTTTATCCTGGCCAACTAGCTAATAATTAATCTTATAATGTGGTGACGTAATCTAATTAATGTTCATTTTATGTCCCAAACTTATTATTATTATTATTATTATTATTATTATTATTATTGTCTTTACACTTGATAACCCCCTCTTGAGGAATTTATTCAATATCCACCCCTAAATCTACTATATTTGACTTAATTATTTTACATATTGTGCAATTTCCAATTTGTAGTCACAATATTCTCTCTCTCTTACCCCATGTTGACCATATTTATTCTGATCATTTATCTCACAGTTTTATTTCGCTTATAAACTGATTCAAGTTAACACTTCATTATTAGTCAGCCCCAACATTAACGATTTTATTTATATAACAAACAATTACAATTTCCAAATGATGTATTTTACCTTAAATCTGACCCATTTTATGGATTATTAGTTTGGATTTATAATTGTAGAACCTGATGAGAAATTATTGAAAAGAATATTCTTCGTTCATACAATTGTGTTTTAAATATCAAAACAAATACTAAATTTTACTGGTTAAGATCATGAGTCATTTGAAGCTAGACCATCATGGAAAACCTGGAAGTACTGGACGGCCGTTTCGTTGTAGTATGAGACTCCTCAGCGGTGCGAATACACGATCCCGCTTCGTGATATTGGAACGGTGTTAATGTCTAACTCCAACTAATCCCCGAAATGGAGCGACACATTCACCATTGTTTTCAGTGAGTTACTATCTCACAACAGACCCGGTTGAACTTTACTGATCACTGCTTCTCACTAGAACTTCAGGAAATACCTCTTGAAGCCAGTCACTAGTGAGTAAATGTTGATTCATATCAGAAGCGTTTGACTCATGATCTCAATTACCGAAATTACTATAATATCCATGAAAACCCTTCTGATACCAAAATTATAGTAACATGTATTTTGTAAAATGATCAAATATTAGGTTAGGTTTAGAGCTATGATTAGTCTATATAATTTTAAGGGATTATAACCTCCAGCTGAAAAACGACCTATAATATACAGATGGACAAATACTTATATCGTTAAAACATTTGGAAAAATTCCAAGAAACTTTGAAAACTCATTAATCAAGTTCAAATACTGTATACATTTTAATTTTACTTGGTCATTATAACTTTTTCATTAAAAACCATTTTCTCAAGTTGCTTTCTAATTGGCTGAGAATGAACTTCCCTTTCTTAGAGTCTGTTTTGTCATGACGTATTACTGAATTTCTCTGCTAAAGTATTTGTCATTTTATTCTGAAGATCATTATAAATTTATAATCTATTATTACGGGAGCATTTGGTCGTTATGGGCTTTTAGTATTTAATGTTGTGAATATATACAAAACAAAATAAAATGAAAGTTATAACAATGTGAAAATCAGGTATGTGACATATTTTAAGGAAGATTGACAATATTAACAGAGAAAACATTTAAGATGTCTGGGGGTTAAGTTGGAGTATTCCGTTAATTCGAGCAGGAGGTATTCAGTAAGATTATTATTTTTAACATTTCTACTAGAAAATAACCAAAAATAACTCGGCCTGAAGTCCTAATAAGCTTACTGTAGGTCCCAAGGCAGGGTAAAGGATGGGGATTGGTTGGCAACCCCATCCCATTAAAAACCTTTCTAAAATACACTAACCATAAAAACCACTTTAAATAACTAGGATTGTTAAACTGAGATGCTAATTAGTTTATATGCCTAAATTCACGAATTTAAAATGTCTTTGCTTTAGAAGTACAAAGAACATTTTCTGAGATTCCAGACAAGATCAGTCATTTCTATTTTTGTTGATTTTTTCACTTATTTATTCAATTAGTTATTAGCTCAGCGGATGGAATTATAAATCTAAAGACAGGATTACATAATCGGTTAGTTGTGTAGGAATAAGTGTAAGAGTTAAGTAATTTAGAAATTAAACTGTTGATAATAATGTATGGTGTTATTTATAATATTAATTATATGTATTTAGTAAGAAGAGTACAAAGAAAATCATATAGTCAGATTATTAAGATAGGTAGATTACTTGAAAATAGAACCAGTGTTTAAAATTGAATGAAAGCGAAAACTATGAGGAACGTAAGAGTAACTAAGTAGAAGGTCAGGGTAAATATAGAGACCGGATGAAAAATTTCTGTTTATAAAATTTGCTGAGACACCAGTATGTGGTATTAATTTATGCCTAATTGTATAACAGTTTAGAGCCTTGACTGGGAACTACTGAAAACAAATATTTCTCTGCTCACTGTATCCTTTTTAATTCATATGTGACTGAATTTTAGGTTTATGTACTAAATATACTTTTTATACTTTAGATTCTTTTTGATGGACAGTTGAATTTTGTAAAAATATTTGCGACTTAGTGAAATTAACGAGGCAATCCACACAAGGTACCAAAAAAGACTTATCAACTGCAGTTCTAAACATCAATTCCAAGATCCTAACAACTAATACATATTATTCACTTTACTACTGTTGCAATAATAAATAATATGTGGCGTTAAAGCAAATTTTACTTCCATTTTAGCCGTAAACTCCGTGTGAAATCAATATTACTCACTTCATTGTTTATTAAGCACTAATATTTTTCAATAAAACAATGTATTTAAAAAGCCTTTCTACCGCCGATAATTTAAGGTTGAAGAAGCTACAAATCCAAGATTTTCGAAAATGCGTGGTTACATATTTTATAAGTTAAAATCAAATAGAAACAAGCTTACTATCAACTTCATGTCCGTTAATGTATCCGGTAAGTTACACAAATAAAACAGAACACACATTTGATTATCGCTTTATCACTTAACTTCAGATAATTAGCCGATGAATATATTTAGCCTTCATAAATCATCTTTATCTACGCATAACATCATGAACGTCTACCTAATTTCTTAGGACGCAGTTTTTGGAATTTAAATTAAAAGTTCACTGGTATATTAAAGATTAAATTTAAAGTAAAAGATTTTCATACGCCAAATATGATTAGCTGAGGTGAAAAATGTAAAGAACTGAATAACAAATCAGTGGTTTGTAGGTTGAATATCGGCCGTGTGACCTGAAGGTTCCAATTTTAATACCTGGTAATGTTATGCTTTGCATCGCTGAGAAGTCATATAATCGGATGGAAAAACAGCCATTCAAGATGTCATAGTTTCCAACAGGTGTCTAGCTTGAAAAATTCCACAACGTAAAATTATAAATTCAAAAACTCCTACTAAACTTCTGTGCTAATAATAAATAGTTTTGATGAAGTTTCATGAAGATGAATGTAATTCAAAAATACGTGACCCATATAATAGATCTTGTATTAGATTTTCCTAAAGAAATGAAAATTTGTCAGTCTATTTGAATAGTTACTGCTTGAATCTAGAACAGGAAAACAGACATAAAAATTACAATAAGCTTTACTTCTAAGGTTAGTCTATGTATAGAAAACAAGCGTATTTATAACACCATATATCACTTTGGGTTTGTAGAAGCTTCTGAGAAGCGTGCTAAACCTGGTAACAAATTGTTATTTATTCAGTCAGATATCGGTAGCGAAATCCATCGATTTTAAAATCTTTATGGAAGTTTTCACAGAACTGATCAATGTAAGTACTTTCTGTCTTTTTCCGGGTATCTGTAGACATTTTAAAAGTATTATCTAGGTTTCCTAACAGTCCTTATCATGTTATGTTATATAGGCTCGGAAGTAACATTTATATCACTTAGCATATAAGGTGATCTAATCAAACGTGTGGATCACCTAATTTTAAGTGTGACAACATTTCAGTTAACCTACTATTCTCCATTTCCTTGGACAGAATAACTATATATCACAAGTGTATGTACTCATGAGATATTCTAATAGGCTTAGAAATTATTATTATTATTATTGTTATTATTATTACTATGGATATTGGAAAACTCAAATGTAAGCACAACAAGACACGAGTACACTGGAATTCATACAACTTATGTATGATCTCTATTGGAAAAGTTATTGTATCTACTGAACTGGTAGAAAACATTGTATGGCAGTTGATGACTATTGAAAACATGTTTAAAATATGTTATTGATGAATTTCAACTTTGAATATGTTAAATGGAAATTTGTGTAAATACTACACAATTATGATGGAGTTTTGTTCTCTGAGCTGGGTGGTTTGGTTGTGGAGCTTTCATTGTTTTTTCTGGACTACATCATCAGCACAAACTTCAGGTAGAAGTCTACCTGACCTGCATGATCAAACCATCCAGCTCAGAGAACAAAACTCCATCACAATCATCCACGTGAGCTACAAATCTTCTCCACTACTACACAATTAGTGTTAAGCATTCTTTACTTTTACAATTTATGTTAGTAAATAAATTTATTATAACTGCTATTTTAAATAATTTAATTAAGTTTATATTTGTTAATTGTTTACATAATCAAATCAGTACAGTTGAGAAAGAGAAACGTTTTCTTTGATAATCAATACTTAATATCATGTGTAAACTTCATTATTCAATTATAAATAATGTAAAACATAATGATCCGGATCTAAATTAGACATGGAGTATTAGTTATATCAGGATTATAGATACACCTTGTTGATTAGTGACAACTGCTAAAAAACTTCTGGTCATTGTTTTTTAATAATTACTTTCATTCATCTACCATATAGTTACCCAGTTGTATTATTTATTCAAACCTATAACTTCGGATACTATTACCATTATTTTTATGATTATTATCTTACCTTGAATAGTTATAGATTTCACGTATTCTACGATAACGAAATCCCAATTTACGCATCCATTCCATACTGCCATGTAAGGTCGGTGTATTAACTCTAGTTGGAATTTCTCCAATCATATTTGTTAATGGTGCTACTGAGGATATTGGTGGTGGTGACAGCATACTCCCATTTATGGGTGATGAAGTTTCTAATGAAGATGTCATCGGTGCATGTATCGTTGTTGTTGCTGTTGTTGACGATGATGATGATAAAATAATCGATTGTGATATTGTTGAAGAATTTTCTCCACATGCTTCATTGTCTGAACGATAATTCCTAATAATAACGACGAAACAAGAATGTAGAAAGTAGTATTGATTGGAGAGTTTGTCTAATCCAAAGAATAAAGTAGAAACAATCAGAAACTATAAGGTTATTTCACATAACTGTATGACTTTATTTACATTATCATCCAATACAATAAAGGACTGGTATGTATAACTCATCCTTGATTAAAACTTCTCAGTAGTGGAGTCTTGCGATAGGTCCACCATCTTTAGACCACTAAGTTGGCAAGCAGTAGTTCATACTCCCAACCTTAATCCATTTGGATCCTGTCCCATGTCCAACATGGTTAAACTCCATATATTACAGACCTGTAGGGTGCACTCCTTAGGGGTCTCAAACTAGGGAGAAATAGCCATTGAACCCTTTTTTAATTTCAGTGGTTGTGTAAGTGAAGTTAATCCGTGAACCATGCTTAATTAAAAATGGACAATCTTCTAGCAAATCGCTTATAACTGTAACGATAGCAAGAAACCGTTAAAATTTACTGATAAATTTCACTTCTGTAAATTTTGTTCAATAATTAAAACGGAATAAACAAACGTTTTGTTTACTACATATGCTTTTTACCATAGTCAAGGTAACTACCAATGTGTTAGTTTATATCTCCCTTCAACACGATTGAGCATAATAATACGTGGACAAAATGAAATTGATTCAATCATTATAAGTATTTGAATGAATCTATGAATCTTAATAGTTGAGTTTATTAGTCCATCCAAGCTAGACCAACATTAAAATCCTCGAAGCACTGGAAGGCCTTTGCGTACTAGTATGGGACCCCTCAGTAGTGTGAATCCACAATTTCGCATACGAGACTCGAGCTTGGGACCTTCGATCTTGCGAGTGAACGCCTAACCTCTAGATCAATAATTAGGGCATCCAGCAGTGTACAAGTCTAACTTCAGTCGGTCCACGGTACTATTAGCACAAAGCTAACTATTTTGTTATCAATTTTTTGATTATTTGTTTCGTGATATTGTCTTTTTATAACGAATAAAAATAATCTGTTAGTCATTCTCTATACCTCCCTCATCTACTATTTATTTTCCTATTTAAAAAACAATCTTTACAACCCTACACTAGTTAAATAACTAGTTACATCAACAGTTAAAATAACGGGGAGTAAGACTAACACACTAACAATGAACAATACAAATAGAAATAGACGAATAATGATAATGACAGTACTAATAATAATGAGATTAAAATCAAAATGTGTAAGCTGATATAAGTTCAGGTTACAAGTTGAATATTCATCACTCAATACACAAATTAACTGTGCACATTCCATATGCATGATTAGGTGCGTATAAACAGTCACTTTCGCTTCTGTCTCACCACTACTGCTATTATTTATTAATATATGTTTGATATAACTATTTCATTGACCATATACAGGCTTCGTGCAATTGGTTTTGAGAAACACTATTTTAAAGGTATTGATTTTGCTCGATTGTTAAAACTGAAGTAGATGGGACAAAGTTCAAATATATGGTATAATAACTCGATATTGAGTTCTCTGGCTAATCACCCATACCTCAAGATTGCCACTTATGTGGTGTTCTGATCTTTAAATTATGAGAAAACTTGTTTAGTTATGTATATGTAAGGGTTTGGGTTTTCTCGTTGTTGGTATCAGAAAACTGAACGAACTGCCTCCTTACTGCCATCAAGTTACACGTTTTTAATATGGCTGGATTATGATAAGTAGTGGAATACAAGACAAACTTTTCTTCCTATTTTAGGCTTGTCAAGTGAATTTTCATTCTAATCAAAGATAGATATGTTTCAGGCTAATGAACATTTGATATCCAGAACCAATCTAAGGTTTTTCAGAAGAATAAGTTTTCAAAATGTTATAGCTGTATTACAGCTGTATGATTGAAGGAATTGATTTTATTCGCATCATCTGATATCATAGCCAGAAACGTTACTACTGACATATTTGAGAAGCTACTAACCTCCTGTAGGACTAAGCTATTTACATTGCTTGACCAATGAGCAGTAAAGTACATTTGTTGATTCCACTTTGCATTAATCTAATTCTGTTCATCATTTTTACTGACAAAATAATATTGATCACTAATACATGAGCCACGAACATCCTACTTGCTTAACTAATTTTAATTTACTATATTTTCCAACATAATAGTAATCAATTTAGAACTTGATGAATGTTCAAGTAATGTTGGTTATCAGTTGACTTTAGCTGAAAACTTATTAAAAACCAGAGAGAACTGGTCAGTTGTCCTGTTTCAACCCACACATACAAGCACAAACCAGCTAAGATTGGAACCCATAAGTTTAGCTCCGTAAGTCCCCTAGAGGAGTTTTAAAAATGAGCGAGACAATTTCCCGGTACTCACTAGTTTTTCAGCTGATGTCAGACTTTGATGAAAGCTATCTTTCATCAGACAAGCAACTTTATTAAATAATGATTTCAATATTTAGAATTGATGGATTACGCCTAGCACTGAGATCTAGGACAAGTGTTTCTATCTGAATCTCAACACTAGAGTAACTCAAACCCTTACTAATAATGATAGTAACTATTCATACTCTATTGAAAATATGCTTCAGTGTTATACTTGAGTATTATTCTTAGCTTCAGAACTGGTAAATTTGCATGATTTATGTTAAACATTATCTCTTTTTCATTGAATTGGTAGAATTATTTGTTTGAACCTGAATAGCGACTAACAGTAGAATCAAGGACGCACGTTTCATTCTGTTTCAGACTCGTCAGCTGTATATACCTGGTGAATTCTGCTGGTGGCCAATATCCAAATTTACTTGGAAACTTGTGACTTAGTAGTAATATTGAGGGAATCTGCTCAGCATGTACATATATCAAAAGATATTGACCGAAATTCAATCCCTGACATAAATAGCAAAAAAGATTCAAATCCTTACAAATAAATGCTTTTTTTTGAAAGCTTAAGTGGAACAAAAAAGAACCTATTTATTCTTATGTTGTATCCAATATTCATGAGAAAGAATGACTATTTGCTGGTTTCTTGCTTTTACACTATTTCATTGCTACCTTTCGATAGCAAAGGAGTTTTCTCATTTATTCTAAGCATTCTGAGGACCGTATAGAGGTACTTTCTGATTTGTGGAAAATTGTGTTAGTTTTTTTAACTCCAAGCAATCAAGGAAATCCATTCTCTATTAATCCGTCTGTCTCTTTGCCATATCATAGGTTCATTATACGAAGTTCAGATCAATGAAGCCTACCAAGTTTGGAGTGAGTTAGTTTTCACAGATCCCGCTAGATACCTAACGCATTGTATCGTGAATAAACTGAAATTGGGAATGATGTTTATTTGGTTTTTACACGATAGTTGAAATGTATCGTGTCCACCGTGTTATCTGAACGACGGCGTTACGATTATTCCGTAGTCCCTAAAAATTTCATCAATCAGCTATCCAGTACTCTTTGGTTTTCGGCTAGTCCTTCAACTGTTTTCACTTCATGATGATATTTTTATGATAATTACAACAATTAATTATCATCAAATAATATAAAAATATAATATTTTGATTTTTACAGATTATTTAGACAAATTACAATATTAAAATGGAGTTTCTGCCCTAAAAATCTTCTGACCAATCAAATTAATCTATTCAAAATATTTTGTCGAAATTTTTTTTAAATTTGAATAAAGAAAATGAAATTTGACCCAGAGTCTGATTACATAAGTATATATTTCGTAAGTCGATTTATAATCAATGGAATGTGAAATCTCATTCTCTCTGTGTATGTCTACTTGTTGGTATCTTCATGCTTATGTCCGTAAGCATGTTTGTTTATGTGTATGCAATGTTAGTGCATATAATCATTTATATCTATATTTGTTCTCTGGTATGTTGGTTAATGAGTTTGAATGTGAAAGTGAAAGAGAGGGAGATGAGTGCGTACGGGCAGATAGTGGTGGTGGTCAAATAGTTTAGATGAAAAAAATCATGGTGAGAATTACTAAGGAAAAAAGCTTTATAAAATCGCGCATGAAAATTGCTCAACACTTTAATTGCAGAGTTAATAAATAAAAATTAGAGATGGTAAGAATATGTATGTAGCTATTTTGAAATGTTAGTGCATGGTAAAGTTAAGCTGAACAATGGATGACGCTACTGAGCTATCATAAATATTATGAAACGAGAAAAACGGGCCATTTCACATTAAAGCTCAATGGTCTGAAGGTGATGTAATAGTCGCAACTGCTTGAAAGTCTTGAGTTCGATCTACACGGTAGTCATGATTGTATACTACTAAGGAATCACATACTAGGAGGAATTATCCTTTCACTGCCTTCTGCTAAACAATAGTTGTTTAGTTGATAACATTGCTTGACAAAACATGTTTAATTAAAAACACTTATTACAGTTGGATAATAGCTAACAATAGAATCAAGGATGAGCGTTTCATCCTTTCTAGGATTTGTCAAGTGGATGTATCCTTATCTCGTAGCTAATGCCCACACTAACACTCGAATGTTCTACCTTTCACTTCAAATGCCAACACGTTATCTAGTGAACTACCGAACTTAGCTAGTCACTAACTTGCGCATAGGTGTTGAACTTTATTTACTTCGTTATCAATAAATCATGATAACTATATGATAATTTTTTATGGTAGTTAGTTGAGATAAAGCTGCTTGATTTCAACGTATTTCTCTGCTGGGTGCCCCAAAATAACCCTCTTTAAAGGCTCTAGAGGCTCAGAAACGTCAGAAGACTGTTAGTCCAATCGGCGTTGAGTAGAAACTTCTCAAAAAACATCTAGGAAATGAAGAATCATTTGTCATCATTTTGAATGGATATTTACATATACTGTTACTATAGTTAGTATGCTCCCAGTATATGCATCAAATTGGTTATCTGAAAGTCTGAAGTTTGTTGTTAGCACATTGTGATTATTCCACTGAATTGTATAGAATTGAATTACATTTCTGAATTACAGACAATACAATCCAATGATCTAATAGTTTGATCATGAGCTAGAGTTCCTGTCCATTATTTCAAGTGAGGTTATAAATTTTATTACTACAATTTGAACAGACTTCGTTATCAGAGTGATTTGTCAATCACACACCATATATACCTATGTTAATATTACCATTGTATTTATTATCCATCAAATTAGAAGCCGAGAAATACTAATGAATCATAATAACCACTTATGTACAATGAATAATCTGTTATTGTTTGTAAGTTAATTAATCAAATGATCATATATATCAATTAGTATTTGATTAAAATTTAAATCGATAATGTATACTACAAATTCAAGTTATATGGAATTGACTAATCACTAAACCTTTGGTGTTAATTGAATTCTATCGATTAAGTACTGATGTAGTCACAAGTCTAGATTACTCTATAGGAAACCCTAAATCTAGGTTTTGTGCTAGCCTGTACTTGTCAGTTAGCTGTACCTAAAATCTTGAGGAAATCGGTGATACCCGTGGGATTTGAGCCCAAATCACGTGTAACTTAGTCACTTGGACTAATGACCATATCGAAAAATAATCGATAGAACTTGATCAATAATAAAGGACAAAACAAAAATGAAATTGGTCACTGCTCAGTAAAAAATTACTAGGAAATGCCTCAGTCCTACAGAAGGTTCGTCTCTATAGAGGTAGCTCAGTGGTAATTTCCGTCTCTGTTAAAATGATGAGATGGGTTCGAATCCCATATGAAATATAATCAGCTCAACGATTGCTAGTAACCCTTACTGATGAATATCAACAAGTACGATCCCGAGATCCAGGGTTTCCTGGGGACTACTCTCAATCACGTAGCATACAAGGTATACATATGTATATATACATATCATAGAAATTAATATTTTTTTGTTTTCGATAAGTTTTAACAAACATTATTATTCACTTACATTAAATCTTGATAATTATCATCTCCACGTATATCATCAATATGAACTTGATCACATTCCTGAAAAACAAAGTGGAATTAGACTATAAAACTAAAGATGTTTGTCGCATGAATGATTGATTGATTATATGTAGTAAATAGGCAACAAAATTTCAGTTTCCATTCTCTTTTTATATAAAAGTATTTACATAAATGAATTTTTGATATGAATAAATATAGTATCCTGCTTCGGTCTGGGCACCCAGGCAGTATCACAGCCCACACACAAATCAAGTGACTTGTGTGACGCATATGTATCCGGTGCTCCTTCATACCAGTATTTATATGTTCAAATAAATAAATATGTCTGTCAACCAGTTAAAGAGATTGTCTTCAAATTTCCTCCGAGTAGAGGAAACTAAAAATTTCATGCCAAGTATCCTTCATGTAGACAGTTTAGTGAAAATCCAGTGATCCATATTTTTAATCGAAGTCAATGTGAACTGTAGCGTGATATTTATCTGATGATCTAGGTGAAGACCACTCCACTACATAGGTTATAACTTCTCACTTAAACACTAATAATCTGTATCAAAGTAAGTTACAAGTGAGAACGCAGTTATCATTTAGTTCGATGGCAAAAGAAAATTGATGAAGTATTTCTCCTTTTTGTTGAAAATGTGGACTAACCAAGTTATTTTGACAAATATGTATGTTAAAACTGATTTACTCAAAATATACGTTTCCTTTTATATTTCACTCAAACAAAACAAGATTGAATAAAGTTAAATAGTTAGTCTGTGATTAAATTCATCAGCTCTATGACAGGATTAAGTCTCAGTTGAGGAAATTAGATTGTTCAGATTATTTCAGTTTTATCTAGTTCTCTAAATGAACAAACGATAAGTGGAATTAAAGTTTGTTTTATTACACTCACCATTTTAGATGATGATTGATCACATCAGTAAATTTTACATAAATGGTTGCCTAGAATTCATGTTTTATAAGTTGTAATAGATTTATTCACAAATAGAAAAGATAGTTCTATGTACCTTGTTGTAGTACTTTACGGCGAATATTATCTCAAACCCATTAATTCATACAGTATTTCTGTTATATATCTTCTACTGTACAGATACAACTACTGTTTGTACTGTCCAATAATTTGACCGTTAAATTCCTCTTATTCTATTAATTATTTACTTTCATTGTATTATGTTTCGTTATTATTAATAAATTTAGTTTGGACGAGTTGGATTATTAGCATTTGTGATCATTTGGATTATTTTGCATTTTTGTGTTACGATTATACGTCAAGATAATCACTTTTAATTAAAGCATAATAATGAACATCCGGCGAGACTATAATTTATGGATGAAACAATAAGGTACAAGATAACAGGTCTCGGATTTTGGCGCGAAATTCACTCATCCATTTGGTTAAATAAAGTTTTGGCATTATAGTTGATGTCAGTTAGTGATGAAAACCCTAAATCTAATTCTTAACGTTGACCATCAACTGTAAATCATAACAATAATTGTTCACACAGGTTTATAACCCTGATCTGATCATAGTTATTAACTGGACACTCTCAAGGTCAGTCTAACATCGCTCAAAAGTCGTCCATCAATTAGTCTCATCAAACATCCCATAAGTGATAAGTTAATACATAACCTTCAATGCTTAAATAAACTCTTTTTAAGTAACTAAATATGTTGGAAAGAAATGATCATGAATTGACATTAATCAGTAGACCACTGATAATCATATGGGATTATACATTGGTATCATTCTAGTTTGTAACTTTTCTATTGGTGGCTACCATTTAGCTATTTATAAGGAATAGAACTCTTAAATCATTTTCCATCAAAGTGATTAAAATGACTTTGAATCACATAGTTAAAATCCTTTAGTTTACAATACAGTATGGAGCTTATCCATTGTGATTCACCAAGTCATCATGAAATTAGTATAAATTTCCAATAATTATATTTCTTGTTTTACTAATGCTATATCACTACTATAGAACAAATTATGATGATGAATGTTATATTTTTTTTACCCTGAATAATTATCAAATTACATTATAATATTTTCAAATATTTGTCTTATTACAATCTACGATTAATCTGATTAGCTTATGATAACTTAGTATACACTCAGATATCCACCCATGATAATTAAAAAAAACACAACTAACATTAAGCTTTATCACTTTGTATATAAGTCAGAAGATAATCTAATCATCAAATTAATCTTGTGCTCATTACTGACTAAATACTAAATGAGATTCTGGTAGTTCTTGTAAAAAGCTGTGACCAGTGGAGTTCAATCATATCAGGTGTAACACATTTATTCACTGTATGGAGTGAAAGATGGTTGTGAAATGATTAAAAAGTTAAATATATTTTTAATTGGATTCCCTTTTTAATGGCCCAAAAGATAAACTTTAGCACCTGAGATCAGAAGTTCCGGGTTTATCCTCTGTGATGGAGTAGTCAATGCACAATGTTTAAGAGCTTTATACTCGAATGAAACAGCTGTCTACTGCTTACTGCTGTTTAATGGTTACCTATCTTATGTCATTTTTTAATTTGAACTATGAAAAGTTAACGGCCTCTATAAACCGTATAAACAATATAATTAGCTCATAATGCTTTTCTATTACATCAATTAGTTGATCTAGTTAAAGTAACAGAATATAAACTATCGGTCTTGTCAATATTATCAGTGTCTCCTGTTTAGATAAAAACGTAGCATTGTCAAACGTATCTATCTGAGCTTTTTGATTGTTCAATGAATAGTTAGTGTAATAAATAATTAATTAATTATATTTTAGTGTTTGAACTGATGGATATAAGGATATACTTTGTTGAGCCTCAAATGAATTTAGAAATTCGATAATTGTGATCTTACTTCACTTTTGCTCTTTAACAGTCATTACGTTGATAAAGTTATAGTAAATTACATCAGACAATTAAAGAAGAACGTTTTCAAGTCTAGCATCTAATTTCATGTTTTGCTTTCCAGCACATTACATTTATAATTTCTGATGATATACATGATTTGTAACAGACTATTGATGATAAAATTATTCGGTACAAAAAGTTTGTGATGATACTTTAAAATAGATGGATTGTGGCTAGTAGTGGAATCTAGAACACACGTTTCATCAGATGGATGTACCTTCATCCTACTGTTGATTTTCACATTGTGACAATAACCTATTAATTTTTCGCTTCAAACATCAATACTTCATCCCCTGAACTATTGAGTCACGATAGTCACTAACGTTTTCAACAGATATGATGTCTATGTCATTAATGATAAAGGTTTGAATTAATCTATTTTTAATTTCCATGACTAAATTTCGTTCCATTTCTATTGGCTCAGATACATCTTCTACGGGTTACCTCGATATAGTCGTTTTATAACAAGTCTTATAGAGTATATGGGTTGTCTCCAGTAGTAGGATCTAGAACGAGCGTTCCTTCTCATAGGATACGTTCTATCTGGATATAACTGGAACCCAGCCCTGTTTCAAATATTGACAACTAATTCAAACACATAGTGATAATGATAAATAGCGTTTCATTAGGATATCCCTTAGTCTTTTAAATTACAATACATTTATTAATCTCTTTTCATAATGTTTATGATATGATTGTCATCTGATTATAATCAGAATATTTATTCTTCTAATCATATGACCGTAAATACATTTTATATTTTATGAAGATTTTTAAAAGCAAACAAATGAATTCAAAAGATGATTTTTATTGTGAAATTATATTAGAGGATGATTGAAA